>CM041632.1:22981388-23044657 GCA_023333625.1 Bothriochloa decipiens | reverse complement strand
CCCCCCCCTAATTAGCCATCAAGATTCAAGAAAGAGATATGTGGGCCTTCACGTCACGCGCCTCGTTGCTCCTTCCGTTTTGCCCGTACGTATATGAGAGCGCGCGAGGCGTGCAATTGAATGGTGGAGTGGTGCCGGGGTGTGGGCTGCCTGCTTCTGGCTGGCTGGGCTGCCCGATCCCATCAAGACCTTCCCGTCACGCGTTCCTCGGCGGGAAAAGCTCGTGGCGCAGTGTGTGGGGACGGCTGCGAGCGAATATCCCGGCCCGCCGGGCATGGATCCTACACTACTGTACTGTACGTACGTGCCCCCGCGCGCACGCAGGTTGTCACGTCCGCTGGATCGCTCGCGACGCACCGGCACCGGCGGGTGCCGCGCGCGTGACCTCACCGTCTAACACATGACACGCCCACGCCGCTAGCCCCGTGGCCCAGGCCGCACGCTGACCTGCTGTGCTGCGCCTGCGCGCGTGGGGCAGCAGCGCGCACAGGCCTCGGGCGAGCTGCCTGGGTGGCTCCACGCCACTGGCCGTCCGTCCCGTCCCAGCGGACGGTGAATGATTGAGATGATGATGACGAGGTACTTTTTTACCTTTTTTTTTTCTGTGTCTCTATTAATCTCCTTTCCTTCGTCAGCGCCGCGAATTTACTTGGCAAGTCCTGCGAATACAGTTTGTTGAGTGATCGCCACCCTCCTTTCTTCCGTCATTTTCTTTCTGGGCAAGTAATAATGATGACCGGAACCAGAAGGTTTTCGACAGCATGGTACGTTCTGCTTCCTTTTCCTTCCATTCGTTCCATTGACCCACCTAGCTCTTGTCTGAATATAAGATGTCCTAAAAATTAAAATAGGTTCCAGGTTAAAGCAATGACCACTCCCACGACGTTTTAGACGTTTCTAAAGACACATTTTGATATACAATATGTCTAGATATATAACAAAAGCAATATGTCTAAAAAAACTAAAATATCTTATAATTAATAATTGAGAAAGCATATAACTTTCTTATAATTAGACTGCATACTATACTTTGAACCTAGCGGATAATTTATATACACAATTCTTTATAGAGAAGCTACAACAAATTTTCAATTCTTTCATACATTATATTATAATATGTACGGAGCACAAGAAAAAATAGTACTCCATCCCTAATAAATTAATTCATAGAGTAGGTTTAAGTCAAATTGCTTTATATTTAACTGAATCCATAGAAAAGAGCATAAGTATTTATGACATTAAATGAGTATATTATGAAAATATACTTTATTATGGTACATCTAATGGTATAGTTTGGTATGGTAAATCTTGGTACTCTTTCATATAAATTCAGTCAAATATAAAGATATTTGAGAGAACTGTAAGAAATGGTTTAACTAGGACGGAGAGAACCAACAAATGATCTCATTACTGTTAACATTTTTGACTTTATTTTAATGTGTGGCAAATGAGGGCATCCTGCGCTGGATAAGAATGTAGATAAAGTCTCGCCAAAAGAATCCGTAGGGAGGCTCTAGCCAACGTCCACATGTCTCTTATTCATGTTGCCATGGATATATAGATCACATCACCTACTGCGGCCGGTGTTGGCGCGTTGCTTTGCTTAACCGTGGTGGCTTTTGTCCCCATAACCTATCGTTACCTAGTTGTAGTCCTACATATGACGTCCATCATATCACTTGGAGACGACACCCAAATTGCATATTTGGGGATTCCCCTGTCACCATGGGCTGGGCTGGACCATCGTCGACGGATGCCAAAGTGCTGGGCTACAAAGCGACAAATTAAACAGAGGATTATTCCATCGCTAGAACATTATGTTTGTGCAGAGGCGAGATACTGTAGTACTACTAGCACGTCGATGATATCGGTGCTGTGCATCGTGATTAATCTACGGCAGTCTCTGAATTTCATCCTGTTGGTTGATGGCTATAAACCGATGGCTCCACTAGTTCACAGCTCATTTCACCACGAAACAGTAACCTCTACAGCTGTCCTAGCTAGTAGTAATTCATATCATCCACAGATATCTCCCAAACTACTGCGTGCATGGTATATGATCCATCCAGGCTGAAGCCTGGACGGCTAGACGAGCCTCAAAAATTGAGTGTATGCATAGTATGCTTGCTTGTTCCACGACTTCATTTACTTTATAAATGCACGGTGTGGTTGGGTCTTTCTTCCGTGGTTCCATTTGCAACAATTGGCGCCATTGGAGGACCAGGCTATGGGCTACCGCCTAGAGAGTTTGGTCCAGCGTTACTGCTGCTCTACGTGTCAGCCTACGAATTCAAGATCCTTCCCCTATATAATTTGACTCATCGGGTTCTGCATCAGTCATACGTTAGGCAAAGACTACGGAGGTATTTGGATTATGAGCTAATAATTAGCTTTGGATACCAATTAAAAAAGCCTAGATGTCAGCTAATTTTGGCTAATTGGTGGTTAGAGTACATCAACCTTATCTCCATGGTTAACTTATTTTCACAACGGTTCTAATCATGCCATTAATACAATCCATTTGCTCATAGGCTGCGAAGGTGTCACCACTGCTGTTATCCCAGAAACTGTCTATGCCTGTCATGAATGATAAGGAGATTGTTAGCTTTGAGTTCTCGATAAATCAGATACAGACTTGCATCAACACCGAATGCGATGGTGGGCGTCAACTGCCACTTGTCGATGCTTAATGTTGTTGGTAGCTTTGAACAACGAGCTGGTGTTGTAGAATCTGCCAATTCGGAATCAGATTTGCGGTCATTCTTGCTGGTGGTGGATTAAGAATATAGATTGACTGCTGCCACGTTGCTGTTGCGTCAGCTTCATCTTTTGAGTTGTGGTACCTCTATAGTGCATCTATAGTAGCCTCATCAATTATTGTTGCTTCATCTACGGGAAAGGGCGCCCTCAAGGGTATGTCACAAAGCTCCAAAGTGTGGATTGCGGGTAGATTTGCTAGTAACAGGTCTTCGCGGTGGCGGTTGCTATGGCTGCATGAAAGGCCTCCTCTGTCCCCATACATGTAGGCTCACAACAGTAATCTTGACAAAGATGAGACTCTCTGTTGCGCCACACTTTCACACAGGCCTCTACATCTCCTTCACCAAACTTTACATCATTGCTCAAAACACCACGATCTTGTCGAAGTGTCCGAGGGTTGAAACTGAATCGCATGAGCTAATGTAGAAAGAACACTTTATATATCCACCCAGGCCAGAGAGGTTGTTGATTGTGTTCCTTATATTCAAGATGGCATTGTTGAACTGGTTTAGGTTCCTTACCTTCAAAGCCATTAGCTGACCATGTAGCTGGGTGAAGAGGGTAGATTTTCCCATGGCATCCTTAAGAGCCAGATGAGACTTGAGGAGAAGGTAGCGATTAGGTGTGAGGTGGGTCATGATGTCGAGGTCTTCAACCTCTGGTGGGGCATGTCCAAAAAGTGGGATATGATACAAATTATATCGTGCAAGATTAGCCAACCCAACCATGTTAATGGATTTACGAACTTCATGCAATGAGAATAAGATATGACATACACAATTTAATGGAACAACATACACAGTTTAACAAAACAATCCAAAGTAATAGTCTTGAGATATAGAATATTTTATGCCAACCTAGAGAAGGGTTGGGTAGGAATTCATTATTTGCATATTACGAATGTTGCTCTATTCAACAAATGGCTGTTCAAGCTACTAACGATAGACGGAACATGGCAACAAATTCTACATAATACTCCCTTCATCCTATTATCTTAGGTGTAACTATTTTCTATTCATGAGCCATATAGGTGTGTACATCTATATAGCGGTACTCGTGTGAGAGAGAGAATTAAATGTGGTTTTTACTCTTTGAATCGGATGTGGTTATGCCTTATATAATAGGATGGAGGGAGTAAATATCTTGGATCTTAATCTCTCACATGTCTATTGAAAAAATGTGGGCCAGTCTCGTGAAGGTTAAATAATATTTTCTTTACTTTGGATCTTCATAATCAAAGATGACTCACAAATTATATTTTGGCAGAACAAATGGTTTGACAATATGATAGTACACGAATAGTATGCCTATTTGTACAACATAGTTATAAACAAACTGGCCATCATCATAGAAAATGTTTTTGAGTTCCTCACCTCTGGACGCAAAGGATTCGATATGATCTAAGTTTGTAGCAATATGATAGTACACGAACAATTTGTTACCATACATTGCTAATATTACGTTGACACAGGAACAAGATAGGTTTCATTAGAATGTACATCCAAATGGTTAGTTCTCATTAAAATCCCTCTATATGGAGCTAATTCAATTAGATGTCCCCGGTATTAACAAAAGAATGTAGAAATTAAAGCCTGTTTAGAAGTTAGGATTTTCATTTGATACTTAAGAAGAGGAGTGACACTGACGAAAGATCATCTTTCATCAGTGTCTAAATAAGACTTGGAGTCTTAGTTTTTATCTCTCTCTTTAATAAATATACCGTTACATCAGCAAATTACCATAAATAGAAAGATAATGAATAGGTGTAAACTCTATAGTAAAGTCTGCACCGTGAGTGCCGCACCACCAAATAGAAATCCCCTTGCTACATGTCTCCATTTCATTGCAAATACAGACATGAGACATGAGATAAAATTTGTGACCGCCAACTGTAGGGAAGCTCGCTCGAGCTTCAAATTTGTCCTAAATTCGTATCATACTGCTCCAGTACACACCAACCTCAGACAAACCTACGGACGTGCGTGGCAACGGGGCAACCTTGAGCGCATAAACCACCTACTACTACTAATGATAAAAACGGGATGGTAGGCCCTGGATTACGGGGATAAATGGACCAGGCTACGCAGTAGTGTAACCGGTAGGGAGGCACGTACGTACGCACACTCTCTAAATGCGCCGAGGCCCGAGCCGAAGCGAGCGTGACGGATCCCGGAGGACCACGCCCAACTTGCGGGCGTGATTAGGACGACGACTCTTGGGGACTGGGCCCACGGTGCAGTGGGCCGGCTGTCAGCAGAGAATCATCATCATCATCTATGATTGATGGAACAAACGACGCGGGGCCACGTACGCCCACGAACGCATGCGGCATGCCCGAGACCCGGGGAACTTGCCGCCAAGGCGTGCCCCACGCGGCGCGAGCTAGTGGAGCCACCCTTCCTCCCTAGAGCTAGCTAGCCTTGAAGCTCTGGCTAGCCGTGGGGGCCATGCATGCATATGGCGCCATGGCCGATGATCGAGCTGAGCTCTAGCTTAAAAATTCGCGTTGCATGGCTCGGGCGAGCTTGTCTCCTTCTGGCCCTGCTGCGTCCTGCCGTGCATGCCGCATTCCTCGGCATGCTCCGGCCGGCCGGCCGCTACCGCTCTAGTAGTATCTAGCTAGGTTGGCCGGCGGAGGAGAACGGTAGAAGACGACTAGCTCATTTTCTTTCCTTTTTTTCCCTTCTCCTGCCGGCCGGCCGTCCGGCGAAAATAGTCTATTAACGTCGATCTTGATGTTGGCATGGTCGTGCCTGATCATCAGATTCTTGAAATCTTAATAATCGGATGGCCTGCCAGCTGCTGGCATATGCATGCGGTACTGTCCTCGGCCATGCATGCAGCGAATCCTCGTCCGGACCAGAGTAGCAATAGCAACATGGTCACCAGGCGTCCAGGCTTGGCAATAAATGTTCCCGGCCACCGAATTGGTTCTGATTTTGGGTCTAGATGAACTGTGTAAAAAGAAGATTTTTTATCATATTAAAATGTCGACATATGTATGCAGTATTAAATGTAGATGAAATTAAAAACTAATTACACAGTTTGATTGTGCTTTACAAGACGAACGTTTTGAGTCTAATTAGTCAATGTTTGGACAGTTTTTACCAAATACAAATAAAATGATACAGTGCGATATAGTGTCAGAATAGTAATTCGACCATCCCAGATCGGGGAACTTAACAAGCCTGTAGCTTCTTATACGTGACTGGCCAATAGTGGCCTGCATGCCTCTCGGTCTCGGATGCATGCAATGCAAATACGGAATACGGAGAGAATTGTACGAGAGCTGCATGCCTCAACCTCAGGGCTGCTGCCACGCACGGCCCATCGTTTTGATCTCCATCAGACTCTCCCAGTTGACTTGTACGCGGCAATCAACGTATTGGCAGATTGCTCTCACTGCTCGACCAACCGACCCTAGGGTAGCCATTGATTCCTGGATCAGAGCTGCCGCCGCCTGCTGAATACAGTAGTACGTCGCAAGACGCAACAGATGCCGAAATTTCGTAGCCTGTGTCATTTTATTTGTATTTGATAAATATTATCTAATCATATTTTAACTAAGATAAAAAGATTCGTCTCGTGATTTATAACTAATCTGTATAATTAATTATTTATTTTATTAATATTTGATGTGACGGAGATTGAGCGAAATTTTTAGCATTTTCTGAGGCAGCTACACCAGGCCGTAAGCTCATCAAGGCTCATCGTCCGTGTTGCTCCAACTAGAAAAACCATATGGGACGGCATCGCCAGTGCCACTGGGCATCGCTCGCCCGGCCCCTCACTGCATGCAGTGCACCGCTGGGTGGCTGGCTGGTGCTGGTTGGCCGCACTATTTCCATTTACTCCATGCTGACCAGTGACCACCGATTTCTCCAACAGAGCCCCGCACCGGCCGTCGACTTGGTTTTTGTGTTTTGGAGTAGAGAAATTCCAAGGAGTTTCACATAGAGTAGAACACTTCTTCTGACCACAAATAGTAGGCACAATTAATCCAATTTGGGAATACTACTGTTCCCACTGCACCCATGGCCAGTTGGCCACTGCCCTTCATTCTGGCAAACAGGAGCACAGGAAGCTAGCATTCAGCATTTCATTGTCTATGAAAAGAAATTCAAAGGGACCGAGATGTTGCAATGCGAAAAGGATGTAGCCGCGCCAAAGACATGGAGGAGGAGTGGAGGAGGATGATGTGGGAGTAGACAGGGTTAATGTATTAATTAATTGGATGGGGATGGAGCAAATATGGCTTGTCAAATTAAAATTGATTGACTAAATAAAAGTCACTTATTCTATGATACTGACATGTATCTTGATTGTACTATACTCTCTCCCCTTAATTAAAGTAGACGTACATTATTAACATCGTCATGGTCTTTAGAATATAGATTTGTGTTATAATAATTCTTATATATATGACTTTAGTAATTGACCAATAAAAGAAGTCTCCATGCTAATTCTCATGGAACAGAAGTTATTGCATTAATCAGAGAAAATAAAATCGAAGTGCCCATAGTCATTTGATAAAAAAGTACCGACCACGGCCATTACAAAAAAAAAAAAAAAACTTACATACTTACATCATACTTAATGCATATATTCAAGGTTGAAATTGAAATGATATATAATATAGAAAAAACATATCAATTTTGGGAAAAATGGTAAACAAATCAAATGAGATAAACTCCAATGCAAGAGAACAACATCAATAATCTATCTATGTATTGTAAAAAATACAAGCATCCGCGTTTGTTATTGACCTACCTAATTAAAATCGTTGTCCCCGAACAATAGATGAAGATAATACCTCGATGTGAGGCAAAAATATATTTACGGTTGACGCATATGGTGCTATATAGCAAAGCCGTGTTAAGTGGTAGTCGACATTAGATTGCGCATTCTCGCATATAACAAGATGAATTCAATAAAGCAAAAGACAAATACATTGGCGAAACCTAGCATTTTTTGGCAAAAAGGATATGGGATGCATCTCCATATATCAAGAACATAGTGTCTGCCAAATATAAGGGCAAAGTATAGCATGCAAATCGCCTATAGTGAAACACCTACTTCGATAAAACATTGATAAAAGTAATATATTCGATATTACCGAGAAATGAGTGGAATATATGTGAAGAGTCATTAAGCTATGTCGGGGATGGTGAACAGCATCATAAGTGCACGGTGAGAGCCATCTTTCTAGTTATAATACATTCACAGCCATATCTCTTTTTCATAATAGAAGATTTAAAGTTTCCAAGAAATAAATTGTGACCAGGGCCAACGCATGAGCATATATCTTGTAACATTATAAATATTCAAGTTTCTACACACTAGTCCATGATTAATAGACTAACTATTAATCTGCGTGTTTACATCTCGAAAGAGACTAAAACTGGTTAACCGGTTGTTCGTTTTATGGATCCAATAATACAAACATGACATAAAGAGAGTACTTGAGACAGCCGAAGTTTGGATTCATGCACGCAACTTCAAACATCACTCTTAACCTCATGAATCACATACTGTTTGCTGTGTCATCTGTACACTAGCACTGCGCCTTTTCCCAAAAGGAACATCACTCCGTCTTTGTGTTTAAACAACAGGGACATCATCCATCTTTGGACCATTTAGCCACTAACCAAAACTTGAAATACAGGCGGCTATCTAGAGGGTAGGGTGATGCTCCCAGACCGCAACCATCCCACTCCTACAGTCGTCGAATGAAGCAAGCGAAAACCGAATGGGGGAGGCTTAACAATGATCTTGACACGCATGCTTTCGAGAGTGACAAGTGCTGTTCCAAATTTGCAACCGCGCAGAGGACGACGAAGGACCTAGTATCACCCACCCACCTACACACTGGAGTAGCTACAGCTAGCGTGGAGGACCATGCCTCACCACGAGGCACAGCATTGGAACATACACTCACTCATCGTTCGTTTTCCATCCAAATCCAAACGGAGGGACGGAGAACCCATCACATGAACGCTCCATTCCACTTCCACTTCCACTTCCACTTCCACTAGGAATTCATATTGAAAAAAACACACTCCATCCCACTAGTACTAGTACCACTACATACTACGAGAGCTAGCACAACGAAGCCTCCACTGTGCCTGCAAGCGCTCTGCAAAGTCCGCGAGGCGATCAAGCGTAGCGCAGTACTCCTATACTACGTAGTACGTGCTCTACTACACCCAAACCCCTATAAAACCCCATTCACAGTAAAACCCCGAGCACTTGTCATCGCACGCGCACGGTAAAAAAAAAAAAAAAAAAAAACGCAGCCACACACACACACCCGTCCCCAGCAGACTCTCGCTCCAAGCAAGGCGCGATGGACGACGACATGGCGCAGCAGCAGCAAGAAGAACACCAAGGCCGCGCGCGCGCGGCGACGTGGGTCCCCGGCGCGGTCGTCGTCGGCGCGGGCCCGTCGGGCCTGGCCGCGGCAGCGTGCCTGGCGGCGCGCGGGGTGCCGTCCACGGTGCTGGAGGCGTCCGGCTCGCTGGCGGCCACGTGGCGCCACCGCACCTACGACCGCCTGACGCTCCACCTCCCGAAGCGCTTCTGCGAGCTGCCGCTGCTGCCGTTCCCGAGGGACTACCCGGCGTACCCGTCCAAGGGCCAGTTCGTGGCCTACCTGGAGTCCTACGCCGCCGCGGCGGGCGTGGCGCCGCGGTTCGGGTGCCGCGTCGAGGAGGCCGCGTTCGACGCGGGCGCCGGGGTGTGGGCGGTGCGCCTGGCTGGCGGGGAGCTGCTCCTGGCGCGGTGGCTGGTCGTGGCCACGGGGGAGAACGCGGTGCCGCGCGTGCCGGACCTGC
The DNA here is from genome assembly GCA_023333625.1 of Bothriochloa decipiens. Taxonomy (NCBI): domain Eukaryota; kingdom Viridiplantae; phylum Streptophyta; class Magnoliopsida; order Poales; family Poaceae; genus Bothriochloa; species Bothriochloa decipiens. Next base: position 23,035,064 of record CM041632.1, on the reverse strand, counting down.
CCGGCGCGCCGCGGTTCGCGGGGCGGGTGCTGCACACGTGCGACTACAAGTCCGGGGAAGAGTTCGCCGGGAAGAAGGTGCTGGTGGTCGGGTGCGGCAACTCCGGCATGGAGGTCAGCCTGGACTTGTGCCGGCATGGCGCCTCGCCGTCGATGGTGGTGCGCAACACGGTAAGTGTAACTAATGATCCGCCCACTTTTGGCCGTGCTTACTTACTCCTAGAGCGGCGGACTTATTGCTACTCATTGCTAGGGACCCGTCCTTTTTCTACTCTCCGCTGTCTTGCTTTGGACAGCGCAAGTACAGGTGCTGCTGCGAGTTTTGTGCCATCCTGCTCGAGCATTATCTTTCCCCTTGTATGATTGTTGTGTTTGTTGTACGCGTGGCGCTTGGTTTTTATGCTATCTTGTTTGGGGCATGCTGCTTCATCGTGCATGGTCATATTTGGCGACGCTAAGCTTAATTAGACGACCTACTAACGTGTAGTACGGTGTTTGGGATGTGTCTGTCTTGTCGTTCCATGTCGTTCTCAGCACCAGCCCATGACCATGCTTTGCTCTGTTTTCTCTTCCATGGAGTACTTTTTATACTACCGGCTACGGTATATATTACATAACGATGATGATCGTCTTTCGTTCGCATCACAGAAGATCTGATCGAGCACGTACTATGAACTGAAACTTGTGCGCTTGCAGGTCCATGTCCTACCGAGGGAGATGCTGGGTCTGTCGACGTTCGGCATCGCCATGTCGCTGCTGAAGCTCCTCCCCGTCCAGATCGTCGACCGGATCCTCCTCGCGGCGGCGCGGCTGGCGCTGGGCGACACAAGCAAGCTCGGGCTGAGGCGTCCCAAGACGGGGCCCATCGAGCTGAAGAACCTCACGGGCAGAACCCCTGTGCTGGACGTCGGGACGCTAGCCCACATCAAAACCGGCAAAATTAAGGTTAGTAGTGCTATCCCTGCCTGCTTTCACCAAAGTAGCAAGCAGCAGCGCAGTTGTAGAAATTACACATGATGACGACCAGTCAAACGCCGTGGGAATTTGAGCCCCGGGCACGGGGGAGCCGGCCGTGGGCGCCAGTGCCTCTTGTGGCATGGCACTATGGCAGCCCGGCCGGAGTTAAGGCTCCCATTTCTGAAAAAAAATGCTTCGTCCTGGAAATGCATTTCCGTTGAAGAGTCGCTGATCGGAAACACATGATCTCGCCAGGTAGTGGGAGCAGTGAAGGAGGTGACCCAGCGCGGGGTCAGGTTCGCGGACGGCAAGGAGGAGCACTTCGACGCAATCATACAGGCCACGGGGTACAGGAGCAACGTGCCGTCCTGGCTCAAGGTAAATTCCTCTCATTTGTTCACCTTTCCTTCCTAGTACTAGTATACTGCTGCCTCTGCAACGACGACACGAGGGGGCGAAGATGAAGAAGTGAAGTGACGCCGTCGCCGACGGAAAAGGACTACTCGCCTGTTCGTTCGGCGGAGGTTTTGGGGGCCTGGCCGCGCTGCAGAGCGCGTGTCGTCACCCATCCTGCCCCGCCCCGTTGTTGCCCTTCTCGTGTATGCTGGGCGCGCAGGGGCAGCTCGTGCGTTCCCCGCGGGGAGCGTTCCTTTCTCCCGAAGTGTCCCTCGGTGCCAAGTGATCGAGTCAGTGACTCACCCCGGGGGCATGGGCGCGTGCACAGGACCAGGACCAGGGGCCCAGTCGGCTGCCTTGGCGCCGGCCGGCGTCCCTAGCTCACGAGGGTGACGACGACGGGTGTACGGACTCGAGACTTTGGATATACATACACTTCACTTTGCTTTGGGTCCAGGTCCACTGTCCAGCGGTCCAATATCAAGTGCGATTCCAACACTTGAGTTTGTATATATGCAACGAGAACCAACAACCTGTTGCGTTTACCATTATTTTGCTGTATGTATAATGTACGTAAACATGCTATTCAGCTGTTGCATTATTAAAAGATCGAAATCATACTTTGCAGGATGGAGGGGACGTGTTCACGAGAGAAGGGATGCCGAGAATCCCCTTCCCGAACGGCTGGAGAGGCAAGAACGGGCTCTACACCGTCGGCTTCTCGCAGAGGGGGCTGCTCGGCGCCTCGGCGGACGCCCTCAACATCGCTAGAGACATACATTCACAGTGGATGGACATGAGCTGCAGACCCGCCGCTAACAATATTGTGCTTCAATGTAACAGTGACAATGCTGCGGTTTGACTGACCCTCTCGTGTAAATGTACAGAACCCCAAGTGGTTATATATATTGATTGTCTACAAAAGGTAGCATTGTGTTTGTACAATATGTCAATATGCTTTTTTGTTTGCCTTTAGACAGATCGATCTTTTAACACGAGAACACCTTCGGTACGGGAGAGCAGGGGGCAACGTGATGGACCCAAAGTAGCCTATGTTCTTTCTAGGATTTTAATACGAGAACAGTTTCGGTACAGGAGAGGGCAACGTGATGGGCCCAAAGTAGCAAATATTTGTGGCTGACAGGTCCATCAATGGATTTGGGCTTCATCTTTTGGGCCGAAATTAGTGTTGTGGTGAGGGATCACGACGGGGGGGGTGGGGTGTGGTGGTGTTGGGGGGGTGGGGTGGTGGCGGGGGACGGGGGCGGTAGGGGTAGGTATCTAAAGGTTCCTGAGCCATGACTAGATCCACCATGTCAGTTTTGTTGCGAGTCCTGCAACACGTAAACACAATGCGTGAGAGATAACCGCACACCAGTATCATGGCCTCCTGCATCTTGCATCGTCATTGCGCCCACCACCAAAAGCTCATGCAGGCATAAGGAAGTGTGTGGCTCTTCAGCTCCTTCATTCCCCATGTGGGTCCCCAGACCCATGGGCCTTGTTACCAGAGTGATCTGCCACCATTTATTCTGGTGATTGACCGGTTCACTGAATGAAATGTTTCTATATATCTTAGAATAAAATCATTGTCATGATATATATATATATATATATATATATCAAAATTGTACTGGTTTTTGAAAGATTAGACAGACAACCTGAGATACATAGAAATATTACATAAAAAATCATGGGATCCATTGTGGCACTCTCCTTATAAATTCTTTTATCAACACATATGCTAAATGTGGCGATATGGCAGCAGCTAACGTGGCTTTCCAGACTATGAAACAAATGGATGTTGTTTCGTGGACAACTATGGTTTGTGGTTATGTGCATGGGCGTCAATTTACAGCAGCCTTCAAATTTTTTGAAGAGACGAAGAGTGCAGGAATCGTAGCAAGTGAAATGGCACTGGTAAGTCTGCTCTCTGCATGTTCACAGCTTGGGGAACTTGATAAAGGAAGGGAGATTCACTCTTATATAGAAGACAAGAATGTGAGAAAAGATGTATACCTTGAAAGTGCCCTAGTCGACATGTATGCAAAATGTGGCTGCATCGACATTGCTACTGAAATATTTAGTAAAATGCAGAATAAGCAAACCATCACATGGAATTCTATGATTGGAGGGTTTTCAAGCAATGGACACGGGAAATAAGCAGTCCAACTCTTCAAGATATATATATCAAAATTGTACTGGTTTTGGAAGATTAGACAGACAACCTGAGATACATAAAAATATTACATTTCCCTCTAGGGGTAAAATGGTCATTTTACTTTGCTGTTAACACCGCCAACATGACAAACTAACGGAAGGGCCAAATTTCCAAAGAAATTTTGACTCAAGGCCGAAAACCAAAGTTCGACGAAATTTGGGGCAAAATACTAAGAACAAAATTTTTCAGAGCCAAAAACCTAATTTCCTCAATTTTTATCGAGTGGCTAGCCAAATAAAGATTTCGATAGAATTTAGAACGGAGATGCTCTAATATAGCATGTTATCTCGTATGCTAAATATAGCCTCGCCATACTAGAAAGTTTTTTTAGAGTTTGTTTTGGCAGGGTTCTTTTTTTTTAGAGGTTGATGAAGTTGACTTCATGAATTTAGCAATCTATTTTTAACAACTCTATTGGAGTTGCTAAAGAAACTGGGATGTTAAGGCTTGGCACTGAAATCCGATTTGGTAAGCCCATTTCCTTGATACTAAATGCTTGAGGAGTTCTGAGCCCATCATGGGCCATGGCAGAGTCAGTTGTGAATTTATGATGGCGTGAACTGCCGGCAATCTTGGGGTCCGAGCGCTCAGACCCTAGCCGCCGTCTGAGTGGCCTGCGCGGGAAGCGTACGCGCGGTGGGCGGAAAGCTGGAGTACGCATGTTTCAATTTCTTTTTTTCTTTTCCTTTTCTTTTTTTTTCTTTTGTTTTTTGTTTTATCTTTTATCTTTTTGTTTTTGTTTTCTTGTGGTATTTTAGGAAAAAAGTTTTATCGATGGTTCCTCCATAGAAAAGAATTGTTCATTGTATTTATCTTTGTGCGGTTTTAAGGAGAAAATTTTGTGAATTGTCCTTTCATAGAAAATAATTATTCATTTTATTTGTTATTATATTATTATTTTATTTGTTAGAATTGACATTGATGTTCTAGGCCATCGACTGATGTTCCACATAACATCAGCCGATGTCCCATAACACATCGACCGTTATCTGAGAACACATCAGCCGCTTTCCCAGAACATATCAGCCGCTGTCCCAGAAGACATCGACAATGTTCTGTCGTTTTCTTCTGATGTTCTATCATTTTCTTCCGATATTCTGTCATTTTTTTTTCGTGTCTCAGAACACATCAACCGATGTTTCACGTATGCTCAGACAATGGTTGATGTTCCACGCGCGCTTCGTCGTCGCTGCTGATCCCAGGGTACGCGCTTCCCACGCGGTGTCAGCACCCGCGCGCGGGAAAGTGAGACGGGCGGGAACGAGGCCGGACGGGCGTCTCGGTCCGAGCGCCCGGACTCCGAGGGCCCCGTGAACTGCCGATGCACAATGAAATCTTCAGCATCACATGGCGATGGCCCATGACCAAGTTTGACTGGGCCTTGGCCCATTGGCGATTGCGTGTCTGCTGTTTCCCTGTCGCATTCATGGTTTGCGGCCTTTCGTGAAGATGTAGATATTTTCACAATTTATACTCCTATATATATATATATATATATATAGTATACTCTTTTCATCTAAGAAAATATCTCTTTTTTTGTGTGTATAGCTATTGCCTGTGAAAGTGATTTTGATCAAGCATCTTCGTCGCCTGCAGCTTTGTTCCCGGCTTGCCGCCGGCCAGAGCCCCAACGGCCGACCAGCGCTCGGTAGTCCACGTCCCTGAGGCGCAGCAGCAGGTACAGAACAATCCCCGTGATGAACCCCAGCGCGGCGCCGCTGGAGCCCGTGAGCGACACGCCGGCGGTGATAAGCATGACGAAGGACTCCTCCTTGGTACCCATGTCGCGCGACGCCATGGCGAGCTCGATCCCGGAGAAGAGCAGCATGACGCCCAGTATCCCGATCGGGAACTGGCCGAGGATCGTCACGAACGAGTTCCCGAACACGAGCCCCAGCGCCAGCTTGCCGATGGCTAGGAACACCACGGACGCGCCGCTCCGGCCGCCGAACCGGTACTGCCCCGCCAGCCCGCCCGCGCCGTGGCAGCACGGCATGGCGCCGAACCAGCAGCCGACGAAGTTCATGAGGCCGACGCTCACCGACACCCGCGCCGGGGAGAGCTCGGCCCGCTCCGGGAACAGGTCCGACGAGAGCTTGCACACCGCGATGACCGAGTTGAGCACGGACAGCGGGAGCTGCGGCACGGCGCCTTCCCAAAACCCGACCTTGAAATCGTCCCAGGTGATCCCGACGAGCCGCAGAGGCGCCGGCCCGAAGCGAAGGCCTCGCAGAATCGACGGGTCGCGCACGAAGCAGAGCACGAGCCCGAGCGCGAACACGATGAGCGCCGCCGGGACGCGGCTGCAGGAGCGGCGGCGGCGATCGCTAGCGGCGACGTCCTCATCGTCGCCGGAGCCGGTGGCGAGGATGATGAAGAGCAGCGCGGCGAGCGCGAGGACGAGGCCGTCGAGGCCGAGGAGCGGGCGAGCGGCGGCGGTGGAGGCGGAGGAGGAGCGCGAGAAGTCCTGGACGTAGCGGACGTACTTGACGGCGGTGAAGGCGAAGGAGAGGCCCTGCGAGAGCTGGACGCCGCGCACGACGGGGAGCGGGAGGAGGCGGTAGATGCACGTCATGAGGCCCGTGGCGCCGAGGACCAGCAGGACGGCGGCGACCGCGAGCCCCGCGGCCATGATCTGCGGCACGGTGAGGTGCGCGGAGGAGAGCGCGACGGCGGCGATCGACTTCATCGGCTGCACCGGCATCGGGATGCCGAAGAGCAGGCCCGTGGCGAAGTTGTAGAGCGCCGTGAAGATGAGCGTCGTGCCCAGGTCCAGGTGCGACGCCAGCGACAGCGCCAGCACGATCGGGATGTAGGTGCCCAGGTCGCCCACCGCGCCGCCCAGCTCGGACCACACGGATGTGTTGAGGCGGATGCTTGAGGGGAGAAACCCGAGGCGGCGGCGGCCGCCGCTGCCCTCGCCCTCGCCCTCGCCCTCGCCCTCGCCGGGGAGGAGCGGGTCTGCGGCGGCGGACGCCATGGGTCGTTGCAACGATTTTCCTTTGGATATTTTTCCCCTGCACGTCTCTGCTCTGAGCCTCTGACCGGTGGTGGATGCTGGATGGTTGCGTTGCGCTCCGGCTTCCCCACTTGAGCTATAAAATACTGTGCGGCTTTCTGTTCTCAAGAATTTAGCACAAAGATGCGATCTTGATGCTCTTTCTTTAACACTGCCTTGTCTCGTTTCTTCTCTCTGTGCGACTGTGCCTGTGGATGGTGACAGTGATGGTTTATCTTTATTTTTCGAGAGCTCAAATTGGTTTAGATCGTAAATAATGCCAAGTGCAGCCTGCCTCGTCTCCCGTCTTCTCTCTGTGGCTATGGACAGGGCAGCCCTGATGAACTTTTATTATAAGTGTTGTTCAATTACTCCTACAGTCCTACGCTTCAAAGAATTCCGTAGGACTCAGGAAACAATTTACCAGAGTAAAGACAGCCTACCGTCTTTGTCCAGATTCTAAAAATTAATGTAAGATCTTTGGGTGTGATTAGTTGCTCTGAGCTAGGATGGAGGTACGGGATCTTCCTAGCCCTGACACCGTTCACCGTCATGGATGGATAGAGTGGGGTTTCTTTCATTATTGGCTACTATGCCTCTTGGGCTTTTACTTCATGGGCTTTTACTTAATAATGCTTTATTTCCATAAAACTGAGCCTAAAACATCTTATTAGCTCTTATTCTTTACGTATAAACGCAAAATAAATATTAATGAGGGACTTCAGTTTACGGGGAGCGCTAGGCGCCAGCCTAGTCGGACAGCAGCCGCTGTCCGACCAGGTGCATGCTGCTACAGTATATATTCTTTATGGGCCGTCATATTCCCTGTGGGCTGTGTTGGACTGTTTCTTTGTCCCTGTTTAGACTGTTTTTTTGTTTCTAGACTGTTTCTTTGTTCTGTGCTATTTATTGGGCCCATCAGGGACTATTTGGACTGTTTGCGCACATCACATATGAACTAATTCGTTAAATGTGTTAAATGTTATGGCGCGAATTAAAAAATGTTTTTGTGAATTTATTGTTTTGGCAGGGCAATTGAAAACATTAGTGTTTTTTTAAAATGTTACCAACTTGCTTATGACTATTTTTTGAAACTTTCAAAAACATAATTTTAATTTTTTTTGAATGTTGCTCAGGGAAATTCTTTTTAAAAAATGCCTTACAACACATAAGAAGCATTAATTTTTGAATGTTGCTCGAGGCACGTTGATCGAAAATTTGTTCTTCAAATCTAGTTGAATTGTTTCTTGATTGAGGCTTCTCACGCTAAGCATATATCCATAATAGACTGTGAAATATAAAAAAATTATATGAGCCTCATGACATTTCAGAAACAATATTTTTAAATGGAAATATAATAGTGACCAGTTATTCTTATATATGAACTCTTACATTATCATAGTAGACTATCTAGGTACTTCTGCTCAGAAGCATGTGCGAAGAGCTTTGCCTGTGAATTAAGAAAATAGATTCTTAATTGGCACAATTAATTAGCACAACTACAATGAGACATATAAAAAAATGTGGTAAAGAACCAATCCATAATGACAACACTTACATTATTACAGTAGAATTTGGCCAAAAATTTAAATTTTGTTGCATTGTGTTGACTTGTTGCTGGTTGGAATAGGACTTCGGCACGCAGTGCTAACACAACAAGCTATAATTGAATTTTTAAGGACGTTACAAAGTAAACTTATATATTAAGTAAAAAAATATAGTTACAGTTTAGCTAAGACAAATATTCCTGAATCATATCTACATTAAGAAAAATATTTTGTAAAGGTAAATCAATTTTCTCTTAAATTTAAAATCATAATATATTCAAATAAAGGCATATTATCTTTCATACGCTTAGATTTTTTTTAAAAAAAATACAATGATTGACCGTTTGAAGGATATTTGAATTATAATATCTAAGGTTAATGTTTGCAACTTATATCACTTGCACTAGGATTACCATCGACATAATCTGTCATTTTCTCTAATCACAAATTAAAAGATAGCAAGTAAACTTCACATAAAATCTAAGTATCAAAATATATACTTGAACAATTGTTCAAGATAACAGAACCATATGTAGTTAATAAGAGACACAAAGCACTAGCATCTAATCAGAATAGCAGATTATTGGCATCAGAACATCAACTAGTAACTAAGAGAACATCAAATTATCTATTTCTATTAAGATAGCAATATCGAAAATGAAAGTACAAAACATAGTGAAGTTCAGTTCAAAATGAAAAGGAGATCATCAAAATCACCTGAAGTTGCACTTAAAAATATTCAAGTTTTCGACTTTAAACTCATAAATATTGTTGGCCAGATTTGCTATTTTTTGCCTCTTGGTTAGAAATGTCTTTGATATCACATAGAGAAAGTTTTGAGTGAACAAATGGCTTATTTTTTCTTGAAGTATCCTATATAATATACAAGCAAGCATATTAAGAAACATTGAGCCAAAAAAATATAACATAAAACTCTATATGAATGCATTATTGTTTCCGGTAATACAATGATGGATAATAGAACATTGAATTTTGTTCCCAGAACATGGAAATAATGACTGAGAACATAGAGGCGTAAACTGGGAACTTTCAATAGAAACTTTCACTAAGAACATCAATTTATTCATAATGGAACATTAAAGTACACAGGGTAGAAGATGGGAATAATGACTGAGAACACAAAGACATAAACTGACAACATTCACCGATGACATCAATTTATTTATAATAGAACATGGAAGGACACATTAGAATAATGACTGAGAATATAGAGGCATAAATTGGAAACATTCACTAGAAACATTCAGTGAAAACATTAATTTATTTATAATAGTTCATGAAAGCACACATGATAGAATATGGAAATAATGACTGAAAACATAGACATAAATGGAAAACATTCACCACAAACATTCACTGAGAACATCAATTTAATTATAATAGAACATCGAAGCAGACAAGATAGGACATGACAATTATATAGAAAGTGTCATGACAAGATTAAAAAAGAGTTACGAGGCTACATAAAACAATATATGAAACATCTACAGCATTCAAAGAATTCCAGGACATCAAGTAGTTGTTACAAACTAAACGAGCATTTTTTTCAACCAGAAATTACCTCAGAAATTGACTATACAGTATAGTGCAACTTGTCTCCTTGCAAGGTAACTGCAGAATCATTATAAGTCCTCAAACAGCTTGAGCTTAGAGATGGAGAAGGGGATGTCTTCATACAAGACAAAACCCTGCAAAGATAACAAAATCACAATAACAGAATTCAACATGTGTTACCATAAATCACAAAAGATGACTTTTTCTATGGAATGACAAGGACAAAAAAGTGTGTGTTTGCACAAATGGCAATAGAAAAGGACAATTGAAATTTTTTATGGAATGACAATAGACAAACTTTTCTCTTTAGAACGACACAATTACAAAACAAATATAACCACAAGGACAATTGATAATTTTTTTCCATGGAAAGACAATAGATAAATAGTTCTCCCTAAAACGGCACAATTACAAAACAAACACAACCACAAGGATAATTGATAATTTTTTTCTATGGAAGGACAATAGACAGTTTTTTCTCCTTAGAACTCCACGGTTATAAACTGTGGCAGAACCTCCTAAATTCTATGGCCCACACGCATGATTATTGTCTAAACAGACTCTAAATAATCATGATCGTGTTCCATAAAACTTAAAAGGTCTGTCGGGTAAATTCTGAATTATCCATGATTCTCCGAGCAGGATCAATCATTATAAAGAGATATTGCAGTATTACAACAGTTTTATACAAATAATATACATCAGAGTAAAAGAGCGGAAGGATTATAATAACATAAATTTACAAACCGTTTAGTTCAAACCTTACAAATCATAAGTTGAATTATTACAAACCATAGTAGCAGTGGAATATAATATAACTTATTACATCAACCTTGGTTGTATGCTCTTGCCAAGAGCGAGATATCCTATTCGTCGTTACTGTCCTCGACGACTGTCATGCAGCAGGATGCGAAGCATTCCTGCCCATGAGGCTCACCTGCAACAAGGGTTCAACAAATCCTGAGTACAAAAGTACTCAACAAGACTGACCCGACGAAAAAGAGGGGTGAAGACTCAGGAAATGCAGGCTAGAGGGACAAAGTAAGGCTTGCAGGAGATAAGAAATTTTGCAGAAAAGCTTGAAAGAAAGAAAAGTTGTCTTGCTCAAGATCAAAATTACCAACCAACTTCCTTCTTAAACCTTACTCAATATTCATGTTGTTACTACGATGATGAACACCGATCGAGTCTTCTTCTCCGAGAAGCAACGGCGATTCGAATCCATTTTATATACCCAGCTGGGACCTAGGTTACTGATATGCAGGAGACTCTAACTCCTAAGCATAGCAGGTGAACCGATATACCGGGATAACAACCGCAGCCATATATCACCACATGACACACGTGAGCACTTCGACACAGTGTACCGATATACATGGGAACTTACACCCACAGTATAACACACTATGACATATGTGGGGACTCTGGCCCACTATAAGTCACTCCATGACATACGTGAGGACTCTGGCCCACCGTATACCACTTCATGCATGTGGATTTTCTAGTTTCTCGATGTCACCAGTTCACCATCGACACGGGACCTAGGGCATCAACAGACGGAAACACTACAGAGGGACTCCGTTCCCAATGCAAGTTAGCCGTCCGGACTCGATTTATTAACTATCATCATAATTTTCACAGATAAAGTCAAACTCATCTTTTTCATTCTTTTACTTTTGAACACTTAATTAATTAAGCAGGGCTAAACATTACTATGCATCTTTTAGAACAGGTAACATAGAATATGGAAGTAAGATAGGTAATGCAGTTGGTGGGTTTTCACTCAACTCCTATTACTTAATGCAACATATCATAACTGAAGCGATAATACTTTTATAAAATAGAGTAGGGTTTGAATGCATCCAGGGCTTGCCTTGGTGGTCGGGGTAGACGGTCTCGAGTTCTGGATCAACTCCAATCTCCTGAGTTTGCTCTTCCTTCGGATCTGGGGCGACAACGTTAAACTCTCCGTTATCGGAAACTATACGATACAATGATATGCTTCAACATGATTGAATAGTAAACATGATGCTCGATGGATACATGATCAGATTAATGGCTTGAGTACAACTTTTCTTCATGATAAAGTTGCAAGCCACCCAAAACATACTTACTAAGTTCATTAGGGTTAACTACATTATTTACGGAAGTTATTAAACACATGAAATAACGTTAATTAAGCCCTAACGACATGATCCAGGTATGCGCAAACAATTAATTAAAGTGCCAAAGGTCATTAGGGTTAATGACCCAAGGTCATCAATCAACCCAAAAGTCAAGCAATTCCTATAATGATTAAACTTAATTAAAGGGGTTAATTAATTACTTAAAAGCATAAAATAAAGGCATAAAATTAAAGTTGTCTAATTAAGCTCAAAATTTTATTTTGAAAAGCTCTTGGTCTAATTAAATGGCAAAACAAATTTCAGAATTAAAAGCCAACTATTTTAATTATTAAAAATCAATGAAGGTGCATTTTTAATTAAAAGAGATAATTTTAACATATGCAAAAAGTATTCAAATTTGGCATTTCATATTTTTCCTAGGTAGATGACATCATAAAGAATACACACAAAAATTTTTAGAATTTTTGGAACTATACATGAATTGTTATGATTTTCTAAAAAAAATAGCATTAAAACATTTTCTGGAAAAAAGAAAAAAGAAAAAGGAAAATCCTCCTGACATTGACCGGCGCCGGCCGAGTTTTGACCGGCGATTGCTCACCGACGGTGAGGTCTCAGGCGACGAGGTTTGGTGCTACAGGCTCATCTCGGCACGACGAGCAACTTGGGCTAGCTAACGTGGCGGCGGAGCGACGGCGGCACCCACGCCGGCGGCCATGGCGGCGCGGCGGAGCTCGGGCGCGGCGGTAACGCTCATCGGAGCGATTTTCGGTGACGGCGAGGGCACGGGCAGGTGCAGGACATCAACTCAAATGCGTTGGGCCAAAAGATGGAGCTATCCCTGGCTTCTAGCTCAGACGGCTATGCGCGCGGCGGAGCGGCAAGGTCACGCCGACGGCGAGCCACGGTGACCGGCGTCTACGGTACGGTATAGAAGAAATTGAAGGCACCAACAAATGTAGGAGCTCACCACGGGCATGGTGCGCACGTTGATGAAGGTTCGGAGTGGCTGAGTCGAGCTGTGGACAGCGGCGCTGATGGCGGCGGCGGCGCTCCGGTGGCAAGGACGGCGTTCCGGCGCTTCGTGTGCATCATCAGGCTGACCAAGATGCGCATAAGGGGCAGCAAAGCACGGAGAACATGATGAGAGGGTTAAAAGTAATATGTTTTCCACCTTGGCGTCGATGGATGGCGAGGAAGCTCGCGGCGGCTCGGCGACAGGTCGCGAGGAAGACGACGTCGTGCGGGCGGCTCGGGCGGCGAGAGCGGGCACGAACTGGCTCAGAAGAAGCGCAAGGTCAAGGCGGAGCTTCAGGCAAGATGAAGCGGGCAGAGATGGAGCGACGGTGGCAAATTTGGGTGGTGGAGCAAGGTCGTCGGCGGCGGCGGCAGGGAGAAAGAAGAAGGGAAGTGGCGGTCGGCTTGCTATTTATAGGCCAGAGGCGAGGAGTAGATGGGCGACACGACGACGATGAAGCTTCACGCGTCCAGGAGTGCGCTGGTGGCCGTGGCATGTGCGGCGGTGGACGGCGGCGCGGCTTGAGAAGCCGGCGATGGCGGCCGTCGATAGGTCTCGATGCTTTTCAAGAAAATTACAGAATTGCCACTCGTTTGAAATTATAAATTACTCCAAAATTTATATAAGAACATGAAAATCTCCAAAAATATCATTTGCATAACTTTTCAAGAGCTACACTTTTCATTTAATTGGCATCCTCAAATTCTGTTTGGATTTTGAAATATGAATTCAAATTCAAAAGGGGAATAAAACCCTAGAAACAAACATTTGAAATTACTTTTGATTTTTCAATAAAACTTGAAAATCTTCAAAACTATGAAATGTTTAGCTCTTCAAACCAAACCTTTTTCATATACAAAGTTTTCCCAAATTATGCATAATTTTTGAATTATGGTTTTAAAATCAAAAAGGGACAAATGCTAGAAAACTATATTTTCAAATTTATTTGAAATTCCTTGTGGAAACTTGAAAAACTTTATATACCAACTTTGTATCTCTTGTCAAGATCTACAAACTATCATTTTAGAGTATCCCCAAATTCCTTATAGATTTTGAATTACAGAAAAGGGGATAAAACTAGGTTTTGAATAAAGGGTTTTTGAAACCGAATTCAAACTCGATTTGGTTTCTAAGTTAATTGGTTGGTTATTAGTGATCACATACATCATCCAAGGACATTTTTAGGTCAATGACCTAATAGTACCCTTGGTTGACCAAGTTGACTTTTTGAAAAACATTTTATAGCTTTCCAATTTGAATTTAAATTTGAATTGCAAGACTTGGAATAAGCTTTAAAATCCAAATTCAACTTCAAATATGGAAATTATTTTTAAGGGTTGGACTTATATTTATACACTATACTTGACACTAGTGTAAACACGGTTTACACCTCAAGTACATAGAATATAAATCAAGTATTTGAGATGACATTCGAAAGTAGGGTTTTATTATTTCATGTGACAATACATTCCAAGAGCACAATCAATCTATGAAATGTAAACTTATTTTAGTTAATGCACATAAAGGTTGACCTAATCATGAATGCTTTGCAGTGCATATGATGACAGGACAGGTTTTAGTTAATATAACACCAGAGGTGTTACAGCCTTTCCTCCTTAAAGAAATCTCGTCCCGAGATTTAAAGATGTAGGTAAAGTAATGGAAAAGGAAATGTGTCAGGAAAACACACTTTAACTAAGTACATAAGAGAAAAGGGTCTTTACAACTCACACTAATGAAGTTACAATTCATAGAGGGAATTATAACTTAGATAGAAGCATAGAATTCCCGAAAGTTCTCCAACAGGTAATCTTCTGATTCCCAAGTACCTTCTTCTTCTGAATGTTGATCCCATTGTATCTTGTACCACTTGATTGTCCTACTTCGAGTAACATGGTCTTTCTGGTCCAAAACTCGAATTGGATACTCAGAGTAAGTTAGGTCAGGTTCAAGTTCAATTTCTTCCACATCAGCAACCTTATCCGGCACTCGAAGACACTTCTTAAGTTGGGACACATGGAACACATTGTGTACAGCCGACAACTGTTCAAGCAATTGCAGATGATATGATACCTTCCCAATTTGTGTCAAGATCTGAAATGGTCTAATGTAACGAGGTGCTAACTTGCCTTTAACTCCAAATCGAGTAACTCCCTTCATGGGTGACACCTTTAGATACACATAATCTCCTTTATTGAAACGCAATGGTTGACGCCTTTTGTCGGCATAACTCTTTTGATGAGACTGTGCCACTTTCAAGTTTTGTTGTATCTGTTTAACCTTTTCTTCTATGTCTTTCACTAGATCAACCCCGAAGAATTTTCTTTCTCTAGGTTCAGACCAACTTAACGGAGTTCTACATCTGCGACCATATAGTGCTTCAAATGGTGTCATTTTGATACTTTCTTGATAACTATTGTTATAAGAAAACTCTGCTAAAGGCAAACACTCATCCCATTTTTCTAGAAAATCAAGAACACATGCTCTCAACATATCTTCAAGTATTTGGTTCACTCTTTCGGTCTGAGCTCCTGTTTGTGGATGGTAAGCTGTACTATACAGAAGATCAGTACCTAGTGAATTATGCAATCGTTTCCAGAATTTGCTGATGAACTGTGTGCCTCAGTCCGACACAATAGTCTTTGGTACACCATGAAGATTAATGATACGCTCAAAATACAATTTGGCATATTGCGAGGCTAAATTTGTGCTTCGAACTGGAAGGAAATGTGCGGACTTTGTGAGTCGGTCCACTATGACCCAAATGGAATTAAAATCTCTTGCGGTCATGGGTAGACCCACTATAAAGTCCATACTGATATCTTCCCACTTCCAAACTAGAATAGGCAATGGCTGAAGTTCACCTGTTGTCTTCAAATGTACAGCTTTAACTTTTTGACAGGTATCACACTGAGCCACATACTTAGCAATTTCAATCTTCATCTTAGTCCACCAAAATTTCTGTGTCAAATCATGGTACATCTTATTACTTCCTGGATGAATAGAAAATTTTGAAAGGTGTGCTTCATCAAGAATCTTTTGATGTAACTCAGGAACCTTTGGTATGACCAGACGATTCTTATACCATAGGACATCTGCTTCATCTATCATGAAACAAGATACCTTTTTTTTTCTAACTTTCTTTTTGATATGCTTAATTCCCTTATTACTTCTCTGAGCAGCAACAATTTGATCTTTGAGTGTTGATTCAACTGTAATGTTGGACAAACTACATGTTGCACCATTACTATACCCAACTTTTTTATTTCATGACATAGAGAAATGTCTAGAGGTTTTATTCTCAAGCAATGGCAATGACTCTTTCGACTAAGAGCATCAGCAACTATATTTGCTTTACCAGGATGGTAATATATTTCTAAATCATAATCATTGATTAGTTCTAACCACCTCCTCTGTCTCATATTCAACTCAACGTCGGGAGAATTTTCCTTTTTCCTTTTTCTTTTTTCCAGAAAATATTTTAAATGCTATTTTCTTTAGAAAATCATAGTAATTCATGTATAGCTCCAAAAATTCTGAAAATTTTTGTGTGTGTTCTTTATGATGTCATCTACCTAGGAAAAATATGAAATGCCAAATTTGTGTACTTTTTGCATATGTTACAATTAGCTCTTTTAATTAAAAAATGCACCGATATACAACACCTAATCCATATATAAAATACAACTTCCTAACATTTTTTCCTCTTTGAAGGAAACTACTATTCTAATAAATTTTGCTATGCGTATGTAGCATAGGTTTGTCAATCCTAAACTTCTATCAATAAATCTATTAATGTCACCTAAAAACATCGAAGGACATAAGTGGTTTAAAAGTTAAAACATGCCATAAAATGCAAGCAGTAGGCCAACATATGGACAACACCAATTGGTTTCATTATTCTTAAACAAATCACTGAGCATGCAACAGATCTTTGTTGAGTAGAATATAGGTCATACTCATGTACGATGAAGAATCATATTCACAACATATGCCAAGATATAAATATAGGCATGGTTTATATAACACAACTATTACAAACTCATCATAATTGTGGGACTGGAATGCTAGGAGATCATAAGATGTCAAAGTTGCGTTCAGATTCAAAATCCATTGTATCATATTGTGAGACATGCATTAGCCTAAATACAGTGAAACTAAAAATAACAGAAACAGGTACCTGGCAATCTAAATGCTGCTTGCACAACCAAACATTTTTAGTTTACCCATCCATTGAACAAAGCATGCAAGGGAACTCTTTGTAGCTTCCTATCAATTCCGCAAACTCTGACGGAGGGTACAACTACAAAGACTCCAGGGACAAACTTTTGTATGTGTAATGCAAAGAACAATAATATGGAGATACAATAATAAGGATTAAAGATCGATGGCATTTCTATAAATAACTGTATCTTCTACCTTTGGTCATCTTCTCCACCCCGATCTGGACATGGCCATGGCAGCCATGTGCTCGTGCGCAGGAAGGGAGAAGGGGGGCTCGGCCCGACCTGACCGGCCAGCAACGGCACGTGGCCGCGCGGCGGCGCGCTGGGCACACGCGGGGCCGGGCTATCCCATAGCAAGCGCCGGCGGCACGCACGCACGCATGCACGTTCGCCACGAGTAGCCATGCGCGCGTGAGGGGCGGCGATTGGCGCGGACTTGGTGCGCGGGGTGGAGCCCTCCAGGTGGCGGCGCCAAGCGCAGGCGCTGGAGGCCGCCGAAGTTGCGGGAGCTGCTCGACAGCCACCGCCGGGCTCGACCGTCGCTGCTTGAAGAAACAATCAGAGCACTAAGACAAACAGTCGTACTGGGCCGCGATAACATATTGGGCCAAAAAAATAAAAAACATGCGTGTAGGTGGGGGTGGTCGGTAGGAGGTTGCTTGTCACCTTGGTCGGCAGGGAAGATTTTCGTCAGTTTACAAATATACGGGTTCAAGGGGTCTCCACGTGCCGGGAGGGGATGATTTTCGTCAGTTTACTCTATTGGCTTCGTCGCTGCTGGCAGTTGTAGCAATGAGTAATATAAAATAATATGACTATATGAGCAATAGCAAAAAGCAAAGACTGAACCATAGTAATAATAGCTAACAAAGGTGTTTTGCTTCATAAAAAGATTGGTCTCGGATACTAGTTGATCCTCGATTGACCTTGAGTTTAGAGCATAACAAATAAAGTTCCAGTATCTCAACACAAGCTCAAGGTCATTAGTTCTTGGTTAGGTAGTTGACATGCTTAATATGATATCATCATTGGCAAATTAAGTGAGGCCTTAGCTTACTGATATGTTAGCACAATTTCCAGATACTCAATAATAGGTGGCTGCCTAGGCAAACAAAAATAGATAGAAGAAAATCAAGATCATGGTAGTCATGAGAATCATGCAAAATACACAAAATGCAAATTGCTGCCACCTCAGAGATTATTTTTTATGTTCCATCATTGGCCAAATATATATGAAAAGTTTGGACATTGCAGTCATAAATTTTAGATGCTTCAGCCAAAAGAAAAAACATGGCTATTAACTGGGATGCAATGACAAATTATAAGGGGTAATGAACATGCGTGATGTACTGATAAGCAAGCAAAAAACCAGAGCAATGTACTTAAGCAATACACAACTGCCACACCCTAGTGTGCTCCTCCAGTGCCTAGTGTTACAATGTAAACATCATCAACCATGGCATCGAGATCAACAAAAATGTCACAGAGATCTAAGATCTAAGAACATGAATCCTATTATCTGTGGATGGCACAGAATCCACAAATGATTCATCAAAAAATCACCGCACAAAGAGGGGTAGGTGAGATATAGCATCAGAGCACGGAGGACCAACACAAAACCGCCGATGGAGGTAGGAAGAGGGGAGAGCACACCAAACCAGAGAAGGAAGAAGAGAGGGAGCCATAACCGTAGCCACGACCCCCAAGAAAACTTGATCTGCCGAAATCATTCCCATTCCCACCAAGCATTGCAACGACCAGGACGGAGAGGGAAGGTGAACGCGAGAAGATGGAAGCGTCCTGGATGAAGAGGAGCTAAAGAACGAGACGACGCAGGCAAAAGCTGCACAGGCAGCAACCAAACATGACGCAATGAGTCCATGCAGATAAACCATGCGAGGGCGGGCGGGTTTGGTTTACCAATCAGCTTGAATGACTTTTGGGATGGTGTAGGGTTGCGACAGAGTTTCTTTCGTTCCTTTCGAGCCCATGTTGTACGAATTTGAATTATTGATGTTGTGCGCCAATTGTATGTAGCATCGAGACTGCTTCATCATCGTTTGGATCTTGGGACACCAATGGGCAATGGCTGAAACATGGACGACTAGATGTGTCAAGTGGCTCTTCAAGCTGCTAGAGGGCAAGAACGTTGCGTGGACAGCGTGGTCACTTGGGTACTTGCGTACATGTTGAGTGCGCGCATGATAGCACTTGAGTGGTCATCGCATACACAGACGTGGGTGTATCCTATGGTCATAGTGTCTTCTCCGCGGTACCTTTCTATCGTGTCGATACCTCCAATTCCATTTGCATGGTCGTTCACGGGTTAATGAAATCAGCGAACGATTTCGCAATCCCACAGCAGACTACAGAGAGGCGGCTGGTCTTTTCTCTCGTTTTTTGCATGCACTGATATCAGCGCTGACGTAAGCATAAAAAAATATTTATTTCAACTTGTTATAATTTTTGAACCGTGTATTCTTTTTTTTTTGCATCTGTATGTTCTACACGACGAGCTGAACAAAATTAGATCCCACTTAGATATTTTTCGAATATTTTTTTTTCACTTTTTCCTATACTGCAGTCATTGTGTGTTAAGTTTTTTTCGATTGTTACCAAAGTTATACATAAAAGTTATATGTATAAGTTATATGTAATTTTGTAACGTTTTTATAACGTGTTTTCTATAATAAGTTATATGTCTAAGTTACATGCATAACTTTTAACGTTGATGTCGAGGATCTGGGAAAGGGGTACCCCAAACCCTCGATTAACCGGACTAATCTCCGAAATCAGCAACGCAAACCCTCCAACAACACCCCTTACTATCGCTCGAAAGCCCACAGGCTAAGGCATACTGGGCCGACCCACGAACAGGCGTCGACAGCCCAAAGCCACAGCCTACTCGACGGGCTACCACGTAGACCAAGACTGTACGCTCGAGGGTACAACTTGGGCGACCCCTCGAGGACGGAACTTCGCTCGAGCGAACAGGCCGGCCTCGAGGACGGAACTGCGCCCGAGCGAACGAGCCCGTCCTCGAGGACGGAACTTTGCCCGAGCGAACGAGCCCGCCCTCGAGGACGGAACTTCACACGTGAGAATAGGCAGCCCTCAAGCACAGTATACCCCTCGACTACCTACCCCTCGTATGGATCCAGGCGCATTCAATGCGTTTTACCTGCTCTCGCCTAACCATACGGTCACAGTTACCACAACAGTTGCGAGTATGGCAGTCGAATAATACTTTTACCGCCCATACCCCAGAATCCTGCGGATCGTACCTCACTGTTATGCCATACCGAGCACTGTGTCCAGTTCAGCACCTCCTCGAGGATCAAAAGTCAACACATTCCCCGCATCTCCCGGGATTCGGCCTTATCCGAAGGGCCTCGACCCCCTCGACTCTACCTCCCCGACTCGACCCAAGGCCTCGACCGTCGAGCGGGACTTCAACAACTTCGGTCAACACTTCAACAACTTCCGATGCAATAGCTGCAGGACCTCCCATACCGATGTACGCCTCTACAGCGGCACCGACATGATCGGCATCAACGTCATATGTCACCAACCACGTGAGCCCCAAAAACATGTACTCTTATGCCCCTCCTTCGCCTATAAAAGGAGGAGCCAGGACTTTAGCTAGGGAGGATCCGAAAGCATCACACGCTAAGGCTTAGATCATAGAACAACACCGTGAGACAGTGTAGAGAGCTAAGCACCCGAAACGCTCGAGCTCAAGCCCACACTTCTCACACCCGCTTGTGTTCACCCCTGTACTAGCGCTTCGGTGCAAGATAACACGAACTATCCCCCCGCTAGACATAGGTTCTTCTTTGCCCGAACCAGGATAAATCGCCGTGTCCTTCTTGCATCACCCACCGGATTAAGGGAGCACGCAATTACGAATTTACTCATTGGTGTTGACCCCCGGGGTTGAAACACCGACAGTTGGTGCGCCAGGTAGGGGTCCTGTGTATTACCAACGATTTCCCGCCATTTTTTGGATGGGCGACTCTGTATTACCACTTTTGCGAGCTACGATGATCTGGTTCGGGAGCCTGGAGTTCATGTCCCTTGATCAGGGCTATGACATGACCCTGCTCTTGATCAGTGACCCAAGCGAAGGTCGCAGTGTGCCCCAATGCTCAGGAGGGGCCACTCGTCGGTCTCGCCACCATGCTACTGCAACCAGAAGGAGGCGCAATCAACGTCGTCATCGCCATCAACCTGAGTCGAGGTTGGTGCCCACCGCATTCCCCTCGCTCCTGACCGGTGATGAGGAGCCCCTTGTTGGGGGATTATCTGACCTGAGTTCAAGAGCAGAGGAC
Source organism: Bothriochloa decipiens (assembly GCA_023333625.1). Taxonomy (NCBI): domain Eukaryota; kingdom Viridiplantae; phylum Streptophyta; class Magnoliopsida; order Poales; family Poaceae; genus Bothriochloa; species Bothriochloa decipiens. Next base: position 23,013,670 of record CM041632.1, on the reverse strand, counting down.
GAACCGGCAGGGCTCCACGGCGACCCCGACTTCAGCTTCGATCTGCGCTCGCCGAGGGGACCGAGTGTGGTTTCTTGAACGGGCGCGGCTCCAACGCCATCCAACCTACTCCCACACAGGTGGTTTGAGGCCCATCACCTGTTCCCATTTGGCCTAAACAAACTCCACCAAGACATAGGCGTCGAGGTCGACGGGCGGCCTCGGCAGACGGACGGACTTCGGGTTCGGACGACCCCGGCTCGACCGCCCCTGGCCTCGACCGCGCTCCGGTACGCTGGACACCCCCTCGACGGGCGGCCTCGGTAGACGGACGGACCATGGGTTCGGACGGCCCCGCCTCAATTGCTCCTGGCTTTGACCGCACTTCGATACGCTAGGCACCCCCCTCAATGGGGGCCTCGGATAGACTTCGAGTGCAGACAACCCCGCCTCGGCCGCGGGCCGGGAGGCCATGAACACGGGCCAAGGGGACTCAACTGAAGACAGGAGGGCCTCAACCCATGACGAGCACCAACATTGTAACATCCCAGATGTTAGTAAGCAATTAAAATTATAATCAAGTTCATTATTAAGAATAATCATTGAGCATCATGACATAAATGCATTCATGTTTTAGTAATGTCTTTGATGTGGTGCATTGTTTTATACATGAAATGATGAGTTGATTGCTACTTAAAAACTATTTTCAAAACCTTGTTTTATCCCTTTTTCTATATTTTAAAATCTATAAGGAATTTTGAGATACTCTCAAAATATAGTTTGTAGATCTTGAAAGGAGCTATAATATTGGTATTCAAAGTTTTTCAAGTTTCCAAAAATAATTTTGAATAAAAGTGAAAATACAGTTTTCCAACACTTATTTCCTTTTCAATTTAAATTCATATTTCAAAAATTATTCAAAATTTAGGAAAAGCTTTCTCTATGAAAAATGTTTGGTTTGATAATCTGAACATTTCATAGATTGGAAGATTTTCAAGTTGTTTAGAAAAATAAAAAGTAATTTTAAATGTTTGCTTCTAGAGAATTGGCCCTTTTCGCATTCTTTTTAAATTTGAATTCATATTTCAAAATCTGTGCAGAATTTGAAAATGTTTCTTAAATGAAAAGTGTAGCTCTTGAAAAGTTATGCAAATGATATTTTTGGAGATTTTCAAGTTCTTATATAAATTTTGAGTAATTTGTATTTTAAACCGAGTGGCAATTCTGTAAATAACTTAAACAGCACCTAACCCTATCGGCGAACGCCATGGCCGGCTTCGCATCGCGCGCCGCCGTCCACCGCCGCGCCTTCCCGGCCGCCCGAGCGTTTTCGGATGCGAGAAACTTCACCGTCGCCGTGTCACTTGCTCCTTCATCGCCCCGAGCTATAAATACCGACCGGACGTAGCCGTTCTTTTCCTTTCTTCCTCCCATCACCGTCGCCGACGATCTCCCTCCGCCGCCGAAATTCACCGCCGACGCTCAACCTCTGTCCAATTACTCTAGCCCAAAGCTCCGCAACTTCTTTACGTTCCTTTTGGGCCAGTTCGAGTTTTCTTTCATCGCCCGAGCTGCCTGTACGCAGACCTCTTTCCCGTGGCCGGTCAGTCGAGCCGCCGCGCCATCTCCGCTGTTTGCCGTCGCCGGAGGTAAAAATATTTTACCTTCGACTCTTTTATCGTGCTCTCCGTGTTATCCTGCGTCTGATGCGTACCTTGGTTTGAGCAGCGCATTTCCGGAGGTCGACGTAACACCGTCGTGCCATCGGAGCGCCGCCGCCGCCATCACCGCCGTCGACCGCAGCTCAACCCAGCCCCTCCGGACCTCTATTAACGTGCGCATCAGCGCCGTGGTGAGCTCCTGCGTCTATTCGTGTTTTCAATTTCATACATCTCGCATCGGGAGTTGTTGAAGTGTATTCCGGAGTTGTCGGAGTCCTGCTCGAGGGCTCGACCGACGAAATCGAGGGGGTGACGGTCAAGTCGAGGTACCGAGTCGAGGGCTCGACCGATGAATCGAGGGGGTGACGGTCAAGTCGAGGTACCGAGTCGAGGGCTCGGCCGACGAATCGAGGGGGTAACGGTCGAATCGATGGATCGAGTCGAGGGTTCGAGTCGAAGGTGTCGATTCAAGGGGTGCACTGTTTTCGAAGGGGTCGAGTCGAGGGGTGCACTGCTCTCGAGGGGAGCTCGTTCGTCGGGCAAAGTTCCGTACTCGAAGAGAGGCTCGTTCGTCGGGCGGAGTTCCGTCCTCGAGGGGAGGTTCGTTCGCTGGGGGAAGTTTCGTCTTCGAGGCTGGTCCATTCGCTCGAGCGAAGTTCAGTCTTCGAAGGGATGCCCGAATTGTACCCTCGAATGTACAGTACCTAACCGACCGATAGCTCCTCGAGCAGGCCTTAGCTTCGAACCGCCATAGCCCGTCCGTGAGTTAGCCGGGCATATCTTAGCCTGCGGGACCTCGAGCGTCGATAGCCAGCTCGAGGCATCGCCGGTCAACCCCGGCGGGGTCGGCTGTTGACCCGGAGACACTGTGCCGATTTTCTTTTCTTCTATTTTCAGAAAATGATTTAAATGCTATATTCTTTGAAAATTTATAGTAATTCATATATAGCTCCAAAAATTCTGAAAATTTTTATGAATGTTCTTTATGATATTATCTACCTAGGAAAAATATGAAATGCCAAATTTGATAACTTTAATTTTTATGTCTTTATTTAATGTTTTTAAATAATCAAGTAAACCCTTTAGTTAACCTAATCATTATAGGATTTGATTGACTTTGAGATTGATTGATGATCTTAGGTCATTAACCCTAATGACCTTTGGCACTTTAATTAATTGTTTGCACTTACCTTAATCATGTCATTAGGGCTTAATTAACGTTATTTTATGTGTTTAATTAAATATAAATATGACGCAGATAACCCTAACAAATTATATAAGCGAAGTTTTGTTGATTTGCAACTTTATCGTGAAAGAAAGTTGTACTCAAGCCCTTAATTTGATTATGCACTCATCGAGCATCATGTTTACTCTTCCATCATGTAAAGCATATTAATTATCGAATAGTTTTCGTTAACGGAGAGTTAACGTATCACTCAGATCCGAAGGACGAGCAGATTCAAGAATCGGGAGTTGATTCAGAGTTCGAGAACTTCTACCCCGAACATCAAGGCAAGCCCCGGATGCATCTAAACCCTATTCTATTTATAAATGTTTTACTGCTTCAGCTCTGGTATGTTGCATTCAGTAATAGGAGTTGAGTGAAAACCCACAAAATTGCATTACCTGTCTTATTCCTTATCCCTTGTTACCTAATGAAAGATAAGTAGTAATGCTTAGCCCTGCTCATTTATTTATTTATTCAAAGGCAGAAGAATGAAAAAGATGAGATTGGTTTTATTGTTGGAATCTTGATGATAGTAAGAAATCGAGTCCGGACGGCGAACTTGCACTGGGAATGGAGTCCCTCTGTAGTGTTCTCGTCTGTTGATGCCCTAGGTCCCGTGCGTTGGTGAACTGTATGATATCGAGAATGTAGAAATCCACATGCATGAAGTGGTATACGGATGGTTGGAGCCGTGTATGCCATGGAGTGACCTAGCGTGGGGTCAGAGAATCCCATCTGCTGTCATAGTGTGTTTTACTGTGGGGTTAAGTTCCCATGTATCTCGGTACGCTGGGCCGCAGAGCTCACGTGTATCATGTGGTGATATATGGCTGAGGTTGTTATCCCGGTATATCGGTGTACCTGGGGTGCTTCGGAGTTAAAGTCTCCGGTATGCCCAGTCGCCTAGGTCCCAGCTGGGTATGAAAATGGATTCGAATCGCCGTTGCTTCTCGGAGAAGAAGACTCGATCGTTGTTCATCATCGTAGTAACAACTTGAACAAAAGTTAAGATTCAATAATGAAGTTGAGTGATAATGGGAGTTAGCCCAAGCAAACTTCTCTTTCTATAAAGCTTTTACGCAAAATTTCTTATCTCCTACAGACCTTACCTTGTCCCTCTAGCCTGCATTTCTGTTTTCTCTACCCTTCTCTTTCGTCGGGTCAGTCTTGTTGAGTACTTTTGTACTCAGGGTTTGTTGAACCCCTGTTGCAGGTACTAATTGGTGTTTAAATCAAGTTCATGTCGGTGGGCTCGACGTGATCTGGTTGTCCCCTCCCGACTTAGGCGCTCTACCTAAGTTGACTTCTGAAGTTCTTCTCTGCTTCCGCCGCTTCCGCCATTAAAGTCAAGTTTGTAAAAGTTAACTTTTTTATATATTTTGTAAACTTAATGTTATTACTCTTTCGCACTCTGATATATGTTTTATCATAAATGTTGTAATGTTGTAGCTACTCCTTTGTTGATCCTGGTATGAGTTGACAAATGTGGTTTAATCGGGGTCCTTTAAGGGCACCCGACAGAGCTTTCTAAGTTATCTGGAACACATGCATGGCTATCAGAAGTCTTGGAGACAATGATAGGTGCGTGTGGGCCATATAATTTAGGAGGTTCTGCCACAAACATGAGCACGTATGAGGATCTCTCGGGGCACCTCCTATGAGCCACCATGGACCTCGACCCCCACCCGGAACATCGAACATCGAACAGCTACGTCACTCTTACCTTTAAAGCTTCCAGGCTCCATACATATTCTCAATTCATGAATAAAGAGAAACCTTTTCTTTCATAAAAAACAGGTGGGCTCGACCCTGTCCTCACAGAGTCGAACCACCCTCGGGGGCTGGAAGAGGGAACCCTCCGCATCCCAAAAAAATTGCATTTTTTGAAAAACTTTTACATAGTCGATGAAGCTGCGAGGGGGCCCTAAGGCTCAAGAGGCTGTCGAGCCACGAGATCGCCTACGCGTCCGTGCTACGGTACCTCCACTCACTTCTCCATGCCAAGGGGTGCAACCGCGCGCTAAGAAGACTTAGTAAAAGCACACAATTTCGAAAAATTAATGTCTAGCGTTCCTATATGCTTCGATACGAGTTCTTACACAGTTGACATGGCCGCGAGGGCACCCTAAGGCCAAGGGGCCATCGAGCCGCGAGATCGCCTAGCCTCAGGGCTATGGTACCTTCACTCGCACCCCACACCTAAGGGCGCAATCGTGTGCCAAGAAGACTACGTAAAAACTCAGCTCGAGCAAGATAGGAATGACAGACTCGTACTCATGATTCAAAAATTAATGTCTAGCATTCCTATATACTTCGATACGAGTTCTTACGCAGTCGACATGGCCGCGAGGGCACCCTAAGGCCGAGGGGCCATCGAGCCGTGAGATCACCTACGCCTCAGGGCTACGGTACCTCCACTCGCACCCCACACCTAAGGGCGCAACCGTGTGCCAAGAAGACTGCGTAAAAATTCAACTCGAGCAAGATAGGAATGACAGACTCGTACTCATGATTTTGAAAAATTAATGTCTAACATTCCTATATACTTCGATACGAGTTCCTACGTAGTCGACAAGGCCATGAGGGCATCCTAAGGCTGAGGGGCCGTTGAGCCACGAGATCACCTATGCCTCAGGGCTACGGTACCTCCACTCGCACCCCACACCGAAGGACGCAACCGTGTGCCAAGAAGACTGCGTAAAAACTCAGCTCAAGGAAGATAGGAATGACAGACTCGAACTCAAAAGCATTCAAAATGCGTATAAACATCATGTTTCGAGGCCTTCAAGGCCACATCGACACAAGTCAAAATACTAACTTATTACATGAGCCTTCATGCCTAAATACGGCTCCCAAGATTTCGTCGTCATCGCCAATAGCAGGAAGGTGCACCTCGTCCTCGAACAACCTCGTGATTCGACCCCCAGGCTCGACAGCACCACACACTCTGACCAACTAGCCAAGATAACGGGGCGAAGGAGCCCCCCGTCCACCAAATCCTCAAGCTCCCATTTCATCACTGACGACGGGAGCCAATCTCTCTCTCCCTTTTCCCTCTTGCGCTAACGAACAAGGAAACTCCGTTCTCCGGTGGCGGCGGCAACAAAAGCAGGGAGACAAGATGGGGAATGGGCGAAACACTACCCCTCGAATTCGTAGGTAGGCAGGAGAAGGTAAATGAGCTCCGGCCCCACAACAAGCCTCGAGGGAGCGAAGGCTGGCCTTCGACCAGGGTTCGACAGCCGCCCTCGAGCGCCCGAGTCAGGGGTGACCAAGGGGGAGCTAACACGAGGCCCCGCTCGAGATCGAACTCTCGAGACCCCTTTGGACATATCCAAGGCAAAATGCTATGGACTTTTATGGAATCCCCCTGAAGGGAGGCATCGAGCCGCCGAGACCTATCGAATGGAATCGGTATCCGTAGGTCCATGCGTTTTGCTTTAATGAGACTGCCTCCGGGCCACCAGCCGACCTCTATCGAACGAGGAATGGGCTCTCACTTGGATTTTCCCGTTACTAGCTCACTGAGAACTTCGAGGCTCGCCCTATCGAGGGTAGTCCGATGCTTCTCACCTCACCTCCGATCGAAAGGACTCGTGAGATGAACGCCGAGGCCGACAACGCCCCAGCCGCATGAAGCTTGGGGGCTCGACCGTGCCCGGCACCCCTCAACGAAAGAGGGTCAAAAATCCCCTGGGGGCTCGACGTTCCTATGTACCCATCGGCAAAGCGCCACGACTCCAGTTCAGGTCCACACCCGACCGGACGAGCACCCCTGGACCGAACACAAATAAAGCCCTCGAAGGAGTCTTCTGGCTCCTCCGAGGCCTCGGGGGCTACCCCCGCGGGTGACGCTCGCGCGCTCCCCGCAGAAAAATCCGAGTCGCACCTCGCTCCCGTCTCCTGACCCCCTGCCTGAGTGCCACCACTCACACAGGGGCTCGGGGGCTACTGTCGAGGATCTGGGAAAGGGGTACCTCAAACCCTCAATTAACCGGACTAATCCCCGAAATCAACAACGCAAACCCTCCAACAACACCCCTTACTATCGCTTGAAAGCCCACAGGCTAAGGCATACTGGGCCGACCCACGAACAGGCGTCGACAGCCCAAAGCCACAGCCTGCTCGACGGGCTACCACGCGGACCGAGACTGTACGCTTGAGGGTACAACTCGGGTGACCCCTCGAGGACGGAACTTCACTCGAGTGAACGGGCCAGCCTCGAGGACGGAACTGCGCCCGAGCGAACGAGCCCGTCCTCGAGGACGGAACTTCACCCGAGCGAACGAGCCCGCCCTCGAGGATGGAACTTCGCAGGTGCGAATGGGCAGCCCTCGAGCACAGTATACCCCTCGACTACCTACCCCCCATATGGATCCAGGTGCATTCAATGCATTTTACCTGCTCCCGCCTAATCGTACGGTCACAGTTACAGCAACAGTTGCGAGTATGGCAGTCGAATCCTACTTTTACCGCCCATAACCTAGAATCCCGCGGATCGTACCTCACTGTTACGCCATACCGAGCACTGTGTCCAGTCCGGCTCCTCCTCGAGGATCGAAAGTCAACACATTCCCCGCATCTCCCAGGATTCGGCCTTATTCGAAGGGCCTCGACCCCCTCGACTTGACCTCCCCGACTTGACCCAAAGCCTCGACCGTCGCCCCTCGACTCCGTCATGCTGACCCTCGAGCGGGACTTCAACAACTTCGGTCAACACTTTAACAACTCCCGACGCAACGGCTGCAGGACCTCCCATACCGACGTACGCCTCTACAGCAGCACCGACATGACTGGCATCAACGTCATATGTCACCAACCACGTGAGCCCCAAAAACATGTATTCATGTGCCCCTCCTTTGCCTATAAAAGGAGGAGCCAGGACTTTAGCTAGGGAGGATCCGAAAGCATCACACGCTAAGGCTTAGATCACAGAACAACACCGTGAGACAGTGTAGAGAGCTAAGCGCCCGAAACGCTCGAGCTCAAGCTTCGGTGCAAGATAACACGAACTATCCCCCCTCCCTCGCTGGACGTAGGCCTTCTTTGCCCGAAACTAGGATAAATTGCCGTGTCCTTCTTGCATCACCCACCGGATTAAGGGAGCACGCAATTACGAATTTACTCGTTGGTGTTGACCCCCGGGTCGAAACACCGACAGTTGAAGATCACATAAGTTATGTATATAAGTTAAATTTATAAGCTATAAGTGTAAGTTATAGATATAAGTTATGCATCTGGATTTGTAATTTTTTTCTTCTACTAAAATAAGAAAAATTTCTAAAAAGGAAAGTTATGGAAAAAAATTTTACCAAAAATGAAAAGTTGCGGGACTGTATGAAAACGTTGGCTAGTTGGGCTCGCAGGTGAACGTTCACGGATTAGCTGTGCCCGTCGATACCATTGTCGAATATGCAGTGATCGTGATGGAATTTACTTGCCGGATTTACCATTTGGATCTACGGAATAATTTATTCAAGTGTTTCCAAGACTTCAAGACAGCAATCGCCCCTACCGTTGACGGTTGATCCTTCGCCGTCCCGAGAACCAAACACCCATGCGGGCATGCGTTACCTCTACTTCCGCCCCAACGCACGCCATGCCCACCCCCAGCGCCACCCACTCCTCACTCACCTCGATGCCTGCTCCTCGCGGGCCCACCTGGCGGAGCTCCACGCCCGCCTCGTCCGCGCCCACCTCGCCCCAGACTCCGCCGTGGCCGGCCGGCTCGTCGCGCTCCTATGGTCACCCGCGCTGGGCCACGACATGCGCTACGCTCGCAGGGTGTTCGACGGAATATCCCAACCTAGCGCGGCCGTCTGGAACTGCATGATCAGAGGGTACACCAACCACGGCGCGGCTCCGGACGCGCTGGCGACGTTTAGGACCATGCTTTGGAGAGGGGTCTCCCCTGACAGCTACACCATGGCCGCGGCTGTGTCTGCGAGCACCGCTTTTGCCAAGTGGCAGTGGCGAGCTACCGGAGACGCGGTCCATGCCATGGTTCGGAAAGTTGGGTGCGCGTCAGATGTGTTCGTCATGTCAGGTCTTGTTAATCTATATGGGGCTTTTAGAAGCGCCGAAGATGCAAGGAAGGTTTTTGTGGAAATGCATGAGGGATGTGGTGTCTTGGACGTCGATGATCTCAGCTTTTGCACAATGTGGTATGTGGGATGATGCTTTGAGGTTTCTTGCTCAGATGCAGGCTGACGGGATTAATCCTAACAAAGTCACCATTATTAGCCTGCTTTCTGCTTGTGGGCACGGGCAGGTTGTTGACAAAGGCCGGTGGGTGTATGGTCAGCTTAGTGAATATGGCATTGAGCCTGATGCGGACATAGAAAATTCAGCCATTAGCATGTATGCGAAATGTGGATGCATGTCTGATGCTCTGCAAGTATTTAGGGCTTTGCCTGTGAGAAGTACTAAATCATGGAACATACTGATTGATGGATTCGTGCAAAATCAGAGGCATAAAGAAGCATTAACAGTGTTTCAGGAGATGATATCAACTGGCATAACTCCGGATGCTGTAACACTTGTAAGTGTCTTATCAGCATGTGCTCAGCTTGGAGATCTACAGCAAGCTAGGGATATCCACAATTACATAAAAATCATGGGATCCGTTGTGCCACTCTCCTTACAAATTCTTTTATCAACACATATGCTAAATGTGGCGATATGGCAGCAGCTAACATGGCTTTCCAGACTATGAAACAAAGGGATGTTGTTTCGTGGACAACTATGGTTTGTGGTTATGTGCATGGGCGTCAATTTACAGCAGCCTTCAAATTTTTTGAAGAGATGAAGAGTTCAGGAATTGTAGCAAGCGAAATGGCACTGGTAAGTCTGCTCTCTGCATGTTCACAGCTTGGGGAACTTGATAAAGGAAGGGAGATTCACTCTTATATAGAAGACAAGAATGTGAGAAAAGATGTATACCTTGAAAGTGCCCTAGTCGACATGTATGCAAAATGTGGTTGCATCGATATTGCTACTGAAATATTTAGTAAAATGCAGAATAAGCAAACCATCACATGGAATTCTATGATTGGAGGGTTTTCAAGCAATGGACACAGGAAAGAAGCAGTCCAACTCTTCAACCAAATGCTAAAATTTGGACACCCCAAACCTGACGACATTACTTTTAAGGCAGTTCTTGGTGCTTGTGCTCATGTAGGAATGGTTAATGAGGGGCTCCAGCACTTCTATTCCATGTCGAGCTTTACAATTGCCCCTGATATTGAACACTATGGTTGCATAGTAGACCTCCTAAGTAGAGCTGGTCTACTTGAAGGAGCATTTTAGTTCATCAAGAAGATGCCAATGGAGCCTAATCCTGTAATCTGGGGATCACTTCTTTCAGCTTGTAGGTTTCATCACAAAATTGATTTAGAAAGGAAAATTGGGCAACACATAATTAAGTTAGCTCCAAATGATGTGGGGGAACATGTGCTGATCTCAAATTTACATGCTGAAGGTGGTGACTGGGATGATGTACAGGAAATAAGAGAGCAGATGGGAAGCAAGGGTATAGAGAAGTCTCCTGGCCATAGCTCCATCCAAGTAGAAACATTCATAATGTAGTTTAGCAGGAATATGATATCTACCTGTAATAGACGACTGACAGGAGAAATGCTAACCAGTGTAGTTTCTGATCTACAGGGCATGAGACCTTACATTTCAATTTCCAATGACCTGTGCACATGTGATTATTATTCTTGTATTGTTTTGGGCTCAACACTGCGTAAGGAATTATGTCAGACACGTCTTTTAATAGCTGGATACTCACACTCAAAATGTCGCAAGTTCAGCTGATTTGTGGTAGCATGACTTGGATAACCTTTACGTGCATAACTGAAGCTGTGACAAGAACAAAAGACATTCCATATGATTTGTTCGCTCTTAGATAATCAAGGGTTCTGAGTTTTAACTTATGTAGGTATTAGTAGTTGTAGTTCCCAACTCTCATCCTCTCTGTATTTGAGTTATGCATATATCATTGAACAATCATGTTACTTTAATCCTTGTACAATTGATTTATAAAGATTGTTCATTTCAGTTGTTCCAAATAAATTATCATTTGCATTTCAACAATGGCACTGTTCAAGGCTTCAAGCAGTTCAGATTCCTCCATTATCCAAGCTTACAGATCCAAATAGATGACTGCTGAAATTAGAGGCAAGCTCAGCCAGTACTCTCTGTACTTCGAACTTCAGAGTTGGCATTCTTCCATTACCAAGCTGCACAATGAGGTAAGATATTTGCACGTACATCATCAATCTCTAATTTTTTTATGTCGCTTATGAAGTGTGAGCTTCCATTTTTATATTGAATTCAGTTTTTCATATTTGTTTCGATTTTTTTTTCAGTTTTCATATTGCTGGAAACAGAACTTAAGCTTTCAGGAGGTCAAAGGCTGAGATTAAAGGCAAATCTAATCAAGAGGTATGGGTTAATGAACTTTACATCTTTCTGGCAAACATCTCTAAGGTTTAATAATCTGTGATAAAAGCAAAAAAGGAACAGTAAATTTCACAAACCTACCAATATTTTGAGCTAAGAGTGACAAACATATACTTTGTGCCCGTTTCACAAACCCACAACCTCAGAAAACAACAACTTTGTGATTATTCTTTTTTTTAATGGCACTAGGCCACTAGGGCAGTGACATGTTCATGGCCAGCTAGGCCTACTTTGTCGAAGTGCCACTGACATGTTGGCCCGCTTATTCATGAAAGAGAAATAGTCACAAAGTTGTTTTGTGAGAATACAATCCAAAATGGTAGCGGATTTGTGAAAGGGCCACGAAGTATGGTAGGTTTATCTATGGTAGTTTTCTCACTGTTAGCCCAAAATATTTTGGAGTCACGTGGAATTTACTCTAAAAAGAATTTGGACTCAACTAAAACATGCATGTTCAAGAAACAACATCCACATAGATTTATAAGCTCTGTTTCGATATTCCGAGAAAATTACGAATATCCAAACCTATGCACACGACAGAAGGCAACTTTAGCATTTGCCTCACGTTATATATGCACCTTATATTCTTCTTTTAGATTGCAAATGGTATCTCATATAATTGCACATTATATTCTTTCTTTCCCAGGCAAGCCAGTCCCAAGTAAGCAGTTGGAGTTTCCGAATTGTGCCTGTTGGCAACTATATAAAGAACTTTAAATTCACGAGGGACCATGACTTGAATCAGCTGGATAACGTTCATGAACATAACTGAAGCTGTGACAAGAACTAAAGGAAACTGTTTGAAACAACTAAGGCTTGTATACCTAATAATTATAGTGTAAGAACAGAATGTGTGTAACATTTACAGTTTTTTTCCTAATCCGTGGAGAAGGGCGGGGCATCTGGAGGGGGAAGGACGCCCTCTCCGCGCCACAGGAAGACTCAAACTTGCCAAATCCTTGGCCCCCCAAAGCATGGGGTTACAAGCCTGAGCCACCAGGCCTGGCGAGAAAAGGGTTAGAATATCTTTTTTTAATGCTGGTTTGGCCGTATTAAAATAATCCTTTTGGTACTAAGTTTTGTATACGATGAAGCAAAAAGTATATCTATACTATACGCGATATATACCGATATACACTGAGCGCATGGCCCTTGTTACGGGCTCTCGCGATATTTAAAAGGCCGGTCCATTGGTGCTCGAACACGGTTTTCCCTTTTGCGAAGGAACACGCAAATTGTATATGCAGCGTCTCTAAAGATAAAAAACAATTATACATGCAGTAAATTTTTATAAAGGAAAAAGAATAAAATAAAAGAATATAACTCCGTATGCAAACTGAACGCTTCGCCATTTTACTGCTCCCACAGGCGGAACCCAACCAAACCCACCCGGGCACCCGGACCAAACCGCCCGAGCCGGCGCCAGATAGCCCACGCTGTTGGCCTCACACGAAGCCCCGTTCCGGGTAGGCCCAATTGCTTCTCTTTCTCCTCTTATTATTGTCCAGCCGTACCCGCCGCCGCCATTGCCGACGGCGAGCTCCCGCGGCGAGTCGACCCGCCGTCTCAGACCCTAAGCCCTAGTTCAAGCCCACCCAGTCCCTTAACCATGGAGGATGCCCTCGCGCAGCCGTCTGCGGCGTCGACCCCCTCCCCCCTCGCCGCCGCTGCCGTCCTCACTCGCCGGCGGTCACACCTCGACAGCGCCTCCTTCCGGACGCTCTCCCGCCTCTTCTCCCACTGCCTCCACATCAACCCATCGCCCTGCGGCACCGCGCCGCCCGAGCCCGAGCCCGTCACCGCGGGCCCTGTCGGTGGGGGTTCCAACGATTCCCCAGGAAGGTCTAATGGCGCCGATTTTGATCGGCTGAAGGATGTGGAAATCGAGGCGGCGGGTGCGGGAGGCCCTTCGCTCCACGGTGCCGTCAATGAACCGGCCGCGGCGAACCCTACACTCGACCTGGGTGAGGCTGAGGCTCTGCAGCTCGAGGGAGCGGACGCTGTAGTTGTCCTAGAAACCACCTCGTGTATGGCCAGAGCCGAGGTGGAGGAATCAGCGGCACCTGTGGTAGAAAGCACCTCGTGCAAGACCAGCGCTGAGGTGGAGTCAGCGGTTGGAGCTGGACTGGCGGCGGTGGAGGATGTATCTTTGAAGTCGATGGAGTCTCTCTTGGAGACGAAGGTTGACGAATCGGTAGAGGTAGCAGTGGGTGATGATGAAGGCCGTCTTCTGCTTGAAGCGATGATGACAGACTTTACGGGGTTGATTGATGATGTTGATGCTGGAGTGATACCAGCACAGAGTTGTACAGTTTCTGGAGGTGACCTGCAGAATAGCAAGGCATCTGAGGAGTCGAAACAATTGGATGGTGGGATTGAAGAGGGGGAACCTCTTAGAAACTGTGATCATGGGCAGAACGATGATGGTGGTTTCGAGGAAGGAGAGATTGAGGGCGAGTTTCCGTATTTCGGTTCAGAAGAATCTGGAGATTCTGAGCATGGAGATGGAGATGGTGAAGATGAGAAACCGAAAGGCAATTCCATCAGCAGAGGCTCTGGGCCGGATAAAACTTGTGATCATGGCACACGGTTTGGGAATTTGCACTCAGCACCTGAAATAGGAAATGATCATCTTATACTGAACAGGGATGCTATTGTCAGAGATGATGCACAAATACCTGTTACCAGGGCTCAAGCTGTCACTTATGATGACATTGTGGATTGGAATGAGACTCCGCTGCCTGACAATGAGGTATCCGATACTGGTTCCAAATGTTATTGTTTGTTGCTTCTGCTGTCTAACCATACATTTTCTAGTTCATTTACCTAGTGAGGATTAATGTTTCCTGTGCTTCCTTTCTTAAATGAATTCAATATATTTTTTAGTCTTACATGTCAAGGTTACAAGCTACATCTTAAAATGATACATGTGCACTCTGTAAGGTCCTGTTCATTCATGTCAAAACCAAGGGGATAATCCCCTACAAGTCAAATCCTCATCAACCCCCTTCAATCCCCTTGATTTTCGGATCAAACAAACAAGGCCTAAGAGGAGCACAAAACTCCTTGCTGCAGATGGCCATCTTTATGCCTTGATCACAATTGGTTCTTCTCTGCTGATATATAATTTTTTGGCTGAATATGCTAATTTTCTGTATCTGCCTTTCCAACTTATTACAGGCTCCCAACCCTGGGAAGAAGAGAAAACGCACTCAGACAGAACAGAGGAAGGCTAAAAAGACGGTATGTAGTCTTGACACCATTTGAGTTCCATTGTTTCTTCTAAAGTGTGAAATTTGCTTTCTAATGTTATTGACAATTGACATCCAGAAAAATAAAAGAATTAACCGGGCACTGAAACGGATAGCTGATGGAGTCAAAAGACCAAAACTTACTCCTGTTATAAAGCCAAAAAAACCTTGCCACTTCTATGACCATGGGAAGTGCCAGCAGGTGAGTATTATATGGCCAACATACTTGTTTCCTTATATCTGTTCACTTCAAGCAGATTGTGTTTTCATCTAATGCTGCTTCTTTTTTTACATTCTTTGTCTTATTTTAGGCTGATAGTTCATCAATGGTTCTTGTTTCCTTGTACTGTGATTTAGTTATCATCACATATTCCTGATTGCTAGATACCATGGTTGAGCCATATTAAATGCAAAATTTGTTTAAATAACGAAATTGTCCATTTTATACTTAGTGGATATTATTTTTAAAATAACAAAGATATAGGAATATTAACTAATTTTTGCTGATTGTTTGTGAATTCTTCTGATTCTCCTTTTCTCTTTTGCAGGGCAATAATTGCAAGTTTTCCCATGATTTTACACCTTCAACAAAATCTAAGGTACCTATATATTAAACCTATCATATGATTGAAATGTTTGTTTATGCATTATAGTTATTATAATTACACTATTATATGGGTAGTTCACAAGTTTGTTTCTCTAAAGCGGTATGTCCTTCAAAGAAACCTATTTTCCAATGCCATAACTCAATCCATACTGCGTTACTGTCCTAATTCTGCTTTATATTAGGAATAGGGTACCACCTAAAAGAAGAAGAACACATTTCATTCTCACTTATGCATAGTTAATATGTTAGCACCTGTGTATCTAAGTGCATAGCAAAAGCTATGGATCTAGAAAAGCTAGAATTACTTACAATGTGGAATGGAGTTAGTAAAACAAAATATCTATTGGTGTTTATAATAAAGTTTTGCACGATGGGTGCTAACATGGTATTTGTTTTGGAATGTATGTAATTCCAAGGATCTGTTTAGATGGGGTGGAGTGCTAACTGCTAACCTTAGCTTTATCAAAGTGCATCTAAATTTCCTCTTACATGGATTTGTTGCATGCCATGTTTTTCTTCTAATGTCTTCTCATTTCTTGCAGCCCTGCACACATTTTGCATGTGGTTCTTGTTTGAAAGGAGAAGAGTGTCCATATGACCATGAGTTGTCGAAGTACGAATGCCATAACTATAAAAACAATGGCATGTGTGCCAGAGGTGATAAATGCAAATTCTCTCATGTGGTACGTAATTTTGACCTAATTATTTCTGGCATTTTACTTATTCAAGTGTAATTGCCTGTGACAATTTAATATTTCCATTCAGCAATTTATACGAATTTCGTTCTTTATCAGATGCGAACTACAGAAGGTACTCCCACACAAGATGCCAAGATTTCTGATGCTTCACTGGCATATGAGAAAACAAACCACAGAGAGCATACAAGAAGCCAGAAGAACACAACAGTTCACAATGGTGCTCCTAGTAATTCTATCCTTAGAAACCTGGCTGGTGTCTCCAGCAAACCTCAGAATGTTTCTAATCGTATTCCAAAGGGCGTGCAGTTTCGTCCCTTTGGTAAAGGTCAATCAAATTTGAGCAGCCTGCACTTGGATGCTTTGTCCATGGAGAAGCAAAGGAATGCAAATGAAACTCAACATTACCTCGGAGGACATGGAGCAGAAAGGCAAAAAATGGTGAAGCAAAATAGCCAGAAACCGAATCTATCGCTATATGATAATAATTCATCAAAAGAAGCTAATCCATGTTCAGACCCCATAAAAGCTACTTTACCTGTTGATTCTATTGCAACACCTGGATCAATACATACTCAGCATGAAGTCTCAGAGGCTTCTAGGATTTTGCAGGAGTTCTTGTTTGGTGCTGGCAGTTAGAGGAAAGTATGTGTGAACTGTTCTGCCTTTTGATACCTGTATTTTGCACTATATATTAAGTCAATATAAAATTTCGCCAATTGCTGTTTACATGGATTGGATTCATGCCCATGTCCATTTGACTCTTCTGATACTCTGCCAGTTTCCTTGCTGTAACTGCATATTGAAGTTTGTTTTCTATTTTGGCTTCTTGCTAGGTCAACAGGAAAATTTCACTGTAGGCAAATGTATATAGTTGTTTTGTTGCTGATAAAGTTGACCGAGAACTTAATTTTGCAGAAGTTGCACATTTTACTATTTCTCCTGTCTTCAAAGGATGACTTTTGTGGACTCCATGAACAAGTTCAACACACACTGTAGTTACATGGAGCAAATAGTTGGATGAGCTTACTGGTATGATAGAATGCCTCCTCCAATTAGTATTTGCATGAACTAACTCAACATGTAATTGTCATGAGTACCTCCTTATACTAACTTTGACATATAAATACAGTGAACTGCACTTTAGAAGTCATTTCTCAGTTAAGATGTGAACTTCTTTCTTCATGGGGTTTATGTGAATTTGCGCATAATAGTAATCTTTTTTTTGTGAATAGCATAATAGTAATCTATGACTTATCAATCATCCCCATGTTCTTGATATGCTTTTTTTAATATTCATTATATTGACGGATTAATTCTCCCTGTGCTACCAATAATTCATGAATTCCCTATAAGCCATCGCCTGTGTTGGCATATAGGGATTTCAGTGGTTTTGCTGTGCACAGGGATTAAGGGATAATTGCATCAACTTGTGTGTAATTCCTCTGTTAAAATTTATTGATACTGTTCTTTTTCTCTGTAAAATTGAGGAATGAAACTTTTCATGATCTTGATGGAGCAAGTTCAACAAATATATCTTGCCTTGATGTATCCATAGTTCGGTAGTTGTACAGAATTTTTGTAAGGGCTACTTGGTGGTATCCTGTGACTGACAATAGGGCTTTGGTTGTTTCCTTGTGAGTTATCAACAGCTTTGATACAGAAATCTGACGTGATCCCTTTGCTTAGATGTCATGGAAAATTTGAACCTCAGAGTCACGAGGTAGCACAATGGGACTTGATGTGCCATTATTCGATTCCTAACAATCAGACTGTTTTGTGAGGCACCTCCCCTCCTGTCAGGTGGGTTTCCGTACATTGCTTTCTGTTGAGGGGCATGTTTAGATCCCCAAGTTTGGGGTTGCAAAGTGTGCATTTTGCCATAAATGCGCACTGTAGCATTTCGTTTGTATTTGATAAAAATTGTCCAAACATTGACTGATTAGGTTCAAAATGTTCGTCTCGCAAAGTACAACCAAACTATGTTTCATCTATATTTAGTACTCCATGCATATGCCGACATTTTGATGTGACGGAGAATCTTCTTTTTGCATAGTGAATTTGGTGCCAAATTTGACAATCTAAACATGGCCGAGCTGTCTATTGAAAGATGCTTCCCCATGAAAACATACCGTGTGTGGGCCGATTTCGCCAGCTGCTTTGGTATCAAGCTTCTGCCTTGCCTTTAGAAAGAGTTTGATGAAAGAAAAGTGATCTCATCAACTTTTTTTTTCATGCCAGGGAGCTCAGATTCTTATTCCTCCATGCAAGAGCTTGACGTCCGTTTGCCACATGAGAATGGCAGGCAGCTATGTTTAGTCTTGGATCATCATCATATTCGGGAGACACATCTGTGGCAGACTTGTGGGTACCCTTGCTGGCCACCAACAATAGCCTGGTGCAGTACATGGTCTGGGCTTGCATGCATGCAGCAATGCCCCCGGGATCTCCGTTCCTATCTCTTGGGTTCAGATTCACTTGTGAAGTATTATAGCTGAAAAGATTGTGGCACGAACCACCACAGCAGATGCTGAAGGTCCCAGGTATGTGCTGGACTGGACCGTGCGGCTGCTGCCTCGTCTCGAGTCCGCTTATGCCCTCGTGTCTACTACTTGTGTGCTGTCGAAATCTCTGCAGATGTTGCATCGTTTCAGAATTACATTCACATGGCCACCGAGAGGGTTCACATGCTGATTCATCACTGCAGCTTGCCATGGAAGCAGGCATGTGAGTTGTGCCCCTCTACGGCTCTACGCCACATGACCAGGTGACACTGACGTTGTTTCTCGCTACTACAACAGTCAAGTTTCTTCTGCCCATCATATGATGGTGTCCAATTCCTTGGAACAAATTACGCTCCCCCCGGCAGTAAATCCACGGCCCGTGCTCTG
Source organism: Bothriochloa decipiens (assembly GCA_023333625.1). Taxonomy (NCBI): domain Eukaryota; kingdom Viridiplantae; phylum Streptophyta; class Magnoliopsida; order Poales; family Poaceae; genus Bothriochloa; species Bothriochloa decipiens. The sequence goes on along the minus strand of CM041632.1, from coordinate 22,994,892 downwards.
TTGTTTCTTTGTGTGTGTTTGCGCTTGCACGCTCGTGTGGAAGGAGGGGTTCAGATAATCATATGCAACTGTCATTTTCTGTTTACCAAGAATCCGGCCCGAGGTTTGTGTGTGGGGTGGTTATCTTGATTTGCCAAGTGTTACTGTCACTGTCACTCCCGGAAGGAAAGCAATCGAGTCGAAAGAGGGACTTGTGCGCAACTCTGTGCTTGACGTCATGGGTACCGGATAAGAGCTTGTCGCTTTCTCTTCCTATTTGTGCAGAATTTACGTTTGCAATTACAAGTTTACCGAGGGCCCTCTTGGATATGTGGTCGCACGAAAGAATGTGTTTTTTTTTCGGTTACAGTTAGTTTACTCGTATTATGATCTCAAGCAGAATACGTGTTTCTTTTAAAAAAATTGAAAAGTTTATTTATATATAGCAAAATGGGAAGGGAGGGAGGGAGGGAGAGCAGCAGAAAAAGGATAACAAATGCTACTGTTTGCTGCTCACTGGCCGCAAGCGATCCTGCACCTTCCTGTCACCTCTGCGCCTCCAAGTCCAAGGTCCAAACATGGCGCACAAACTCAGCTCCGGCTGCTGCCTTCCTGGACCTTCATATTTAGAAGGGATTTATAGTTAGATACATCATTCTTGTAGCAGTGTATTTTGTTTCTGATATCAGGGTTGTTTGAGTTCACAGCAAAGTTCACTACAAAATATCTTTGCATTATTCATTTATCATTATTATCATCTGCCAGGTTGATGTAGCTAAACACAGCCCGCTTTCTACAGCATTTCGTCATATCTGTCAGTTGCCTCTTATATGCCGCAAACATTTTGAGCATCTGAGGCAGGGTTGGACGCTTTCTGTTTTTATTTGGTCAACATTGGACTGATTCAAACCAATACACTTGTAGTCTTGTAGACCCACACCCACACAAAGACATGTAGTAAGATGAGAGCACAGGCTCTGGTTTTGGAAGGAAAACATATTTGCAGGAGGTGCGTTTCTTTGCACATTCAGGCTGGGGTCTCTCCCATTTGTGGTTTGTCACCCTTGACATCACGCCACTTGCATTCTGTTTTTTATGCTTCAGTACTTGCCATTTCCTTTTGCACTGTCTCATGAATGTGCAATAGAGAACGGGAAAAAAATCATCATAAATATGCAAGAGAATGGTAAAAAAATCTCATGAACACTATGAAGTTATTTTCTTGTAAAACGAAACGCATTATTTTTTCCTTGTGAACAACCCATTTCCAAGATAGCAGAAATGTGATGCATGTACGCTTGTACTTTTCAAAGATGCTTGGTGTGGCTCTGCACTCCGTTCATCCTTTGTATCTGAACATGGTTGACGCCGTTTCGTGCCTTGTTTTCTCCCAGCACCTGCTGCATTAATCCTGCACAGGCATTCACCACTGAGGCTGACAAAACAACTCCTGAGCTATGCTACTAGAACAAATCGAGGGGACGGGTGAGGGAACAAGTGTTTCTACAGCTTCTACGATTGCAATGGCGTTTTGCAGGGACGCTTCCAGTGCCGTCGTAGGTCCTTGGACTTGTCTGGCTAGCCCAACTGTGTAAGAAATCACTGACTAGGTAGGATTGGGCCTGCGATGAACCAAACAAAGTTCAAAGGGTCAGATGTGCATTTTAAGAGTCCGTAGACCTATTTGACACAGCCAGACAAATTTAGGGGTCTACGGTGCATTTTACTCTTCATACTATGACGACATGCCTAACAGAATTTCATGTCATTTCAGTCTGCCATTTACGACCGATGCAAACCATTTGGACCGCGCGCACGCACCGCTATTTTCCAGTAACCAACCCTGCTCGCTACCCTCGCTCACCGAATTTACAGTATCATGGCCATGGGAATCCGATACTACCCTAGCAGCCCACTCTAGCTGCTGCAGCTGATGTTGCTCTCGTCACTGTCGCTGCCGCTAGCGGCGCTGCTCCTGCTGCCGTCCGCGTTGCTGAAGAATCATGTTTCAACCCATAATCATTAGTACTATTCATTTGTTATTTTGTTAGATCTCTTTAGTTTACTTCGTGCAAGCAAAATACTAAGAGTTTTCCTTATCCATACTCCTGCAATGCGTTGCAGGTGGGGTTCTTCCATTCTGCAAACTGCTCAGTGCCCCGAACAACTCCAAATAAAATAGGATGGTGACATTAAACAAGGTTACAATTACTCACATGCAGCGTTCTACCATTCTCCAAGGTTACTCCATAAAAAGTAGGCTATTATATCTCTGAATTCGAATTTGTTATCTGATCCCAAGTTGCTAATATTTGGATATTCCCAGGTTTCTGGCACTCACTTTTCTACAGAAGGCAAATGGTCGCATTCTGGATTCATGGCCCTTGCGAACACAGCCCTTAAGTCTGTGCTGTGGAAAATGTTGCTGAACAGAGTCAGGACTCGAGCCTAAACATCTATAATGCCGAAGATGATGGATTAAAGACACCATGAATTATATTTTGATAGCATATTTTTATGTGCTAGTGTGGAACTACTGTATTTTCTACGAGCATGATGAAAACCAAATAGTTTTGAGTTAAAACTAAAACAACTTACTGCATTGTTCAATTTGTTACAACTTTCATCTCAATGAGAGCCTCAGAGTCCTAGGCCCGTACAGTCCATAATCCAGTGGATGCACTTTTCAAGTGAGGGAGGGTAGAGCAGGGTTGTGTTTAAAATGCAGGAATCTCATAAAAAAAAAGGAGTTCGATTTTACCGAAAACCCATAGAAATGGGTGAAAATTTCTCTCGTTTCCAAACAAAAGGCTGACTGTGAGTCGTTACGTCTAAACGTTTATTGGGCTGTTGCTTTAGCAGCAAAAAATGGACCATACAAGTCAAAAGGGAGTGTATAATAAAGCAAGATTGGGATGTAGCTGTAACAAATTGGGCCAGGCAATTATTAGCACGACGCTCTAACCAGCTGAGCTAATAGGCCGTTGTGCTGTATGGGGGCTTTACGGGTTATATAACTGAACCTTGTTAACCAGATCTGTATTAATCACATCATTGATTTTGAAATTGGCGATCCATCTGTGTAGGTGACTATCCGCATCCTGTAAATGGATGGCGTAGCGTTTGCAGGGTCCGAGTCGGGTCAGTCTAAAGCAGTCGGGTCAGTCTAAAGCAGTCGGGTTAACAGCCGGCCGAGCGGTACTGATCAGTGGCAAAAACGTGAGGCCACGCGCGTAGCCGGCCGCCGAGGGCAGGGACGGACGCGGCCGCACCACCCTACACACGGACGGACACACACAATATGGAGTCGGAAGACTGTACTCCTACGCCTGAACGTGCCGTGGTCCACGGCGCTCGCTTCAGAGCGCAGCGAGGCCCCCCGCCAAGTTGCGTGACAGCCCTGGAGCCACCCGTCTCGTCCGTCTGCCATGCCATGCCATGCCATGCGCCGAGAGTGCGAGTAGGGGCATCGCGTCGTCGACCGGCACGTGAACGCGGCGGTGGTCCGGTTCCTGCTACCCTGCTCATGCTCATGCCTCGGTAGCGAAGCTTTTCTTTCTTGATTTTACCCCGTGCCGCTTTATAATTCGCTGCGTTGTACAGACGTCCTGTAGAGCTACGGGATACAGTACGTAGAAGTACTAGGTCAGCTACCACGGCCATGTGCGTGTGAATTGTGATCGATCCTCTGCTCTGTATCTGTGAGGTCGCGATCGCGACAGACCATCGAGGCATCAAGCGAGCATCCCAATCCTCTCAAACTCTCCTCATCAACAGCAGTTTGTTTATTTTTTTCTATATGGTTCGGGTCTTCGGGACTTGAGGCGACCGGCAGCACGAGCGAGAGAAAACATGTGAGGCATTGTTTAGACTCTAAGTTTGGCCATTAAATTTACTACGTAGAATTTTTATTTCTGTTATATTAAAATATCGGTAGGTGCATAAAGTACTAAATATAGATAAAATCAAAAACTAACTGCACAGTTTGGTTGTATTTTACGAGACCAATATTTTATATCTAATTAGTCAAAGTTTAGATAATTTTTATCAAATACAAATAAAATGCTATAATACGAACTGATTTGACGCGACAATGCCGCGTTTCAAATACGGACGGTCTGATCTTGCCTGCGCAGTGCGCACACAAGTTGCACTTTTCGGGGACGCCGCCGACGTGCAGTGCAGCCGCACCTAGAAGAATCTCCTGTGACTGTGACCGCCGAGCCCGCCACGCCGGACCCGAGAGGAGAGATGCCGCCCGTGCGCCGCATGTGCCACTTTCTGCAAATACCCTCGGCTAATCCTACTGTAACGAGCTTATTTAAAGGCATAATCCTCGCGCTTGCAAGGTTACAAACGCTACTGTACATCCCAGAGCTTTTGCGGAGGTACTGCTGCATTGCCTCGGTTTGTTTGTTTATTGTGTGGTAACAGAGCAACGGTCGACGATCGATCTGGCGCGTAGCGCAAGCACGATCGGCGGTGCAAATCCAAGTGTCAACAGGCAGAAATCTGTAGCAGTGATGATTCGCCAGGGACAGTGATTGCCTAGCGGTTTGGAATAAAAACCAATTCTTTTCATGGAAGTGGCAGCGCTAGTTCTGATCTGCTGGTTATATTGTACTAGTAGTAGAATCCCTGGCTTGTAACTACGGCACATCATGAAATTGGTACTGGTTGTTGTCTTGTTGATTTTAAAAACGTTGTGGTGAAATATCTACTGCAAACATATACCTGCTTTTATGATATATGTATAACTTGTTCGCTCGTTCTATCAATGCTTATTAGCCAACCATTCAGTATGTATTTTTCTCTCGCAACGAATAGTATTAGCCAAAATAAGCCAATCAGAAATGATTCAGCGGCTTAATTCACGTATTGCTAGTTACTGTTGTCACCAGCTCAGAAATGCCACGGCGTCTCTTGTTTTGCTGTTGTCACCAGCTCAGAAATGCCACGGCGTGTTCTTGTGGTCGATGTGTCAACAGGCCACATAGGCACAGGATGCTGACGATCATCCATCCAGTCACGGCCTAACACTACTAGAACAAATCCAGGGGAGGGGTAAGGGAACATGTGTTTCCAGAGCTTCTACGATTGCAATGGCGTTTTCCATGGACGCTTTTAGTGCCGTCGTTTATTCAACTGTGATATGACGACATGCCTAACAGAATTTCATGTCATTTCAGTCTGCCATTTACGACCGATGCACCATTTGGACCGCGCGCACGCACCGCGATTTTACAGTAACCCCCGGCTCGCTACCCTCACCGAATTTACAGCAACAACTACGATTGGGAATTGGGATACCCTAGCTGGCTAGCTGCTGCAGCTGATATTGCTCTCGTCACTGGCGCTGCCGCTAGCGGCGCTGCTCCTGCTGCCGTCGGCGTTGCAGTTGCTGTCACTGTGATTGTTCTCTTCCGTCGCGCGCCACGCGGACGCCGAGAAGAGCGGCCGCCCGTGCCAGCCCAGTGCGAGGCACCCCTCGGCCTCCTCCACGCAGTGCCCTTCCCCGGAGAAGAGCCCCAGCAGCATCCGCGCCTGCCGCAGCGCGTTGGCGCCGAGCGGCACGGCGGCCAGGCCCGCGCGGCCCCCGAGCCTGTTCCGCCACCGCCACAGCGGCTCGTGCCGCTCCCTGCGGTCCGCGCCCTCGCCGCACACGATGTCGCAGATCTCGCGCTCCAGGTACGCCTCGGCCGCCGCGTCGCCCGCGCCGCCGCTGGCCGCGTCCAGGGAGTCGAACACCGCCGAGTAGTAGAAGAGCGCCTCCGTGAAGCGGTCCAGGAACCCCGGCTTGTTGTGGTCCGCCTCCTGCTCGACGACTGTGAACACCCTGGGGCGCACGGAGGCCACGCAGTCGAGCACCGCGTCGATGGGGGAAGCTGCGGGGTCGTCGGCGTCGGCGAGGAGGCGGTGGAGCTGGAGCACGGAGTTGACGGCGACGGCCTCGCCCTGCGTCACCTGCAGCATCCAGGGGCGCACCTCGTCGAGGCGGTTGGCGGCGACGCCGCGGAAGGAGAAGTGGACGCGCACGGAGCGCGCGAGGTCGGCGAGGCGGACCCCGACGTCGCGGAGGTCGTCGCGGCCGGGCGGGGAGGGCGGGCCAATGCCAGTGAGGCGGAGCGACGGCGGGCCGCCGGGGCGGAGCGCCAGGGCCTGGATCAGCGCGGGCCACTGGAGGCCCTGCATGAGGCTGAAGTCGATGATGTGGACGTGCCTGCAGCCCTGGACGGCCTCCAGGATGGCCTGGTTGGCCGTGAAGTGCGCGAACTTGAGGTAGGGGCCGGCCTCGTAGAAGCGGTGGTACAGGAAGGCGTGGTCGGCGGCGACATCGGCGGGCGGAGGCGGTGAGGGCGTGGGAGGAGGGAACAGGCGGCGGGACAGCGCGGCGGTGAAGTGGACGGCGACGCGGCCGATGCCGGAGGCGGGCGACACGGCGGCGAGCGCGGCGTGCGCGTCGGCCAGGTGCGCCGACGCGGCCGCGTGGTCGGCCGCCTCCACGGCGCCCGCGCAGCTCATGAGGAGGTGCACCAGTCGGATGCCCGCGGCCTCCTCCTCCTCCCGCCGCATCGCTGCCAGCGCCGCCGCGAAGTCGGGCAGCGCCGCCATGTTCTGCATGTCCACCGCGTAGAACGCAGACGCAGCAGCGACCCCGGCGGCGGCGTCGGGCACCGCCGCGGTGGGCAGCGGAGGCAAGGTGACGTCGTCGAGCCCGGGATCCGCGGGCCACTGGAAGGGGAACGACGCGCCGCCCATGGCCATGAAGCGGTCAGCAGAGTGACGGCTTCGCGCTTGGCGGGCGGTGAGTGATGATGTTCTAGAGGGGAGTGAGGGGCTGACGATGACGACCGGGGGCGAGGGTTAAGGGCCGGGGAGAGGGAGGTCCGGAGGTGAGGTGACGACCGAAATGCCGGGGGAGGTCGGTTACGTACACGTGGAGAGGCGGGCAAGAGCACGGGGCGGGGCGGACGGGGACACGTAGGCCTCGGGAAGGATTCAGAGGCGGGCGAGCGGTCCGAGGCGCAGGCGCCGTGGGGGCGGCCTGCCTGCTCCTTCTGTCAATTCCTGTTTCCTCATCTTGTCTGTGGGGATCTCGCTCGCGGCAGGGACTGCGTAACTGCACACAGGTTTTACTACTCGTCTACTCGTATAAAGTTTCCTCACTGTTGACGCTCTACAACCTTCCTTCTCAAAGCAAGGGGAAAACGAGTGTCCTAAGCGCAACGACGCGCGGCAGGTTAGTGTACGTAGATTTTTATTTCGTATTGCGTAGTCACATGTTCATTTATATTACATATATAGGGTCACTATTGTAGTGGGCCCTTTTTGTTCTCTAAATTGTCTATCTAAATAGATTTGCTCATGTCAAAATTATGTTGGTGGATTGCCCCAGTGAATCCATTGAAATAAGGGTAACTACTAGAAGTGGTATCCATAATTTTTTTAGAAAAGGTAGAATATCCATGATAAGAGAACACTCTTTACAGATCTTTCACATATAAAATTATTATTCTCAGAAAAAATAATGATGGCTATATCTTCGTTTTCTTTAGGCCCAAAGGATACAATCTTATTGCTTGCTTCACTATTGTTGTACCTCGAAGCTGTAGTACAAGGGAACATCTCAAATCGTCGTTCATGGATATACTTCTTGAATCGAGTTTTTGCTCACCAAAATTATGGATTTCTCCGTGTGAAATATAGTCTGAGGCCACTAAAAGCCCCGCCAGTGTTTGTGGCATTCATACATGGATACACGAGTTGAGGAAAGAGACACAACTACTGTCGTGGAGAGGTTGGATCATATCTGAATAGACCGGTAACCAATTACACCGTAATGGAATATGATCACTCAAAACAATCTCTTTGCAATGCATTTACATTATACACGAACCAAACGCTTTGTTAACCCAAGCAGTGGCAGAGCCAGAAGGTGCTAGCAGGGGCCGTGTCCCCCCCCCCCTATGTGGCCAAAATTTGTTGATCCTCCTGTGCAGCCACGCTTAACATGCAGGCATGCAACATGCAAAAGCCTCTAGAGATCTCCACTCGTCGTGATTTATATCAGAATTAGAAGCATCAAGGCTGCTTTCCTCTGGTATTTTTCTGACCTATGCTATCGATGATAGTGAGACAAGCAAGGAACAAATCAAATTGGCTGTAAACGTTGCTTGGATTGGCAAATTGAACCACCCCCCCCCCCCCCCATGCCTGGGTTCTGGCTCCGCCACTGAACCCAAGTGTGCCTGTAACTCTAAGACAATGAAAGACATAACCCTTGTGAAGTGTGCATTGGTTGATAGTTGGTTAGATGAAGGCAGATATCGTATTGTTATGAGATGTTGAACGTTTACGCTATTGGTGTGTCAATCACACAACAAATTTTACTAGACACATGAGACATCAAATACTTGTCTCGCATCTGGCATTAGACCATACTTTGTTAGATACGGGGATGTTGGTTCATTGTATATACACTTCCCTGCAACGTAATCAATTTAACTTGATCATTGTGGTGATGAGTGGTGACAAATTTTTTATTCTCAACATATTATCTAATTAATTAGATTTTTTCATGGAAAAGTAACGCCAATATGAGACTTTTTGACTCTATATATGTTTAGGCCATTGATTGGCTAAGCTGTTGGCAAAGGGTTCACAATTATTTACAAGTCAACTGCTTCCATTGTTCACCATTCTACAATAGTTTATAGACATTAAATCATTGCACCAAAATACAATGGACTTCTTTAGGTGGGTGTGGGGGTGTGGGGGGGGGGGGGGGGGAGGATATAGGATAAATCAATACTTTCCGTTACTCACGCATTCAAGCGTATGGCAACATCTACACACGTGGAAATTGAATTAATTAGAAAATGAAATGGGGTTACATGCATCTCTATTTATAAGTTTTCTCTTGACCTGTCTTAAAATATCTTGTGAGTATGAGTATTATACTATATTAACGCAAAAGGAACGTGTTATATTGAAAGTAAGCCATTTATAATAAGAGGAAAGAAAACAAACAGAAACGTTGGATACAAATTATCATTAAATGAAATAGGAATATGCTCCATGGGAATCCTAGATTATTGTAGATACAGATAAATGAGTGTGTAATTCTATATCGCTCAATTGGTCTCTTGTTTAGCAGCTCTAATTCCATCCTTCGTTATCTTGAAAGTTAGTGTCGACCGTACCCCGTGTGTCTCTGTCTCTACTCAAACACCTTGCCAATTTGCCATGATCCATGGTTGTCGAGCAAGTCCTGTCCACACTACCCACCGATAGAGTCCCTTCAGGTGAAAGCACTGATGTGCTCTTCTTTTGACGTTGGCGGTTATCTGTAAAAAAAAGTACTGACACCGGTATGGTCAATTTGCTTTAGAGAAAGCTCAACGTGTCAATGGCACATTTGTGACGAGTACCTTATCACAAGTGTGAAACCATTTTGGATGAGGATCAAGAAAGAGAATGTAATTAAATGTTAATGTTTGTGAGATATTTGAAAGTTGTATATTGCTCTCTCACAAACAGTGTCTAGGTATGTCTTCATATTAGCGCGTAACGTTCATTTTCTCCAAAATAAGGATTACTGTTTTCATTTTCTTTTTTTGCTGAGAGCTGCAGTCTGTGACACAGTAATCATCATACTTATATATAATGTTAGGAAGAAGAGATCACGTACAGCATTCACGAGTACATTTGTATGTCTAACGAGTGGAATACTAGAGACCAGTAGCAATACAAGTATACAACCACACATACACTGGTGTCTCCACTAAAAAAGTACATACGGGTCTTTTCCCTCCACTGAGCAGAAATTTGGTCATGCGGGTCCAGGGCCACAGCACAGGAGGACGTTCAGGTCGTTAGCCTGGGATGCGTGCAGGCTGTGGTCCAAAAGGGAAGGGCACGCAGAACAGAAACGAGGGCTGGACGGCTGGACCCAAGGATCAGGTGGTCCGGCCGGACGCGTCGTTGCACGGGGGTACCCTCCCTCTCCCTGTAACAAGAATTTGCTCATAGGGGCGCATGATGCGCCCGTACTTACCTCCCCTACCCTTGCAGCAGCACTGCGGAAAGCACAAGCTCACCTAATTAAGCTCATATAGGCTTGTCATTTTGGCACACACATAGACATGCCGTACCCCGGGAGCACATGGCACCAACCCAATAATTTCAGCAACCGTCTCCACATCTGAAAATCCAGTCACGGAAACCTATCGAGCTATAGGGCGCCCTCCAGAAATGTGAACCGTTCCTTCTCTCCGTTTTCTCCCTCTGCAAAATCAGAAAACGATGCTCCAGGGAGAGCCGGTAGCAAGGCAAGGCTGGAAGATGCTCCCGTCAGCGTCGAGCAGCGATGGTCCCAGAGACCTTTTTTTGCGTGCTGCTGCACGGCCGGAAGGAACGGTCCTTGCTGCTGTTGCTTCAGCCAGTCGGTTGCGGCTTTCTATCTTGGACAGCGCCGGCCGGCTGAATCCGTTCCGCCGTGCAGATTTCCATTATGCGGTCGTGCATTGCTGTGTAACAAGGGCTTGATTTGTACTAGTGTCAAGTTTCAGAGTAGAGCTCATTGCTAAGTCTATCGACTTGCCGTAAAACCGTGCGGGGATTTCTAACTTTGCCCCGTGAAGGGTCGCCATCGGTCTTGACAAAACGGAGAGCTTGCTGCTGACTTTGATGAATTAGGAAGGGAAGGCAGTAAGAAATACGAAAATCATCTCCCATATGAAGGGAAAGCTACTTCTTTCAAACGTAAGAAATAGGCAAAGCACTTCTGGAAAACGAAAGACGCTTCCATCAGAATTCAAACACACGGTTGCATTTGGGTACTCCTGTGGGGAAGTACATACGTGATTCGAAAGTATTCCGCGGGTTCGAAAAATTTGCTGCGAGTGGTGTGCATAACAAGTGGCCCTTGTTGCCTTTAGGTGGTTCCGCCATATTGGCATCCCATTTCTCATTTCTATCCTGGGTTAATCAGCAGTTATAACACTAACCGCATATGTGCAGTGTAGAACATTAGCTGCTACGGTGGAAAAAGAAACTGAGTGATGGATGGAACGCAACGGATCAAGCAAGTGGATGTGGATGATAATCAGATATCCAGACAGCGCCAATACGGATGCGGGTTCAACTTCGTAAACCAGACGCTCTGCGTGCTGTCGGTGTCCCACTGCACGGCTGCTGCTACTCGTACTACGGCATTACCCAGAAAAAAAAAAAACACCTCTACGGCCTACACTGCCAGCGGCAGGCCGCAGGAGGCAGGCACCAGTCCCGAGCGGCGCGCCGGTGAGACAACCAGTGACAGTGAGTGGAAACATGACCTGACGAAGCAGGTAGCATCGGCGCTAATCCTGAACATTAGCAGCAGTAAGCATCACTCGACCGGTCGTTACGTACGGTGCTAAAAGCGCGTGTCCTATCAGAGCGTGTGAGATTGATCAATTTAATTAGGTGCCGGGTAGCGTCACGGCGCACGAGCACGACGCCATTGGTCATTGGTGAACTAGTCATCTGCTACATATCTATACGTCCATCATGCTTTACGATAGGAACAGTATGCCGAGAGATAGATGTGACCTTCAGTTGTCACAACAACGGTACCTGTCGAGTTAGGCCCGGTGTGTCATTCAGGCCTTCTTTGCGATCAACAAAAAGTGGCGAAACTGGTCAAATTTCATCGTTTTTTAACGTATAAAGCTACCACAAGACATGTTAATTTCTTTTTTGAGCAAACAAGACATGTTAAATGTGTATTATATAATATAGAAGAGTTAAAGGCCAAGGCCAATTTTCGCAACAAAAGAAAAGACCAAGGCCAAAAAAACAAGGAATGAAAGAAAAGAGCATAGAAGCTATGCAACCACGTCTGCTTGACATGAAAAAGTAAGCTAAGATTCCATTCGATTAGCCTAGATTAGAGCCAGTAACCAAACTTATACACACCATATAAATTAGTGAACCATTCTAACTGGATCGTTCCGAAGGAAATGAACGAGCCTAAGGACGGTAGCAATTAAAAACTTGTGTTCCAAGCATATGAATCCAACATCTTACTTCATCCTTCATCTTCGCAACTAGCTCACTCACTGAAGACTTTTTTTTTCCCTAAAAAACCTCATGTGTTTCATCATTTCCACAATTCCCTAGAAAATATTTTATTGTGTCTATCTTATCATATAAAATTTACATTGAGTGGTTGGAAAAAAAAAACTTAGTGTTGAGCCTCCCTAGGTCTTTCTTGACATTGTAAGAAACATATATATGGTTCTACGACGGTAGTTTAGGAATAAGTCTTTCCAGTATCTTTCTGCATGCTGTGGTAACTTTCTCCCTAGTGTCTTTATAGATCTTGTGAGGGTGCAAACTTTTGGATTTGAATTTCTACCAAATCTAAATAGGCACCGCTTAGTTAGGAGTTCTTCCCTTTTTGTAAAACTTTTAGCAGTGTCATTGTTGGAGGTTGTCATTGGAAATTATGGTTAGTGAAGATGTCGAGAGGACATATTTGGTCAAGATTTAAGGGGTACATGTCTTTCCTCCGCGTGTTGTGGTGTCATCTCCTATTATTTGTCTTTATGGGGCACACAAGCATGGATCTAGTGTTAGTCAATATAACTGGGTTTTTGTCCTAACCAATAGATGTTCAATGGAGTTCTTGCCATGTTTTTCGTGACAACCGGTAGGGCATGTGACAGGGCAAGGATACGAGAAACAATGGATTGTACTCTCTTTTTTTGGTTGGTTCAGAAGTGATGTAACTGTTGGAGAAAAAGAAGTTTATCAATGTATATATGTAATGCATGTCTAGCAGTAAATAATGTGTACTCCTTTTTTTCGGAAAAGATTATCAGTCAAAGCAATTATATATGGAACATATTTCGTAATGAACATATCTAGAGATACAAACGTTGATACTATCTCTTATAGACTTAATAGTATATTGTTTTGGGGTTGATCTGACTCCTTAAAAAACAAAATTTTTCAATTTGCTTTTGAAGCAGAGGAGTGTATGTATTAGGCCCGTGTGGGAGTTTCACGTCCCTATTTTGAAGACTCCATGATGTTAGAAATAGCGCAGACAAAACTCATTTCATCCCGTGGACTTTTATCATCTCTGTTTAGTTATATTATTGTCATGTTATCTTATTTAATGCTTATAAAACTCTCACAAAATTTCTGTCGAAATTGATCTTAGTCTTTTTTTCATTAATGAAAACCTAAGTATATATGATTTGAAATGGTGATAGATGGATGCGATGTGTGATGATGATATAAGAGTATATTAACTAATGAAAGCACGGGTGTAATGCTAGTAGTGCATACATCAATCGTAATTTTTAATTAACTGAATGTGACATGTCGAGGTCGGACAATCGGATTAGAATTTGATTACTACGAGTTGAAAGTGCGAGCGCTGCGCCGTGTAGTGCGTATCTCTGCCGGCCTGAAACTGACAGCAAGATGCGTACTTGCTGCCGTTCCCTTTTATTTTTCTTCTCAGCTTTCA
>CM041632.1:22913715-22981378 GCA_023333625.1 Bothriochloa decipiens | reverse complement strand
GTCGCGCTGCGTGTGCCGGGAGGACGACGAGGCGCATAAAATAGCATTAGGGCACTGACTGACTGATCGAGCCGGCATCGGCAAACCCATATTCCGTGGCGTGACGTGCTTGTTGCGTAGCCGCCGGTGCCGCGCTGCTGCGGCCTCCCAGTTCCCAAACCCCTGTCTGTCGGGCTCTCAGCCGTACATGTAATATACCAAGGTTTTTCTTCGCCAGTTCCCAAACCATTAGCAGCTTTATCAACGCCACGCATAGGAGCGGAGTAAGTTTCACATGGAACCGTTTCACATGCCGTTGTGTTGAGCTCAGTAAACCTGTTTTGAGGGAGGGGAACAAGGTTGCCGGTTTGCGTCGTCGGGATCAAAGATTCATCTTATAATTTACAACTAATCTGTATAATTAATTAATTATTTTTAGCATCTAAATAAGGCCTCTTCCGGACGTGTAGATGTATGATCGGATCGATCCACCGATCGATCTGACATGCATGGCTGCGTACTACGTACCGTCCTATGCTGAGCAAGCAAAGCACGCAGCGTAGGCGCCGGGCACGTCGTACAGGCATCTCGTGAACGCACAGGGTGTCTCGCAGGGAAAGCCGGACGCGCCACAGGTCGCACTATGCAAATGCAATGCACCCAGCATAGCATGCAGGCGCGGCGTGCTTCAGGGTTCAGAGCTGAGACCGAGGACAGTGGCCTGCTGGCCAAGGGCATCGCTATGTGCTGAAACTTGGACAGCTCAAACCTAGGTTGTCCACGGCCACGAGTACCGAAAATTGACTGGGTGTGCTCCTCCAGAACCTCCTAAATAAACGTTTCCATGACCAACAAACACCTCGGGGCACATAGTCCCTGCAGGCTAGCTGCTGCCCATGTATAGTATAGTTAGATAGATTAGATAGTAATTCTGTAGTACTACTAGTAAAAGATGAACAATCCCTGCACGTAGCCAAGTCTGCGTGAGTGAGAGTGATGGATCCCCTCGCGATGCTACTCCCACGTGAAAGCCCAAGGGTCCGTGCAATCAGGGAGCAGCTCCGATCCAGCGGAGCAAGCGCCAGCAGGTTATTCAGCTGTGGCGATGCCAGGAGGCAGATGCACGGGCACCTACCCACGGCCGGTGCCGGGGCAGGCACCGTAGGGGCCCTAAAAAGCGAGGAAGGAAACCCCGTGATCGATTCATCGCTCCACGGGCCACGGCAGGCATACTGTTGGTACACAGTACTAGTATGTGTCCACCGAAATCGCGAAACAGCATAGCAGCATCTGCCGAAATCGCGAAACAGCAGCATCTGCATTCTGCACACTGACACTGCACCACAGATCAGGATCCTGAAACTGAAAGGCTGAAACAGTCAAACAGGGCCTACCGCAATCCAGATTCCACTTGGGCGGACCCCGGCGGATGGGCTGTCATGGCAGCGTGTCGAGCGGGCCCTTGCGTGTGGCAGCGAAGCGGCCCACCGATGCCCCGCATCGTGGGAGAATTCCCGTCGTGCGAGGATCCACCGGTCGAGGAGATGATGGGCCTGGCCGCCTGGAGTAGGCAAAGGCAAAGCCAGCTGCCACAGGGGCCATGCCAGATCACTGGACCGGCTCCAGCGATACGATCCCCTCGCGATGCTACTCCCACATGAAAGCCCAAGGGATACGATCGCCTCCCCCCACGTGCTGCATGCACGGCTGCTTACTTAAGATAGTGGTCCAATCTAGCCCATTAATTGAAACCTCTCACGTCTCACCCCCAAGTCACATGGGCCAATTTCACCGTGGGGGCTCACTTGACTCAAAATAAGGTGTGACATGTTCACCCAATCATACCATATTTTATTTTATATAAAATAGCAGTTGTAGTACAACAATGTTTACTCTAGACTATAGATGTAAAAATTTGAACTCTGATCGAACCAGCTAACACGAACACTGAAACACGTCCGCTAGCTAGAACTCTCTCAGAGACATTGTGAGGCGCGGATAAAACCCAATACGGATTTTATTTGGCTTCGTTTATAAAAAGATATCATATACCATTCATTAACGAGCGAGATGCCAACCAACGTATATTGCAAAGTTCATTTATGTGCTACGAATAGTTAAAAGTAAGTACTCTCACCACTCTCCTTCAATTTAATATGTACCGGGAACACAAAGCACAAATAGCCCCCCTGTTGCAGAGCTAAAGGCAAGGCAAGCAACTTGCGGTTCCGCACAGTTTTCCAATTCCATTTTTTTTTTAAAAAAAAAGCATATATGATCGATCGGAACCACACCGTTCACTCCCTGTGATAAGTTGACTTGGTAGCAGAGAGGTGATGCTCTCGTCTCCTCTCGTCCTCTCGTCAACAAAAACACGTGGGGCCCTCACCAGGTCCCAGATGGGACAACAGAAGCCGTCAATCAATCCTACGTGGAATCGATGGGAGTACCCGGCCGGCCGGCCGACCAAGACATTACATTATTATCACATAACAAAAGGCTATGGCCATCCATCCTCCTAAAGCAACTTTAGTGGAGAAAATTAGGTCTCCTTTTGGCGCAACGCACCTTGAAGGCAAAGGGTTAATCCGGCGGGGCTGGGCTTAAACAAGAGCGGCCAATTGGGCAGGAGGAAGATTCCACATCGGCTCGAGCTCAACGCTCTCCTTTCCACTTGAGCCATGGAATTGCTGCAGGTCCACACCCTAATCCACCACTACTAGTATGTTATGTTACTGGATGACGTAGCATAGTCGTATATCGCTTTTGTTAATAAAAGTAGGCTCCATCAGAGACGCACAGCCTGCGTTACGTTACGCCCGGCAAACCGCAGAATGCTCTGAGCAACATGTATGAAGTATGATGAACCTGAAAAATACCTGAAACCTGATAGCGCAACCTTTGTCGCGTAGGAGTAATAATAGGGTGATTAAATAGTGACTCCGGGCCTTTCGTTGACATCATCATGGAGTCATGGACGTTACAAATCTAATTGGTGCGCTGCGCGGATCAACCGCGAATCAGGTTTCCAGGGCGCGCATGCTTGCTTTTGTCATCAGAGTTTCTTCTCTTTCTCTACGATTCATTTTTTTGGTTAAAAGACGATGCTCTGTATAATACATAAATTCCTGTCACTATCTTCATCGGGCTACAGTATGCTCTGAAGAAGTTCTTAGTCGCGTGCAGTCTTTCGCTTTCTGTAATGTTCTTTCGGCAAAGGAAACCATTTCGCTCCGCGGTTGGGGTGAAGTGACTGCCGCCGTTTGGTGTCCGCATGGGTTAATTTGGCCCTCTCTTCTTGGCGCTGGAGGAGGCCATGGTTTCTGACTGGCTCCTCAGGCGGTTTTTGGGTCCCTAACCTACCTGGGCATCCATTGTGTATGTTGCGACCTCAGATGCCTGTGGAGAAAGTTACGCTATAATCCAGAAGAATCACGGCGAGTTGTAGTTATACTATGATTCCATTGCGTTGGAGCTACTTTGTTGCCTGAAAGTTACACTATGATTCAGAATCACGGCCGAGCTATTATAATTTGTTGCTGCTGAGAAAGACAACTGCTCCGTGCACAAACTGACCACGTATACAAGATACTGACGGATTGATAAGCTATATGTTGTCCTAACTGCTCCGTGCACAAACTGACCACGTATACAAAGGGTTTAGCCTGATTGATGATGCCGTGGCAATTTACTGACAGCCATATTAATAAAGAAGAACTAATTAACATTCAGAGCCTGATGTAATACTTACAAAGGTTTGCATGCGGATCGAGCTCTTATCCTTGTACAGGCAGAGCTTCAGCTTTGCTCATGGAGCCAAGGAGCACACAAGGGAAGCATGAGAGCATCTTCGCCTAATCTTTGACCATAATCTTTTGGCTCGCTTATCTTCGTCAAAAGTTGCAAATATTTTTGGGCCCCGGAACCGTACAATCAGGACAGCAAAAGCTATGCCGACCTTTCCCTGATATAGATGTCATCCGCTCAAAAAAAAAAAACATGTGAAGAAGTTCTTCCAACCTTAATACTGTATTATGTTTACTTTTGTCTATTTTACCTAACATATGCATTGTGTGTTCTCTTTCAGAGTTTCTTGGTTTATGTTAGTTTCAGGAGGCAGTTAACCGTTGCTGTCATCAGCTAAAAGGATGCTCATTATCGTGCTAATAAGAAGAAATGATGCCGGCCCTGTGACGTCCAAATGATTTTGTTTGTACTTTGTACTATCTATGGTCACAATGAAGCGCAGGAGGCAGGAGCTGATGCCTAAAAGATGTAAGTTAATGCTGGAGCTAGTATCAATTATTGAGCTGTATAATTCCACATAATCATTGAGCATCCATCCAAGCACGAGCTCCAGGTCAACCAGTCTGTGGATAAGAAGAGTCTTGGAAACCTTTATAATATACATATATTAAAAAGAAGAAGGCTTGGGAAATAAAATAAGCAATAAATAAAAGAATAAAAAGAACAGTTGCTTGGATATAAGAGGAATCCAGAGCTCCTGATATATAGGAGTTGCTTGCTTCCTTGCAGAAGAGGAATTCTTGGCTCCTCACCCCACGGCGCCTTAATCGATGCATGATTGAAAATGCAATGAAAGATCGAATGTGACTTCTCCTTTCGATCTCTTCCCCTATTTTAGATCCACACACTCAACACAGTGCTATTCTTGGAAGCCTCTACTTGTTGCTAATAAAGGGAGAAAAATAGGAAAAACTGGGATAGGCTATTTGGATGTATGGTTCCGTATAAAACGAAATAAACTAAAGTGTCACAGACTCACAGCCGTCGCATTTTTATTTTATTTTTGTGAGCGGAGGCAGCGCAGAGTTTGTGTTTGTGAATTGTGATGGCTCCCATTATTGTTCAAGGTGTGGCCACTCTGTTCCGGCTAGAACATTCTGGAGTCCGGTTGTTCCTTTGCTAAATGAAAAGTGATCATTGTATATACCGCTATACATACTCGAAAAAAAATACTGCTATACATAAAAAATTTAATCAATTATGAAAAAACACTGTCAACATTTATATCATAAAAAAGATTTATTATAAGAACATATTCTACGGTTATCTAGTGACACTTATTATATATTATAGATATTGGTAGTTTTTTATATAAATTTAATTAAATGTGAGATTGCTTGACTTCTTAAGACAATAGAGACTTTGATTCTTTGGCAGAATTGCTAGAAATGGCCTTCCATAGCAAAAGCTACTTATTAAAATGCATTTCGGCTATTCTTTACAAAATAAGAGACGACAATAGACTCATGTATCTCTCACTTAACTTCCTAATATAATTAAATTTGATCCGATTTTGCATGATTAAAGGTAGCAATCTAAGTTTATTTATACAAAATAAGAAGAAAATAGCAATCAGCCAATCATGCACTATTTTTATTAAGAAAAACATATCGTTATGTTTTTTAAATATATTGTATTTAGAGACACCGATCAAAAGTCATGATATAATTTAATTCAGGACGTAAGGAGTAGCATGATACACGGAAGGAAACCCGAAGATGCGGTTCATGCCGTTCATGTGGTTTGAGTATTTGGATCGGCCCCACATGGAGTGCCCCCTTCCATGATGGAGAACTAGAATTTCGGTTATACTTTTTATTTCTTTTTATACTAACAAACACTTCTGGAGATAATCAAGTAGTAATAAGGCCGTAATAAAACAATCCTTACTTGAGTATCAAGACTAAGTAATTATCTTGCGACGAAAGGTACGGAGGTAACCTGCGAGCTGATTGCGCATGCGTTATACGAACTGTCAGGAAATGATGGACTTGAACAGCAAGTCAGAGTAAAAATCCTAACTGAAAATTCTCTTTATATTTTAAAAAGACCCCTTTTAAATATAAAAAGTACAAAATATTGTATTAGTGATGTAGGATTTTTGCTGTGTAACATTTGCATTAACGTGCGCATCACATACAAAGTCACGCATGTTAGTGATATCATGCACCGTCCACCAAATAAAAAATTTAAGGGTTTTTTTTTTCACCTAGAACAAAGATGCCCTACGAGCACGTCCTTTTCATCCCAACCACAAAATGGTAAGCAACGAGAAAAAGGAAAATCCCCTACCCCTTAAATCCCTACAAAAATGCAGATTTATAGCTTGATATAAACAACCAAAAAGAGTCTCAAGACTAAGGGAAAAAAAACGTCTCTCTGTTCTAGTGTGTATAAAAGGGTCCCAAACAAGCGAAGAACACACAAACTCCGATCCCCAAGCAGAATTAAACCTCACCAAACCCCCTTCCCTCCCATGGCCGACCACCCCCTCGCCGGCGAGCACCACCCATCGCCGGCGAGCTCGGCGGCCACGGCGCTGGGCCCGCTGCTGCTGCTCCCGTCGGAGCTCCTCCACGAGATCCTGCTCCGCCTCGCCGTCCCGGAGCTCCTCCGCGTGCGCTCCGTGGCGCGCCCGCTGTCCAGCCTCATCTCCTCCCCGGACTTCCGCCGCCTCTACCACCTCTCCTCGGCGTCCTCCGGTCCCGGCCCCGCCGCCGCGTGGCTGCTCCTCTTCAAGAAGCTCCCGCCCCGCGCCGCCGCCATCAGGGGCTTCCACGGGCCGTCGGGCCGCTGGTTCCGCATCCCCGTCTCAGACATCCTCGCCCCCGCCGTGCCGCCCGGCGAGGACCTCTTCTTCCTGGCCGCGTCCGCCAGCTCCTTCCTGTTCGCCGCCAACGGCCGCCGCGAGCTCGTGGTCGTCGACCTCAACGCGCGCGCCGCGCGCCGCCTCCCGCCGTCCCCGCTCGGCCCCCGCGGCACGGGCTCCTGGCGTCGCTTCGGCATCAAGCTCGTCGCCGATCCCCCCGGATCGAACCGGTTTAGGTACCCGTCCTTTTCTTGCGGAGAAGAAAGGGTCTTTCTTACGGAAGAAAATAGAAAAAACTTGGAAGCACCACTAACCTCCCCATCCTCTCCTCTCTCGATTGGTTAACGCAAGCAACAGTTAACCCATCCGCAGTAAATAAAAATCGATACGAATAATCCAATGTCTGTCGCTGTTCGTGTATTTCTCGATCGGTCGATCTGACGTCAGTGTAAAAATGGTTGCTTTTCCCTGCAAGGTTCCTGTTTGCGGAGCTGGTGAACAACACGCCATTCCTCTTCGAGTACCGGTCCGAGACGGACACGTGGCAGCAGTCGGAGGCGGTCCTGGCCGAGGAGGAAGGGGCAGCAGCAGCGCCGGCGGCGGGCGCCGCCTCAGACGGAGACGGCACCTACCTCTGCGCGTCGCACGCGGGGCCGGACTGCGTGATGGTGTACGCCGGCCCGCGCGCGGACGACCGCCCGGTGTTCTTCCGCCCCCGGTTCCCGAACGCGGCCGGGGGCCACGGCGGGGACCAGCAGCACGTGTACGGCGACGGGAGCGCGGCCGTGGTGCGGTCGACGACGATCGACGACCCGACAACGAGCCGGACCCGGGTCAAGGTGGTGACGGGCGTGGACCTGTACGGGTTCAGGGTCGTGGGCGGCGACTGGGAGCTGGTGGCCAGCGCGCCGGGCGACCTGGTGGAAGGATTCCGCAAGCCGTACGGCGCCATGACGGGGCTGCTGGCGGAGCGAGAGGGCGTGGTCCGGCTGGTGCTCGTCTCCAACTGCCGCGGCGCGTGGGACGTGGTGTGGCTGTCGTACGACCGCGGCCGCCGCGAGTGGCGGTGGGTGCCCGTCCCGGACTGGGGCGGCAGCAAGGGGCTCAACATGGCCGGCATCGCCGTCTCGTCCACCTTCTCCCGCCTCTGGCCGCTCGCCGCGCCGGCGTCCAGCAGCAGCCTCCAGTGAGGCGAAAGCGATGGTCCGGGAGCCAGCCCGTGTCGCATCGCATGTGATGCGTGCGCAGGGCGCGTGCTGTACGTACAGGTACAGGTGTGTGCGAGCGAGAGTGGGGCGAGTGCTGCGCGGGTCCAGCCCAACGCGCGCGGCCGTGTCCTCGGCCAGTGCCCACGCCACGAGATGCGAGCGGCGGTTCGTCGTTTCTATGAGGGGGTGGTAGAGCCGTGGCGTGGCGTGGCATGATCCCGCATGATAGCTTCGCCGATGGGGACAAGTCCGTGAGAGCGAAATGTTTCAGATAAGGAATGGCTAGTGGTGTGTGCGTGCTTCTCTTTTGTACATAATACAGCTGCTATTACTCCGAGTTCAAATGTGCTAATACTTGAGCCGTCAACTTAAATCAAGGCAACGTGCGACAACACGTGGCACAGCACCTTCCTCTCTTCCTACCTATCGTCCTCTAGTGGACTGTGGTCAAAGAGGGAAAAGCTCGCTTTACCCCTCTCTTCCAGCTGCATCACTGCAGCGTTGCCGTCTTTCTGCAACACTATCTGTTTTTGTTTTCTTTTTCATTCATCAATCTTCACTGGAATATTCAGCGGTCTTATTCTAAAGAAAGAAGAATTAATCAAACTACTAATAATTCGATGGTTCATAAAGCCATCATCCATACAAGCAGGTCAACTTCAGGTACCGTGTTTTTTTCTTCTAGATTGTTTGATGGCTATTGCCGCCCCCGTCGCTACCTAAGTACACAGATTAGTGACTAGTGAGAAAGACTTGAGAGGGAGAAAACGGGTCGCATGCTTATGCGATCGCCACTCAACCGGCACACGAGTAAAGCACAGGTACAACAGAATGGGTCCCAATGTAGGTGGTCCGTCCCCAACGATTCGCGTCTTTAGCTTCTGATGACACAAAGCAAATACATACACGATTCTAATAACGGGTAGGCCAAATATTGGGAAGAACAGAATGCGACGGTGGCGTTCTGCAGGGGAAAAAAAAAATATAATCTCTGTTTTGGAAGAATCAACCAATCACTTCACCAGGGCGGTAAACTCCTTTCGATCGACTGAATATCTGATAGGCCTGGCGTTCTTGGTTGCTCGTGTAGTACAGGCAGAGGAGTGTGTTGTTTCCCCCACCGTTGCGGTACCATCGCCGGCAATGTTCCTGTACTGAGCTGACCTGGTGCTGACAAAGCCAAAGGTGGCCTCACATGGCATGGCGTTGCAACTTTTGCCCTCTCAGCTCTTGGACGGTCGTTGGTGCATTTCCGATTACCTCTCATGGCAGCAGTGGAAGGGAGAGAAAGTAAGATCAGATAATCAGTTTGATGTGATCCATGCTCGAGCATTGGCAAACAACAAAATCAGGCCCTGTATCACGATGCGCCCTGGAATGACCGGTGGGAAAACGCGGTTCACCCCTCATGGTACAAGATTCTCGGCTGCCAGTTCAATCTCAGATTCTTTTTCACCTCAAAAGTTTGGATCGCGTTCTGGGCTCCCAGTTCAATTTCAGAATCTTTTCACCTCAAATAGTTCAATCATTTTCATCAAGAAACGAATTCAAGCGGTTCCAGACAACACCCCTTGTTGGATGCGTTGTGTTTCAACTTTCAAGACACACTTATCGTCTCCTGCTGAACATTGAGCTGATACCACTGAAGAGAACCAGGCATCAACTTCTACTGTGACATGATTCAATTCAAAACACACAATTTATACATTTGAGGGCACAAAGGACCGGGGCCATTTCCAGCACGGCATTCACTGCCGGCTATCAAAACTTGCTCATGTTACAAACAAAAATTACTAGCAGCTTGAAGCTGCACAGTGTTACAAACTTGAAAGCCATTAATTATTTTTACCAATTATTTCTGCTCATTGTAATGACTCCTAACTACAACTTCTGGTGATGAATCTATTGAACGGGGGATGAGTTCGACGGCGAGCTCTCTGTTCCAGTTGCTTGGCTCATCACAGATCCATTTGTCTGCTCCACCAGTACGTCATCAGTGCCTTCTGCAGGCTCCTCGAGTAGCGAGGGTTCTACTTTCTCTTGGGCAGCCTTCTCCTTTTTCAGGTCTTCCTTAGCCAAGCTTGAGAACTGCTTGTCCAATGAGCTTGCTGCGCCTAGCCATGCGAGAACGATGACCAGCAGTATGCCACCAAGGTATGGAGTTGAATTTGCCAGGGATCCAAACGTCAGGATCATGAATTGTTGGATAAGTGCACCACCGGACTTGCCCAGTGGGTTGCAAACAACATCAATGGCCGCCTTTCCTTTTACCTGTAAACAGAGGGAACTGGAGTTGGCATGTGCAGTATAATAACGGTGCACACAGTGGGACATCAAGAATCATTGAGGCACCCACGCATGATTCTAAGTTCAAGGACAAGACATTTCATAGATATTTGGGGAAAACAATACGATGCTCACAATACCTGATTAATTGAATAGTATTAGTTATCGTATCTGTCATGTAATCACACATGACATAAGCAGGAGCTAATACCATTTTTTAAGGTACAGGACCAAGAGACGTTACAATTACATATGATATTTAACAGGCTTTAGAAAAGATCATATGCATCATCATCAGAAACTTTGAACAGGCTAACAAATAGCTGCACATATAACTAACTAACTAGTCAACAGAGTTTTTCATCAATTAAACTTCTTGGTCCCCATTTACCAATTATGAAAGGAACTATATAAATTCATCTTACATGATTAGATGAAGATAAGCATCAAAAGAGAACAAAAGATCAGCAAACAAATACAAAACCATGTTAAAAATATCTTTAAGTAACACGAGAATAGTAAGAACAAAGATATAATCTGGAAAGATTAACAAACCTTCATATCTTCATCCAAAGGAATATATGCCATTTCCTTGCATGGGTCAAATAAACTGTACTTTGCACTCTTGCTAAATATGTTTTGCAAGGCGCCCACATAAACGGCTGCCAGTAGGGGGGTCATACCCATCGTGGCAAGCATAGGAGTCAGTGGCTGTCCAAACAAAATCAGAGAGAAAAATCCGACACCAGTCAGCAACAGAACGGTGGGGGTGATCATTGCAGCCACACCCCAGCCGAATTTCCGTAGTATAATACGTCCTAAGATCATCATTGTGAAAGTTGCAATTCCAGTTGCAGTTGAGAAATCACCCATGAAAGATGAGTATTCATTTGGACTAGGGAACTGCAGTGAATAAGAAGAGTGTTAGTGTGTTACTGAATACTGAAAATAGATCACTGTAGGAACAACACAATATGAAAAGAACAGATAGTTGAGAGATTACCTGTGCCTTGAGTTTTGATTTCCATGTGACTTCGACAAGATTGATACTAATGCCATAAGCAACCACTAGGGTAGCTAGATCCCTCACATACCTCGAGGAGAGTAGAACCTTCAGACTCTCTTTCATGCCAAGTTTAGGCTTTTCCTGTTGAATAAGTCATTACTGGATTACTTTGAGTAGCAGTAAAAAGGAAAGAAAAAGGAAGCATGGCATAGCTACCAACCTTTTTCTTCTTATGATCAGACTTTGGTAGTGAAGGATCATTCAAAACAAACTTGTTCACTCCCCAATAGATGGAAGTTATGACAAGTCCAAGAAGTACAACTATGCTCATCATTCCTTTCAAAGATACTTCCCAGCCATCAATTCCAGGACCCAATGTCTTGCGCAAATTTGAGAAATACTTCACAGTACGCCCAGAAAGGATAAGGGCAATATTAGCCCCAAGGCCAAATAATGGGTAGAATTCCTTTGCTTCATCAACTGTGGTAATCTGTAAAAAAAATATAAATCAGAGCAAGCTGGAGCCTGAACGTTCAACATTTGATGAGAATTTCAACAAATGCGAATAAAAAATCCAAATTCCAAACACTAGAATGCCATATAGAGACATAGAGCTGCTGCAAGCTACACGTTTCAGTTGGTCGGTTCTCCAATGGCAGCCCCAAAATCTAATCACTCCACCAAGAGCTCTGTAGCCAAGAGCAGAAGACACTCCCTACCCCTATACAGCTCACCCTTTAACCAACTTTTGAAAATGGATCCATCAGTCAACAAGAGGAGATAATATGAATGCTCCTCGTGTGCAACATCTGGCTGATGTGTCCATACTCTTCAAAGGTCCAACTTATTCAATCACTCAGATGATGGCTATTGCATTTAAGATGTAACTCTGTGGGCTAAAAAGCTTCGAATCACTGATTAGGAAAACACTAACCCCTCCGGTCTAAGTACTTTTCGCCATTGACTTTCTACGGTCTTCGAGTTTTAATTCTAACCATTATTTTTTCTTACAGTTATAATATCTAATAAGCATGATATTATGAAGATAGCTTTCAAGAAAAAACTACACACATGATTTTTATGTTTCCAAACTAAATATTCTGAAAACTATTGGCAATCAAAATTTTAATAGTTTGACTGTATCTTGGTCAAAGCCTCAAGTATTTGTAACAGGAGGGAGTAATATCTAACTGGAAACCCTCCCTCTCCCTCGTGACAGTTGAACACTCTTCATAATACTAAACCTTCCCATCAAGCTAATGAGGGGAATTCACGGGAGAGAAACTCCCACAAGAGTTTGATATGGAGGTAGAAAGGTTACATACTAGCACACATATGAGAAAATGATAAGGTTGCAATAACCAGAAAAACAAATTATGAAATCAACAATTATGAGCGTAATGTTCCTTAAGAACACATGGTTGATAATCTTATTTCTGACAACTTCAAATGCTCAATGCAAGATACAGTTGAAACAAATGCTGCCATGTACTGGGTGTCTCTGGTGATTTTACAAAGAAATAAAAAATCAACCAGAATGTTTTATGATTGATCGTTGTTTAAACAGAGTTTATTGAGCCAAAGAGTTGCTTGAAGGTCTTCAGTAGTTCAGCCGATTCACTCAGATGCATGAAAGTAAATAAGGAATCAACTAGTCATGCTACAAGAGTGGTGCCGTTGTGTCACCTTTTTGAAGTGTATTGTGTATTGACTTATTATCGAGCTGATAATGGTTGATGTCACCTTTTTCTTGTTTTAAGCCTTTTTTCTTGTTTTAAGCCTTTTTCACTATGCACTTATTCTCTTGATGTCAGTATGTCACAGTGAGGCTTCCCCTATCTTATCCGTTGTAAAACAAGAAAGGGTAGTCGAATAAATAGCAGGCAAATATACCCAACCAGGGCCCTTCCTTTCTGGCGATTAAAGTAGCCTTAAGACAGGGACACGTTAGTTTTTTTGCGAAAGTCTAGATCCTGACCAATAAATGATTCTTTAGAAAGGAGTTATAAAGTGTGAACCATATCCAGCCAAGTTGTTCAATGTAATAGACATCCACAACCAATTTAAGACTGACAATACCTCAAACCTCATTTAGATCATGGAAAGCGAGCAATAATGGAGCCCAACATGTTCATAAAAGAAAGCAACGAGCACCTAGATTTTTTTAGCCAAGAATTTATGCAATACAATGAGCCAAGCTGCAATGCAGATGTTTTATTACCAACCCATTATCCACGAACAAACCACTACCTGCCTAAACTAACCTGATAGAGACAAGTTTTACCCTTCCATCTTTGCCCAATGACCAAACCATCCAATGAAAATATTACTAGCTTTGAGATGGTTCAAAACAATTGTTTCATCACTATAATTGATCCAAGAACCCAAAGTTGAGACTACTGACCTGATTGGCGAACCCCCAGAAGAGAACGGAGATGACAACGCTGCCCCAGAGCTCAGCCATAACATAGAACAAGCAGAAGCTCCAAATCCTGAGTATAGCCACGGGGCCAAGGAAGCTCGGGCCGAGCGCGGCGAGAAGCTTGTCTGCGAGCGCGGTGGGGTGGATGACGTCCCTGAGCGGGTAGAGCACGAAGGCGAAGGCGCCGAAGAAGGCGATGAAGGGGAATATGACGGTGTAGAAGAGCGCCTCCCGCGAGAGGACGTTGGACAGCTTGGTGTAGAGGAGCATGAAGCCGATGGCCATGGGCAGGTTGACCCAGGTCTTGAGGAACGGGATGATCTCGGCGCTGCTGCCCTTGGCGGTGACCACCAGCACGTCCTTGGTATCCCGCAGGATGGTGTAGTTGAAGAGGATGCAGAAGAACATGAGCCCCAGCGGCACGATCTTCCTGAGCGTCTTCACGTCGATGCCGAGGAACTTTTTCGTCGACTCCTCTGGCGCCGGCACGGCGGCCGCCGCCGCCTGGACGCGGAAGGACACGTCACCGCCAGCGCTGGCCGCTCTCCGCCTCAGGAGCCCGTTCCCCAGAACCGCATCGTGCCGCGGGAGGAAGGGGCCTCTCGACGCGAGGAACGGGGACTGGAGCGCCGCGGGCTTGGCGGCGGGGGACAGGGAGACTGCCCGCGCGCGCGGGCGCGGGAGCGGGAGGCGCAGGCCGGCGCGGGGAGGGAGGGCGGCGGGCCGCGCGTGCAAGAGGGCGCGCGACTCCATGGGTGGCGGCGGCGGCGCTCCGGTCGCTCGGCGCACGGCGGCCCCTGTCTGCCCGCGCCTCCGCCGGTGTCTGGTCCAAACCCCGAGACGCGAATTTGGGTGGGGGGGAGGAAGAGGAAGGGAAGTATGTCGCGGCGCGGCGGAGTGGAGGAGCGTTATTAAACGGTGGTGCGTTCCGATCGGCCGTTGGTTTGCGGGCCGGAAACGATCTCGGCGGTTGATGCGGGAGCGGGGTTGGTGGTGGGCGGAACGAGACAGAGACAGAGCGGCTGCCCGCCGCCCGACGCAGTTCCGAGTCAGCACCCGGCAGCGGCGGCCTGGCTCCGCCACCCGCCGCGGCGCCGCGCCCGCCCGTGTGCTTGTCCCCCTGTACTGTAAAAGGAGAAACTTGTTTACGACTTCCGATGCTATCTCGTCGTAAATAGAGAGGTTTGTTTTTTGGACTTTGTTTTTTTGAAACATGTTTTCGACTTTTCATAGCGTGAGATTCATCATCTGTATTGATACTGGTTTAGAAACGATTTTTCTTATTATGTATGTGTGATTTTTTTTCAACTACACGATACAATGCTGGAAATTTGGATCCATATGACTAAAGTTAGCTGCTATTAATTAGTTCTTTTGTACCCACACGAATTAGCTGATCTGTATCCGGTACAACTATCTTACTAGTTTGGCCAAACATCCAAACCAGCTAATAGTTAGCTACCAAATATTACCTACTACCTTGCTAATAGATCAAAACAGTTAAACAGGCCAAGCCAATCTAATATCGAAGAGCAAAATTTTCATGGAGTTTTTTCTTCAACTCTCTCCCCCTTCCATCTCATGGTCTGTTTTTACTTTTATCCTTCTTGCTTAAAATTTGGAGACCACTTATAGCATGGCTTGTCTACAAATGCTCATTCGGGTTGTGGCACGTGTGTGGCTCTCTTTTCACCTTTCTCAGAATCAGGGCAGGTGGACACAATAGCCTAATTGAGTCAATATGTATTGTTTCTTTATTGTACTAGTATTTAGTATGGATTTTTATAATTTATTTGAGTTCAGGTTTGACCAATTCCAACTAGATATTTTATCTTTGTTAAATTCACATTAGGCTAACGCATTACCATTGTCAAGAGCACCACACAACAAATTATACATCTCGTTGTAACGTGTGAACATGATTACTACTTATTATGAATCCACTTCTAATTTAACCTAAGTTCCCAGTGTATTTCGTCGTATTTTATTGATTAAAAATAATATTTGGTTATAAGAACTTGTCAATATACATCACAAAAGCTTGGGTTTTATGATGCAAAAAGTTCGTTTGATGGTTTTTATAGCTGATAAGCCGACTCATACTATTTTATTTTGAGAGAAAAATATTGTACGATGATGGATAAGTTAGGCTAATAAATTCAAGCAAATAGTGTTGAAAAGCATATTGTTTCTTCCAACTTGTTTTTCTCCTACACTTTTTTACTTTCCAAATTATCCTCACATACTCCGTTTCCCTTATGTGATCTAGATTCATATGACTTTATGCATACACGTAAGAACAACTTGCGTTCACGCGATGATACAAAGTCCTATTTCATTATGCATTAAGTTTTGTGCAATGCTTATATTTCTTAATTAGTAATAATAATAAGATATAATATATGTTCGGATTGTTGGGCTGTGTATGTTGTAAGTAGATTAGGCCCAAGAGACCCATATGTATATGTGTATATGTACTCAAGACTCATTAGAGAGAGTGAGATTCCAGAGCTTTCCCCAAATTCCACATGGTGTCAGAGCCACGGTGAGAGAGGCGATGATGGCGGCGAACTGGCGATCGACTGAGTGATAAAGGTGCTGTTTGAAATGGCAGTCGTATGAATCGGTGAGAAGTGGAAGCATTGTTGTGTGACTTGGTGGTGAGGCGTCGGACAGAGGCGGCGGCGGCGGCGCGAGCGAGCTGCTCTAAGCGGCGGCGCATCGGCAGGGGCTGCGCAGCTAGGAAGAGCGGAGGTGCAGCAACCGCGTGAGGTCCGCTGCGGCTCGGCGCGAGCAGCGAGCGGGGAGCGACACGCGCTTGCAGGCGTTGGCAGGCTTCCGCGAGGACCAAGAAGGAGCGGCACCCAGGCATGAGTGACACGCGCGCACGCAGGCGTCGGCGCAGACAGGCGAGCGGCGAGCGGACGGCGGTGCAGCTCGGGCCGTGCGCAGGCCTAGGGCCCAGCAGGCTGCGGGCACAAGTCTGACTCATTGGGAAGTGGGCTTCAGGTGGAGAGCGTGTGGCTTAGGAAGAAGGAGAAGAAGGAGAGAAAAGGTGTTGTGCTGCTGCTTGCTTGCTGTGGTGGCTGGTGCTTTCGTTGAGAGCATAGCAGGTGCTGCTGTTGAGGAGCTGCGATCTGATTTAGCTGGTGTGTGTGGTGATCTGGTGACTAGTGGAAGGTGGAAGTCTTATTGCTTGTCGTGGTGTGTGGTGGCTGATTGAAGGTGATTGGTTGAAGGCCGACTCAAAATAGGTGCTGGTGGAAGTGAGGCACAGAAGCTAGCAGGAACTCTGACTGGGACAGCAAGGAGGTGAGGACCTGATCTACAATCAGAAGCCGTAAAACAGGGAGGATTTGGTGCTGCTTGCTACTGTAGATTTCTGCAAAAATGGGAGATAATCAGGGGATTGAGCAGATATTGGGCAAGCTAGTCGATTTGCTTACTGAGAGAAGAATGAGGCTTCATCTTCGAGCAAAGCGACTGTGCCAGATGCAGTTCAAAAATTAGAACTCACACCGAATGATATCAAGCTTGAAGGCGTAAGGAATTATTTAGCTTGGTCCAGGAGGGCATTATTGTTGTTAAAGGCAACTAAAGGTTTCGTCGATAGAAATGCAACTGAACCCAAGGATAAATCAAGTTATGAATGGAAAGCCTGGGATGCTATTAACTCTTTGGTAGTTGCCTGGTTGTTGAGCTCGATGGTGCCACCTATTGCTGGATTGGTAGATACAATTACTACTGCATATGGTATTTGGGAATCACTATCAAAGACGTATTCCGGTGCATGAAATGTGATGTTGTTGGTTGATACAGATGATAGGCTCTACCATTTGAAACAGGGGGAGCTATCTCTGATGGAGTATGTTGTAGAGCTAAAGCGGTTATGGGTTGATTTGGACCACTATGATCCAATTGAGTTCCCACACCCTGATTGTGTGGCATGGGTGAAAAAATGGGTCGAGAAAAAACGAGTTCTCCAATTCTTGAGAGGGATCGATTCAGAATTTGAGGGAAGGTGTGCTTCTCTGTTTCATCAATCTAGCCTTCCTAGTCTAGAAGAAGCTATTGCTGCTATGGCACAAGAGGAAACTAGGCTAAAGGTAATGAAAGGAAATGTTCCAGCCCCATCACGTCCAACATATGTTGTAACAAGATCTCAAGAAACTAGAATATGCTATAATTGTGGTGATAAGGGTCATTTGAGTCAGAACTGCAGTCAACCACAAAAGACTTATCGTGGCAGAGGAAGAGGCAATGATAGGGTGCACCGAGAGGAGGTGGAGGTCGTTGTGGAAGAAGAGGCCTTAGAGCCAATTTTGCTATGTATGAGGAAGGTGCTTCAAACTTGGTCACAATTTCAGCTACAGAGTTTGAAGAGTTGAGGAAGCTGAAGGAAACTAAAAACAACTCAAAATCAGATGATCAAGGGATAGTATCAACTTCAACAGATAATGTTGCAAATTATTTCCATTATGATTCAGGTATGAAAAAACAAGCTTTATTGTCCATAAAAAATTCCAATTCATGTTGGATCTTAGATTCTGGGGCATCTAGACATGTCACAGGCATGTCAAGTGAATTTACATCATATACTCCATATTCATACTCTCATAAAGACACAATCCAGACTGTTGATGAAACATCTCGACCAATCAGAGGTGTTGGTACAGTGCAATGCACTCCATCTATAACACTGTCATCAGTATTATATGTTCCATCATTTCCAGTTAATTTGGTTTCAATAAGCTCATTGGTTGATCAGATGGACTGTCAAGTTTTTCTTGATCGTGAAAATTGTTTAATTCATGAAAGGAAGACTGGAAAACATCTTGGGATTGGCGTTTGTCATAATGGGCTATGGTATCTTGACAGAAGGAAGACGAATAAAGCAATATGCATGCTTTATCAGCCATTGTAAATGAAGATGAGGCTAAGGTAATGCTTTTGCATTGTCGGCTGGGACATATATCTTTTGATATTATGAGTAGAATATTTTTAGAACAAATGTGTAAGGTAGACAAACATAAATTACTATGTGATGCATATGAGTTTGGGAAACACACAAGAACTTCATATATGAGTAGGGGATTGCAGAGTGTGTCACCCTTTATATTAATCCACTCTGATGTGTGGACTTCTCCAGTCGTTTCTCTGAGTGGAATGGAATATTTTGTGACCTTCATTGATTGTTACTCTCGCATGACATGGTTATATCTGATGAAACATAAAAGTGAGGTGCTTAATTGCTTTAAGGACTTTCGTGCATGCATAAGAAACCAATTCAATGCTCATGTTCATATTATTAGAACTGATAACGGGTCTGAGTATGTGAATAATGAGTTTAAAACTTATCTATCTACTGAGGGAATATTACATCAAACCTCTTGCCCTGATACACCTGCACAAATGGATTGGCGGAAAGAAAGAATAGACATCTTTTGGAGGTGGCTCATTCACTCATATATACTATGAACATGCCTAGTTCTTTTGGAGTGAGGCAGTTATGACTGCTACTCATCTTATTAATCGCATGCCATCGAGAGTGCTTGGTATGAAATCTCCATGTGAATTGATTTTCGAAAAAAATGAGTTTATTGTTCCACCAAAGGTGTTTGGATGCACATGCTTTGTTAGGGATCATAGACCGTCTTGTGGGAAATTAGATCCTCAAGCTGTTAAGTGCATTTTTATTGGCTACTCATCTGGGCAAAAGGGATATAAATGCTGGAGCCCATCAAAACATCGTACATTTGTGAGTATGGATGTCATTTTTAGGGAATCTATTCCTTTCTATGGGGAGAAAACAGATTTGAGTGATCTTTTTCTTGATTCTGATTCTTCTGATACGTGTGAGGT
This sequence comes from Bothriochloa decipiens, assembly GCA_023333625.1. Classification (NCBI taxonomy): domain Eukaryota; kingdom Viridiplantae; phylum Streptophyta; class Magnoliopsida; order Poales; family Poaceae; genus Bothriochloa; species Bothriochloa decipiens. Next base: position 22,961,999 of record CM041632.1, on the reverse strand, counting down.
TGGTGACGAGGAGAATGAAACATTAGTGACTGAGGGTGTTGAGGAATCAAGGAGGAATAAAGTGATTAGTGTTCTGATCCCATGAGTAGTTGTAAATGAACCAACATATATGGAGAGGGGGAGAACATCACACACTAAAAGAAATCTGCAGGTGTACACGAGGAGAAGAAATCCTTCTGTACAACCTTCAGTTGTTAGTGATGAAGATGGTATCCAGGTGGAGCAACCACAATTGGTGCAGCAAGAACAACTTCCAATGATGATAATGAGGTTGATAATCTATCAGTAACTTCGGGTGAAGATATTAACTCTTCTATCGATCTCCCTATTGCTACAAGAAAAGGAGCGAGAAGTACAACAGGAAAACCTCCAGAGAGATATGGCTTTGAAGATGGCATCGAGGACAAGAATGACATAGCTAACTATGTCTCATATGAATCTTTGTCTTCTACCTACAAAGCTTTTGTAGCATCATTGTAATCAGTGGCAATTCCAAGAGACTGAAAAGAGGCAAAGCAAGATTTAAAGTGGAAGGAGGCCATGCTAGAGGAGCTAGAGGCACTTGAGAAGAACAATATTTGGGATCTTGTACCTTTTTTGGTGGGCAAGAAGGTGGTTAGTTGCAAATGGGTATATACGGTAAAGCAAAATCCTGAAGGTAAGATAGAGAGATACAAAGCAAGATTGGTAGCAAAAGGATATAGTCAAACATATGGCATTCTTGCATGGAGATCTTCAGGAAGAAGTTTATATGGAAATTCCACCTGGGTTTCATACCGCTCAAATTAAGGGAAAGGCATTGAGACTAAAGAAATCTTTGTATGGTTTAAAGCAGTCGCCAAGGGTATGTTTTGATCGCTTTAGGCAGGCGATGTGTAATATGGGATACCGTCAATGCAATGGGGATCATACTATGTTTTATCATCACTCTAATAATCGAGTAACTATTATTACAGTGTATGTGGATGATATAATTATTACTGAAGATGACACTTTAGAAATAGCTCGGCTGAAAAAGAATCTAAGCAAAGAGTTTGAAGTGAAGGATCTTGGACAACTTCGATATTTCTTAGGAATTAAAATAGCAAGATCCCCTAGAGGGATTGTTCTATCACAACGGAAGTATGTACTGGATTTACTAAATGAGACAGGTATGCTTGGATGTCACACAGCTTCTACACCTATTGAGCAGAACCCACAAATTATGTGCTCAGTCTGAGATTCAGTGGATAAAGAGAAATATCAAAGACTCATAGAACATTTGATTTATTTATGTCATACAAGGCCTGATATAACATATGTTGTAAGTGTGGTGAGTCGATACATGCATGATCCTAGAAGTGGGCATATGGATGCAGTCTATAGAATCTTGCGATATTTGAAGAGTAATCCTGGAAAAGGATTATGGTTTAAGAGAAATGATTACCTAAATATTGAAAGTTACTGTAATGCGGATTGGGCAAGTTGTCTAGATGATAGAAGGTCGACATCTGGCTATTGTGCATTTGTTGGAGGAAAATTAGTATCATGGAGGAGCAAAAAACAACCAGTAGTGTCTTGGTCAACTGCGGAGGCAGAATATAGAGCTATGTCCGTCTGGTTAAGTGAGATGTTATGTTAAAGAATTTATTATCTGAGTTGGAAATAGGAGAAGTTTATTTGAAGCTCTGGTGCGATAACAAGTCAGCGATTAACATTACTAATAACCCAGTTCAGCATGATAGAACTAAGCATGTGGAGATTGATCGTTTCTTCATCAAGGAGTGGCTGGATGATGGAATACTTCAATTGAGTTATGTAGCTTCAAGTGAGCAAGTAGCTGATTGTTTAATAAAAGGTTTAGGAATTAATGAATGTATATTAGCATGTAACGAGATGGGGATAATTGATATCTATCGTCCATCTTGAGAGAGAGTGTTGGGTTGTGTATGTTGTAAGTAGATTAGGCCCACGAGACTCATATGTATATGTGTATATGTACTTAAGACTCATTAGAGAGAGTGAGATTCCAGAGCTTTTCTCAAATTCCACACAGATGGTCAATGATCTCGAAGGAAGCAGCACATGTCAATGAGTTGAAGACCGAGAGGAGGGTGTAGACAGCAAGAGAAGCATGCTTTAGACTCTCGGTCTGAAACAAGGTATCTTCCGCACTATCAAACCCAGTGATGATACGATGTTTTAAAAACAAAGGTTGATTTATTTGAACCTTTAGCTAGACACATGATTGACCGCAGCACCTTGTCTCTACGAAGCAAAGGACAATGACCTGATAGCACCCGAGAATATTGGGCCCGAGCGCTCGGACCACAGCCCCCGTCTGAGCGGGCCTCCCGCGCTGCCGCGCGCCCGCGCTGTTATGTACGATGTTTCCCGCATGCCGCGTCCTTGACAAGTACAGCACGATAGAGACGGTCCAACAACGGAGGCAGAGAGCCCACGAGGCCATGTACTAGTTTAAGGAACTGAAGTGCAGCGTGTTCGGTTTCCTTTTCCCCTTTAATGTTTTTTTTTCACAATTAACTTTCGGTAGGTTGTAATTACTTTCTTTCTTCTTTCTTAATTCTTTTTTCATTCATAATTCTTCTTCTATTTAACTCTGACATGCTGCGTTAGTTTATTTTATTTTTTCGATATTTTTTCCTTTCCTTTTATTTTCTTTTTTTCTTTTCTTTCCCACTTATTTTTCTTTCACATGTTTTTATTTTTTTCATTATTTTTTCTTTGGTTCATGTTTCTTTTTACTCTTTATTTTATTTTTTACTTGTCTTGTTATTTTTTCTTTATCTAAATTCCTTTTCTTTTCTTATTTATTTTTTACCTTTTCTTTGTCCTTATACCGTTCTAGAGAGAAATTTTTGTCTATCATTCCTTCATAGAAAAAAATTATCCATTGTCTTTATGTTTGTGTCGCTATTACCATTAAAGTTTTTTATTATGTCGTTCTAGGGATAAAATTTTGTCTATTTGTCCTTTCATAGAAAAGAATTGTCCATTGTATTTGTCTTTGTGCCATTCTAGGTAGAAATTAAAGTTTTATCTATTGTCGTTCCATAGAATAGAATTATCTGTTATCTTTGTATTTGTGCCACTATTACCCATCAAAGTTTTTTTTATTGTGCCGTTATATGGAGAAAGTTTTATCTATTTGTCTTTTTTTTGTGCTAGGACATCTAAAACTTTTGTTTATTGTCACTTGTCCTATCTTGTTTTTCTTTCTTTTCTATTTTTTCTTTTTTTGTAATTCATTTATTATTATTTTTACTTATGTTTCATGTATTTGTTATATTCTTTTTATTTTTATATCACATTTCTAGCGATGTTCTATCACGTTTTTTACCATGTTTCAAGCGATGTTCTATCATGTCATTGGTGATGTTTTATTATGTTTATAGAGATATTCTGTCATGTTTCTGTCGATGTTCTGTCATGTTTGTAGCGCTGTTATATAATATTTTTAGCGATATTCTACCATACATTCAACAATATTTTATCATGCTTTTAGTGATGTTCCGTCACATCACTAATAATATTCTATCATTTTCTAGCGATGTTCTGTCATGTTCGTCTTCTATAATATTTTTAGTGATGTTCTACCATGCATATAGCGATGTTGTATCATGTTATAAGAAAAATGATTTATCTTTAGAAGATAAATATCCGTAAATAAAATTATATCTATGTATATCTATGTGAGATCTTGTTTTAAAGAATTTATTGCAACGAATTTAATGGTGTAATCGGAATTTAATTTTTGGCTTTTTGTTTGTTAATTATAACTTTTTAGTTGGTTCAAAATAGGTGGGGCCCGCTGCCAGATCACGTGTGTGCTGTCAGGCGCTGGTTACCGCGTGTTTCCCTTGCCGCACACGATTTTGCACCGCGTGTTGCGCGCAGCTGCTTATCGCAGGGTGGGCCACTGGGCCGTGCTACAGGAAGTGGGACAGGCGACAAGGCGGGGGAAAACCTGGGCGGGAAAGCGCCGGCGCGCGGATCGAGTCCGAATAATCGGACCTCAACAGCCCCCGATAGCACCTGTTGATCCTTTCCTCGCACAGTCCCCTTTATACCAACGTCTCTTTTTCACCGGACATGGTTTGAACATAGTCTATGATCGAAAGGTGTACCACACCATCGAACATCCTTTTCAAACTCGTGGTATACTTACTATTATAATATTAGTCTGGTCTCCAAACAGTGAAATTAAGTGAAATTTACTTCAAATATTTTGTCAGTATACTCTATGGTAAGCAAAATATACTTGATGCTGTATTTTGGACATGACTCGTCTCTAAACCTTGGATCACTCTGTTTTTGGAATTCAATGGTCTATAAACCAGAATTGTTTCCCCAAATCAAACAAATCTACATAAAAAGAATTCTTGGTGGTCAACGTTTCACAAATACTCCATCTATCTTGGAATGATAACCGTATTCTAAAACACATTATAAATAGAGACCAAATGTCAAGATATATTTTTTTAACTGTGGGAGCTCTCTTTTTTTTTCTCAATCACGCAAAAGTTTTACGCATTTTTTGATTAAGAATAGAAGTTTAGTACAACCGGGACGCTTTACAAAATTGATTTTATAATAAGCGCACCCCACAAAAATCTCTCTAGCTTATCCTATTACTCGCTGAACTAAACAACCGAGGCACATGGCTGTATCCATGGTTAGCTCAAGCCCGCGCGCGTGGCGTACGACGGCGTCTCTTGTGTGCACCGACGTTGCATCCGTCAGGGAAGAGTTCCCTGAGAACCTCGTCATCCTTCGGGTTTCCACCGAATAAGGCGTCGAACTTGTTTGCCGCCGTGGACTCAGACATTGGCGAGATCTGGCTGAGGCGCTTGAGGATCAGGTACTCTCCACGCCTGGACACCGGTAGTCGGGAATGGCTTTGGGCAGCGATCCACTGGCTCCGTAGCGGCCTCTACCAGGGCGTAACGGCCTTGATGGGCGAGGGCCGCCGTAGAATGGCAGCGGGTTTGGACTTCTTGACCTTGCCGACAAACGCTTGGAAACGCCGCTCTACAGATGTGGTGTTTTCCGGTGGTGGCAGCAATCCATTGCCTAGCCAACTCCCGCCATGGGGTGGTGGCGTGCACTGCTCTGCCGGCGGGTCAACCTCCGTTGCGGCCGGCACGCCCTGGAGGTTGTCGGCAGCCTCCACGACCGGCGTGGCCTCCGCAACGACCAAGACCTCCTTCGTGGCATACTCCTCTCCGGTAGGTTGGTTAGCCTTCGTATCAGCTGGCGACGCGTCGAGGGCGGCGCACTCCTCCACCGGAGGGGTGGCTACCGGCTCCGGGGCCGACCTTTCGGAGGTGGCCAGGGGCGCGTTGCCTAGTGGAGGCAGCGGGCCTTCAAGGACGACTGCCCAGGCGACGTCCTTCCAAGTGGCCATCGAATCTACGGAGTATGATCCATGGCCCGAGCCATCGATTTGAGGCTCGGTTGATGCTCCAGCCACTTGGCGAGGAGAACGAGGCCGCCAAACCTTGGAAGCCTGGGTGGCGCTGCCGGCCTCCTGCTTCCTCTTCCGCCTGCGACGCCTGTGTTGGCGCTAGCGATGGCCCTCGCTATGCTGGTGGGAATGGTCGGTTTGGGCCGCGCGCCCGCCCACCGTGGGTGCACAGCCACCGCCCATAGCTTCGGTGCCGCTGCTGCCACTCCTTGGCCGAGTGGCGCGCACTGCTCTGTGGCCGGCGCGCCTCGGCCTCTTGCAGTCCCGAGCGACGTGGCCAAGGCCACGACAACAAAGGCACCGCCAAGGGAGGTTGCAGGTGGCGACCCGGTGCCCCGTCGCGAGACACTTGAAGCAGCGACCATTGGCGTATGTCGGGAACTGCCGTGGTCCGGAGCCCTGTCCTCCGACGGTCATCCCCTACTGCTGCCGCGGCCGCGACGATAGCACTGGTTGATGGGGATGCTGGGGGAGCATTCGCTGCCATCCATTAGCGTCCGGGGACGGTTGCATGACGCGTTGACCCCAGGCGCTGGTGGGCGGGTATTCGCTCCGGACAGCCTCGGTGGCCGCCTGCCCGTTGCGCCCACGTCGGTCGGGCCGCTATCAGGCAGGGGCACGTCCCTCCACTGGCCGAGCAGGAATGCCGCTCACCAATTGGGGACGCAGTCGGCAGCACTTCCTCTGTCTTCGTGGAGGGTCGCCCGGCATGTCAGCTGCCCCGCCGTGACCCAGAGCCATGGTAGAAGGCTTCGGCGGGCGAAGGGCGACAGCGAGGTAGGACGTGGTCTGCTCGTTGTCGGACACGTCGTCGTCATCATCCGCCCAATGTCGGTGCTTGGAACGCTCACACGAGGCCGGCACGAAGGGGGCTGCATATGGGGAAAGGGAGGACCTTGGGGCCGACGAAGGGGCCTCAGCGCCCGCCACCGGCCGCAGTCTAGGGGAGACCTCATTCCCCTCCCCGTCGTCTTCGCCCTCCGAAGCGTCCTCGATGATGACCTCCACCTCGGACAGACGGCGTTGCTGGGCGGCCTGCGCCGACGTCGACGAAGCCGGGAAGCTTGCCGTGACCTCGGGCAGGTCTATCGCGGCCAGCATGGGCGCGGGTGCGAAGGCTGCCACCACGGTCGATGTGGGGTTGACGAGGAAGGCGTCGAGGCCGAGGCCACCTCCGCCCAAGTCCCCGTCGTCGTCGTCGTCCTCCGGGACCTCCTCTCCGACGGCAGGGGTCAGAACCCCGCCCACCGTCAGAGGAGCGGGGACAGGGTAGGTAGAGGAGACGCGGCTCTCCGACCCAGCACGAGGAGGGTGCGAGGGCGGCGGTGGGGCTGAAGATGGGGAGCTCTCCTTGTGCACAGAGTAGTAATAACAACACTACCACCAATCCTAACACATAGTAATCCTCCCTAGGAAGCATTTGATTAGAAAAGGCTCATATTAAAATGTTGAAATCTAAATTTAGGAGAGCCTCACGTCACTAGGAGAATTCGCAGATTCTAGTTGTTATATTACAGTAGTTACAGATAGACAAAAAAATGCATCAAGGTTCCAATTCTATCCGATCAACTAATTAAGCATGTGTATCTAGAGAAGGGAAAGTCGCTTAAACAAGGTGCAAAAAAGTATTTAAAGAGGAATATGAAGAAGGGTCAGAGAATGCTATGGCATAATGACTTCAACAAAGGTATCATAACGCTCATACTTTTCACTGGTCTTTATTAGAGTGCCTTGCAAGTGCCAATGCAAACTCTTGGTTTGGCAACTCGACAACAACTGTCTGGCCAACAGCTCAACACCACATGCAAGTATGGGTCTCTGTAGTGCCTCACGCAGAATGCTAACTCGAAACTCGAAAGAACTCGGCCAAAATGCCAAGCCTCTCCTCCATTTCACAACATTGATCAGTTTGAGGGTCTGGCAAGCTCAACACAAGCCACATATTGCATCGCCTAGTGCTTGAAAGCACTGGCAAGCAAAGGGTGTGCAAACTTTGCCTAACTCTAAGCTAAATGGTGCTAATCATCAATCTCTAAACCTACTATACTAATTATCTTAATCTTTAAGATCACTCCTTAGACAGTAAAGCTCTTGAATATATATGTGTTTCTAGCTACGCCTTATATATGCAAACGGCTTCAGCAATACCAAATGGCTAGGTAAATATACATGTAATTATTTATAGCCTCCCAACAATGGAAATTAGAAATTACCAGCTGTACTTATGGACGCAGAAGTGCAGAAAGACATCACTAGCTTATTTGGGGATCTTTTTCTTCCATCACTGGATCATTTGGTAAGTGGTTTAACCTTTGTCCAGTTGATCTACCCATGACTAAGCCAACACCAATTGATGAACGATGTGTCTTTTATGATCAAACTTTCTCTGGTTAGTTTTATATCTCTATCAAGGTAACCATTTAAATCAAATATCGTTGGGTTGTGTTTGATCTCTATATCTATTCCAATGTAGCGTGTGCAAATAGTATGCATGTGTAGCCGATGGCCTGATCAACCATACTGTTGGTTCATATTATTCATACTAACTACAATGGAGCAATGGTCCAAACATCTTCATTTATATGTTCCTCGCGAGTAAATCCTCGTTGTGCAAGCTAAGGATAGCATTGTTATTGTATCTTGTGCATCAATCACCTAGCTTTTGACAACATCTTTTATATAGTTTGAAGTATTTTGCACGGAAGGAGAGAGCTAGGAACGAGATCTGATTAATTTGGTTGGTCCAAACCGGCCCAGGGATTAGGGCGAAGTCTTTACAATGTATCAGTGGTTAGATTTCATCAAGATGGTTCTCCGTCTTAATTAATTTTTCATTGTGAAGCACATGTAGTTTCTCTCTAAATCCTATCCTTTTAGAAGAGAGTTGTATATCGATGTGTATATTAGTTATTATGTTTGAGGCATGAGTCGTGTACAATCAAAGATGAAACCAATAAACGCGCACGTGTGGTGATAAAATACTCCAAATTTCAATGCATGCATGGCCTGAACAATCGATGCAATCCTAAGTTCGACTGGCAATATATCTGGCATGCTTCTTCTTTTTTTTCTACAAGATGGCTGTTGTTGCCAACTGACAAAAATCCTGACAAAGTCTTGGTATAATAGTAACCGTAATATATGATGCATTGTGAATCAAATATTGAAATTCGAGATAAAGTTTGAGACTTGGAATACCACAAGAAACAAGTGAGCAACACGTGTGATGTATGTAAGAGAAGTACAAAGCAGACTAAGAAGGGCAAAACTTGGTTCGGTTTATTGCGTCATCATCAGATCGATCAGAAGTACAGAGATAGCTAGATCTAAGCCAGTAGCGTTTATTGCTATTCTAAGCCTGCATGATCTCTAGCTTATTAATCCCGGGATGAAAACCACACTGGCTCATAATTAAGCTACTAAAAGTATTAGTTTGAAGCAGCGGCACGTACTCTATATCCTGGAGGTAATTAATAGTACGTAGTACTACCACTACATGCTCTTCGCCGGTTCGCCACTTCGCCTGCCACCTACGTACGCGCAGCATATCTCATCATCTCAGAAAACAGATCAATTTCACCCGAACACAGATCAGGCAGCAGGAGCGCAGTCGTAGTCGTCGTCGTCGTCATCACTGTCGGTCTCCGGCATCCTTCCCCGCGCGCTGCAGCTCCCATACCAAGGTGCGGCGGCGCCAATGCGGCCGCTTTGGACGAGCTCGAGGGAGCTAGCCGCCTCCGACACTACTGGCGCCATCGCAGTTCAAGTGTGTGAGATCGAGCGAATTGTGCAAGCTACCAAACTGTAGACTGTAGTGTAGTAGCGGGAAGCAAGCTAAGCTCTTGCTCTTGGTCCAAGGCTAGTTAGCTCTCTCTAGGAAGAAGCTGCTACTGTGGCTGATGGGAGCTCTGTGGATGCGGTATGCTGCTAGTGCTAGCTACCTGTGGTGTTGCTGGTGTTTGTTCCGATTTGCACGGAGAGTGAGTGTCCGCGTGTGGTTGGCTTTATAGCACACCGCCGGCGCGGGCAGTGTGTGGCGGCACGCGGCGAGGCGCAGCGGGGAGCGTGCATCGGCTATGCCGTTGCGTGCATGGCGCCCCCGCGGCACGAGCTCCGGGCGAGCACAGTCAGCAATTAGCAGCCGCGCGGCTTCCGCTTCCCCGGCCACAGGCCCGCTGACGAGTGGGCGGCCGTGGACGCCGGGACCCCGTCGCAGTGGACGCAGCGGCCTCGCGCTCGTGTGCCGCCGAGCATGCGCGGCGACGTGGAAAAATGCTGGAATCACCGTCGCGGTACCGTGGGGTCTGGGGAACGCGAGCGGCCGGACCACAGCCCTTTGCGATGCTGATGCAGGAGCAAAGCAGGGAAGGTGGTGGCGGCCCAGAGGCAGAGGGCCGGTCTCTTTCCGGCGGCATCTAGACGAGGAACATGATATCTCGTGATTTTCTTGAGATTTATTCGACAGCAAAGTGGGATTCGCGAGGCTGAAATTATCTGGGCTAGGTAAAGGGCACATGCGCCAGAGCAGTGGAGTGGCATGGTTCAGCACTTTAGCAGATGCAATAGGGAGGAAAAGCTATTCATTGCCCGAGTGATTTGTTTGCCTCCATCACATTGAATCTCCATCAGATTATTGGGGCGAGAAGATCTGCATCAATAAGAGCAACTTCAACAGAGCCATTATTCTCGTAGCAAAATATGGATGCCTATGTGGAAAACAGAGTTCCAACAGGGCTTAATAAAACCCTCAATTTGGATAGAGTATTGGAACGCCGCACGATTTATCAAAGGAAATTGGTAGGAGAAATCTCTGCTATCACCATCACCTGCTGTCCTCCCGGCCCCTGCTGCCATAGAGGGCTTCTTCATCCTCTCCGACGCTTTCTTGTTGGCGAGCCACCACATGACGCCCTCTCAACCTTGCTATGTCCACCCACCACCTCTCTCCTCTCCGGTGGCGCTCCCCAGCCACACAGATGTCAGGCCGCCGCACTGGACGGAGGCCCAGGCTGATATATCTCGGAATCATTATGCCTTGAAGAGGATCTGTTAGCAACGTAGGATAAGAGAAGAGAATTAGAAGTCTCGGACCAGATATGAGTAGTTATAATTCCCTCGATACCATCTCTCATCTCTCTAGCGGTGGTTCATATAAGCCAGTACATGGACGTCTGCGATACGCTGCCCGGCGCGCAAGAAAAGTGCCGCCATTTTTTTTCCCCGTTTGCGTCGTTGACAGATGACAGAATTACAGTTAGTGGGCCGAAATAGTATCATAATGAGCCAATACGAATTCTATACTACGTTGCAGAATAATTCATATGACATGCTATAATAGATCAACACATTAGAGCATCTCCAAGAGACATGTTATCCTTGTTTTATATGTTATATTTAGAGTTTTAGAGAAAAACTAAATTTCAACAGATATGCTATCTTGTTTCTGTAAAATAGCAAGCTGGCTATTCCTAAACTCTCGCATGAAGTTTTCTAGTTTTTTATAAAGTTTTTTATTTTAAAGGTTTGCTAAATTATAGATTTAGACATGCAATCATCCTATTATTTTTTTCGTGAACGGGTTTTACATCCCATGTATCATTAAGACGAAAGGAGGTTCTACAGCTAATCGTTTGCAAGTGGCAAGCGACAACATTAGCAAGACTGACGACCAACTACAAAAATTGCTAGCTATTGCAGTATCGCTAGGCGAGACGGTAAACTGAGGAACTGAAATAATTTGGAAACAACACTTATTTAACATATGTATGTCTACAACTGCAATCTCTCTAATACTCTAGATAGTCTGCACTCATGGACAATAACGCCTCCACTTGGAGGATAAATTAGCGTCACTGCATGTACTCCACGACCCACCATCTATTGGTGGCATAAGTTTAAAAGCATGTCTGTTGCCTTTTTTTCCAGTAGCGTATGTCGAAGCTAATAGTTACCTTCTGAAATTTTGTTGTCCTTCTCAGTGTCGACTGAATGAACTGAAATTCACAATTAGTTCCTAACAGATTCTTGAACTCCACTTCCTGAAGATGAGTTAAGGAGAACTTATGGGATTTCCAATGGCATGAGTTATCACATAAGAGATGGTGGTTCTTCTGCAATAAAGACATTATTGTAAGGATATATGCATTAGGGACCATGCTGCTTTTGTGCATCTTTCAGAATGAACATGTTTGTGATGAGTATGGAGAACTGCAGTGTTCTTCATGTTCAAATTTTTTTGAAGAATCTCTTCATGTTCAAATTGACAACACATGAACATTTATGTATTAGAAAATACATCTGAAACTGTTGTGGCCAATGCAATCGCACTTCAAAGTTCTCAGCAAATCAGCCTACATAAATGTTTGCAATTGAAACCACAATTCACAGACGGCAGGGGTCAACATTTTTTTGACTTAAACGCGGGCCGGGGGGGGGGGGGCGCGGGGCGTTGGTTGGGTTGACAGCAGACAGTCCCCACCTGATCCATTGCCAGTTTGCCACAGATGCCGAAGAAAACTTCGGGGGGTGGACACGGGCTGCTAGGAGCCCAGAGTTGAGCCATGTCATGGCCGAGATTACACAAAATGAGCAGCAGGGGGAGAGGTTACACAAGCTGGAGAGTGCTCCAAAAAGAAAACAACGCTCTAGATTTCCCTGGGGACACGACACATCCATAGCTCAATGGAGACTTTGCACGCTGCAATCAAGCGATCGACGCAAGGCGGCATTTTCCGGAACGCGACGTCGTGTCGGTGCTTCCAGAGTTCCCAGGCGAAGAGGAGGATGAGACTCGGCTTGGCAGCAGCAGGCACCCCAATGGGTGCGTTGGAGGTCCAGAAGGAGTCCACAGGGGCGATGTCATTCGTCGTCCACCCGATCTTGGTCCAGAACGAAGCAGCGAAGGGGCATTCAGAGATAATGTGGTCTGCAGTTTCGGCACCGCCATGGCATAGTTCGCAGATGTCATTGTTCACAATCTTTTTCTTCAGTAGGTTCACTTTGCATTGAATTCTATTTTGAACAAGCAGCCAAGCAAAGAACTTCACTCTTGGAGGCGCTATGTTGTTCCAGACAAAGGCGAAGTAGGGTGATTTCTGGTCTCCTCTCACCGATGCTTCATAGACGAGTTTCGCTGACAGTTTGTGGTCATCAACTTCCATTCCGCACACCCTTGCATCTCCGGCATCTGTCAAGGCAACTGATTGCAGCATGTGTTCGAGTTCGGCCAGCTCATCGGCAGCTCTGGTGGTGAGGCGCCGCTGCAACTGGTTGGAGAGGCCGGTCTCGATCACCTCCTTCACCGAGGCACATCTTCCAGTGAAATGGCTGAACAAAGCAGGGAACTTGTCTGCCAGAGGGAGATTTCCCAAAGGCCAAAGCAGGGAACAAAGCAGGGAACTTGTCAACATTGCCACCTAGGACATATTCATTTGCTGAACTTTTCACACATGATTTCCCAAAGGCCAAAGCAGTCTCGTTACCTCATCACACAATGTAATTTGTACGGAATTTGGATGGAATGTTTCTGACACATTAATCAGCTAAAAGAATAACAAAATAGCATTGTCAACTGTGCTGAGAGTGCCGTAGCCTCTGTCTGCACTCTACAACGCTTGCACCTTATGCCCAAGCTCCTACTGTACCATCGCTATGCAATAGCATAGGCATTGGCCACACCCGGCGAACCAGCACCAGCATTGCGGGGCTCAACACTGGGCACTGCGGGGCGGTCACGCTGATGCCGACCGCGCAGCGCTACACGCACAAAGTCCATCAGACCGTAGTACCTCGTCACCCGTGATTCATGTGTGTGTGTCCGCGTTCTGATCTCCAGGTAGTAAAAAAAAAAACTAATCACTACCACAATCTGAAATCATCCAGAATAGGAGATGAAGTCCAATTGGTACTAATCAGAACTCCACCAGTTTGGCTTGCAAGTGATCTGCATAGAAAAGGATAACATGAACAGTTGGATCTTGAGGTCACTACAGATAACTTCCACTCTAGGACTTTCAAGAACCACTAACATAATGCAATTATAAACTGCTCACTGGAGTCTACAACTCACTGAACAAAAAGAAGCTAACATTAACGAGTGCACGAACATGCCAAATACCTTGGAATTAACGTTTGGCTGTTTCCAATTTTTTTTCTTGAAATGAATGGAAAAATGGTGTAGTGATGAACTTGGTCACTTGTATTTTTCCTAAACAGTGCGTTGAGACTTCAATGAACATCTGTTCACTGTCCGACAAGTGCAGTTTCTTGGCTACTATACAGTGTCCCGAAAATTAAGACTGCTAGTACTTGTTTCAATAGCTAAACAAGGACCCATACGTGGATGCTTGTTTTTTAATGTTCATTACATGGCACCGATAGCTTTAACTTAGCTGAGGTGAAAGATTGTATTGTAATATGCAGTTTATTCAGATAACTGAACCTCCATCATATGCGTGTTTCAATTTTGTTGTGCTGCACAGGTGCACGCCAAGTCGCCAAGCAGTATTCATATTGTACTTGGAGGTCTGATGATGCTGACAGATGTTACCACCGTAATTTTGAATTGGTTAGTACTTAGCGTTCTGTTTTGACATTTTCATGACCTTGTACAGGCGGCGGGGCGCGCGAGGGACGCGGAGCTTCGGGGTGTGGCGCTAGGAAGCTGCCGCGGCTCGGTCGCTCGGACGCGGACGTGCGGAGGCCGGCGTATGGGCTACGGCAGGTGGCGGCTCTCCTCCGGTCCTCGGCGGCTGCCAAGCGGCTGGCTGGTTGCGCTGCGAGCGTCAAGGGCGACAAAGAAGTCGTCAACCCGTGAGGGCGTCCCTAACGTCCTTGAGATAGAGAAAGAGAGGACGATGAAGAAGCTCACTAGCGATGATTCGTTTGATTTTTTTTCTAAAATTAGACCATCTAGTCTTATTTAAAAATTTATTAAAAATATTATTTTTTTATTGTGGTTTGCTTTATTAACAAAAAACATCTTCGAGAATGGCCTAAATTTAAGTGGTTTTGCTCAGATTTTTTGAATAAGACGAGTGGTCAAACGTAAAGTTAAAAAAGGTCAAACGAAACTAAAATTTAAGATGGATGAAGATATAATATCTTCGTCCGAGGAAGGATGTAATCTTGGCGTTCAAATCTTGTTTTAAAAAACATGTCCGTACCCTGTACATCCATCGGTGATTCTCATCCCCATCTGCGTTGACGTCACTTTTATGCAACCAAACACAGCCCTAAATATTAATTGGCGCATGTACGCAATCCTACCTGAACTGCTTGTATCTCCTCTGCTTCCCGGTGGGCATGCATCTCTATACAGCTCTTGTCTACTTTTCTGTTTCATGTACCTGATTACTGACTTAATAATACACTCCAGCTAGTCAGCATTGGTATTCGCGATATTCGACCAGCCAGGGATGCACTCGGCTCGGTGGGCTGCGATGAACTTGGACCATGCTGAGTGAAATATGCACCCAGACAACCAAGCGAAGTAACACCGAGATGGCCGGGTGTAATTCTATGCCAAGGCCAATCAAGAGGTGATTTTTTTTAATAATCAACACTATCCATCATTTTTACTTATCACAATGCCCTCAGTTCCTCACGCACCAGCATGTACCGTAAGCCTCAATGTCCATATCAGTACAAAGTCAGATTCCAAAAGGCGTCAAGCAGGATGGAGTTCGCAACAAACGTTTCCACGGTTACATTTGCTAGTATAGTAGGTCAAGGACACTCAGAAGCCTTCGACCAGACTAACAAAACTTCTCTTGATCCAACCTCTATGCTGCTCTATGAGAGGGCAATCTGGTAACTACCTACAGTACTCTACCAAGGACCAACTTCGACCCGTCTTTTTGCATAGCAACATCATCATTTGCTTGGTAGTGAAGGATCAACTTCCACACCTTCTTTTTGCATTGCTACAATGTCGCCTTCCTCATCATTGCGGTGTTCTTCTTTGCTCTTGTCAAGGCCCTTCTTGCTGAACATGCTCTTTAAGTTATGAGCAGTTTTCCCAGCATGTTTCACCATGTGCACCGCCTTCTTCCTCAGGTGCCTTTTAGTCGGACTGTCCGGCTCCTCTCTCTCAGGGCTTTGCTGCTGGTCATCTGGTGTTGACCCCGATCTGTCGGCCCCAGGATCTTGATCGACCACATATGTTACTGAAACCCTGCTTTCCCCGACCGGCCGAATGTTTGGGTGAGGCGTTACACATGGGGACGCTTCGTCGTCATTCTCTTTCCTTGGGCTCCGGTGGAGCACTGCTCCAGCTAGCTTGCCCAAACCCTTCTTCACCTTGTGGAGGTGGCGGTGCGATTTACTGCTCGTGGGTTCTTCAGTGCTGGAGTCACTTCTATGAGATTCTGACACGGATGACCTTGGGCTATCACTACAAGCATCATTCTCCCGGTGAATTTTGGAATCCTGGCATCGGGGACGGCCTTTCCGAGGTTCCCATGTACTGGTGACATCACTGCCAGGGCGATGCACCCAAACATCAGGCTTTTCGGATCCTTCTATCTCAACTGGCTCAAATTCATCAGACATCTTCTGGAATTCATCAGAAGATTCACTTTCATGGTTGGTCCTGGAGGAGAAACTTGACCTCGGCGTGCTAGCTTCGTCCACCTTATGTATTCCACACTGTTCCTCTTCATCATTAGGAACCTGCAAGCACAATGAACACAGAACGCAAGTTGTTATTCAGTGTCTGAACTTAACTTTCAGTTCTAGACTGTATGGAATCATATATGCTGGGTCATGGGCTAAAGGAAAATGTATCCTAGGCTCCTAGTCAGTGTCCAGTGATTAATAAAAGTCAGTCTGATTACCAGGACGAAGTAAAACCTAATCTCACCTTTTCATTTTCTTCTTCAAGTACAGTTACAGCAATGTGAATCTTCCCTGTCTTTATGTTCTTCAGTGCAATCCATATATCATGCCTCTTTCCACCTCTTAGTTTGTTGATGCTTATGGAACAATCACTACACACATGACATGAAAGATATGTTTCACTTCTATTTTTGTGATAGTTAATCAGAATGGTAAGAGTTTGCCAGCATAAAATTAAAACATTTGTGACCTTTGTAAGTACAAAATGTAATTAGGCATAAAGCAACGGTATGGTACACACTATTATAATGAAAACTTAGAAACGGTTAATGGAGACCAACCCAAGAGTGTCATCAAAAATGGGATCCTTATCTCGGACTTGAAGAGAAAGAAGATTGAGTGCTTCCCATGAAGTTATTGGTATTTTAAACTCCTCGTGCCATTTTGGATTAAGAGTTTTCTTATGGATCTTTGTGTGAAAACGGTAGGGTCCAAGATGTCCTTTCACATATGGATCAGCTAGTCCTGCACATTTAGATCCAACAATAGGCATTCTGAAAGTTATCTAAATACAAGTCTGGAATCCTCCACATAAAGTAACTCAATTCCTTATTCTTAACATTTTATAAATACTCCGTATACCATTTGGATCAGATGGCTTCATATTAGAACCTTCCAGGATTTCCACTCGAGCATATGCGATAGGTGGCTTCTCATCAACACTAAACCAGTTCTCTGATATACATGGACATCAAGTTAGAACAATTTCAGACATTTTGCATAGGAAACTATTAGTGCAAATGAAAAAACAGTATACTAGTAACAAGAAAGCATAAGCTACACTAACAAGACTATAATGATGGCAGAAATAATTTCAATAGAACAAACTGGTCAATTAGCCTTGGGAGGACTCCATCTGTTTTTATTTAGTTGGCATGCTTTTTTTGTTTCATTGAGATAGAAAAAAAAGACACGAGATGAGTTTAGAAAGAACCTGTACTTGAGGTCCCAAACAAGGCAGACTATTCATTGATTCAAAAAGGAAAACACAATCACACCAGTAACTAACTGGGATCAGTGACCTAGCTAAGAGGCCACCAAGCTATGCACCAGAGAGTATTTACCCCCCACGGTTTGCAAAAAAGCTCTTAAATGTTCAGTGGTGCTCCCTCAAACACACAAGTTTTTCCATGCTTCCGTATTTATCAGGAAACGAGAATGATAAGTGAATTCAACACCTTCAGCTCTTTCAGCACCCTTCAGATAGCCAACCCCATCAGCCAAAGAAATTAGACACTATTGATGAAGGCACAACAGCAATCAAGTTCAAATGCTGAAGTATCAAGGCTAATAATATAGCTAATTGTTAGCTGAACACCCAAATAACAGTTGTTTCACTAGTTGGGCAAATCTAGCTAATAGCGGCTAATATTAGGCAAATCTAGCTAATAGCAGCTAATGGATCCAAACAGGGCCTTAATAATATTAAGTTGCATGCACAATACAGTTCAACCCACAAGCTTAAGGTGGTGGGAAGAGGTGGGCAATGCAGTTATACACCAACACTCCCCCTCACGTGGAGGCTCCCTTAGGCCTCAGACGTAGAATAGGAGAGGCAGCAATTATTTTATTTAATTATTAATTATACTAACCAAGATTCAAACTCGAGACCTTTTGCTTTCATTAAGTTGCATGCACCGACTAGTTCAACCCAAAAGCTTAAGCCGGTGGGGTGATTCACTTATACTCCAACAAATGAATCTTCATAAAATTATGTTCCATAAATTTCTTCAGTAGAAGGGCGGCCCTGGTGCAGCGGTAGTGTCTTACCGTTTGTTACCGGAAGGTCCAGGGTTCGAGCCCCGGCCTCCGCACATTATGTGCGGGTATGGCTTGGCGCAGAAATCCCTTCCCCAGACCCCGCACAGCGCGGGAGCCTACGGCACTGGGTACGCCCTTTAAATTTCTTCAGTACTTATACAATCTGGTATTCACTATGTTTCTGGAATGGCCAGTATAGTAGCATAGACTAAACTGTGCTCCATGAAAAGCCAGAAAAGAACAATGGCAAAGAAGCGCCTGCGTGGAACTATCAATTTTGTTGCTGGCTGAACCCCCTTTGCTTTGCAGGTCATCCGTGGATGGGTAGCAGCAGGGTCCGGCCAAACAGGATGAGATGTGTAAGGGCAGGGACACATGGTATTTTCAGGAGCCAAAAGATTAGAATGAAATTAAGAAATTTAAATAAAGTACTATGGCATACTAATCAATGTGTCAATGATATAAATACCAATTTTGTGCAACCATTAGAGTACTAAAAATGCGAAGCCCAAGTCGGAGTACCAATAATCCAATGTCTCAGACATGAACACGGCGAAGGCACAAGGGAGGGTCCTGCAGACCACACAGAAGCCATGGCCATGGCCTTGCTCCTGCAGCCGAGCCACCCAACACTGCCTCGCGCAAGAACATCATCACTGTAGACGGCCTCCTCCGTGGTTAGGGCCTCCTAAACGAGCCTGGCTAGATCGAACCGAGGAACAACGAATCTAGGCTAAGATCATAAAAAAAAGAATCTAGGCTACACGGATGCCAGATCCACCTACCCCCATCCCGGGAGGCCCCTGGCCGAATATAGTCACCGGGCTGCATGCAAGAAGCCAAGGGGGTAGGATGGGTGGAACAGTCCGTGTGAACATGCAGTGCCCCGCCACCACCTTCATTGCACGGCCTCCGGTAACAAGGACGAGCAGAGGCGTGGAGTGCTAACTCCTCCCGAGTTGCCTGTGAGGGGCAACACGAAGGGCAGGAGTATTTTATAATCTGTTTCTATCCTCATATACCTACTCAATTGTAACACCCCAGAGTCCAAACAGCTCAGATCGGCTCTGCACGCTGAGCGAAACACACATACTACCATCCCACTTAAGCTTTCGTCCTCGCTTCGCTTAAAAGAATTAACCCGGGGATGGTAGGATGGACTCTAGAAGCCTTATATGTTGGTCTATCCCACCCTAAACAACCAAGGTGGGACTAAATTCTCCACAACATCTTATCAACACACATGGGCCACTATAGGCCAAACGGGCCAGGTGTAACACGAAGAGCATGAGTATTCTATAATCTGTTTCTATCCTCATATGCCTACTCAATTGAAGTGGAGGGTGCAACTAACTAGTAAACCAAATTGCAGTACAAGAAGTTTACAGCAATTACCTGCTGATTCCGAGGCAAACTTCTCCAGATCAATAACTAGCATGTTGGGCTGCAAACAATTAATTCTAAAAGTTATTTATCTATTTTGTATACAATCCTGAAAAACAATATCTGACAAAATGCCTCAGTGAATGCCCAAGCCAAGTCAAAAGGCACATCCATTGCAGGCGAGATAATGTTTGAGGGTACAATAGTTGACATATTCAAATACACAGAATGTCTCTTGCCTTTGCTTGTTCAACAATGGACAATCGAATGCAGGTAAAAGTATGGTCAATTTAAAATTATAGTTTAATGCAGCAACTCAGAACCTTCACAATGAAGGCCATGCTTGTTTTTAATTAAGAATTCATGGTCTAGGAAATATAACCTCCACAAGTGTCTGTCCGAAGGCAACATCCAGCATCCTGTCCTGAAAATTTTGAAAAACAAGGAAACTGAGTACCTAAGAGAAATGTAATGACATTAAAATGTAACTAAAAAACATTTATCTTTTGAAAGATGGAAACGATAAACTAAACTAGATAGACTTACAAGCCATCCAGAAATTCCTGGGAGTTCAGTTACATCAAGCCCATGACCGAACAATGGTTTCACTGTCATTTGGAAGTATGGAGGCTCAACAAAGCATACTGTTACACGCCCAATAAATGGCCACTCCCGCAAAAATCTCACCCCTACCAGAACCTGCACACAAGCCCTAGAAAAGCTTAGTAAGCACAATAGATATGTTTTGCATGTGATCTTATAAAGATCATCTAGAGAACTAACATGGAAGTTCCCGGACAACAGTGTGTAATTATTGTGGAATTGTTAGATGTGTATATTTCTAGGACTCTAATTGTAATTGTACTGAGTTCCTTGCGACTATATATATGAAAGTCACCCCTACCAAATGGAGCGAGGTATTCTCTATATTCCTTTCTACATGGTATCAAAGCGTATTTGGTTGTCTATGTTATCCTAACCTCAGTGCCACAACTCCCCAAACTTGCGCCTCATCTTGCATTTTCTCGGGTATCCATCTAACCACAAGGGTTACAAATGTCGTGACATCCTTTCACGACGATTGATCATCTCCTGACACGTTGTGTTACGACGAGTCGGTGTTTTCGTACGCCGCTACAAAATCTAGTGCATCTTCACTTGACTTTCTGTTTGAGGATGCTTCCTCTATTGTGTCGGTAGCTCCACCTTCGGGTGTCGAGCAACATCTCTCCTCTACAGTCGCCCCTACGATTGCTCCCTCCCTCAGCGAAGATGAGTAACCTAACCCAGCGATCCTCTATGCTGCCCACTCCACCTACCCCGCCGCATCTCACTGCTGGCTACCCCTACACCTGTGGATAGGAGCCATGCCACCAGACTGCCATCGGGCGGCGGGCGGGTCAGGTCGCTTTGGTCTCACCTACCAGCGGCAACCTCGATCAGTCCCCACGACGCCAACACCGACTCCTCCGCCAGCCTGGGGCCCACGGTACCGTCCCCGGTGCCAACAGCGCCACCACCTCCCTCGCGCCCGGTGATGCGGTATCAAACTGGCAACTTGCGTCTAATGGAGCGTCTCAACCTCTCCGCCACGACCGCCTCGCAAATTCCAGCGAACTATCGCAGCACCCATGTCGACACCAACTGGCGCACTATGATGACCGACGAGTACAATGCTCTCATCGCCAAGACAATGTGGCCACTGGAAAATGGCTATTCAGGCACAAGTACCACTCCAATGGCTTCCTCACCTGGCACAAAGCGCGCTAGGTGGTCCATGGCTTCTCACAGCAAGTGGGCATCGACTACAACGAGATATTCAGCGCAATCGTTAAACTGGCGACGATAGGTGATGATCCGCACCGTCCTCAGCATCGCTGCCTCATGTTCCTGGCCCATACATCAGGTGGACGTGAAGAACGCCTTCCTCCATAGCCAACTCAAGGAGAAGGTCTACTACCAGCAGCCATCCGGCATCGCCGACCCCACCAAACCTAACTATGTTTGTCTCCTGACTATGTTTCTCCTGCAGAAGTCCTTGTATGGGCTCAAGCAGGGCCCAGGCCCTGGAACCAGTGCTTCACGATGTACATTTGCAGCATTGGCTTCTCTGCGTCCAAGTCTGATGCATCTTTGTTTATCTACAAAGAAAAAGATCATGCAACATACATGCTCCTCTACGCCGACGACATCATTCTCATGGCCTCGTCCCATGAGTTGCTACAGCTCATCACGCCACGCCTCCACTCCGAGTTCGCCATGATGGATCTTAGCGACCTTCACTACTTCCACGACATCTCCGTGACGCGCGACAGCTCGGGGCTGTTCTTGTCACGGTGTCAACACATTGTCGACCTTCTCCAGCGGGCTGGCATCTCTGAGTGTCATCACACCGCCACTCCCGCAACGCACGAAACAAGTTGTCCACCACCACAAGCGCCCAGGTGGAAGACCCTTCGCGTACCGGAGTCTCGCCGGTGCCCTCCAATATCTCACTCTGACACGACCAAATTTGGCATATGGTGTTCAACAGGTGTGCTTGTTCATGCATGGTCCTCGCGAGCCCACCTCGCACTAATCAAACGCATTCTCCGATACATCAAGGGCTCCCTCCGCTGGTCTACAACTTGGAACCGGACCCGTCGACCAGCTCGCCGCCTACTCTGATGGATGCCCCGACACACATATTCCACCTCCGGCTTCTGCATCTTCCTCAGCAACAACCTGGCGTCCTGGTCCGCCAAGCGACATAACACTCTCTCGCTCCAGTGCTGAAGCAGAGTACCGTGTTGTCATCCACGACGTTGCTAAGTGTTGTTGGTTGCGCCAACTTCTCTAGGAGCTCCATCTACTAGTTCCCTTTGCCACGATTGTCTTCTGTGACAACGTCAGTGCTGTCAAGCACATTGAGATCGACATCCACTTCGTTCGCGAGGTCGCCCATGGTGAACTTTGTTTGCTACATGTGCCCCGTCCTCGCATCAGTTTGCAGACATCATGACTAAGGGCCTACTTGTACAGTTATTCACTGATTTTCTGTCCAGTTTATGCATCCATGAACCTCCCGCTACGACTGTGCGGACCGCAGAGGAGTTAGATGTGTATATTCTAGGGGTCTAACTTTAATTGTACCTCCTTGCGACTATATATATATATATATATATATGAAACTCACCCTACCCTAATGGAGTGAGGTGTTCTCTCTGTTCCTTTCTACGAGAATATTTGCCTGCTATTTCTTCATATGGACTCATTTTTCTTGTCCACGCGTAATTTTCCTTTTGAAAAGCAATCCGCTACTCGGATCCATGTCAGTGCTCAGTATGTGTAATACTACGAACTCAGTGGCGACTGAAAAGAACACTAGTCCAACAAACCAATTGTACGAAGATTAAAGAAATGATGCGCGCCTTTCCTTCAACATGCATCCAAGTTATATGCATGTTTGCTGTAATGCCAAATCCTAATCTCTTCCTCAGTTGCACAGTCATTCTTGCATCCATATCATCAGCTGAAAGAAAATTCATCCCTATCTCTAGAACCTGGCATGTAAATGTTAGCTGTTTCACAGTCTACAAAACGAATATCTGAGAGAGAAAAAAAATGAGATTCACATTACACACCAAGTGGTCATCATCAGTTGATTGGTTAACAACCCTAATATCTGTAAACATCGGTGGGTTCCTACCCAAATAAAGGCTTTGGATTACTGCTTTCCTCTGCAAATGAAATGTAAATGGATATTTGATCAGGTATATAACAGAATATATAGCTTCGTAAGCATACAAATTGGCAGCAGATTACATTCCTTTTTTGCTTCTGAGTTTTACAACTTTGAACAGAACTAATCAAAAGCAGCATAAATATAATACAGTAAAATAAATCTTATATGTACTTAGCAGCCATTAAGAAACTCCATACTTACTGCTGTCCATGGTTTGAACTTCTCTAGGAACCACGGGAATATGGGCAAAAGGAACTGCTGGGATGCAACCCTCTCCATGCAAACTGGCCAAATCTTTTCTACAGCATAATTAAGCCACCTGACAGTCTCTGCATCTGAGAGAAGCTAATCCAAAAAATAATGAGATGTAAGAAGTAAACCAGACTTTTGAATCTGATAAGAACGCTGATCTAGAACAATAAATCAAGAAACTATAGTACCTTTCTCTGATTTGCACATTTCCTTTCCTCATATTGTATCCGCCTCTGCAACCTCATTGTGTACCTTTGGTTCACCTAAAAATCATATCGTTACTGTGATGAGATAACTGAAAAACTGCATTGACTCGACCTTCGATGCTGAACATATCCTTTTTTTTTCCAACTTTCCAAATTTTTTTCTACACGATTGGAAACAAAAGATAGAGGATCATAGAAAGCGTGTATCATCCATCCTTCAATGGACCAAACTTAGTTTGACTAATACATCGAGCTCTCGGCAAGAAGCAGTCAACAAGAGGGGGGGAGGCAAAGACGGGGAGAGAAGACTCGGGCGGACGGGCGGATGGAGCATGCGCACTCACCGCAAATATGTAGAGGAGCGCGACAAGGAAGAGCACTGGGTGCGCCCAGCCGGCTGCCGCGGCGGCCCAGAGCGCCGCCAGCACGAGCGCTGCGTGGTGCACCACCGTCACCTCCGTGATATCCATCGCCGTGACCGTGAGGGTCTACAGCCGCCGGCAACCGCTTCCGTTCGCGTCCGGTCCAGTGACTCGATGCCCGTGGCGAGGAAGGAGAGCTGAATCGGCGGAGCGAGGGAGGCCACCCACGGGGGCAGAAGAAGCAGCGGGCGGTGAGCGGAAAGGCGCGGAAGCTGATGTGGGCGTGGGCCAGGGCCGAGGCGGTCTCAGTCTCACGCGCAGACCGCACCCCGAGCAGCGGGCACGGGGCCCGCAGGGAACGTGTCGGGCGGCGGGCTCGTCACATGGTCAAGCCGCGCGGGCGCGTGGCGCGGGGCGGCCGCAGCTGAGGGCTACGCGGACACGGCGATGGCTTGTTTGATATCCTCTGATTTGGTCGTTTCTCGGTGTTGTTCTTTTGTTCTGGTCAGCCGACGCGGGCTGCGGTGGCGTCCGTTTCGCGATGGCTGACGCCGGCGCGGACTGCTGGTGCAGCCGAACTTTTGGATTATTTATTTATTTATGAATGTGCATTCTTTTTGGTACTTTCTACTTTGGATGAAATCAGTGTATCTGAAATGTGATATGAACAGGTTGTTTCTCCAAGATTGTTGCCATGTTTTTTATATGCTTATAATATATTACTGCCATAATCATATCAAGATATTGCTAAGGTGCTGCAAAAAGTTGCCACAATTCTGAATATTCTTTCAATACCAAATCAGATTTGAAATAATTAGTAATTATGCCAAGTATATTTGATCAAATCTTTCCATTTTTATGGAATCAAAATACAATATAAATGTCTTATTTTTAAATAAAAACCCAGGGCGAAATCACATGTGCATATTTGTCCTTTTGAACAAAAGTTAACACCGGGAGGACGACAAAATAGAGGCAAAGTGGTGCTTCGTTTTAAAAAATGGCATGTTATATTCCAAAGTTACAAGACAGGGGCAAAAATATAATTTTGATACAAAATAGGGGGTATATATACTAGAGCCCCTATTGTACTCAAAATCAACTACAAAGAATAGCCAGGAGACTTATATTCACAAGCTCATTGATACAGCAAGAAGGGCGCCAACATTAATACAACAAGAAGGGGTCACAACAGGAAGGGGCGCCAACATTGGTACAACAGGAAGGGGTCCTAAAGGTCTACTAATAATGTTAATGTTACATATTTTTTACAACTATGTTTCATGAGAATGTTTTTCTTCTTCCCCGTTCGCACAACATACGCTCATTTTCTTCCCTTTATCAGACGGCGACCGGCAGCGTCCTCTACGGGCCCATGCCCGTGGCCCCGCGCCACCACCACCTCACCCGCACAAGGACGTGGCGATCCGGCGGCAACGGGGCCAAATATGGTGGCAGCTGTGGCCGCCCGCGGATCCATCCCAGGTAGGTCTCTCTCTCTCTCCCCCCCTCCGGCGAGCACCTCTCCCAAGACGGTGATGATGCATGAGCACGGTGCCAATGCAGCGAATTAGGCGGCATCCTTCCTCGTGTGCATCGGATGACCTCCTTCCTGGCACGCTTCGAACGACCCTCTTAGTGTTTTCCTATTTTCTTGTAGTAGACAGAAATACAATACATAGAAGAGAGGGAACTACAAAAATCTACTTTTTAAGAGAATATGACGTGAAACTAATTTTGAAGAGCAGTTGTCTACCAGTGACCCCTCGGAAGACCTAATTTGAGAAGACCTTAATTGGAATAATTTTTTTTCATAGACTTCATGAATAATCTTAACTCAATTTTAATTTGAACCAAATGCAGACACTGATGTTTTTGCAGCAAAGAAAAATAACCTTTATAATGAAAACACGAAAAAAAATCGGAATCACCACCGCTCACGCTCACGCCAGCTTATATGCTGCTGTCCATTACAAGGAAACAACACCGTTGGCCCAACACACTCACTCCTACGGCCCAATACGGAAGGCCCATGACTAGATTCATAACATGCAGCCATAGATAGCATGCTTGTTGTTGCCAACTGACAAACATGTGGATATAATGGTAATATAACCATAATGTGATGCATTGTGAATCAAATAAAGGGTCATGCTAAACCTCAGTCGCCTGAAAAACAGTGTGGCTCTCAGGCGAAAGGTGACAGCGTCTAGCAGTCCGATGCCCATACATCGTATGGCCACACAGATTGAAAGACTTTCTGATGTCAGCGCTAAACGCATCCGCCTGAAGTGTTCAGTCGACTGAACCATAGGAACGGTTAAGAATAATAAATACTGTAATCATTCGAGATAAAGTTTCGTATTCAGGATAGAAAAAAGCCTATAGTTTACTAGAAGCTCCGAGCAATGAGACGATCGACCCCTCCCTCGGCCGCATGGTGGTCGTATAGAGGCGGAGTACAAGATCCCATGTGGTCCTATAGTTTCGTATGCATGCAATGACCAATCTACTGTCGGAATACCAGAACAAGTGAGCAACACATGGGATCTTCATTGAACGGGAAGTACAAGACACGTACAGATTAAGGGGGAAAAAAAACAGATTCAGTTTATTGCGTCATCAGATCCGAAGTAGAGATAGCTCTAGATCTAAAAGCCAGTGTTTATTGCTTACATATATAATCTAGCCTGCATGATCTCTAGCTAGCTTATTAATTCCTGGACGAAAACCACACCGGCTCATAATTAAGCTACTCGAAATACATATATATTAGCTTGAAAATTAAACAACCAAATTATTAGCTTGAACCAGAGGCACGTACTCTATTCTAGATACATGCCCTTCGATCGCCGGTTCGCCTCTACCGCCTACGTACGCGCAGCTAGCACATCTCATTATCTCAGAACACAGATCAATTTCACCCCAGCGACGACGGCATGGGTTCTCGATCAGGCAGCCGGAGCGCAGTCGTAGTCGTCATCGTCGTCATCGCTGTCGGTCTCCGCCATCCTTCCGTCCCAAGGCGCGGCGTAAACGGCACCCGAGGAGGAGGCAATGCTGCCGCCTTGGACGAGCTCGAGGTAGCTAGCAGCCTCCGACACTGGTGCCATCGTCGCAGTTTGAGTGTGTGCGATCTCGAGCGAGAATTGCAAGCTACCAAAGTGTAACAGACTAACAGTGGGAAGCAAGATGATAGCTAGCTGACTATAGATAGCTCTCTAGGAAGAACAACCTGCTACTGTGGCTGACGGGAGCTGTGGATGCGGTATGCTGCTAGCGCTAGCTACCTGTGGTGTTTGTTCCGATTTGCACGGAGAGGGAGTGCCCGCGTGTGGTTGGCTTTATAGCGCACCGCCGGCGCGGCTAGTGTGTGGTGGCACGCGGCGATGCGCAGCAGGGAGCGTGCATCCGCCAGGCCGGCTTCGTGCATGGCGCCCCGCGGCACGGGCTCCGCGTCTCCGGGAGAGCACAGTCAGCAGCCGTGTCGGCGCCGGCCCCTGATGGCAGTGGCCGCGGCGGCGCGACGCGACGCGTGGAGAGGTGCTGGAATCGCGCGCAGTGCTCGCGCACGGTGGCGTCGGTGGGGACTTGGGAATGAGGCCGGAACCACTGGCGACGCTGATCCAGCAGAAAAGGCAGCGCACAGGTAGTGGCGGCCCAGAGCGGCGGTCTCTTTCCGCGGCATCTAGATCTACCCTAGGATGATATCTCGTGATTTTCTTGGAGATTTATTCGACAGCAAAGTGGGATTCGCGGACGCTTCAAGCCTGAAGAAATTATCTAGACCAGGCAAAGGACACATGCATGCGTCAGAGTACTGGAGTGGCACGGTTTAGCAAAGGCAATTGGGAGGAGAAATCTGCTCTATGTGCACACGTTTTTTAAACTGTCTGCACCATCACCTGCTGTCCTCCCAGCCCGCGCTGCCATAGAGGGCTTCTTCACCCTCTCCGACGTTTTCTTGTTGGCGAGCCACACCACATGACGCCCTCTCAACTTTGCTATGTCCGCCCACCACCGGTGGCGCTCCGATCCCCAGACACCCTCGGCGCCGCAGTAGAGGAAACGCAGTACAGCTTGACGGCCAGTCCCTGCGCCACAGACGTCAGGCCGCACTGGACGGAGGCCCCGGCGTTGAGGATCCGTTATCAACGTAGGATAAGACAAGAGAATCAGACGAACCGCACAACACCACAGGGAGGGGAAGGAAGATAAGCGAGGACAGGATTTGTATTTTGGACCATAATATGTGATTCTGTCGATACCCTCTCCCATCTCTAGCGGTGGTTCATAAAAGCCAGAACATGTGACGTGTTATACGCTGGCCGCTCGGCCGCAAGAAAAGTGCCGCCATTTGTTATTTCTGATTGCATCATTGATTCAATTGCAGTTACTGTTAGTGGGCTGAAAAGTATGCCCACCATTTGTACCAAAATTTAAAAAGATACAATTACCAAATGAGTATCCAAATTAAATTTAAATTGCACCAACGTGCTTTTTAACAAATTATTCAAAAACAAGACACATTTAATCTAATGAGGATACAATAACATTTTCTTTTATTGAGTATAGGAGATGTTCCGGGTCCAAGATAAAATGTTCCATCTTCACAACGCAAATGTTGTAATAATAACAAGAAGAGAACAATATTTCACACACGTGCAAGGCTGAGGTGCTCCAGTGGGAGCCAGCCGGCCGGGGCTCGAACCCCAGGTTCCGCATGCCTCCTTGAAGGCAGTGGCCAAAGGCCACCATTTAAAAAAATAAAAAAAAGCTTCACGCTATGTTATATCATGAAAATAGAAAAATAACAAAATCCATGAAATATATATAAATATATATATAACAAAATATAAATATATATTTACTTGGATGAATTTTTTGTCTATAGTAAAGGGAAGCCAAATATTTGGTATGTGATGACGTGATGTAACTCACACAAATGCACAAGACACATCAGATATGTACAAATTATTTCTACAAAGAAACAGGCCTAAATATTTTGGTATGTGATGTAATGCACGACAAATGCAGAAGGCACATCACGTATGCACAAAATATTTTCTATAAGTTAAGCAAAGTCAAATATCTTTGTAACACACATAAATGCAGAAGACACGTCATATAGGCGCTAATATTTCCATTGTTAACTCTGCCAAGTGCCAACTGCATTTTCTAGATGATTTTCCAGCGGTGCTGCCAAACAGTTATATAGGATATTAATTAGTCACTTTACATGAGCGTGTAAATTGTGATGCCGGTCCTGTATGAACATGAACAGGACACTGACGGTCTGACCGTCAGCTCAGCTGGTTGCCAAAATGGGCCGTGCCTAACTGAGAAAACCCGCGTGCTCCTGCCCCTCCCTCCGTCAACAAATAACTCATCTTTTTACTTTGATACACCATGTTTGATCGATTATTTTATTTAATTTTTTCGTATAATTTATAAAACAAATAAATTATTATTAAAGTATCTCTAATGATAAAATAAGCCATGTCAAAGTAAACGATGTTTATACAAAAACTTTAAATAAAACAAACGATCAAACATAATATATCAGAGTTATGGGTGGAAAGGAGGGAGTACTCGATTCGGTTGCGCCGGTCGCCACCTCACCTCAGTACGAATCCATCCTGTGGCAGTCCGGTTCCGGTCTCAGGGCGGTGCTGCAGTCACCAATCAACCGTGCCTGTTTTCGTGCTCTGGCGCTCCACTCGATCCAGTTGTACCATCGCACGCTATGCAAAGAAATCAGCCCGACCTGGCTCCGCGGAAACGGGAACTGAGATCCGTTTCGCGTGGTGCCGCTCGCACGCAAGCTAGGGTGGGCGCTCAACGCGTGCAGGCAGGCAAGGACGCGCGGGAAAAGCCGACGCTTGTGCATGTGAGCAACCGAGCAGAGAGTCTGCAGGTTGCTAAGCCTGGTCAGCAAGAGCCTGGCCAGCTGATACACGAGCCAAGCGTGCATAGGCCGTCACACTGATGAGTGATGACTCGTCGACCGTGCAGCCCTACACGCGCAGAGTCCAGCAGACCGTAGTACCCCGTCTCCCGTGGCCGTGGTTCCAGTTCCACCATACCCATGCCCTGCTGCCCATCAGGCCATCAGGCATCAGCTCCTGGTGCGGCCTCGTCAGGCCCTTCCGGTGGGGGAGCTGACGGTCCAGACGCGTGATTCGTGATCGAAAAGCCTGCTGCCTCCCATCAGTATCAGTTCATGCGCCGTGGAACCCAGGGAGATTCCATACGAGACGAGCCTCACCGTAACTCGCGCGCGAGCTTGGCGTCTTCGTCTTGGCCGCTCTCGCATCGTCCGAGCCAGGCGCTCGTCGCATTTGACACTCTGGTTTTCTTCACTACAGGAGAACACGGGTACTCTACGCAGGTAGCAATAGCAAACCTCCAAGTGTTCAACTGCACCTGATATTATTATTATTTTTACATTTTTGTCTCGGTAATTTCCAGATGCCACTACCTAGTACAGTCGTAATTGTCTGGGAACAAAACTGGCGTCACGCTACTCCGTAGCTCCTGGTATGCGCTGACCATTTTTACTTTTTTCTGTGGAATGTGCTGACCATTGAGCTTCAGTCTGACTGCCAAAGCCAGCCCTGACTCGAGGACCTGAAAATGGATTTTGGATGACTACGTATTTCTCAAAGGATCGGGCTTAGATTAGGCCCATCCACAGATTCACGGTATCCTGTAAAGCCTAAAACCAGAGCACGCCTCCCTTAAATTCAGCCCATGACCGCTGCCAACAGAGAGAGGTCGCTAATACGACGAGGACAAAGATATAGACACCTTGTTTTTGACAATTTCCTGTTCACATAGACATGGCACAGAAAAACCATTGCTCCTGCCGTCGTGCCCTTGATCAGCTAGAATAAGCCCCTTAATCCATTTGAAGCGATCACACGGAAAGAAAAGGCTCACAGATGTTTTGGAAAACAAAGGGGATCGGATCAACAGCCTATGTACTGTTGTTCTTGCTCAGCATTGGGGCCCTTGCCAAAAGAATTGTGACCGAGCAGCCGAGCAGGCATACGGCGCTGTCAGATCTGCACGGCTCTATGACACGATTGGAATGCTACACAGTTTACAAACAAGGCCTTGTTTAGATTACGAAAAAATTTCAAACTGATAAATAGTAACTCTTTTGTCTTATTTGATAAATATTATCCAATCATGGACCAACTAGGCTTAAAAGATTCATCTCGTGATTTCAAACTAAACTGTATAATTAGTTATTTTTTACCTACATTTAATGCTCCATGCATGAGTCCAAAAATTGATGTGATGGAGAGAGAGTGAAAAAATTTGACAATCTAAACAAGGCCAAGATTGCAGAAATCTTAGCCAGTGTCCAGCTGCCACAGCTCCTCCGGCCATAAGAGGGTCGTTTTTGACTTCTAGATATCGTGTTTGATCGCTTCATCTTATTTAAATTTTTTAAGTATATTATAAAATAAATAAATTAATATTAAAGTATCTCTAATGATAAATAAGTCATAATAAAATAAATAATATTTATAAATTTTTTTAAATAAGACGGATGATCAAACATGATGGATGAAAAACCTAAAACGATATTATTTTTAAGACGGAGTGAGTATGTATTAGCAATACTAGCGGCCAAGAGTGGATTCAGAGACAGAGAGATATACCGCTACCAGCAGCAGCAGCAGTGATGCAGCAGGAAACCCCGGTTTTTCTATGTTTGACGAATGATTGAATCCATCTCATTGCTGTTGCTGTTGGAGCTAGCTAGACTGCCGTATTGGCTTTATCTACCAACAACAAAATTCAAATTAGCATGCCAGCTTAAACGTTCCTGGCGCGGACCCCTGGAGTTTGAAATAAGCTGTGGGCGTGGAGTCTCGCATTTCTAACGATACGCTACTTGCATTAATTACCTTTTGCCATGCTGCTCAGATGCTTTGCTGTATCATTAGAAATTGAACGCCGATACGTCCAAAACGTTTGTACTACATGTCAAACCTAATTCGAATCCATATCGCTAATTGACATTTGATTTACATTCCACACTACTGCTCCGATCCTAAGGTTTGGTCAAACCTGATACCATACATATATTCCATGTATGTTGTTGATCCCATGAGAAAACCCCTGATTTGCAGGCGACACCTCCCCCGCTTTTCCGCAACGGGTTAATCATGGGCCTGGGAAGGCTGGAAACTAAACGAACCTCCGGGCACTTTCCTGGGAAATCTCCCCACCCCACGGTGTATTCGCATGTGGCGCGGTGGACGACGACGGATGCGTCCAAAACCCGATCGGCATAAAGCTAGCTCTGCTTTGCTCCAGCCTCCGGCGCCTGCAGCTATAGATTATCCCCAACACCATACGAGGACATGTGGAAGGTAGTAGCCTCCTCCTCCCCATCGCAATAACAAAAATCTTTATAATAACCTACCAAGCGAAGCGACTCGGTTATATATGTTCATGCTCTTGGAGCCATGCATGACACGACAAGGGAATTTGTGTTTGGACATTATGAAGCAATAATAATCACTGTTATCTGGCACCTTATTGTATTAACTATGCCACCTATGCGATGTTGTCCATCGACCGAGTTTTTTTTTAACTCTTCTTCAAATTAATTAATAAAAAAAGAAGCCCAGTGTTATCTTGGGGACACCTGGAGATTCATGTACGCGACACGGCGCCGTAAGCACAGTGGTTCAATAACTTAAAACAGGATCCTGCAGGAGATGTCTTAGGATCGGATAAACTCCGAATGATATTTATTACGGGCCTTAATTAGCGTATGACTACGTAGCAGAAATGCTTGGGTCAAGTATAACTAGCTTAATTAGCGTCACGGATGCGGAAAAGCAAAACTATGTGAAGATATGTATTGATGTCGCAATGGCAGTAAGCTAGCTTTTCAACAACATACATATGGTTGGCACGACTTGTGTGGTTGGAGTTGGGCACGACGACTGAGCTGTAGCTGTAGTAGTGATTTTCCACAGTACTATATGTGGAAGAGGTACAACGTGGGGGGTGCGGGGCCGGGGCGGGCGGGGCCGGGGCACGTGGCGGCCTAAGGAGACGGCGGCGCGTGGCTGCAGGGGGCGGCGGCGCAAGGGGTAGAGGAGAGGAGAAGGAGAAGATAAGGGATTGATTTCTTTTTTATTCATCCTAATTAATTACACTCCGTATTTATAGTCGGGCTAGCTTCTTTTTTAAGCTAACTAGGAAATCCTTATATTACAGACTTTTCTATTACAATTCGATCTTTTCTCTTATTCACCCAACTATTTCTAATCTTGAGGGGCTCAATTTAGGAAACCTGACGGAAGGATAAAGCGGCGGCGGCTCGGGGGTTGCACCCCTTGCCTGTGCGCGGCGCGCGCCTAGGGCGCCCTTGGCCTGCGTGTTGCAGCCGTGGCACTCCTCTTGCGGGCCAGGGTTGCTCCCAAATTCTTCCACAATCCTTTGGACTGTTGTTTGACTTGTTACATCTCTCCCCCCTTTTCCGATCGACGCATCCTCATGGCGAGAAACGAACCAGTTGTTGACGCCATAATGTGGGAGTGTTGCCTACTGTTGATGTGCTTCCATGAAGCAGGTCATGTGACCTTCCATTGGGTCATTGGCGATGATGTTCTGCCTTGTGCGTAGAGGGACAAACTCAAAGCAATAGTGCAAGTTGCCGATGGTGCCGAAGAGTTTGTAGAAGGAGTTATCTGTGTCAGGTCCTTGTCTTGGGCCACCTTGTGCTATACAAGAAGATTCTTGGGGACAGAGATACTCATGTCAAGTGTAGTCATTGTTTTGGGAGGTCTGTTGAAGTTGTGGATGTGGTTGCTTGATTCAATCCCAATGTAGAGAGGTAGACGGCGCCACAGGGTTTTGGTGACGAGTGTTGTAGGTGATGTTGTCAGATCTGTAACAACCCTAGAAATCCGGTCACCGAAAATACGGGCTTTCAAAATTTTTTTCTAAAAGTTTACCAGTGTA
Source organism: Bothriochloa decipiens (assembly GCA_023333625.1). Taxonomy (NCBI): domain Eukaryota; kingdom Viridiplantae; phylum Streptophyta; class Magnoliopsida; order Poales; family Poaceae; genus Bothriochloa; species Bothriochloa decipiens. Next base: position 22,927,952 of record CM041632.1, on the reverse strand, counting down.
TGGTGGATGTCATGTAGGAAACCCGCCAATAGATGCACAAATAGCACCCGACGTTAGCCCGAGTATTGCATTTAAATAACCAGAGTTTGATTCGCCTCTTATTCGATTTTATGTGATGTTAATAAAATCGAATAACCTTTAATGTATGTATATATATATAGGCCTGCTATCGACCCCCCCGCGCTGGCCCAGCCTAGCCGCGCGCTCAACCGCCGACGCACGCGCTCGCTCGCGCGCGCACGCGCGTGCACGCCGGCCTGCCTGCCCGAGCTCGAGGCCCAGCCGGCCTGCTGCGCGGCTGCCAGCCCGCTCGAGGCCCCGACCGGCCTGCCTCGAGCGTCGGCCCAGTCGCGCTCGCGCGTCGCGCCACGCGCTGCCGCGCCCCGACGCCCGCTCGCGCGCTGCCGCGGCCCAGCTAACCAGGACGGCCCAACATGGGCCTGTCTCCGCCGCTCGCCACCCCGTCTCGCTGACACACGAGCCCCACCTGTCAGCTTCCACCTTTTACCACTTTTGGTCGACCGCGCGTCGCGTCCGCCGCACCATTTTTGTGCACCGCGCGCCTCCACCGTCCGCCCGAGTACGGCCGCGTCCCGCGCCGTCCATCTAACCGCCTGCTTGTACCGCGCTTCACCGAACCCTAACCCTAATCGTGGCGCGCACAGCCGCCGGATGGGCATCTTCTGCCTCCGCCGTCCATGGCCGGCCGCCGTGCCTATTTAAAGAGGAGCACCCTGGCCTCTAGGGTTTCCCCATCGCCCCGCCGTCTTTGTGGAGACCCGCCGCCAGATCAGTCGAGCGAGGGAGAGAGAGAAGAAGGGAGGAGCAGGAAGGAGGCGGAGCTAGAGCGCTGCCGCCGCCGCCGCCGTCCGCGCGCTGAGGAGGACTTGGGAGCGCCGCATAACCGCCTCGACGCCCCGGCTTCGCCTTCCCTGCATCGAGCCGCCACCAAGCCCGCGTCACCTGCCTCGACCGTCGCTATGCGAGTAAGCATCCCCGCCCTCGCCCTGCTCGACCATGGCCACCACCAGTACATCGTCGATGTTCTTACTCCCCTTACCCCTGTTTCTTTCCTTACCGCGACCGATAGCTTCGCTGTAGTCTAGAGCACGTTTTTGGCAACCTCTAGGAGCCGGCACGGGCCACAGTTGGAGCCACGCACTTTTGCAGCTCTGGCCTCCCCGGACTCTGGCCGCCGGAGCGTCCGCCGTGGCCGCCGAGCCGCGTACGCCCCGCCGTGCCTCGACTAGCCCCGGTAGTTAGCTCATGGAGATCCCAGCTTCTCCCATCGAAGGGCAAGAAGGAAGATGGAGACCAACGCCCGGTTTCGCCGGCAGATTTGGCCTCGCCGTCGCCAGACGCCGCTGCCGCGCCTCGCTGACCGCCACCGGCTTGAGGGTCGATTTCCCCGAGTTAGAGCACCTAGCCGACCAGCCACGTAGCTCAGCTTATGCTCCGACATTCGTCGAGGGTCCGACCGACGAAGTCGAGGGTCCGCCCGACATTCGTCGAGGGTCCGCCCGACATTCATCGAGGGTCCGACCGACGAGTCGAGGGTCCGACCGACGAAGTCGAGGGTCTGCCCGACGGAGTCGAGGGTCCGCCCGACGGAGTCGAGGGTCCGCCCGACGGAGTCGAGGACCTGGCTCTAATCGAGGTCCTGCCCGAGTCGAGGACCCGGCTCGAGGCCAGAAGGTCAAGTCTCGAGGGGCGCACTGTTCTCGAGGGCTGCCCCTTTCGTGCAAACAAAGTTTCATCTTCGAGGTCAAGTCCGTTCGCCAGGCGAGGTTTCGTTCTCGTGGCCAGTCCGTTCGCCAGGCGAGGTTTCGTTCTCGAGGCCAGTCCGTTCGCCCGAGCGAGCTCCGTCCTCGAGGGGTCGACCGGACCGCCCCCCTCGAGTGCACAGTGGCCGACCCAACCTGGCCCAGAACCAGCCCTGTCCAGACATCCGAGGCCCGGTCGAGACCGTCAGCGTTGACCATCGACCTGGCCCCACCTGTCAGTGACCAGACCCGTGGTCCCCACCTGTCAGCCACTAGCTGGACCCGTCGACACTGACGTCAGCATAACGTCAGCATGACGTCATCTAGCCCAGACTCGCATCAGTGCTGACGTCATCTCAGCACCGGCTGCACTGTTCCTGCGCGCCGCGTGGCCCAATCAGGAGTTGCCACGTGTCAGCTCCAGGTTAATCTGCCCTTTTTCTTTCTCCGAAAATAGAATAAACTTCAGAAATTCATAACTTCTTCATACGAACTCTAAAAAATATGAACCAAGTGTCCAAATTTTCATAAAAATAAGCTCTATGTCATAGGCTTGTGTATGAGTGCATTTGGAGTTACTGAATTTTATTGCCTCTTTGTGTTGACTCTATAGGAGCCGCTAACGCGGCTATTATGTCTCGTTTCAGAGGAGGATCAGCTTGAAGAGGACGACTACGAGTACGAGGAGGAGCTCGGTGACGACTTCACAGGTGCCACACCCCACCCAACCTCGTAGATCCTATTACGCATGGCATAATATCTAGTTGCTAGTGCTTTAATTATGAATATCACCTGATGATAGGTTGCATGGTAGAACTGCCTGATGAGCCTTTACCTTGTCGCAACCTTACTCCTGCACACCTGCTGATAGGCTAGACGCTTGCTTATTTCTCTTATGATGCTTTACTTCTACTACGCTTATATCTGTGTGATGATGACGCGTGGTGGAGAGTATGGTCATATGGTTAAGGCACGTGGTGCCACTTTACTCGGGGAGAGTGCTGCGTGCGTCTTGGGTGTGTGGTGAGGGTTGAGTCGATCGGACAGGATTCTACGACGAGCCATGTGGGCGAGTCTTGCCGGGGGATGTGTTCTGGGCATTCCCGTGTGAGGTGCTTGTGGCGGGCACATTGTGATGCATAAGGAGATCACGGGGGTGAGAACCTTCGTGGAGCGAAGCCCCGGGTAGAAGGTGCTGTTGTAGCACGGACTGTTGTAGTCCCAAAAGAGAAGATAATCCTGTCTGATCCCCCCTAGGACCTGATATCTCTTGAGGACCGGAACCTTGGGATTTACGTGCTCACCACTCGCTCTTGAATGGGCGGGAGACGGATGTCTGACTAGCTAGGACGGTGCCACTACTACTAGGTTGTTAGCAGAAAGTGTCGGGAGGTACGGGCGTGGAGACCCACACCCTCCTTAGACAGCATAGTGACCACGGGGGCCCAGTACTATGTCTCACAGTCTCAGTGTGCCGGTGGTACCTATCCGGGATGTCCCAGTACTGAGTGGTAGGGTGGCACCGCACCAGTTAGAAAGCAGCCGGAATCAGCTTAGGCGGGGCACCGCCGATGATAGTGATCTTGTGGTTACGGGAGTACACGCTCTGCAGAGTTTATGAATCTATATATAGTCCGTGGGCCACTGGTATGGCTCTTTCCTAAGACCCACGCTTCTCGGGAGTAGTGAGAGGAGTCCTTCTATTTCTCCCCCTGGTGTTACCCTTCCGGCTGTGAGCCACTGAGACAGGCTCCGAGAGGGAGTTGGACCTGTCGACTGAGTGTGAGAGGGTGAGATGTGTGTGATGGTGATGGAATGGGTTTGGATGTGTGGATGAGATGGATTAAATTTGATGAACTATATTATATAATATTGGTCACTGTTTGCATTGGAAACTACAGCCACATATTAGGTCGATTTGATTATATCCTTTGCATCCCACCAAATACTACATAGCAAAAGCAAAGCATAGGGTGGGAGATGTGGCCAGTACAAACCGTACTGAAAATTATTTGGCAGGTGAGCCCGACTACGACTATGACGACGAAGAGGAGTAGATGTCTCGTTCCTACGCTCAGGCTTCTTTTTGGAGATTTTATTGTACTTCCGCCTTTCGCAGCTGTTCCAGACGCTGCAGCTACTCTGATGATTCCACCGGTGTGGCGATGAATTATCTATGTAATTCCCCCTAATTGTAATCTTTTGTACGATGTATGGATCCTGTATCGACTACTGCGGGATAATGAGATGGTTTGATGCTTCAAACTATTATATTATCCTCCATTCTGTGTATTTTCCTTTCGTGGAAAATTGAGGATGTTTTAGTTGGTACCAGAGCCATGCTTGACCCTAGGACGAGACCCATAGGATTGGACGATAGAATTAGGAAAAATCTTGCAATCTCTCGGTTATACACCGACCACTGCATACGCTTTTATGCATGGCTTACCTCTCTCTGCAACTTTTCTAACTTCTTTCTCGTGTCACCTGCAGATGGACCCCAACTTGCCGCTTGGTCCGTTACAACCAATGGATATCGTTGAGTTCAGACTCGACGGAACAGAGCATGGAGGCTATGCTCACGTGCTTCGCGAGGTTCTCACCGAGTTAGGTGTTCCCGTGGAGAACGTCGAGTATCTTTGCCGTGGCAAGCCCACCCTTGGAGGAGGCATCGAGGACTACAAGACAGTCCACATCAACGTGCCTGCAAGCATAAACCTGCCCGAAGTTACCGCCTTCACTGACTTCGCCTTCGACAATGACACCGGCATGTGTGTTCAGACCGTTTCACGCCAGGCACTCCGTACTGTGCTGCGCAACGGAGCTGACTATCTGAAGGAAAGTCGCTTTCGTCTGCTTCCTCGTGCCCTCGATGATCAGCAGGGTACTTGGGGAGAGGTCATCTACATCGAGCAGAATACCAGAGTCGACCGCAACCCCTGCCACCGCGCCTCTATGATGTACATGCAGTGCCAGGAAATATACATTGCTGAGTTGGAGCGGAAGGGACGCCGTGATCGTCGCTACCTGATGGAGGTTGACGAGAGGATCCGTAAGTCAGAGGATAAGGAGGCGGCATGGAAGCAAAAGATTGCAGATCTAGAGCATGAGATAGCACGCAAAGAGCATACTCACCAAGATCAGATTACTAGTTTGATGAGCGAGTTGGATAAGCTTCAAATGCACAACAGTCATCTCAACAAGAATATCTGGGAGCTTGAGGCCACTATGGCTGAGAAGAACGAAGACATTGCAAAGAGATTCCAGGAAAAGAGTCAAGATGCTGCCTATAGGGACAAGCTCCGTGAGCAGTGCAAGGCTCAACGTGAGAAGCTGCTACAGGAATACACCCTTGCTAGTTACAACCAAGGACACCTGATCAACTATGTCCATAAGACGGCATACCTCATGGATAAAATCAAACGCACTACGGAAGCTTGGAAGAGGTCAGATCGTAAGAGGGTCAGAGAGTACGAGGAGCTGCAGGACGAGCTTCCCTTACGTGCCCGTAAGAGGGTCAGGGTTGAGACATTTGAGCTAGGGAAATCTCGCCTCAACTTGAGTGGATGCCCCACCACCGGACTTAGTGGACAGGCAGTGTCCACCCCTCAGCTCAAGGAGGCCCGTCGCTACGTCTCTCGCCTTCAGATGACTGACGAGCAGATCCAGGCATCTGGCATCGGTATACCTCCTACGGCTTACAGTTTGGACCAACCTCTAGAGATGGTCTAGAGTAATACCAGGTCAGGAGGTGATGAGCCCTGTATGGCCAAGTGACCAGACTCACCATGATGCTGAGTAGTTGTCCACCCCTTTTTGCTAGACTACCTGCGTGTAGTACGTTTCTCGCGAGTCTCCAAGCGTAGCCGCTAAAGACATCGCCATGTAACTCCCCTGATGTAATGAATGATTTGGTTTTTATCGCATCTTATTGGATCTTCATGTTTCTTCGTCTGAGTGTTAGATAAATTAGCAATGTTTTAAAATTATTTCAAATAAGTATGTCTTTTATATCAAAGTTATAATAAGCCCGTATGCCCTAACCTGAGGTTTATGTTGGGCAGGATGTCCACTCGTCGTGCCAGCCGCCTGAGAAACCGCTCTCCTTCACCCGTGCCCGCCAGGGGCCGCGGACGCAGAAGTGGTCGTGCACGCGTTGGTCGCATACCCCTCGACCTTGAGGAGCCACCCCGCGCTGCCACCCCACGACCTGCACACCCATCGCCACCACCGGTAGTTGAGCCGGAACCAGCTGCCGGAGGCGCGGCTGGAAGACAGCCACAGCCTGCTGCTGAGCCCGAGCCTGCCGCAGGAGGAGATGCAGCTCCACCACCACTTCCTGTGCCACTCTTGGCGGATGTGATGGCCCAGCAGACCGAGCTTCTTCGAGTCTTAGCTGAGAGCGTGCTGCACCCCCAGCACCGTTAGCCCCGCGATGATTTCTACAAGAAGCTGGAGTTCTTTCTCAAGCTGAGGCCCCCGACGTTCGACGGCACCAGCATCGATCCCATCGCTGCTGATGATTGGCTTAAGGAGATTGAGAAGAAGCTGGCCTTGACCACCTGCACTGACGAGGAGTGCGTTGGCTTGGCAGCTCACCAGCTTGTGGGTGCTGGGCGATCTTGGTGGGACAGCCTCTGCGAAACCCACCGAGACCCCGCTAACATCTCCTGGGATGAGTTTGTGGACGAGTTCCGCGCATTCTTCATCCGTGAAGGTGCGCTGGAGAAGAAGGAGAACGAGTTCCGCAACATCTCCATGGGAGCTGACAAGGTGCATGAGTACACCACCCGCTTCACCAACCTGCTACGCTATGCACCCGTCTCAGTGGTGAACTCTGAGAAGGAGAAGATGTACTACTACCGCAAGGGCTTGTCTAGTCGTATCAGGCTCTCTCTCTCAGGCACCAAGAGCCACACCCTTCGTGACCTGATTGACAGGTACATGGAGATTGAGAAGGACCACGACGAGGTTTTCGCAGAGAGGGAAGCGCTTGGCAAAAACAAGAAGCGCCGTATTGAGGGCACCTCCCGCGCACCTGCCCCACGGAGGTCGCGTGGTGAGACCTCTCAGCCTCCCCGCTCTCGCTTCGCCCAGGGAGCGGCTCACGGTTCGAGCCGGGGCGGTGGTACCCACACCAGCAACTACCCCCGCCCTGCTCAGGACCGCCAAGCATACGCTCGTGCCGCACCTGGAGGTAGCACGTGGAGGTCCGCCGCGCCAACCCCCACAGGCGGCATGACCTACACTTGCTTCGCTTGTGGCCAGCCAGGTCACAAGGCAGCCGAATGCCCAAACAAGGCTGCACCTGCTACACCAGCGCCCGCCAGGCAGAACCAGGGCACCCCGCGCAAGCAGATGCCATCCGGAGCGCCCCGTGGCCGCCTCACCCACATCTCAACAGAGGCCGCCCAGAGTGCCCCCGATGTGGTGTACGGTATGTTTTTAGTGCATGGAGTTAAGGCATCCGTGCTGTTTGATTCAGGTGCTACATGTTCATATATATCCTCCAAGTTTGCACGAGAGCACCATATATCTGTCACTCCACGAAGAGAAACCTTATACACCAGTTCACCCTTGGGCAACATTTGTTGTACCAAAATGTGTAAGGGAGTAAGTATCACCATCGAGGGTCTTACCTTTCTTGCTGACCTTACCTTGCTACCCTTCGAAGGCCTAGACGTCATTCTAGGGATGGATTGGTTAACCCAGAACAAAGGGGTGATATCCTGCTCACCCAGATTTGTGGATATAACACATCCAAGTGGCTGTCAGATCATATGTGAGCCAAACAAAGGGACAGATATATCCATGCTGTGTGCCTTGGAAGAGAAGTCACTTGAGGAAGTGCTTGTAGTTTGTGAGTATCCGGATGTCTTCCCGGAAGAGCTACCAGGAATGCCACCGGACAGAGATGTTGAGTTCGTGATCAACCTGATGCCTGGTACGAGTCCGATTTCCAAGCGACCCTACCGTATGACAGTTGATGAGCTTAAGGAGCTTAAGAAACAGCTTGAGGAACTATCTAAGAAAGGGTTCATTAGGCCCAGTGCCTCGCCCTGGGGATCTCCTGTGCTGTTTGTTAAAAAGAAGGATGGAACGCAGAGGATGTGCGTTGATTACCAGAACCTGAATGCCGTAACTATAAAGAACAAGTATCCTTTGCCGAGGATAGATGACCTGCTTGATCAGCTTCGCAATGCCAAGTACTTCTCCAAGATTGACCTCAGATCAGGCTACCATCAGATGAAGATCAGAGAGGAAGACATTCCTAAGACAGCATTTGTCACCAGATATGGGCAGTATGAGTACACCGTCGTGTCCTTCGGTCTTACGAACGCGCCAGCTTATTTTATGAACATGATGAATAAAGTGTTCATGCAGGAGCTGGATAAGTTCGTGGTGGTCTTCATTGATGACATTCTTGTCTATTCTACCACCGTCGAAGCGCATGAGCAACATCTGAGGATGGTACTGGAGAAGTTGAGAAAACATCAGCTCTATGCCAAGTTCAACAAGTGTGAGTTTTGGCTTGAGGAGGTCGCTTTCCTAGGTCATGTGCTCAATGCTGATGGAGTAGCTGTCGATCCGTCCAAGATTGAGACAGTGAAGGAATGGGAGCAGCCACAGAATGTGACTGATGTGAGAAGTTTCTTGGGATTGGCTGGTTACTATCGCCGATTCATCGAGAACTTTTCCAAGATAGCTCGTCCCATGACCAACCTCCTAAAGAAGACCAAAGAGTTTGAATGGACGCCCCAATGCAAACAAAGTTTCCAGACCCTGAAGGAGAAGCTCACCACAACGCCTGTTCTAGCCTTGCCCGATATCCACCAGGACTTTGTGGTCTATTGCGATGCATCTCGCTTCGGGCTTGGTTGTGTTCTAATGCAGAATGGGAAAGTCATTGCCTATGCTTCTCGCCAGCTTAAGGAGCATGAACAGCATTACCCCACCCATGATCTCGAGCTTGCAGCCGTGGTCCATGCCTTGAAGATTTGGAGGCACTACCTTATAGGGAACAAATGCGAGATCTACACCGATCACAAGAGCTTGAAGTATTTCTTCACCCAGGAAAATCTAAACATGAGACAGCGTCGTTGGCTCGAGCTGCTTAACAACTACGACGTGGAGATTCTCTATCACCCTGGGAAGGCCAATGTGGTCGCTGACGCTCTTAGCCGCAAAAGTCATTGTCATGCCTTGTTCACCACCGCCTTGCCCAAGGAGTTGCAAGAGGGCATTGATGAGTTACAGATGGAGGTGATACCTCATGGCCTGTTGAATGAGCTTCGCGTACACTACACCCTCATGGATAGGATCCGTGAAGCCCAACGCCTTTGCCCAGAAATTTGGGAGATACACGAGCTCCTGACACAAGGCAAGTGCCCGGAGTTCAGTGAGGATGAGCTAGGCACTTACTGGTACAAGGACAGAATTTGTGTGCCTGCCGACCCAGCTATCCGCAACGAAATCCTATCAGAAGGTCATGATTCTAAGTATTGTATCCACCCAGGCAGTACTAAAATGTACGCTGATTTGAAGAAGAAATTCTGGTGGAAAAACATGAAATCAGACATAGCAGAGCATGTTGCTAGATGTGACATTTGCAAACGCGTCAAGGCTGAGCATAAGAGACCTGCAGGGCTGCTAAAGCCGCTGGATATACCTGAATGGAAGTGGGATAGCATTTCTATGGACTTCATTGTGGGATTGCCTCGAACCCCGAAAGGCCATGATGCCATATGGGTAATAGTCGATCGCTTGACTAAGGTAGCTCACTTCCTAGCCATCAGGACTGATGCCCGAGTCGGCCAGCTAGCAGATTTGTATGTTGGGAACATTCTCAAGCTGCATGGAGCCCCTAAGAGCATAATATCTGATCGTGGACCGCAGTATACGTCCAAGTTCTAGAAAGCCCTGAACAAGTCAATCGGCAGCAAGCTAGATTACAGTACCGCATACCACCCTCAGACAGATGGGCAGACAAAAAGAGTGAACCAGATACTTGAGGATATGCTTCGAGCTTGTGTTCTGAAATATGGGACTGATTGGGAGAAGAGCTTGCCCTTTGTAGAGTTCTCCTACAACAACAGTTACCAGGCTAGCCTCAAGATGTCACCTTTCGAAGCTATGTACGGAAGACCATGCAGAACACCCTTGATGTGGTCTGAAACGGGTGAAAGATCGTTCTTTGGCCCGGCCACCATTAAGGAGGCCGAGGAAGGAGTCGCCCAGGTACGAGAAAATCTAAAAATTGCCCAGAGCCGTCAGAAGAGTTATGCCGACAAGAGGCGCAGAGACCTCGAGTTTGAGGTAGGAGACTATGTCTATCTCAAGGTCTCCCCGCTTCGAGGGACCGTCAGATTCTATGTAAAGGGAAAGCTAGCACCGAGGTATGTGGGACCGTACAGAATCTGTGAAAGGATTGGTAAGCTTGCCTACAGGATAGAGTTGCCCCCTCAACTGGCAGGAGTACACCCAGTGTTCCATGTGTCGCAACTGCGCAAGTGTTTGCAGCCGCCAGAGCATCCGATACCCGCAGAGGCACTCGATATTCAGGACACTTTGGAGTACAGGGAGCACCCCGTCCGCATTATGGAAAGAACCACCAAGGAAACGAGAAATTCCAGCACACCATATCTGAAGATTCAGTGGAGCAATCACACAGAACGGGAAGCAACTTGGGAGAAGGAGTCAGAAATGAGGAAGCTCTACCCCTACCTTTTTGAAGAGTAAGTTACACTCTTGAATCTCGAGGACGAGATTCTCATAAGGGGGTAGGACTGTAACAACCCTAGAAATCCGGTCACCAAAAATACGGGCTTTCAAAATTTTTTTCTAAAAGTTTACCAGTGTATGGTGGATGTCATGTAGGAAACCCGCCAATAGATGCACAAATAGCACCCGACGTTAGCCCGAGCATTGCATTTAAATAACCAGAGTTTGATTCGCCTCTTATTCGATTTTATGTGATGTTAATAAAATCGAATAACCTTTAATGTATGTATATATATATAGGCCTGCTATCGACCCCCCCGCGCTGGCCCAGCCTAGCCGCGCGCTCGACCGCCGACGCACGCGCTCGCTCGCGCGCGCACGCGCGTGCACGCCGGCCTGCCTGCCCGAGCTCGAGGCCCAGCCGGCTTGCTGCGCTGCTGCCAGCCCGCTCGAGGCCCCGACCGGCCTGCCTCGAGCGTCGGCCCAGTCGCGCTCGCGCGTCGCGCCACGCGCTGCTGCGCCCCGACGCCCGCTCGCGCGCTGCCGCGGCCCAGTTAACCAGGACGGCCCAACATGGGCCTGTCTCCGCCGCTCGCCACCCCGTCTCGCTGACACACGAGCCCCACCTGTCAGCTTCCACCTTTTACCACTTTTGGTCGACCGCGCGTCGCGTCCGCCGCACCATTTTTGTGCACCGCGCGCCTCCGCCGTCCGCCCGAGTACGGCCGCGTCCCGCGCCGTCCATCTAACCGCCTGCTTGTACCGCGCTTCACCGAACCCTAACCCTAATCGTGGCCGCGCACAGCCGCCCGATGGGCATCTTCTGCCTTCGCCGTCCATGGCCGGCCGCCGTGCCTATTTAAAGAGGAGCACCCTGGCCTCTAGGGTTTCCCCATCGCCCCGCCGTCTTTGTGGAGACCCGCCGCCAGATCAGTCGAGCGAGGGAGAGAGAGAAGAAGGGAGGAGCAGGAAGGAGGCGGAGCTAGAGCGCTGCTGCCGCCGCCGCCGTCCGTGCGCTGAGGAGGACCTGGGAGCGCCGCATAACCGCCTCGACGCCCCGGCTTCGCCTTCCCTGCACCGAGCCGCCACCAAGCCCGCGTCACCTGCCTCGACCGTCGCTACGCGAGTAAGCATCCCCGCCCTCGCCCTGCTCGACCATGGCCACCACCAGTACATCATCGATGTTCTTACTCCCCTTACCCCTGTTTCTTTCCTTACCGCGACCGATAGCTTCGCTGTAGTCTAGAGCACGTTTTTGGCAACCTCTAGGAGCCGGCACGGGCCACAGTTGGAGCCACGCACTTTTGCAGCTCTGGCCTCCCCGGACTCTGGTCGCCAGAGCGTCCGCCGTGGCCGCCGAGCCGCGCACGCCCCGCCGTGCCTCGACTAGCCCCGGTAGTTAGCTCATGGAGATCCCAGCTTCTCCCATCGAAGGGCAAGAAGAAAGATGGAGACCAACGCCCGGTTTCGCCGACAGATTTGGCCTCGCCGTCGCCAGACGCCGCTGCCGCGCCTCGCTGACCGCCACCGGCTTGAGGGTTGATTTCCCCGAGTTAGAGCACCTAGCCGACCAGCCACGTAGCTCAGCTTATGCTCCGACATTCGTCGAGGGTCCGACCGACGAAGTCGAGGGTCCGCCCGACATTCGTCGAGGGTCCGCCCGACATTCGTCGAGGGTCCGACCGACGAGTCGAGGGTCCGACCGACGAGTCGAGGGTCCGCCCGACGAAGTCGAGGGTCCGCCCGACGGAGTCGAGGGTCCGCCCGACGGAGTCGAGGGTCCGCCCGACGGAGTCGAGGACCTGGCTCTAATCGAGGTCCTGCCCGAGTCGAGGACCCGGCTCGAGGCCAGAAGGTCAAGTCTCGAGGGGCGCACTGTTCTCGAGGGCTGCCCGTTTCGTGCAAACAAAGTTCCGTCTTCGAGGTCAAGTCCGTTCGCCAGGCGAGGTTTCGTTCTCGAGGCTAGTCCGTTCGCCAGGCGAGGTTTCGTTCTCGAGGCTAGTCCGTTCGCCCGAGCGAGCTCCGTCCTCGAGGGGTCGATCGGACCGCCCCCCTCGAGTGCACAGTGGCCGACCCAACCTGGCCCAGAACCAGCCCTGTCCAGACATCCGAGGCCCGGTCGAGACCGTCAACGTTGACCATCGACCTGGCCCCACCTATCAGTGACCAGACCCGTGGTCCCCACCTGTCAGCCACTAGCTGGACCCGTCGACACTGACGTCAGCATAACGTCAGCATGACGTCATCTAGCCCAGACTCGCATCAGTGCTGACGTCATCTCAGCACCGGCTGCACTGTTCCTGCGCGCCGCGTGGCCCAATCAGGAGTTGCCACGTGTCAGCTCTAGGTTAATCTGCCCTTTTTCTTTCTCCGAAAATAGAATAAACTTCAGAAATTCATAACTTCTTCATACGAACTCCAAAAAATATGAAACAAGTGTCCAAATTTTCATAAAAATAAGCTCTACGTCATAGGCTTGTGTATGAGTGCATTTGGAGTTATTGAATTTTATTGCCTCTTTGTGTTGACTCTATAGGAGCCGCTAACGCGGCTATTATGTCTCGTTTCAGAGGAGGATCAGCTTGAAGAGGACGACTACGAGTACGAGGAGGAGCTCGGTGACGACTTCACAGGTGCCACACCCCACCCAACCTCGTAGATCCTATTACGCATGGCATAATATCTAGTTGCTAGTGCTCAATTATGAATATCACCTGATGATAGGTTGCATGATAGAACTGCTTGATGAGCCTTTACCTTGTCGCAACCTTACTCCTGCACACCTGCTGATAGGCTAGACGCTTGCTTATTTTATCTATGATGCTTTACTTCTACTACGCTTATATCTGTGTGATAATGATGCGTGGTGGAGAGCATGGTCATATGGTTAAGGCACGTGGTGCCACTTTACTCGGGGAGAGTGCTGCGTGCGTCTTGGGTGTGTGGTGAGGGTTGAGTCGATCGGACAGGATTCTACGACGAGCCATGTGGGCGAGTCTTGCCGGGGAATGTGTTCTGGGCATTCCCGTGTGAGGTGCTTGTGGCGGGCACATTGTGATGCATAAGGAGATCACGGGGGTGAGAACCTTCGTGGAGCGAAGCCCCGGGTAGAAGGTGCTGTTGTAGCACGGACTGTTGTAGTCCCAAAAGAGAAGATAATCCTGTCTGATCCCCCCTAGGACCTGATATCTCTTGAGGACCGGAACCTTGGGATTTACGTGCTCACCACTCGCTCTTGAATGGGCGGGAGACGGATGTCTGACTAGCTAGGACGATGCCACTACTACTAGGTTGTTAGCAGAAAGTGTCGGGAGGTACGGGCGTGGAGACCCACACCCTCCTTAGACAGCATAGTGACCACGGGGGCCCAGTACTATGTCTCACAGTCTCAGTGTGCCGGTGGTACCTATCCGGGATGTCCCAGTACTGAGTGGTAGGGTGGCACCGCACCAGTTAGAAAGCAGCCGAAATCAGCTTAGGCGGGGCACCGCCGATGATAGTGATCTTGTGGTTACGGGAGTACACGCTCTGCAGAGTTTATGAATCTATATATAGTCCGTGGGCCACTGGTATGGCTCTTTCCTAAGACCCACGCTTCTCGGGAGTAGTGAGAGGAGTCTTTCTATTTCTCCCCCTGGTGTTACCCTTCCGGCTGTGAGCCGCTGAGACAGGCTCCGAGAGGGAGTTGGACCTGTCGACTGAGTGTGAGAGGGTGAGATGTGTGTGATGGTGATGGAATGGGTTTGGATGTGT
>CM041632.1:22863869-22883715 GCA_023333625.1 Bothriochloa decipiens | reverse complement strand
AAAATTCATTAGTGTTATTTAGTTTGTTGACTACATATGTTGTCTCTTTTTTTCTCCATTAGATCTCTAATCTTTCTACCATATTTCAAGCTTACTAATTGAATAATATGTCACACTGCAATAAACAACTAGTGTATCTTTACACCAGTAAAAAATATATTAAAATATTAAAAATAATTTATAACAATAAATATATCAAGTTTAAACTTAAATAGAGTACTATTAAAACTAATTTATATTTATGTATCATTAATATAATTAAAATAATATTAAAATTACACATAATAATAGTGTTACAACATTAATAATAGAGAAAACTTACTTTTATAATGCTACTATTCAAACTTTTAAAATAATACTAAAATTAGGAGTAAATTTTCATAGAGAAAACTTTTAATACTATAGGTGCCTTTGACATTTATTTTAATAATAATTAATGATGCATACTTAAATTAATTTTAGTATTTCTATATTTTAATTTAAACCTAATATATTTTTTGTAATTAGTTTAATACTTTAATTTGTTTCTTCTAATGTAAATTATTCCATACAATTAATAATTGCATGATAAATATTATATAAATAATGATTAATTAATTGTTGCATGTTTATCCACATCTCACATAAAGCCAGCGTGTCACATTAGCTTATAGAGTGAGTTAGACCATATTTAGACCGGGATGGCACCATCGGCCAGTTTAGGAACTTGCAGTGATCACCTTGATAGTATAGGGACCTAGATGAATCACCTGCCAAGCTCAGAGACTTGTTGTGATCACCTTGAAAGTTTAGGGACCTAGAATAACACCCTTTGCCAAGTTTAGAGACCCATAGATATCACTTTCGAAGTTCGAGAACCTAGATGATACCTTGAGCCAAGTTGAAGGACGGGGGCGGCAAATTCTTCCCTCTAGTAAATATTGCTTCCTTTTGGCTGACTTCTTGTTCAGCAGCTTCAACGCGATCTACATCATCGTATTTACATCATCGTATTGACGCTCGCCATCAATGCTTCCTTGTTATCATCCAAAAATAATCCTGGCCAGTAGCTCATAAGCAAACAAACAAAGCATACAACTGTAACTGGATTCGTTACATTTTTTTTTTGCCTTTCAAAGCTAACAATGTTTCATGCTTTCCAAATAGCCCACACACAGCAGCAATAACCAGAATTGCTTTATGTTTCTGGGAACATCATTTGCACCAATAGCATGAGCAATTATTGCCCATACATCTTTTGGCAGAATTGCATTGAAATGAAAGATGTGATGCATTAACAGGGAATATTCATCTAGTTAGCATACATAATAGTGTACGTGGTCCTATTTCTTATCTTGACTTTGGCTTCTCATCAAGCAGCAGCGTCAGATCGCCCTCTCTGACCTGCAATTGAGCAGTCGCGCTTGGCCCGTCTCAAATTCCCCTTGCCCACTCTAAAATCCAAATTGCGGTCTCCCTCTCAGTCTCACCAATCAGCCAAGCAACTAGTATATCTTTCATTGCGCTTTTCAGCAGCATGTTCTGACTTTTGAACGCGAGCGCAATGTAACGGCAGGATATTTGCGTATCTTGTGTCGTATTTTACTGTAGAATAGAAAGTGTTCACCTCGGTCGTAACGTGGGGCACGGCCCACGGTGAAAGTGAAAACCGGGCTGCAACTATAGAATAGAACCATCGTCACTGCAAAAAGATGCGTCGTCACTTCTTCATCCCTGTCCTCAGCTTATACTGCTGTAGCGAACAAGATGACTGGTGCATTCTCGCTTATCTTATGATAGCCGAATAATACACGAGCAACTAGTGATGCATATATGCATATGCACATAAAACTTTACATGAGCCTGAAAAGCATTTATATGATATTGTGAAGGCCACGTAGTTCACATTGTTCCAAAAATGTTATTCCCTTTCATCTTTCAGATCTGTTTTTACAAGTTACGCTAGCTTCTTTCGATCGCTTATCACGTATATTAGCATCTTGATTGAACTGTTCTGATAACCAAGAACTATCTATAAATATATATATGCAATCAAACGAATCACTCAATCGATGGAGAGGAAGGAATCCTCCAGCTCCACTCCAGGCAGCGCTGCCAAGCGTCGAAAAGGAAATAAAGCTAGTAGTGCCAATGTGTGTGTGTTAATCGTGACGTTGGTCAAACTAGACGTGTACGTTGATGGATCCGTCGAGGGATGACTGGCCGCCGAATCATCGCAAAAGGGTGGAAATGCACGTGAACTTGCTGTTTGCAGGCATGTCGTAAGGAAGAGGGACACCCGCACCTGCTTCTTAGCTTGTCATTAGGATATTCGCCATTTGAAAACTGAATAAGTATCGTGCAGGCCTCTTCTACAATTGGGACCCCAAATTACCTTTCAATTTTCAGATAATAACCTGAAAAGGTCATCACTCATCAATGTTGGCTCCCAGTGATGAGCCGGTAGTAAATGTCATTTCTGCAGTAGTGTCAGACCTCATGTGTTGAAAAAACAATGTAGTACGTGGATAAATGTCATGTCAACTTATTTAATGTCATAGCATCCTATTAGGCTAGTCTTAGCATCATGCGATCTGTTTTAGATAACCCTAATGCAGCAATCAGGCTAATCCAGCGAATCACTCAGATGAGGGAATCTAAAGCGGTGCGAAATTAGCCAGGTGTTCGGAGAACCGATAGACGAAGACTGATCTAGATTGAGCTAGCAGGCACAATGTTTGTGTTGGCTACGTAAAGATAGTCAAGCAAAGATGCATACTGCCTGTTTCTTCAAAAAGAAAAAAAAAAAGATGCATACTGCCTGGATCGATCAATCGTAGGAGGCGAATGGCTGTCCAATCATCACTGGTGCGAGAAGGATGGAAAGGCCTGCTGCTGACGGCTCGTGGCAGCAGGCGACCATTGCATTGGGATTGGAGCGAGGCAATCACCACTCGTCTTCTTGTGGCCTCTTCCATCATTTCATTGCCACTTGTCAAGTTGAATAAGCATTCTTCCGTTACGAAAATAGAAGTTCCCTTGATCTTGTGGGCTGGTGGCTTGTTAGGATTTGTCCAACAACCTAGCCACGTCGCCGGCTCACATCACGTGTCATTAGAAGTGGAGGAGATTTGGCGCAAAAAATTGCGCCGCTAGCTAGTCTTCCATAGCTGGGCACACAGAGCCTCCGATAAAATCAACCGTCTCTGTTGTCCTGGCGGACTCAGAGCCTCGTCAACGATTTTGTTGAAATAGCTAGCTGATGTAGCAGAAGAAAGAAAAATAATAAAAATAATATATCAAAGTGTATCTACTCCCCTCTCGTTATCTAGCTGCTTTGTTCTCTCCTCTCTCCTCTACGTGAGCAGCAAGGTATATAGCTCGAAACTAGCTTGTTGGGTGAGATCAGAGCTGAGTGGCAGGTAGGCATTGACGTTGAAATTATTGGCAGCTCGTTTTTGGAAGGGATGGATGTCAACGAGACAACGACCATCAACAGTGAAGCACGCCTGATGTGTGCAGTCGAGGTCAGGCCCGCCTACTTGCTTGCCTAGCGAGAGGTACTGTGCGATCGATCGAGCCAGCATCCGGAACAGTGTGTCCCACCACGGAAAACTCGGGTTTTGCCGAGTGCCTGGCTCTTTGCTGAGTGGCAAAGCCAGGACACTCGGCAAAGACCCTCTTTGTCGAGTGCCGGCTAGAGCACTCGGTAAAGATATCTTTGCCGAGTGCCGGGCTCTCGGTGAAGACAGGCACTCGTCAAAGAACGACCTTCGGCAAAGAGTGTCTGGGGGTAAACGGTGTTCGTCGCCATCCCCTTTGCCGAGTACCTTACCGTCGGGTACTCGGCAAAGACGGTGTCTTTGGCGAGTGCCCTTCCTCGCACTTGGCAAAGTGCCACGTGGCCGGCTACTAGGCCCAGGCCGGCTTTCTTTGCCGAGTGTCAGGCTGGGCTCTCGGCAAATCTGTCTCCTTTGCCGAGTGCCATGTCCACGACACTCGGCAAAGGCCTTCTTTGCCAAGTGTCGACCATGACACTCGGTAAAGTTTTTCTTTTTTCTTGAATTTTGAATTCAAACTTTTTATGTAGCCCAAGTATATTGCTTACAAGGACATGTTCGAATTTGGGACCTTTTTATAATATTTTGTTATATTTCATTCATTTATTTTATTTATTTGAATTTTTTCATATAATCCAAATTTGAACTACAGGTGCATGAAATATTAAAACGTAGCCATTCAAAAAATGATATTCATGTTGGAGAGTGTATTTTGAGGCTGTGTCCATAAACTCACCCAAAAGTTTGAACGCCTTGTCCATGAAACATGACCATCCAGGTGCGGTAGAAGTGTTTTTTAATTATATAAAATCCAAACGAAGTCTGAAAATCATAAAACTTGTCAAGGTGTCATGTTATTGCATGTGGAGGCTATGATAAAAATTTAAGAATGTTTGGAGCAAGTTGCGACGTCGGATGTCTAAAACCCAGACATCCCACATGTGATCATAATTGATCACATGTGGAGATGTCTAGGTTTTAGGCACCCGACATCGCAACTTGCTCCAATCATTCTGTTGGTATTTCTTAACGTATACAGAGAATTCGCAAGCGT
Organism: Bothriochloa decipiens; assembly: GCA_023333625.1. Lineage (NCBI taxonomy): Eukaryota > Viridiplantae > Streptophyta > Magnoliopsida > Poales > Poaceae > Bothriochloa > Bothriochloa decipiens. Next base: position 22,879,122 of record CM041632.1, on the reverse strand, counting down.
ACGGAAGTACCATTGTAGCCTTCATCCGAAAGTATTCAGGGTATCGTATTTTTCACAGGGAACGGTGATATTTTTCCTAGCAAATTCGCCCAAGGAACAACACAAGGGAAGAGATAGAAAGGGGTAGAGATGGATTCCTATAGCCGTTAGGGTCCTATGGATGGCGTTGCAATGCTTCTACTTGCTCACTTCGGGCACCGGAGTGCACCTGGTCTGCCAGGCGATACCGGCGTACGGCTCTACGCCAAACACGGACGTGGGGATTACAAAGGACGGACAGGACAAGGTCACTCCCTGCCGCCTACCACCTCAACCGTACGTGAACGATGCAAATGAAGGTAGCCTCGAGCCTAAACACCACGTCCAAGCTGTCAACTATTACTCTAGCATGAATTCAAGGCTTACCCGTCCCTGGGGTCCTTCTACTAGAGTAATCGCCAAAAGGACGATCGACGATCCCGCAAGTAAGTATAGGTAAAGCTCAGCTATACAAAAGAATTTTATCAGACTATAAGACAAACACTTACTTAACCAAGATCCCGTGAAGGAGCCAAATAGAATATTCGTAGAGGTATAAGCTCGGGGAGACACCGATAAGCCCGGCACTTCCGCTCTCCCGCACTCACATCTCCTTTCTAACTCTCTAGCTAGCTACAAGGGCATAGCCCCTTTGAACTGGTGCTTTAACTCTAAGCTTGTGGCTCTATTCTCCTTTTGTGTGTTGATGGAAATGAGAGGGGAGGACCCCTCTATTTATAGGTGGGAGAGGGGGCATCATTCATGGAATATTCCCTCCACAAAATCCTCAAACCGACCTCCACATGCGTCTTGGTTCAATGAACGTCGAAACCGACCACCGCACCACCCTCCTGAGCATTAAGTGAACCACCTTTGGAAGTTGGGCTCGATCGGCTCCAGGAGTGCGCCGGCCAGCGCACCTGGTCTGGCCAGCCCACTTGTGGCTCGGCTGTACCTCATCTTTTGCAGGTGCGTGGGTTTTCCCGTTAGCTTTCCAACGCCTCGTAGATCTCCCGAAATGGAGTCCGGATGAGCCCAGAATGGCCTTTTTATCCAGGCATGGTTGTGCAGCCCAAGATGAATTTGAACAATTTTGGCCCATGTGGTTGATTCATGGACTTTGGTCTTCTCTCCCACTTTGACTGGGCTCTGAATTATCTGGTATTTGGGTTTATTTCCTTGTTTTGCTTTTGGTCTAAAATGGACGCTTGTTTATCTTATTCTTTTCTCCATTTTGGATCCACTTTAGGTATGTTTTCATGTTTATCCTGCAAAACAAGTGAAACACCAAAGCTCGTGGAAAGCATTAGCATAAATCCCTATTCACTAGGTTTTGTGTGCTTTTTATATTCTTATTGGTTGTATAAAATGTGACTTAAGGACAGCCAACAAACTCCCCCACACTTAGCCCTTTGCTCGTCCTCGAGTAAAGTTTTAGGACTAAGATGGGTCATCTCCTTGATACATAACCTGCATACAAGATATTCCAAGCTTCACCTACACTCGTGAACTTTCAAAGTGTCTATCAAATTGTCTTGGGTAATTGAATAATGGAATAGTATGGATTCAAATCCCCTTGCATCAGTTAGCTCAGAAACTTGGGTTTTCATAAGATTTTTTGAAAAAGAAAAGATAGCATTGCTCCTCAGATGATACTCTCAAGTCACTCATATATGTGTCTAGTTCCTTACCAAGGCATTTTGAAATTGCCTTCTTCTCATAACCTATCTCTAAAGCTTTTGAGTGAAGTTCTGGGTAGGTATGAAAAGTGGGCATACTTGCATCACATATGTTGTCAAGTCAAAAACCGAACCACATGGAGATACAAGTCATACACTTTGATTGAGATGTGCAGGTGTGTGAAACGGAAAATATTTCCTAATTCTAAGTATTTTTGCTACTCCATGCATCGTGACTCTCTTTATTTTTAGATGAATGATTCTTTGAAGAGTATGGGCTATAAAACAAAATATTCATATATATTTTTTTAACGGGACTTTGGACTTTCCCATTGTTTATTGCTTGGAACTTTTTTCTCTCTCATGCCCCTTGGCATGGATGTTTCTTTTTTTTGTGTTTTTTTCGTGCCCCTTGGCATGTTTTCTTTTTTTTACATAGCCCATATCTCTTCTTGTGGTAATAAAAACTTTGGACGAGGAGATGTCATGATAGGAATGCGAGGAGTAATTATATGATGGATAACGAATGCGTGGCTCTTAGGGTAAGAGTCAGTATTTTTATTTGATGGATAACAAATGCGTGGCTCTCAGGGTAAGAGTCAGGCATTTTTATTTGGTGGATGAGTGTGCAACTCTCAGGGTGAGAGTTGGCATTTTTGGTGGATGAAAAGGTGCATGCTGTGTGCAACTTTTAGTGTAAGAGTTGGCAGTTTATTGGTGGGTGCGTGTGAATCTCAATCATGGGTGCATGACCATAATCTCACATAGGTCACAACAATTTGACATGACTCAATGATCCGATAAGCAGCATATGACTAAAGGTTTGTATAAACGAATCATGTCATATGGCCATGGTAGGAAATTCATTATCATTGAGAAGCATGATATTGCATTTTGATTTTGTAAAATAAATCTCAAGTCCTTCATAAAAAGAGCAAGGTTCAAATCATCCAGCTATATCACATACTCCAATTACTTAGATAACATGGGGCATATGATAGTTATTCACAAGTTATAGGAATATTGACGAGGAATAAGGAGTATGCAAATTTTATCAAAGGATAGCATGGAGATGTTGTGCCAGAAAGATATGCCTTTTTAAATTAAACAATTTAAACTTTCAAAGTAAACTCAGGAGATGTGAGGATAGAGTTGCACAAACTGCCGTTGAAGATGAAGGAGTTGATGGAAGTCATGTGTCTTTGTCCTTCTTGCATGATGATTTGTTTGGTGTTGTGCAACAAGTATGGGAGATCTAAGTGTGTTTTAGTTGTGCTTGAGAGATCTCCCCTACACTTGTTCTTGTACCTGTTTTTATTTTTAACAAGAAGAAAGGAAAACAAGCATGGGCTCTACCAGGTTGAAACCTAGAGAGCTTAAATTTTATTGGGATGATTTTATTTATTTATTTATTTATGTTTTTCTTCTGTTCATCCAACTCATAACTCAAGCAAGGCAAAGATAGAAGACGCAATGTAAACAAAGCCAAGATTTATCTCCATATCAGATTACTTCCATTGTTACGTCAACATCAACAACTCAAAGTTCATTAATCAAATTTCAACACCAAGTCAAATTTTGATCAAAGAAGGCCATTTTAACCTAAGCACCATGCTTAATTTAAAAGGACCTATGGATGTTACCGTATATGTACTGTATACGAATACACCCAAACCAGAGCATATGACATAAGTAAAGGAAGCATGAATTGCATTTTTATGGAGGCAGAAGTGAGTAAAGGTGTTGGTGAACATTTATTTACCTTTGCATACCTGAGTATATGTTGTAACACCTCTGGTGTTATATTAACTAAAACATGCCATGTCATCATATGCACTGCAAAGCATTCATGTTTAAGTCAATCTTAATGTACATTAACTAAAACAAGTTTACATTTCATAGGTTGATTGGATTTCTAGAATGTTTTATCACATGAAATAATAAAACCCTATTTTTGAATGTCATCACAAATTCTTAGTTTATATTCTATGTACTTGAGGTGTAAACCGTGTTTACACTAGTGTCAAGCATAGTGTATAAGTCTAAGTCCAACCCTAAAAATGATTTCCATATTTGAAATTGAATTTGGATTCCAAAGCTTATTTTCAAGTCTAGCAATTCAAATTTATAATCAAATTGGAAAGGCTATAAAAGGTTTTCAAAAGTCAACTTGGTCAACCAAGGGTGTCATTGGGTCAATGACCTAAAAATTTCCTTGTATGATGTTTGTAATCATTAATAACCAACCAATTAAGTTAGAAACCAAATCGAGTTTGAATTCTATTTTAAAAACCCTTTATTCCAAAATCTAGTTTTACCCCCTTTTCTCTAATTCAAAATCCATAAAGAAATTGGAGATACTCTAAAAAGATAGTTTGTAGATCTTGACAAGAGCTACAAAGTTGGTATATAAAGTTTTTCAAGTTTTCAAAATAAATTTTAAATGAATTTGAAAATACAGTTTTCTAGTATTTGACCCCTTTTAATTTTAAAACCATAATTCAAAAATTATGCAAAATTTTGGAAAATTCTGTATATGAAAAAGGTTTGGTTTGGAAAGTTAAACATTTCATAGTTTTGAATATTTTCAAGTTTTATTGAAAAATCAAAAGTAATTTCAAATGTTTGTTTCTAGGGTTTTATTCCCTTTTCAAATCTGAATTCAAATTTCAAAATCCAAATAGAATTTGAGGATGCCAGTTAAAGGAAAAGTGTAGCTCTTGAAAAGTTATGCAAATGATATTTTTGGAGATTTTTAAGTTCTTATATAAATTTTGGAGTAATTTGTATTTTTAAACGAATGGTATTTCTGTAATTTCTGCGAACAGTACCGAAACCTAACGTCGGCCGCCATCGTCGGCTTCTCAATGCGCGCCGCCGTCCACAGCCGCACCTGCTCGACCGCCAGCGCACTCCTGGACACCCGAAACTTCGCCGTCATTGTGTCGCCCGTTCGTGCGTCATCCTTGGCCTATAAATACCGGTCGGGCGCCGCCGTTTCTCTTCTTTCTTCTTCCTGCCGCCGTCGCCGACGACTTCGCTTCGCCGCTCGAATTCACCACCGACGCTTCACCACTGCCTGATTGCTCTTGCCAATAGCTCTGCCACATCCTCATGGTCATTTTGAGCTAGTTCATGCTTGCTCTCCTCGCTCGAGCTGCCCGTGCGCCGTCGTCTTCTCCACGGCCGGTCGCCGAGCCGCCGCAAGTTTTTTCGCCGTCGACCGCCGCACAGGGTGAAAATATATTCTCTTTAACCTCGCTATCATGCTCTCCATGCTATCCTGCCTCTTATGCGCACCTTGGCCGGCTTGATGGTCCACAGGAACGCCGGTGACGTCGACCTTGCCATCGGAGCGCCGCCGCCGCCATCACCGCCATCGACCGCAGCTCGATTCAAACACTCCAGACCTTCATTAACGTGTGCATCAGCACCGGGGTGAGCTCCTGCAACTGTTTGCGCTATCAATTTCATCATTCCCATGTCATAATCACCGGCCACCGTAGCTCGCCGCCGGCGCAGTGTTGCCAGCGCCGCCGCGCGCGTAGCCAACGGGGCTGGGGTTCCAGTTTGGCTTCATTTTGTTGCCAAACAAAATCTTCTGAGTGCCCTACATGTGTCCGTGTAGTCACCGTCACTGGAAACAGCTCCAGTGAGCTTTGCTGCCACGCCCTAGCTCCGCCGCGCCGCCATGGCCGCCGGCGTGGGTGCCGCCGCCGCTCCGCCGCACCGTTAACCACCCTGATCGACTCCCCGTGCCAAGCTGGGCCTAGTGGTCCAAGTCCGGTCATCGTAGACCTCGCCGACGGCGAGTAATCACCGGTCAACCTCCGGCGGATCGTCGGTCAGCGCGGGAGTACTATGCCGATTTTCTTTTTCTATTTTCTGAAAATAATTTAAATGCTATTTTCTTTGAAAAATTATAGTAATTCATATATAGCTCCAAAAATTCTAAAAATTTTTGTGAGTGTTCTTTATAATGTCATCTACCTAGAAAAAATATGAAATACCAAATTTGAGTACTTTTTTGCATATGTTAAAATTAGCCCTTTTAATTGAAAAATAGACCTTCAATGATTTTTAATAAATAAAATAATTAGCTTTTAATTCTGAAATTTGTTTTGCCATCTAATTAAGCTAAGAGCTTTATAAAATAAAAATTTGGGCTTAATTTGATAACTTGAATTTTATGCCTTTATTTAATGCCTTAAATAATTAATTAACCCCTTTAGTTAAGTTTAATCATTATAGGATTTGTTTGACTTTAGGATTGATTGATGACCTTGGGTTATTAACCTTAATGACCTTTGGTACTTTAATTAATTGTTTGCGCTTATCTTAATCATGTCATTAGGGCTTAATTAACGTTATTTTATGTGTCTAATTAATTTCTTATATGGCGTAGTTAACCCTAATGAGTTTTATAAGCGAAATTTTGTTGGCTTGCAACTTTATCGTGAAGAAAAGTTGTACTCGATCCCTTAATCTGATCATGCATCCATCGAGCATCATGTTTACTATTCCATCATGTTAAAGCATATTAATTATCGAATAGCTTCCGTTAACGGAGAGTTAACGTTGTCGCCCAGATCCGAAGGAAGAGCAGATTCAGGAATCGGGAGTTGATCCAGAGTTTGAGACCGTCTACCCCGAACATCAAGGCAAGCCCCGGATGCATTCAAACCCTATTCTATTTATAAAAATTTTACCGCTTCAGATATGATATGTTGCATTAAGTAATAGGAGTTGAGTGAAAAACCCACCAATTGCATTACCTGTCTTATTTCCTTATTCCTTGTTACCTGCTTTGGAAGATAAGTAGTAATGCTTAGCCCTGCTTATTTAGTTAAATGTTCAAAGCTAAAAGAATAAAAAAGATGAGTTTGGTTTTCTTTGTTGGAATCTTGATAATAGAAATAAATCGAGTCCGGACGGCTAGCTTGCACTAGGAATGGAGTCTCTCTGTAGTGTTTCCATCTGTTGATGCCCTAGGTCCCGTCCGTTGGTGAACTGGTGATATCGAGAATTTAGAAATCCACATGCATGAAGTGATATACGGATGGTTGGAGCCGTGTATATCATGGAGTGACTTATAGTGGGGCCAGAGATCCCACATATGTCATAGTGTGTTTTACTGTGGGGTTTAAGTTCCCACGTATCACGGTACGCTGGGCCGCAGAGCTCACGTGTATCATGTGATGATATATGGCTGCGATTGTTATCCCGATATATCGGTTCATCTGGGGTGCATCGGAGTTAAAGTTTTCGGTATTCTAGTGACCTAGGTCCCAGCTGGGTATGAAAATGGATTCGAATCGCCGTTGCTTCTTGGAGAAGAAGACTCGATCGGTGTTCATCATCGTAGTAACAACTTGAACAATGATTAAGGTTTAATAATGAAGTTGGTTGGTAATTGGAGCTGGTCCAAGCAAACTTTACTTTTTGTTAAGCTTTTTCGCAAAATTTCTTATCTCCTACAGACCTTACCTTGTCCCTCTAGCCTGCATTTCTTGAGTCTCCACCCCTCTTTTTCGTCGGGTCAGTCTTGTTGAGTACTTTTGTACTCAGGGTTTGTTGAACCCTTGTTACAGGTGAGCCTCATGGGCAGGAGTGCTTTGCATCCTGCTGCATGACAGTCGTCGAGGAAAGCGACGACGAGTAAGGTGTTTAGCTCTTGGGCAGAGCTTATTATTTGGTATTGTAATAAAGCTATCTACTGGTACTCCACTACTATTATGGTTTGTACAATTTAAATTGATGTTGTTGTAAGCCTTGCGCTACTTTACTCCGATGTATATTATTTATATCAAACTGTTGTAATACTGCAATGTCTCTTTATAACGATTGATCCTGCTCGGAGAATCGTGGATGATTCGGGATTTACCCGACAGACTTCTTAAGTCGTATGGAACACAGTCATGGTTATTTAGAGTCTGTTTAGACAATAATCATGCGTGTGGGCCATATGATTTAGGAGGTTCTGCCACAGCTGGTATCGGAGCCGGATCATTATTAAGAAGAGTTGTTGTAGTATTCTTTTGTAAAAACTTCAAAAGTTTTGAGTCAAATAATTTTAACTTGATTATTTTGGGTCCAAATTGCTTATTCCTTATCTATGATTCTTTCTATCGGCCCTTATTCTAATTTTACAAAGTGTGGTGGTGGTATAGCATATTATATTGCCCTATGTTTTAAAGGTTATTTATATGAGAGTGTTGCTTTCTTTTACGTTTAGATCATAAGTTCATTCATGCATCATGCTTAATTAATCTGTTTAATTACCTTCCCTTTTAAGGTGGTTTGGGTTAAGTAGTATCAATCTTTTTTCATGCTAACCTTTAGACTTCTCCCTATCTATCCTTATCTTTTATGACCTCTCTTGCTTCAGGATGGCCATTACCAAGCAAACTCCTCATAAGAGCACTACACCGAAGGGGGTACCTCAACATCAATTAGCCCCCAGATATGAGATCGGTGAAAGCAGTAGCAATTCGCATACGGATCTGCAAGCTAAAATAGCAAGGCTTAGGTCCGAGTTGGAGAGGGCTGAAGCCGATAGGGTTGAAGAGGCCGCCGAAATTACTCAGTTGAGGCGATCCCGGAAGCATATGAAGCACCAAAGAAATGATGCTTGGGCACGAGAAGATGCAGCAAATAATCGTATCCAAGAACTTGAGGATTATGTGGAAGATTTGGAAGAGTATGCAGAGGAAGCTGATGATGAATGTGTGAGGTTGAATAATTTATTGGATCCTGAATATCAAAGACAGGCAGTCCAGGATGACCTTGGTCTTGTAATGGGTCAGGATGAGGAAGAGGAAGACCCTGAATAACTAGAATCTGTTGATGATGATGTCATCTATGAAGAAGAAGAAAACCAAATGGATATAGAGAATGAAGATGAAGAAGATGTTATGAAAGAAGAAGATCCAAAAATAGTGGAGGAAGAGCCTGAAGAGGCAGAGGATCTTATGGAGGAGGAAGAAGAGGAAGATGTAATCCCAGTGGGCGAAAGTGAAGAGGATGAGTAAGGAGATTGGAAAGTAAGATGTGTAATATATCCTTTTCCTTCTTTCTAAAGCCTAGTAGGTGTGGGAAGTCTTGCTAGAGTGCAGACTGTTGTAACAAAAATAATGTATCATAAGTGTGTTACACCTTTGTAATATCTCCTTATGAAATCCCATAAGGTTTTGTGAATAAAGTGTAGTTTGTGTATTAACAGATGCCTGCTCACACCCGTTCCCGTGATGCTGCTGGCTTATCTCATGATGGAGGTGATATCCCAAATCCTCCACCAGTCCCACCCACTCTAGCTGATGCAGTTGCAGCATTAGTCACTGCAACAACAGTGATGGCTCAAAATCAGAACCAGAATGCCAGACAGGGAAATCATGGGCGGAACAATAGAAATGAAACCACATATGTGGATTTCACAGACACCCATCCTCCGGTTTTCACCAGAGTAGATGAACCCATGGAGACCGATGATTGGCTCCGCACTATGGAGCAGAAGTTTAGACTGATCGAATGCACAGAGTATCAAAAGCCCATATTTGCAGCACAACAGTTGAGAGGGACTGCAGGAGCCTGGTGGGTCAATTTTGTTGCTGCTCAGCCCGAAGGCCATCGTATTACTTGGACTGAGTTTCGTAAAGCCTTTCGAGCATATTTTATTCCTGAGGGAATCATGACCATAAAGCTTGAAGAATTTCTTTCCTTGAGGCAAGGTGATATGTCAGTAATGCAATATTTTGCCAAATTCAATCACTTGTCTCAATATGCGTCAGACTATGTTAGTACTGACCGTAAAAAGAAAGAGTGTTTCCTCAGAGGTCTGAATAGTAAAATTTAGAGAATGATGATGGGGAATCCAAATGCCACTTTTCATGAGGCAGTGAACATTGCTATATCTTATGAAGATAAGAATCGTCAGCATCTGAAAACTAAGAAAAAGAAAAGTGTAATCTTCGGATTTTCTGGTGGCAACTCAAAACGCCAGAAAATAATCTATCATCCTCAGAATCATTTCCGTCTGCCTTATCGTCCACCACAATACCAAGCACAGCAACAGGCATTCGCTCGTCCTGCTGCTAATCTTTCATATCCACGACAGCTGAATGCCCCTGGTGTTCGTAACCCTAATTTCTAGCCACCAATCTTCCCATGTTATAACTGTGGTAAGCCTGGTCATTTTTCACGAAACTGCACGCATCCAAGGCAGTATAACTCTTATGTCCCTAGGTCTTTTGCACCACAACAACAATCAAAGAATCAGCATAAGGCAGGAAATCAGAAGGTGTCAAATAATAAGAATGAGAAGAAGTCTGGTAGAGTGTTCTACACTCAAGTTGGGGAAATCCCAGAAGGAGAGCCCGTCATGATGGGTACATTTCCTGTTGCTGATCATCCTGCAATTATGCTTTTTGATTCTGGTGCATCTCATACATTCATTAATGGTACATTTGTTAAGACACATGAAATTCCAATAATGGGGACAAAAGAACAGTTCTTTATACAATTGCCTGGGGGGCGTATGTGTACTAAAGAAATGGTACATGATGTGCCAGTAAGTTTGGGTGGGTACATTTTTCCCACTGATATGATAAAGGATCAGGATATAGATGTGATCCTAGGTATGAATTGGATGAAACGACATGGTGCTATGATAGACATCTTGAATAGAACTGTGAGATTGAACATACCCAATTGCAAATCTTCACTTCTTATCCAACTTCCGACACTTAAGAGGAATGTTCAAAAGGTATGTGCAACTTCTGTAAAAGAGATTCAGGAGATACCAGTGGTTTGTGAGTTCCTTGATGTATTTCCCGATGAGTTACCGGGTTTACCTCCTGATAGAAAGGTGGAGTTTAGAATTGATTTGAAACCTGGTACTGCTCCAATATCCAGAAGAGCTTATCGGATGGCACCACCTGAGTTAGCAGAGCTCAAAACTCAATTGCAAGAGCTATGAGATAAAGGTTTTATTCAACCTAGCTCATCACCTTGGGGATGCCCTGCTCTCTTTGTGAAAAAGAAAGATCAAAGTTTGAGGTTATGTGTGGATTATCGTCCCTTGAATGAGGTAACAATCAAGAATAAGTATCCTCTACCCCGCATTGATCTGCTTTTTGATCAATTGGCAGAAGCAAAGGTGTTCTCTAAGATTGATCTTCGATCTGGGTATCATCAAATCAAAATTCGCCCAGAAGATATTCCAAAGACTGCTTTTACCACTCGGTATGGTCTGTACGAATATTTGGTTATGTCTTTTGGACTTACCAATGCACCGGCCTATTTCATGTATTTGATGAACTCAGTGTTCATACCAAAACTTGATAAGTTTGTGGTTGTCTTCATTGATGACATATTAATATATTCCAAAAATGAAGAAGAACATGCTGAACACCTCAGAATTGTTCTGCAGGATTTAAGAGAACATCAACTGTATGCCAAGTTTAGTAAGTGTGAGTTTTGGCTGAGAGAAGTGAAGTTTCTTGGACATGTTTTATCAGACAAGGGTGTGGCTGTTGATCCTAGTAAAGTAAAAGATATACTTGATTGGGAACCACCAAAGACTGTGCATCAAGTTCAAAGTTTTCTAGGAATGGCGGGTTATTACCGTTGTTTCATACCTGATTTCTCCAAAATATCGAAGCCCATAACTGAGTTGTTGAAAAATGATGTTAAGTTTGTTTGGTCACCTGCCTGTGAAGAGGCATTTTAGAAATTAAAGAAATTGATGACTACTGCCCCTATCCTAGCAGCGCCAAACATTGAGAAGCCGTTTGATGTTTATTGTGATGCTTCTGGTATTGGTATTGGATGTGTGTTGATGCAAGAGGGGAGAGTTATTGCTTATGCTTCTCGGCAGTTGAAGAAGCATGAGGAGCATTATCCAACACATGATTTGGAATTGGCAGCTGTTGTCCATGCCTTAAAAATATGGCGATATTATTTGTGGGGTAATAAATGTAATATTTACAGTGATCACAAGAGTTTGAAATACATATTCACTCAAGATGAGTTGAATATGAGGCAAAGAAGATGGTTAGAGTTAATCAATGATTATGACCTGGAAATCTATTACCATCCTGGTAAAGCAAATGTAGTTGTTGATACACTTAGTCGAAAAAGTCATTGTCATTGTTTAACAGTGAAGCCTTTGGATATCTCTATATGTCATGACATAGAAAAGTTGGGTATAGAGATGGTGCAACAAGGAAGTTTGTCTAACATTGCAGTTGAGACAACCCTCAGAGATCAAATTATTGCTACACAGAGAAGTAATAAAGGCATTAAACATATTAAAAAGAAAGTTAGAAGAGAAAAGGTTTCTTGTTTCACAATTGATGAAGCAGATGTCTTATGGTATAAGAATCATCTGGTTATACCAAAAGATACTGAGTTGAGACAAAAGATCCTTGATGAAGCACATCTTTCAAAGTTTTCTATTCATCCAGGAAGTAATAAGATGTATCATGATTTGAAACAGAAATTTTGGTGGACTAAGATGAAGATAGAAATTGCTAAATATGTGGCTCGGTGTGATACTTGTCAGAAAGTCAAAGCTGTACATTTGAAGTCAGCAGGAGAACTTTAACCATTACCTATTCCAACGTGGAAATGGGAAGATATTAGTATGGATTTTATAGTGGGTCTACCCAGGATAACAAGAGGTTTTGATTCAATTTGGGTTATAGTAGATCGACTCACAAAAATGACACATTTCCTTCCAGTTCAAAGTACAAATTCAGCTTCGCAATATGCCAGATTGTATTTTGAGCGCATCATAAGTCTTCATGGTATACCAAAGACCATTGTTTCTGATAGAGGCACGCAGTTTGTCTCCTAGTTTTGGAAGCAGTTATACAAGTCTTTAGGTACTGACCTTTTACACAGTACAGCCTACCATCCACAAACAGGAGGTCAGACTGAAAGAGTAAATCAAATACTTGAAGATATGTTGAGAGTATGTGTTCTTAATTTTCCAAAAAAATGGGATGAGTGTTTGCCTTTAGCAGAGTTCTCTTACAACAATAGTTATCAAGAAAGTATAAAAATGGCACCATTTGAAGCATTATATGGTCGCAGATGTAGAACTGCGTTAAGTTGGTCCGAACCTGGAGAAAGAAGAGTCTTCGGAGTTGATCTTGTAAAAGAAAATGAAGCAAAAGTTAAGCAGATACAACAGAATATAAATGTGGCACAATCTCGTCAGAAAAGTTATGCGAATCAAAGGCATCGACCATTGTGGTTCAATAATGGAGATTACGTGTATCTAAAGGTGTCACCCATGAAAGGAGTTACTCGATTTGGAGTCAAGGGTAAATTAGCACCTCGATACATTGGACCATTTCAAATTATAGAAAGATGTGGACAATCAGCATATCGTCTGCAATTACCTAAACAATTATCGGCTGTACACAATGTGTTTCATGTCTCCCAACTCAAAAAGTGTCTCCGTGTACCAGATAAGGTTGTTGATGTTGAAGGTATTGAACTTGAACCTGACTTGACTTACTTCGAGTATCCAATTCAAGTTTTAGATCGGAAAGACCGTGTTACTCGAAGCAGGACAATCAGGTGGTACAAGATACAATGGGATCAACATTCAGAAGAAGAAGCTACTTGGGAATCAGAAGATTACCTGTTGGAGAACTTTCCAAAGTTTTATGCTTCTATCTAAGTGATAATTCCTTCTACGAGTTGTAACTTCTCTATGTGAGTGGTACAATTCCTTTCCCTTATAAATTTAGTTGAAGTGTGTTTTCCTGACATATTTCCTTTTCCATTACTTCACTCAAGGCTTTAAATCTCGGGACGAGATTTCTTTAAGGGGGAAAGGCTGTAACACCTCTGGTGTTATATTAACTAAAACATGCCATGTCATCATATGCACTGCAAAGCATTCATGTTTAAGTCAATCTTAATGTGCATTAACTAAAACAAGTTTATATTTCATAGGTTGATTGGATTTCTGGAATGTTTTGTCACATGAAATAATAAAACCCTATTATTGAATGTCATCACAAATGCTTAGTTTATATTCTATGTACTTGAGGTGTAAACCATGTTTACACTAGTGTCAAGCATAGTGTATAAGTCTAAGTCCAACCCTAAACATGATTTTCATATTTGAAATTGAATTTGGATTCCAAAGCTTATTTTCAAGTCTGGCAATTCAAATTTAAATTCAAATTGGAAAGGCTATAAAAGGTTTTCAAAAGTCAACTTGGTCAACCAAGGGTGTCATTGGGTCAATGACCTAAAAATTTCCTTGGATGATGTTTGTAGTCATTAATAACCAACCAATTAAGTTAGAAAACAAATCGAGTATGAATTCTATTTTAAAAACCCTTTATTCCAAAATCTAGTTTTACCCCTTTTCTCTAATTCAAAATCCATAAAGAAATTGGAGATACTCTAAAAAGATAGTTTTTAGATCTTGACAAGAGCTACAAAGTTGGTATATAAAGTTTTTCAAGTTTTCAAAAGAAATTTTAAATGAATTTGAAAATACAGTTTTCTAGTATTTGACCCCTTTTGATTTTAAAACCACAATTAAAAAATTATGCAAAATTTTGGAAAATTCTATATATAAAAAAGGTTTGGTTTGGAAAGTTAAACATTTCATAGTTTTGAAGATTTTCATGTTTTATTAAAAAATCAAAAGTAATTTCAAATGTTTGTTTCTTGGGTTTTATTCCCTTTTCAAATCTGAATTCAAATTTTAAAATCCAAATAGAATTTGAGGATGCCAGTTAAAGGAAAAGTGTAGCTCTTGAAAAGTTATGCAAATGATAATTTTGGAGATTTTCAAGTTCTTATATAAATTTTGGAGTAATTTGTATTTTTAAATGAATGGCATTTCTGTAATTTCTGCGAACAGTACCGAAACGTATCGTCGGCCGCCATCGTCGGCTTCTCAATGCGCGCCGCCGTCCACCGCCGCACCTGCTCGGCCGCCAACGCACTCCTGGACACCTGAAACTTCGCCGTCGTCGTGTCGCCCGTTCGTGCGTCATCCTTGGCCTATAAATACCGGTCGGGCGCCGCCGTTTCTCTTCTTTCTTCTTCCTGCCGCCGTCGCCGACGACTTCGCTCCGCCGCTCGAATTCGCCGCCGATGCTTCACCACTGCCTAATTGCTCTTGCCAATAGCTTTGCCACATCCTCACGGTCATTTTGAGCTAGTTCGTGCTTGCTCTCCTCGCCCGAGTTGCCCGCGCGCCGTCGTCTTCTCCACGGCCGGTCGCCGAGCCGCCGCAAGCTTTTTCGCCGTCGATCGCCGCACAGGGTGAAAATATATTCTCTTTAACCTCGCTATCATGCTCTCCATGCTATCCTGCCTCTTATGCGCACCTTGGCCGGCTTGATGGTCCACAGGAACGCCGGTGACGCCGACCTTGCCATCGGAGCGTCGCCGCCGCCATCACCGCCGTCGACCGCAGCTCGATTCAAGCACTCCGGACCTTCATTAACGTGCGCATCAGCACCGGGGTGAGCTCCTGTAGCTGTTTGTGCTATCAATTTCATTATTTCTGTGTCATAATC
>CM041632.1:22795832-22863859 GCA_023333625.1 Bothriochloa decipiens | reverse complement strand
TTCCAGTTTGGCTTCATTTTGTTGCCAAATGAAATCGTCTGAGTGCCTTGCGTGTGTCCGTGTAGTCACCGTCACCGGAAACAGCTCCGGTGAGCTTCGCCGCTGCGCCCTAGCTCCGCCGCGCCGCCATGGCCGCCGGCGTGGGTGCCGCCGCCGCTCCGCCGCACCGTTAACCACCCTGATCGACTCCCCGTGCCAAGCTGGGCCCAGTGGTCCAAGTTTGGTCGTCGGAGACCTCGCCGACGGCGAGTAATCGCCGGTCAACCTCCGGCGGATCGTCGGTCAGCGCGGGAGTACTGTGCCGATTTTTTTTTCTATTTTCAGAAAATGATTTAAATGCTATTTTCTTTGAAAAATCATAGTAACTCATATATAGCTCCAAAAATTCTAAAAAATTTTGTGAGTGTTCTTTATAATGTCATCTACCTAGGAAAAATATGAAATGCCAAATTTGAGTAATTTGCATATGTTAAAATTAGCTCTTTTAATTAAAAATAGACCTTCAATGATTTTTAATAAATAAAATAATTGGCTTTTAATTCTGAAATTTGTTTTGCCATCTAATTAAGCTAAGAGCTTTATAAAATAAAAATTTGGGCTTAATTTGATAACTTTAATTTTATGCCTTTATTTGATGCCTTAAATAATTAATTAACCCCTTTAGTTAAGTTTAATCATTATAGGATTTGTTTGACTTTAGGATTGATTGATGACCTTGGGTCGTTAACCTTAATGACCTTTGGTACTTTAATTAATGGTTTGCGCTTATCTTAATCATGTCATTAGGGCTTAATTAACGTTATTTCATGTGTCTAATTAATTTCTTATATGACGTAGTTAACCCTAATGAGTTTTATAAGCGAAGTTTTGTTGGCTTGCAACTTTATCGTGAAGAAAAGTTGTACTGGATCCCTTAATCTGATCATGCATCCATCGAGCATCATGTTTACTATTCCATCATGTTAAAGCATATTAATTATCGAATAGCTTCCGTTAACGGAGAGTTAACGTTGTCGCCCAGATCCGAAGGAAGAGCAGATTCAGGAATCGGGAGTTGATCCAGAGTTTGAGACCGTCTACCCAGAACATCAAGGCAAGCCCCGGATGCATTCAAACCCTATTCTATTTATAAAAGTTTTACCGCTTCAGATATGATATGTTGCATTAAGTAATAGGAATTGAGTGAAAAACCCACCAATTGCATTACCTGTCTTATTTTCTTATTCCTTGTTACCTGCTTTGGAAGATAAGTAGTAACGCTTAGCCCTGCTTATTTAGTTAAATGTTCAAAGCTAAAAGAATGAAAAAGATGAGTTTGGTTTTCTTTGTTGGAATCTTGATAATAGAAATAAATCGAGTCCGGACGGCTAACTTGCACTAGGAATGGAGTCCCTCTGTAGTGTTTCCGTCTGTTGATGCCCTAGGTCCCGTCCGTTGGTGAACTGGTGATATCAAGAATTTAGAAATCCACATGCATGAAGTGATATATGGATGGTTGGAGCCGTGTATATCATGGAGTGACTTATAGTGGGGCCAGAGATCCCACATATGTCATAGTGTGTTTTACTGTGGGGTTTAAGTTCCCACTTATCTCGATACGCTAGGCCGCAGAGCTCACGTGTATCATGTGGTGATATATGGCTGCGGTTGTTATCCCGGTATATCGGTTCATCTGAGGTGCATCAGAGTTAAAGTGTCCGGTATTCCAGTGACCTAGGTCCCAGCTGGGTATGAAAATGGATTCGAATCGCCGTTGCTTCTCAGAGAAGAAGACTCGATCGGTGTTCATCATCGTAGTAACAACTTGAACAATGATTAAGGTTTAATAATGAAGTTGGTTGGTAATTGGAGCTAGTCCAAGCAAACTTTACTTTCTGTTAAGCTTTTTCGCAAAATTTCTTATCTCCTACAGACCTTACCTTGTCCCTCTAGCCTGCATTTCTTGAGTCTCCACCCCTCTTTTTCATCGGGTCAGTCTTGTTGAGTACTTTTGTACTCAGGGTTTGTTGAACCCTTGTTGCAGGTGAGCCTCATGGGCAGGAGTGCTTTGCATCCTGCTGCATGACAGTCATCGAGGAAAGTGATGAAGAGTAAGGTGTTTAGCTCTTAGGCAGAGCTTATTATTTGGTATTGTAATAAAGCTATCTACTGCTACTCCACTACTATTATGGTTTATACAATTTAAACTGATGTTGTTGTAAGTCTTCCGCTACTTTACTCTGATGTATATTATTTATATCAAACTGTTGTAATACTGCAATGTCTCTTTATAACGATTGATCCTGCTCGGAGAATCATGGATGATTCGGGATTTACCCGACAGACTTTTTAAGTCATATGGAACACAGTCATGGTTATTTGGAGTCTGTTTAGATAATAATCATGCGTGTGGGCCATATGATTTAGGAGGTTCTGCCACATATGTACTGGCAACATATATGTATGTGGAATTGAAGTTATTGTTGCGGCTAGCATGATGGCTCTGCTCAGGTGATCTCCAAAGCTAAGCTACCCGCATAGCTTACTGTGCATGGGCCGTGGGCCTTGATGGTACTTGCAAAGGCATGGAGGCGAGCCCTTCTTGCTTGTGAAGCAATGGTGGGTGGAGGCAGTTAGTATATAAGCATTTTTCTTTGGATGTGGGGGCCAACCTGCTCCTCCTCTCTCCTCTATTTTTCTTTTTTTCTTTTTTATATATCTCTCCTTTTTTAACCTCTTTCCTTCTTCTCATTTCTTTTTTTGGCAAGGCCGCTAACATCAACTTTTACCATTTTTTTATGACCATTTGGTGCGTGTGGAATTTGAGCTTCTTGCCATCCTCCCCCACACTTGGACTTTTGCGTAAAAAGTCAAGTGTGGAGTCGCGGTCTCCTTTGTTTTTGAGTGTGTTCCATCACCCAAGAGTATCAAGGCTTATAACTGATGTTGTTTCAAGCATTGTATGACCCATGTTTTTTCTTCACCTGAAATGGTTAGTAGCAGGAATACCCGAGGGTGCATACTAACTTGGAAACATGTCCTTACTTTTATTAAAAAAGATTTTTTTATTTTTGATAATAATAGAATAATAATAAAGTAAATAATAATAAAAGTATTAATAGTAGTAGCAGCAGCAATCGTGGTAGTAGTAGTAATAATAATAATAAATAATAATAATAATAATAATTTTTAAGTTTTTTTCAAGATAATTAGAGGTATCTCCCGGTAGTGCTTAAGTTATGGTCCTAAGCCTGACCGTGGGAACATCTTCTTGTAGCTATCAATGGTGGTGTAGTTTTCAACTTCACCACCAAACATGAGCATGAACGTTCAAGCTGCAAGGTAAGCACTATCGTGCTGCTACGAGATTTGTAATACTTATGATAAACATAGGCATCAACAACTAACCTCATAAAAAGTTTGACAACGAAGATTAAGAGAAGGTTGTAATTCTCATCGGAGCACTTCTACCTTGATGGTCGTGTTTTGTAGACAAGGCGTTCAAACTTTTAGATGAGTTTATGGACACGGCCTAAAAATACACTCTCCAACATGAATATCATTTTTCGAATGGCTACGTTTGATTATTTCATGCACCTGCAGTTCAAGTTTACTTTTTTGAGAAAAATGCAAAGAAACAAAATTAATTCAAGAAATATAGCAAAATGCTATAAAAGGTCCCAAATTCGAACATGTGCTTGTAAACAATATGCTTGGGACACAGAAAAAGTTTCAATTTGAAATTCAAAAAAAAAAAGAAAACTTTGCCGAGTGCCATTGCAGGCAGTCGGCAAAAAGCCTCTTTGCCGAGTGCCCCCGTGGACACTCGGAAAACTGGATCTTTGCTGAGTGCCTGTCCAATGTGGCACTCCGCAAAGTGTGTTTAAAAAAATAAAAAAAACTATCTAAAACTCTCGGTTGCGCACCCCCAACCCTAATTCCCATTCACGCGCCCACGCCCCATCGCCGCTAGCCACCTTGGATGCCGCCGATTGCACGCCCGCCGTCGCCGCCGGCGAGCCCCGCCCGCCCCACCACCGCTCCATCGGCCCTCCGCCCCTCCACCTGCGCCCGCCTGGCGGCCTGGCTCCGTCACCCGCCCCTCCGCCAGCGCCGGCTGGCGCCCTGCCCGGTTCTGGCGCGGCCCTCCCGTCCCGGCCCCCGCCGCCTGCGTTCTCCTTCGCCGCCGGATCCGGGGCCCGACCGCCCGTCCCCGGCACCCGGCCGTCCAACCCCCTTCCCCATCCGCGCCACCCCCGTTGCCCGTACTAACAGAGAGGAGAAGGGGGAAGGAAAAGGGGATGAGCAGGTGAAGGAGAAAGAGAAGAAGAGGGGAAGAAGGTGAAAGAGGAGAAGAGGAAAAGAGGCGGAAGGAGGTTAAGGAAAAGAGGAGAAGAAGAAGGAGAAGGGAGAAGGAGAAGAGGAAGGAGAAAGGAGGAAAAGGAAGGAGGAAACTCCGATGATCGTCCACATTCATCCACCGATTGTCGCTGTCTATCGAGAGTTCGTCTACGCCGTCGTTCCCGCCCCTCGCCGGAGAAGAAGGTAAAGCCCTAGGGTTGTCAGCCATCGTGCTGCTTATGTCATTGATGGCCTTCGTGCCGAGTTTGTGGATTTGTGGTCTTCGTGCCGTATATGTGTTATCGGCCATCGAGCTCTTTCTTGCAGGTTTTGAAACCTCCCCATACAGGAGAGGTTCTGCCAAAATTTTCAATTTATAGTGTTATCTTTCTTCTGTTGCAGAGCGGGTCTCGTCGGAGGGGACCCAGAGTACCTCGGTGACGCGAACGTCTTCGTCAGCATTGCGGGTCTGCCTGCACCACGTCGCCTCTCTCCACCGCCACCCTAGGCATAAATCACCTCTCTTCCTTACCTGTTGTCGTACTTAGGTCACGTGACCCAGTTAGGCATCTCCCGTCCGAAAGAGATACGGTCGGAGGTATGCAGGTCTTTGCATATCTATGATCATATCTGTTTCAGATTGTCCATATTTTTGGACAGCCCACAGATACACACTCTCCCTGCGGAGACGTGTATCGGGAGAACAGCGGGGAGGTGCTACCGAAATTCTGACTCGGACGGGAGTAGAACATGGAAGCTAACTCATCTACGCATCCACAGGTGGGATTAGGCCTATCCTTCACCTATTAGATGGTAGAAACGCTGTGTAGTGCAATTGCTGGTTTATTACTCGCTTACGCATGTGTATGATAGAGGATGGATAACCGTGAGTGGATGTACACGGGCTACACAACTAACAGGAAGAGCGATGAATGGGTTAGGGGGACCAATTATTTCTTGGAGCAAGAATTTGGCGTGGCTTCTAAAGGGTCGGTTCGGATGTCGTGTCCCTGCAGCAAGTGTAAGAACTCAAAAAGAAAAATAAAAAAGATGTATACAAAGATCTTTTCGAGAATGGATTCGTGGCAAACTATAAGAGGTGGATCTTCCATGGTGAAAGTGATCGTATTAGAGAGGAGGAGGTGAGAGCATGCCTCAAGGAGTATGATGGAGATGCCGGGATGGCCGACATGATGATAGACTATAACGAGGCATGTGACAATGAAGGATTGGTGGAGGAGGATCCAGAGGAAACCGTAAGGGCGTTCTACGAAATGATGTCTTTGGCACAGAAGTCCCTTCACGAGAAGACAATAATGTTGCAACTGGATGTCATTGGATGCCTAATAGCGTTGAAGTCACGGTTGAGCCTGAGCGAGATGGCTTCAATTTTATGTTGGCAGTTTTTGGCACAATGCTTTCGGAGGGTCACATGCTGACGAAGAACATGTGGAGATAATTTCTAATTCATGTAATACTATATTATTCTTATTATTACTTTGCAATTATGTTTCATTCATTTTGCATCTCTTTATAAGTACTTATTGATTATTTGTGCTAATTGGTTTAATCTTTGTCATTGCAGGCACAGGACAAAATATCGGGCGGAACTAGACGACCGTGATGAACAGGGGTCAACTCACACAACCTGAGGATCGGCCCCGAGGAGGAGGAGGTGGAGGAGCCATTGTTGGTGGAGTCATCGACGAGGGCCCGCGAACGTCGCTTGTCCATGAGGCGGCTGTTTTCGGCAGATGGCGACGATCGGCAGGACGAGGAGGAGGAAGGGGGTGAGCAGGACCGGGGCGAGGCGACACCAGGGAAGACGGCTTCCTCAAGTTCGAGCAAGGTCTACCAGTGCGGGATCACACGCCTCCCTTCAGCGTCGCTCGCGCTTGCCAACCGTCCGGTGATTCGACCCGCTGGTGAAAAGTAAGTAACAATTCATGTTTTCATGACTTATTCATATGATATGTTTAAAATCAAAATTCAAAGTAACAATTCTTCTTAATGACTCATGCAGTAACTGGACGCATGTGCATGGGGGCAGTTCACGCCATCCTAATGGCATGCTGGCCCTCCTGATTAAGAAGCACTACCCTGGCCTTGTCACCCACAACGGGAGAACAGCGCCGCCCTCGAAGTGGTCGGACTTCGCCAACGTCAGGGACAAAAATGAGGTCCCCCATACGACCAAGATCAAGAGAGAGTTCTAGGAGTCTTCATCGCACCGCTTTGTCAATACTATGTATTCGTTGGATGTTCTTGAAATAATAAAAATGATATATGATATCTGTATACAGGAGTGGTTCACGTGCGAGCCGGGGCACGAGGTCGAGGCATCGCGAGTGTAGGACAAGGTCTGTCAAGAATGACTCAAGGACATGTACCACGAGGTGCACCTCCAGGTCCTCATCACCTACCACGCCGACATGCTTCGCCAGTCACTGCCGAAGACGCAAGCCAGGGTTATGATCCTCTACCCCGAGAGCGACCTTCCCAGGGAGGTCTACCTCCAGGTAAGTAGGAAACATTAATTTTGATTTCTTTCATAAAAAATAAGTAGAAAACATTAATTCTGATTCATCTTCTGACATGTCAAATGCACGTTGTCATATAGTTTCCTCCTGATTGGTGCAAAATGCACATGTACTGCTGGGTGGCCATTATGGACGAGTAGAGAAAGCCAGAGTCGTACGAGCGGCGCAGAGCCAAATGGGGGGACCGCCTGGCGATGCCATGGCCAACACACCACCAAGGGAGCCACCCCCTCTCGGGGTACATGGACACATGGGTGCGCTTCTGTTGATATATATATATATATATTTATTTATTTATTTATTCTAGCTCTCAATTCTCATTACGTGTAATCATCTTTGTGTTTTTCTCGCAGACCCAGTCGCATGATGGCCAGGTGATCAACGAGTTCACGGGGTATGCCCTGGCTCACAAGGGCAAAGCAACAGATCCGGCCAACATCCACAACCCGGCGGACGGTCCCGACGCGTACACCAACCCGAACGCCTATGAGAACATGGCCGAGTACACCGCGGTGGCACGCACGCGCCATGGGCCGGGCTTCAATCTGACCACTGAGCCCCTGGATACAGACATCCTGACAAGGACGGGAGGAGGAAAGCAGCACAGCCGGTACTATATTGCCCACAGGGCAATCGACCTGGCCACCGTTCCCATCCTTTGCCAGGTTTGTCGATCAGACAACACGACCTCCTCTGACGTCGCCATACGACCTCGGCAGCCGAGCTCCACGCAGATGTTGGCGGCGGTTCAGGTAACTATAGTTTTATTCGTTGTTCATTGGTTTTACATATGTACATTTCCTTTTGCATTGTTTAAACATCACGGGTGTAATATTGCAGTCCGAGCTGGTCGAGTTGCGGACCCAACAGGCGGCTGCACAGGAGGCCCATCGGCAGGAGCTGGCGCTTCAGAGGGAGCAGTAGGCGCGCGAGATGGAGGCTGTCCGGCAGCACTCGGGCGTCAGATGCAGGACTTTGTCGGCTTCTTTCGGTCCCTTCAGATCCTTGGTGTCGTCCTGCCTCCGTTGCCTCCCTCGATGTCGCTCCACCCCCTGTTCCTAGCCCTATAGGGACTCCGGTGAGAATATATGTTTGTCTATTGTTTTGGCTTGTGCGGCCATCCTGCAGGTACTAATGAGATCACTTCTTCTTTGTGCAGCCACAGTCGGCGGGTTCGAACCCGACTCCTCGATATGGCCCTTTTTAGGCCATGGGTGGCCGGTTGGCCCGGTTGTCCCTCAGCTACAGTTCACATGGCTAGGTGGCGTTCCTCCTGGGTCTACGCAGCACGGGCCCTCCGGGTGGGCAAGCGGCCCTCCTCTGCCTACCCAGCACGGGCACTCCGGGTGGGTGTACAATAACACGTCGAATGTCGGACACTCCACGTGGTCTTCGTGGCCAGCTTCTGGGAGCTCTTCACACTATGATGGGCAGGGGGACGGCGGGTCGTAGCATGAGGAGTGATGGCCTTTGTGATTGTTAGACTGTATGGATTTGTGAGATTTTGTGTTTGTTATATTGGACATATTGGATTTCCGACTGCTAATGGATGCTGAACTTGTTGGATGCATTTATTATGGATGATATGTGATATATATGTGAATTTGTGTCATATATGTGAATTTGTGTTATATATATATGTGATTTGCCTGCGATATATATGAAAACAGAAAAAAAATTTCAGCTTTGCCGAGTGCCTGGCACTCAAAAAAGCTGGGCACCACGTGGCAACCGCACCAGCTTTGCCAAGTACCAGACCAGGCACTCGGCAAAGTCTTTGCCGAGTGCCTGTGACCTGGCACTAGTTAAAGAATTCTTTGCCGAGCATTTCTTTGTCGACATGGTTTTGTCGAGTGCCAGCATGACAGACACTCTGCAAACTCTTTACTGAGTGTATATACCCCTTTGTCGAGTGTCACGGACACTTAACAAAGACAGCGGATCCGATAGTGTCCCCTGTCAAACTCACAAGGCAAAAGTCAAGGCACGCGCAGACGCGCTCACGATGCCTTCACTCAAATTTGCCCCTGATCTGATGATGTGTGATGTGTAAACCGAACCGAATTCCAAACGGCCAAATAAAGGCGTCAACCGGCTAGGCTACCGGCCGTCAACTAGCTTAGCCAGGAGACCTACGAAAAAGTCCCTGATGAGCCAAGTCGCCGTGCACGGCGCCGACCTCGTGTACCTGCCAATAAAACATGTGTGGCTGTGCCTCGCATAAGTACGTGGGTCCCGTAGCTGTAGGAAGGAAATGGGACACGTCGTCGCTTCGACAGAGCGCCTGCCAGGGCCACAGCCAGCTTCGTCGTAGATACTGTAGCACGTAGCATCACGTTGCGATGGCGCAGGCTACGCAGCACGTTCCGAGGTTCCGATCGAGAAACAGATGGGTTGGTGTTGGTGGTTCTATCGTCGCTCGCGATCGGCTCGCCCATACGTACGCCCCTCCACACCACACAGCGTCCTCCGACACTACCACGATTCAACCGAGTCGGCGTCGATCCATCAAATGGAGCAGGAAGCTGACGAGACCCCGAGAGCCCCGTGCGGCCAGGGAGCAGCAGCTGATCGGCCCACGTGTTTCCAGCGTCCAACGTCGTCTCGTCTGCCGGAGGATGCAGGACACCTCGATTCTTCCCGCTGCATTTATGGACGATCGATGCGTTTACGCCTCCGCACGATCTCGGCGTTCGTCGTGTCCGCTGGCCGCAGGCGAGACCACGAGATACGCCGCTCGCTGCAGCGGGACCGGGGCACGGACGGGGACGGTAGCACACTTGCAGGAATCTCTGGCTGCGCCTAGCGCCTAGCCGCCGGGGCCCAAGGCGACGACTGTGCCTGTGCGTAGGCGTAACACTCCATCTTCACACGGGCTTGTCTCGCTTGTTGCCGCTCCTGTCTGCCTGCTCTGCTCATTTGCTCGGCAGTCGCTCCCAACTCTCGTCAATCAGCTCTGTTCTCGCTACTCTGCCGTCGAAGTCAATGCCCCATGCAGTGATGGTGATGCAGACGTCGGGGAGCCAGCCGGCCAATCGTTGCTGGCCCTCTTCAGCGGATCAGAGTATGTACGTACTCCGAGGGACCCGCGAGAGCTGCCGCGGTCATCAGTCATCACCATGGACTGATGATGCAATCAGGCAGCCGCGCGCGGCCCACTCTGCCACTGCCACGAATATACATACGGTGCCGCTGCCAAAGATGAGGCGGCAAGAGGCAGAGCACATGGATTGATCGTCGAATGCTACCTACAGTATGGTTGGATTGGATTCATGTGCTACCACCATTCGCTGCGGATCACGGTCACAGCGGAGATCGCGTTAAGTTTCTTCTTTAACAATCACGGAGCACTACCAATTATAGCATGCAGGAGCCGGAGCCTCGACAGCGACCAGAAGGATGAGATTGTTTGGACACTAGAATCGTCCGGAAAATATTCAGCAATCAGCCTATGAGATTCAGTTCAGTGGACTGGTGACATCAAACTTCCCAAGTCTCATCTGAAGGCCTGGGCTACTCCGAAGTGTAAATTCTTCACCTGGCTACTTCTCCAAACCAGAATATGGATGGCGGCAAGGCTACAGCAAAGGGGATAGGAAAACAACTACTTCTGTGCACTTTGCGTACGTAATCTAGAAACGGCCACACATTTGTTTGTCGAATGTCCCTATGCAAGGAGAACATGGACCTTGGTAGCTCGGTGGAGCGTATGTCCAAACATGCAGCCGACGACATGGAGTGAACACGAAGACATGGAAACCTGGTTCATGGCGGTGACTGAGGCAGGGACCAAGGAAGCGCATTATCCCACGATCATGACATTGTGGCACCTGTGGAAGGAAAGGAATTCAAGGGTTTTTGATGGAGCTATGAACTCTGAAGCTACGGTGGCAACGAAAATAAAAGATGAGTGCTCTGATTGGCATTCGGCCAAAAGACACTCTGCAGCTTCAAATAGGATTGTACCAAATACTATGAGTAATTAGCTTAGTTCCTAAGTTTTCCATTAGGCGGTCTGCCTAATGGAAATCGTGCTTCTCGCGCATTTGTATGTTTAAAACTCCATTTGTATGTTTAACCGGGTCTTAAAAAAACTAGCAAATATGCCCGTGCGTTGCAACGGGACAAAAGAACTATTAAAATTCATTTAAAATGATAATATGAATGATAACTTAAGTTTTATTTTTTATGATTTATTTTATGATAATTATCATATTTATAATATACGTTAATGCTCACAATAAATAACAATGGCATATTATACTTGTATCGAATTAACATACTTTGGTATATTTTTTCCTTTTCTTACAAAGCGTATAGTTATTTAGATATAAATAAATATATTATAATTTTATAGCTTTTTTCATACTGCTCATAGATATCGACCTCTGTAGCTTTTTTACGCATCGTCATACCAACTTTCGTAACTGCATTAGGATTGTTCTATCCACCGATGATTATGATACTATTTTTTCACATAGTAGCTCTTGTCATGAACCACATACTGCCGAACATTCTGGTTCATGAAATAATTAGTTGTACAATTGACTAATCTATATTTAAATACCAATAAATTATTTAAATACAATTGACATAGATGTTGTAAATCTTTCTCGTCAAAATTTTAATAAAAAAAGTTAAGAATTATATACTGCCACTTTTTAGTTTATGAAATAATTTGTTGTGCCGTTAACTAATCCATATTTGATTTTTAAACAAAACTAAATTGGTGGTGTAAATCTTTCTCCTCAAAATTTAATACAGAAATAAACATAATAATTGTTAAAAAGTAGGGATTATGAACCGAGCTTGTCTTGGGTAGGAATTGGACAACGAAAAGTCCGTGAAGACTTGGGGAGACAATGACCAAGAGAATATCCTGTACATATTCAAACCATATGCATGTAACCTATATAAGGATGATTAACACACCTGTATTCAAAAACACAACCTAATTATATTCACAACATATATGGATGGATCATATTTTTATGAACTAATAAAATTGGTTTGATATTTTTCT
Source organism: Bothriochloa decipiens (assembly GCA_023333625.1). Taxonomy (NCBI): domain Eukaryota; kingdom Viridiplantae; phylum Streptophyta; class Magnoliopsida; order Poales; family Poaceae; genus Bothriochloa; species Bothriochloa decipiens. Next base: position 22,851,976 of record CM041632.1, on the reverse strand, counting down.
GATTTTTCTGTGATTTTTTGTGAATTTTATAACATTTTAACGTTTTGCATCCGAAAACCTGACCTATTTTAAAAATTATTAAAGCCCTTCCACCTTTTTCTTCTTTCTTATATTTTTTTCATTTGATACCTTATATTATTTTTTTATTCTAAGTTAGCACTACCATACTGGAGTTGGAGTCGGAGAGGTGGACAGAATTTTTTTGAATCAGGAAGCGGACAGATTATTAGGTGGAAATTTTTTTGTTTTATTATTATTATGATTTTCTAACCGTAAACATATAGGACACGGAGAGGTGAAAGAAAAAAGAGGTAGAGAAATTTTGCCTCTTTATAGATAAAAAAAAAAGAGCCGGAGAAGAACAAGTCGTCTCCGTGGAGACGGACCCTGCTCCGCGCAGCTCGGCCTCGGCCCATGGGCTCCTCGTTTTAGCTCCTGAATGGGCCCTGCTGCACCGGCACCCCAGCTGGGCCTGCCTGCCTGTTCGCTGCTGGACCAGACCAGACCTTAGATCGGCCCGTGTTCTCTCGTTGAGTCGAGTCGTTCCTCAAAAAGAGAAACCGAGGGAAAGCCAGGCAACACAGCCCGAGCGACGAGAATTGCAGCCGGCGCCGCCTTCCCTCCGCAATCACCCACCGCCACCGGCGCCGCCGCTCCCTCTCCTCACCTCCCCACACCGGAGCCGCCGCTACTGATGGGTAAGCGGCCGCGTCACGGCGCCCCCATTCGCCGCCTCATACAAGACGGCGGCCTCGCTGTCCCCGGCTCCTCTGCTGAGGACGTCGCCCACGCCCTCCGCATGCACCGCCCCGAGCTCCGCCGCAAGAAACTCAAACCCTTCATCCAAGTCGTCCGCCGCGTCCTATCCACCATCCCCTCTCCATCTTCCTTGGACTGCGACGACGAGGACGACTCCACCTACCAAGCTACAACCACCTCCACCACCTCCCTCTCCGACTAGTCCACCCACCCGCCGCCTCCACCCGATTTGGATATCACCAAGACCATGATTCGCTCCCAGTACGCCTCGCAGTCGCAGAACCCTGGCACTAACCACCAGCTGGAGATTGAGGGGCGCCGTGGAGACGGCGGCGATGCCAAGCCAGAGGCTCCAGACTCCCAAGGAGTCGTCACTGGGGACAAGGGACTGAGTTTTGCTGATCTCGGCGGGATGGAGGAGGTGATGGAGAAGCTGCTGGTGGAAGTGGTGGTGCCCCTGTGCTGTCCGGAGCTGCCGCGTATCCTTGGGGTTAGGCCTGTTGCTGGGCTACTGCTGCACGGACCCCCTGGTTGCGGGAAGACTACCTTGCACATGCCATTGCCAATGAGACAGGTGTGCCGTTCTACAAGATCTCAGCCCCGGAAATCGTGTCTGGGATATCTGGTATGTTCTCTGACTCTTTCCCATTACAGATTGGGACGCTCCTTATTTGGCCATATAGTTTGGTCTCATTTTCCTTTTAATAAGTTGTGTCAGGATTCATGTGGAAGATAATAATCACATAATGCTTGTGTTTATGCAGGAGGTTCTGAAGAAAACATCAGGGGCTTGTTTCAGAACGCATATAGGACTGCTCCCTCAATTCTATTCATAGATGAGATAGATGCAATTGCATCCAAGAGGGAGAATCTGCAACGAGAGATGGAGCGACGGATTGTTACTCAACTGATGACATGCATGGATGAATTCCACCAGAATAATGGTCGTGATGGTTCTAATAATCCAGGTTATGTTATTGTCATTGGAGCTACAAATAGGCCAGATGCTGTGGACCAAGCTCTTCGAAGGCCAGGGAGGTTTGATCGAGAGATATATCTTGGTGTTCCAAATGAGAATGCACGGAATCAGATACTGAGGATGCTTGTTCGGAAGCTTCGACTTGAAGGCCAGCTTGACTTTTTCAAGATAGCAATGGCCACACCAGGTTTTGTTGGTGCTGACTTGATGGCATTAGTCAATAATGCAGGGTCTCTGGCAATGGAGAGAATAATTAATGAAAGAAGAGTTCGGCATCGTTGTGAGCATGAGGTAAACATCAAATGGTTGAAGCAGCAGTCTTGGAATGAGGCAAGACGGAGAGTATACATGTTACCATGAATGACTTTGAGGTATAACTTTTATATGTAGAGCTTATGCCTAGAATCCTGTTTAATTTCAACCTGTGTAAGCTGGATTTAGATTTAAACTTGATCTGTTTTTCCTAACAGTCTTTGTTTTCCGTTTCATATTTTTTAGTACGTTAGTTCAGCTGTTAATTTTGTGTTTTGTAAGATTATAAATATTGCAAGATTGCAACAGATTGATACCTTTTCCTTCCTTGGCGTGTAGAGTTTTTGTAGGCGCCCCTTTCCCTCCAATTTTCTTCTGTTATTGGAATTTTTATAAGATTCCCATGGATTTACAATGTGACATGCATTTTCAGTTCGTATGTTTTCTTTTCTTTCACTGACTCGATTCACTTTACTTGCTGAAGGAAGCCATAAAACTTGTTCAACCCTCTTTGAGAAGGGAAGGATTTACTTATATTCCTGATGAAACTTGGGATGATGTCGGAGGTCTTGATTCATTGAGGAAAGAGTTTGAACGCTACATTGTTAGATGTATTAAGAGACCTGAAGATTGTGATGTGAGTAAATTGCACTTAAATACCGACGGACTGTATTTTACTCTTCTTCATGATTTGTTATACTGTAGCCTTTAGTGTTTGGCACGTTAGACGCTAAGAGCAGTTCAGAATTCGGACGACTGAGTACTGACATATGTGGTGTTTATTTGATATACTTTGTAATATCTATAAATCTTTTTATAAATATTTAGTACATATGAGTTTTGTTTCTCGTCTATAAGGAATTTGGAGTGAGCATGCAAGATGGCTTCCTGCTGTTCGGACCTCCGGGTTGTGGGAAAACACTCATAGCAAAAGCAGTGGCACATGAAGCAGGGGTTAATTTTATTCATAAGGTAGCTGATGTTTGCTTTTCCATATACTATCAAGTTCATGCAAATAATACTGACATAATTCGCCTTCTGGAACTAGGGGCCTGAGCTATTGAACAAGTACGTCGGAGAGGGTGAATCAGAAGTTAGGAAAATATTCAGTCGTGCACGCACTAACTCCCCATGCTTAATATTTTTTGATGAGGTACGGTTTTCGTGTAGTCTGTCATACTACACATTACGTTGAGCTAAAACTATGTCGAAGACTTCAAGCAAGTCTGGATGCTTGATGCCTCTCTATACTATCGGAAGCGATCAACAAACTTGAACGTAACTGTTTTTATACATGTTCAAGTGTTTGTCCCCTTTCATTTGGCAGGTAGATGCATTGGCAACAAAAAGAGGTAAAGAGGGGGGATGGGTTGTTGAGCGCCTCCTAAACCAGGTTTGAATGTTTTGGGGCAACCTCTAAAGTCTAAATCTTCTTAGTTTTTCTTGCCCTTGCTTTTCTTATGTATGTTATTCTGGTTCTTGTGTATGCAGTTACTTATCGAACTTGATGGTGCTGGTCAGCGTAAAGGTGTCTATGTGATAGGAGCTACAAACAGGTACCTGCCAGTTTACCTTTTGTTTATATATTCATTTAACCCTGGATCAAATCATCTTGGCAAAGGATGAAGCCTACCACAAGCAGCGCTATAAAAAGAACTGGTATGAGAAGGGAGACAGGAATACCAGTTTTTTCCACCAGGCCATTATTAAGAGGGCTAGAAGAAATACCATTACTCGTTTCCAAAATCCTGATGGCACCTTTTCCGCGACCCAGGCTTAGCTAGCCCAAACAGCTAACGATTACTTTAAGTCCATTTTCAGGTCAAATGCAAATGTTGCTACAGGTCACACAATGCAGGAGCACGAGTTGGAAACATCAGATACCATAGGTGAGGATGAATATACTAGATCTATACCTGATTTGCAGGAACTCCACAATATTGTCAAGAACATGAGAAGTAATGCAGCTCCAGGACCTGATGGACTAAGTGCAGGTTTCTACAAATCCGCATGGCAGTGGGTCAGTAAGGATGTCCTTGATTTGGTCACAAATTTCTATCAAAATGCTGTTATCCCTCATGATATCAATAAAACCTACATCACTTTGATTCCTAAAATAAACGCCCCTGTCACTCCTAAAGATTATAGACCTATAAGCCTTTGTAATGTCATTTACATGATTATTGCAAAATCTCTATCTGACAGAATGAAACATCATTTACCTCACATCATTCATCCTTCTTAGTCTGCTTTTGTTCAGGGTAGACACATTGCATCTAATATCATTATTGCCCAAGAGATCATTCATAGTTTGCTTGGAAACAAAAAGCTTTCTTTCTTAAATTAGATCTAGCCAAAGCTTTTGACAGGATTGAATGGAATTTTATTGTAAATGCTCTTAAAAGACAGGGTTTCAGTGATCATTTCATAAACTTGATTTACAACTGCATTTCAACTACAAATCTCTCTATTTTGATTAACGGTGAACCGAGCCCGGTTTTCTATCCACAAAGAGGTAAAAGGCAAGGTTGCCCTCTCTCTCCTTACTTGTTTATAATTGCCATCAATGAGTTGTCAATTTTCCTGTAGAGGCATTCTACTAATCATAATATTAAAGGCATCACTTTGGGCCCCAACAGCCCATGTATACATGCTCTTCTTTTTGCAGATGATCTGATTATTTGTGGACAAGCAACTCAAGAAGAGGCCACCAACATCAACTCCATCCTTCAATCCTTTTGTGCGGCTTCGGGACAAATCCCCAATTTCTCCAAATCCTCCATCACTTTCAGTAAATGTGTTGATCCACAAAGCAAAGAGGTGGTCAAGTCCATGTTTCCAGTCCCTGACATGGCCCCTAACTCCATTTATCTGGCCACCCTCTCATTTTCAACCACAATGACAAACTAAAGCTTATAACTTCATTCTTCAGAAATTCAGAGCAAAGTTGACCACCATTAAAGCCAATAAACCCAATCATGCTGGCCGCCTGGTTTACATCAACTCAGTCCTTGCTTCAATTCCTATCTACTACATGTCCACCATCCTTTTCACTAAAACTTTCATCTCTAAAATTACTTCAATCATTAATAAATTTTGGTGGGCTGGGGTGAAGGAAGAAAACTCTACTACTTCTTTTAATTTCAGGTCTTGGACAGATATATGCAGGCCAAAAAAAGAAGGTGGTCTAGGTATAAGAGATCTTCTCACTATCAACAGGAGCCTCATCGTACATGCTGCATGGAACATTGCGACAGGTAAAAATCCTTTTCTCACAAATATTCTTAAAGCTAAATATTTTCATAACACAAGCTTTTGGCTGGCAAAAAACATTCCTACCAAATCAGCCTTTTGGTCTTCTATCCTCCAACAAGCCCCAGCCTCTGCACATTTGTGTAGGGATGGCTGCTGGCTATTTTCCCTTCCCCAGACCTCGCAATGCGGGAGTCTACGGCACCGGGTACGCCTCTTTGGTCTTCTATCCTCCAAGTCAAGAAGATTCTTGTTGACAATTGTATTATTCAAATCCATAATGGCCAATCCAGCATATGGTCCACTCCTTGTGTCCTATTTGGCATGAAATCCATAACCACATAAAGATGTCAGTTATAGTTCCTAAATTACCCAATAATATTTCTGATCTCTTGGACAGCAACACTCACCATTGGGATTTCAACTTCATCTCTCAATTTTTGATAACCATGCTACTACTAAGATCTGTGCCACCCAAATAGTCCATTCTACAGACCTTGACATCATCACCTGGAAACCAGCTGCAAAAGGAGTGTGCACAGCCAAAGAAGCTTTCAATTTTCTTAACTCACAAGTGCAAGTTCAAATTCCCAACCAAGGCTCCAGAGCTATTACTAATCAAGCTATGACCATTCTAAGAAGAGCTTGGAAGCACAAGTTTCTCTCACCAAATATTAAGACTTTTGTTTGGAGAATCATTAGAAGGACTATTGCTACAGGTGCTCATGCAGGAAACCTCTCTATGAAAATTAACAAAAACTATGACAGGTGTAATTCTTTTGAAAATGACGCTCATCTCTTCTTTCACTGTGATTTTGCCAGAGCAGTTTGGTTTTCCTCCAAAATACCACTTCGCACCTCTTTATTGCCTTTTGAACAAGATGGAGTACAGGAAATCTTAAGGCAAATTATCACGGCAACTACTACTGATCTTCAATTTCAAAGGATCATGACTACTTTATGGTACTTATGGAGAGCAAGAAATGATCTTAGCTTTCAAAGGAAGAAATGGACTGTTTTGCAGGTACACCATGAAGTGGAGGCGAATTTGAAAATTTCAATGGTAGATGCTGCTGCCATCGAGTCTTCGATCTCTGGAGAAAACACTCGGCTGAGGCTATTGCGCAGGCCTCCATCATCTGATTCTCGCACTTGCACATTCCCATGTTTGATTGCAGGTACTAGGTGCTATACAAACGCTTCACTGCAGCCTGATGGAGCCACGGCTGATTCAAGACCAGCTGGGCTAGGCGTCTTCCTCCTTGACCCTATGCGACAACTCAAGGTTTTTATCAAGGCAAGAATAGAACAGGTCAATTCAGTCATCATGGCTGAAGCTGAAGCAATGGCTCTAGCGGCAAAACTTGTCAAATCCCTTGGCATTGAGGAGATATCTTTCCTTACAGACAATCAGATCTTGGCAAATTTCTTCAGTGAAGCAACAAATGGCGCTCCTCCTCACTAGGGAGTCAGATCTTCTTCTCAAAACTTTTTAAATGCTCTTCAAGGAAGGAACTGGAAGGTTCTTAAAATTGGCAGGCAAGAGAACACGACTGCACATATATTAGCTACTCAGGCTTTTCATAGATCTTTAGATCATGCTGCCAATAAACAATTTCTATGTACAAATGCTAATCATGTAAACAGATGCCCTCTCAAGGAGGCTCTGAACTTTGTCAAATGGGAGACGGTCTCCTGTATAGCAGCGACGTGCTGCTAGTAATAAATTTGGTTTCCTTGTCAAAAACAGAAAACCTGGATGGAAGGTGAACTGTAGCCCCTTTCTGGTACAGAATTGATGTGATAGATGATGCTATTCTACGGCCTGGTAGATTCGGGAAGAAACATTATGTACCTTTACCTGGTGCTGACGAATGGGTTTCAATATTAAAGGCACACGCTCGAAGCAGACCCATCTCATCAGCAGTTGATTTGGATGCATTGGCACACCGAGAAGAGTGTAGCAATCTCACTGGTGCTGACCTAGCATTACTGGCAATATATGTGATCTCATCAAACAGACCTCTCTTTGAATATGCCCAAAGGGTGCATGAGTGCTTGTAAAAGTTAGATTCTTTCTAGCTAGGAGGATGCGTCGCTAGTGAATGCTACTGAGTTGATAAGTCTTGTAATAATTGCAGCACTATTGTGTGTGAATATCAAATTGATAATTTGAAAAAGTTCAATGCTTTCTTCATCAGGTGAATGAGGCAGCCATGGCAGCTATGGAAGAGAGATGTGAGTTCCCCGCAAACAGGACATCTCCTCGTTCGGTTGAGCTCAGACACTTTGAACAAGCCCTACCACAGCTGAAGCCATCAGTATCCGAACAGGTAAGTGCAAAGAGTAACTATGCATATATCTGTAGCACCTACTTCACCACTGTTAGCTGTTTTCACCATGGCTCTCTTTCCTCTTGGTTACAGCAAAGGAAATATTACGATGCATTGTCGAAGCTATACTCGTCAACCTGATGGATTACATCTTGGCGCGCGCGTGTGTGTGGCGCCATCACTGCTACCCACTGCTGGCACTGCAGCATGCTAATTTAGGAAATGTGCGTTGGGTGCTTCCATTTCACTCTGTTCGGTTTTGGTTTTGCTTATTTTACCTGCTTCACCTACACATTCTGTTTGACTTTATAACCATAAATTATTGTAATACATCATGTTTCAAATACATAGAGAACTCATTTTGGGGCAATTATTTTCTTTCCCTCATTTTCAGTTGTAATCATGATTTTACCCTTATTTTTTAGGATTTCTGATTTTATTCTCACTTTTTTGAATCTAGCCCCTAACGTACTAATCCGTTAGAGGCGTTTAACGGAAGCCCCTTCCTCGTTCCGTAACAAACTCCAAAAGGCTAAAGTGGAGGGATGCGCTCACGATGCCTTCACCCAAATTTGTCCCTGATTTGATGACGTGTGATGCGTAAACCTAACCAAATTCCAAACGGCCAAATAAAGGCGCGAACCTAGGCTAGGCTACCCGTCGACTAGGTAAGGAGGCTTACGAAGACTTCTCCGATCCAAGTCGATCGCCGTGGCATGGCTAGCAGTAGTGGCACGGCGCCGACCTGTTTACCTGCCAATAAAAACATGTGTGGCCGTGGCTCGCATATCTGGTGGTACGTTCAGAAGAAGCCGTGGGTCTCGTACTCCGGTAATGGGAGGACACGTCGCTTCGACGGGGGTAACCTGCCACGAGTGCCACAGCCAGCTCCATCGTAGGTACTGTAGCACGTACCATCACGTTGCGATGGCTCAGATGGGCTCGCCCAGGCCATACGGCCATACTACTCCACGCCACACGCACAGCGTCCTCCGACACTGCCACGGTTCAACCTTGTCGGCATCGACCAACCGGTTCAACTGACTTACCCCCTTCTGTCTGCCTGCCTGCTCATTTGCTCGGCAGTCGCTCCCAATTCGCGTCAATCATCTCTCTCAGTTCTCGATCGATCGCCACCGTGGAAGGTCAATGCTCCATGCAGCGATGCAGACGTCTGGGCCCTAGCCCGCCAATCATTGCTGCCCCTCGATCTGCAGCGGATCAGTACTCCTACAAGAGTTCCGCACCGGTAGAGGGAGGGAGGGGCCAGCGAGCTGCCACGGTCATCGCCGTCGGACATGATTCCTGCGCCGGTGCTTTCCCGCCCAGTTTTCCTGCGCGTTGTCTCCTGCGCCCGTACGGCAGCGGAGCCCACCTACGAAAAAGCAGCTACGCATGCGGCAGAGAAGCACGGAACCAGGAACCAGTGCGGTCTGCGGTGTAGCACGCGCAGATCTGCAGCGGACCCCACCAACTTCAACTGACTAAAAAAAGTTATATCTAACAAACCAGAAATTTAAATTAAATTTTAATTGCACAATTAAATTCATTAAAATAATAAATTCTTAAAAACAAGATCCCACATAAATAAATATAGATAAAATTTTATTTATAAATATTTACCTTAAATTATTTTTTTCTTAAAATCTGCTAGAACATCGCTAACTACTTGATAGAACGTGTTAGAATATTTCTAAAATACATGATATTCTAGGAAAAAATACATTAGTTAAGCACAAGCACAAAGGACAAGAGACAAAATCAGAGGCTTGTGGTAGAACAAGTGACAATAAATAAAAGTTTCAGATGTCCTAACAGAAAAAAGGATAAATAGACAAAACTTTCACCCTATAACGACAAAAAAAAACTTTGATGGGTAATAGCGGCACAAACACAAAGACAATGAATAATTTTTTTTATAGAAGGACAATAGACAAAATTTTCTTCCTAGAACGGCACAGGTACCAATACAATGAATAATTCTTTTCTATGGAAGGACAAATAGACAAACTTTTTTCTTAGAACGGCACAACAAAAAAACTTTGATGTGTAACAGCGACACAAACACAAAGACAATGGACAATTCTTTTCTATGAAAGAACAATAGACAAAATTTTCTCTCTAGAACGGCACAAAGACAAAATTTTCTTTCTGTTTTTCTTTTTATTTTTATACTTCATTTATTATTTTATTTTTATGTATATATTTTTTATCTCTTTTTACTTATTAGTTTAAATTTTTAAATTATGTTTTTAGCGATGTTTTATTATTTATTTAGTGATGTTTTATCAGGTACTTTTTTAGCGATGTTCTATCATGTGTTTAATGATGTTCTATCATGTCTCTAGAACGGCGCAAAAAAATACAATAGACAATTATTTTCTATGAAAGGACAATAAACAAAATTTCTCCCTAGAATGGCACCAGAATAAAGACAAAAGAATAAAAATAAATATATAAATAAATGATGGAAAAGAAAAAGAGAAAAAGAGAAATAAAATGAAAGAACAAGAAAAAAGGACCACTATAACAGCACAAGTCCATACATGTCCATGCATATCCATCAACTAAAAAAAGTTATAACTCCTAAATAAAAGATCTAAAATATTCTGATAGCACCACTGGAATTACTACAATAAATCCTTTCAAACAAGATCTCGTATCGATATATTTTAAAACATCATTAAAAAAGTAACATCACTAAATACATGATAGAATATCATTAGATAAATAATAAAACATTACTAATAACATGATAGAACATCACTAAACACATGATAGAACATCGCTAAAAAAGTACATGATAAAACATCACTAAATAAATAATAAAACATCGCTAAAAACATAATTAAAAAATTTAAAATAATAAGTAAAAAGAGATAAAGAAATATATACATAAAAATAAAAATAATAAATGAAGTATAAAAATAAAAGAAAAACAGAAATAAAAAAGGGAAAAAAAGGAAATAGACAAGAAATGCAAAGTAAAGAAAAGAAATAAAAAAAAGAACCGAGATCCTGCCCATCCGCACATGGGCCGCAACTCCCTGGCTCGTCCACTCCGCAACTCCCGCGCTTCCCACCCCGCTCCCGCGCTTCCCGCCAAGGCTGCTCGGCGGACGCATCGGGTCCGCTCGGACCCGAAGATTTCCGATCATCGCCATGCACTGATGATGCAATGAGGCAGCCGCGGCCCACTCTGCCACATGATGCATATACGGCGCCACTACCAAAGGGCTCCGTCTCGGCCCATGGGCTCCTCGTTTTAGCTCTGGGCCTGGCTGCCTGTTCGATGCCACTACGCTGGACTAGATCGGTCCGTGTTCTCTCGTTGAGTCGTCGTTTTCTAATTAAGAGAGAAAAAGAGAGGCTCCACGAGACGAGCGACGACAAGTGGACCACCTAGCGATAATTGCAGCCGGCAGAAGAAATTCTTCCTACTTTGATTATTTCATCTAGCTAGTGACGAGGAGGTAGCCGTCACAAATTGGTTTGAGTACAAGATACGCTTTAACCCACCAAGAGGGTACAAAGAACAAGTACGATATGTTACTCACCCAGAAAAAAAGCAAGGCCACAAATTGCGTCTAGCTTGGTTAAGTTTTGTTGCGATGAAATCTATCTATCCATCTGAATTTGGTGTGGTTGCTCGTTTTCTCTATATCTGTTTTAGAATTTATATATAACCACATTTTCAAGTAGACAGTATGGTGGTCAACAGGGTGACGTCTATATTGACTTTGTACATCTCAAGATCAACTATGGGTGAGTTCACTTTGATTTTCTTATGCGCTTGAAGTCTCAGAACTGTTTCTGGTCAGTTCCAGCGCCCAGCCCAGTTACGCCGTAGGCCATAACACGTGCGCTGGCGCAGCGGCGTTATTTCAGGTGGGCCGGACCTTGTGAGAGGCCTAGCAGTAGCAAGGCACAGTGGCAAAAGGAAATCCTTTTTTTCGCTCTGATCTCAAGTGCTACTGCCTTCCAGCCCTTCCTGCTGCTGCTTTGCCGCTTCCAGATTCTCGCGGCGGACGGGCGTGATCGTGATTCCAAGCCACACGTGACACGACGGCTTGTGTGATGGACCTGTGTTTTTTTTTTTAGGGTGGAGTTCAGACGACCCCTGCTCGTGAGCTATCACGTCTGTAACCTTGTCACGGTTAACTCTCTTCTTTTTTTTTTTTATAAAGCCATTTGACGTCCTTTATTGATCTTGAATAATATTTACCTGGTCACCAAGGCTCCTAGAATGAAGTTAGGAGGTTCATCGACCCAATTACACGACAACTTTTCTCTCGTAGCTACATGAGCTGCAGAATTTGCTTCACGATTACAATGCTCAATATCAATAAAAACAAAATCTTGCCACATCATATCACATTCATCGTAGATTGGCGCACTTACTGTTATCGAGAATCCCCTTGTTTCATTGTTTTAACTACTTCTGTGCAATCTGATTGAACTCTTATTCGATTGCATCCCATCATTTGCGCCAGCTTCAAACCTTCTCTAAGAGCGCTTGCCTCCGCAGCAACCGCCTTGGCCATATGCTCAAAATAGCACACCCTGGCCCCAATGAACGAGCCAGTTGAATCTCTTATGATCGCACACGTACTTTCTGTACTTGATTCCGCCTTGTAACTTGCATCAACATTTAACAATAACTCCAACCGTCCTGTTTCTTGTTGCCCTTCTTCGTTGATCTCTGAAAATTTGTCGTCAAGGTAGCAATTGATAGCGCCGATCTTGTCGGATTTTGAACAGTTTCACCATTCACAAACTTACGGCGTTCCCACCAAATAAACCACGTTGCATTTAAGATCAATTCAGCTAAACCAATGTGGTTTAGTTCATCAACCTGTCTTGGCACCATAATCATATCAGCCACTACTTCTGAACCTGACTGATGTATAGATAGCACCCGGCTAATTATATCTGAAACTCCCAAAATACGCCAGATTTCCTTTGCTCTGTGGCATGTAAAGAGAACATGCTTGATATCTTCATAATTGTCATGACATGCAGGACAACTACTTGAGTTTTCAACCGATTAGCAAGAACCCCTTTACAGGGAATTAGCCCATGCAAAACCCTCCATCCGAATATTTTTATCTTTGCAGGAACATAGCTTTGACCATACTTGTTCATCCCCCACGCCACCAGCCTGATCAATGACTCTGTTGGCTCCAAACTTGTGGATCCATTGTAGATGATAAGTTGAACCGACAGAGAAGTATTCGTTTTTGTTGTAGTGCCAGGCCACAAGGTCCTCCCTTCCTTGCCTTAATGGAATCTGCAAAATTCTGTTCACGTCAACCTCCCAAAATAGTGTCTTTATCAAATCCTCATCCCATGCTCTTGTTATTGGGTTTATAATCTCATCCACCTTCGCGATCAGGTTGTTTCCTCTAGCGTTAAAATTTTCAGACTATGGCTTGATGGAATCCAGTTATCTTTCCATATATTAATTTGTGATCCATCCCCTACACGCCAAATACATCCTCGTTTAAAGCAATCCAAGCCTGCTAAAATGCTTTGCCATGTGAAGGAGCTTCCACTCTTCAGTTTAGCATCCAGTAGCTTTTCGTATGGATAATATCGTGCTCTTAAGGCTCTCGCACATAGTGAGTCTAGTTCTAACAGCAGTCTCCAAACTTGTTTTGCCAGTAGGGCTTTATTAAAAGATTCAATATCTCTGAATCACATGCTCCCTTATTCTTTGGAATACAAAGTTTCCACCAAGCTTTCCAATGAATCCTCTTATTATCATCGTCATCACCCCACCAAAACTGAGATATGCCGTCTGTTATCCCTTTGCATATGTTTTTCGGAATTTTGAACACCATCATCACATAAACTGGTACGGCTTGAGCGACAGATTTTATTAGGACTTCCTTTCCTCCCATGCTTAGTAGCTTCTCCTTCCATCCTTTTATTTTTCCTGGACCTTGTCAACCAAATACTGAAAGCAATCACTTCGATCTACTTCTACCAATGCAGGTAGTCCCAAATATTTTTCAGCCAGTGATTCGGTCACAATATTCAAGGCTTCACAAACCTCCACTTTGACATCCACATCAGTGTTTGGGCTAAAGAAAATGCTTGACTTTGCATCACTAATTATTTGTCCCGAGTTTGAGCAATACTGGTCCAGTAAGTTCTTCAGGACCTCTGCATTCTCCTTGTCCGCCTGCATTAGAATCAGGTAGTCATCTGCAAATAGCAAATGTGATACAGCAGGAGCTTCTCTATAGACCCACACCCCCTGTAGCTCCCATCTATTTTTTGCACCCTTCAGTAAGCCTGATAGAACTTGTGCAACCATTAGAAAAAGGTAAGGTGATAACAGATCCCCTTGCCTCAATCCTCTTGTTGGTGTAAACTGATCAGTCTCCATCAAATTTACTCTGACCCTATATTTCACAGTTTTGACACACGCCATGGTTAACTTGATCCATCTCCGATCAAACCCCATCTTTATCATTATCTTTTCGAGGAATCCCCATTCCACTCTATCATATGCCTTGTGCATATCCAACTTGATTGCACATAAACCCTTCTTACCGTGCTTCTTTTTTATTGTGTGGATGCTTTCATAAGCTAACCAAATTTATCTGTTATGAGTCTCCCTGGCACAAAAGCACTCCGGTGGTCACTAATAACATCAGATAAAATACCACAAAGCCAGTTTGCCAACATTTTTGATATAACTTTATATACCACATTGCACAAACTTATTGGTCGAAATTGGGATACCATTGCAGGATTATTTACCTTGGGGATTAAAACTATTGTCGTATCATTCCACCCTTCTGGAATCTCTGCTGAATTCACAACTTCCAGCACTTCTTTCACCAGGTCATCACCCAATAGCTCCCAAAATCATTTATAAAAAATGGCATGCATTCCATCTGGCCCTGGCGCTTTAAAATTGCCAATCTGGAACAAAGCTTTCTTGACTTCTTCAGAGGTAAAAGGAGCCAACAGTCTTGTATTCATATCATCCGTTACAGAACGCCGAACGTCTGACAGAACACTCGGGTCTGGGGCCCCCACCTCTGATGTGAACAGATTCTCAAAGTAGTTTTGTACAATACCGCACATTGCCTGCCCGTCCTCCTGCCTCACTCTGCTATCATCCATCAATCCCTTGATTGTATTCTTCTTTCTTCTTTTTGTTGCAAAATTATGGAAGAAATTGGTGTTCCTATCGCCCTGCTTGAGCCAGTTTGCTCTCGCTCTTTGGAACCGATGAATTTCCTCCTGCTCTAACATTAGTTCAAGCCGAACCATGATCTCCCTTTGAGATTCTATATTATGATCAGTCATTGGCCCCCTTTTCGGTCTTTCTAATTCTCTATTTAGATCAGTTATTCTTTTTGCCGGTGCTTTTAGGACCGCCCTATCCCATTTGTGAAGCTCTTCATGAACGTCATTCACCTTATCTAAGAAAGTTGGTCCCTCACCCTGTGCTTTTGCTCTTGGTGAAGCAGTTTTGATCATCTCCTCCACCGTATCTTCCTAGAGCATCTTGCTTCAAAACGTTTTTTTGCCACTCCTTCCTTGATTCGGTGCTAAATAGTGAGTGTCCATAACGATGGGCCGATGATCCGACCTAGTAATCTGACTATTTATAAGCATTGACTAGGGGAACATATCTGACCATTGCATATTTGCCACAGCCCTATCCAGTCGTTCTCTGATTTCACCTCTTCGCAACGTATACAAATCACCGATGAATCCCATGTCATTCAGCCCGCACTCAGACAGTACATCATGGCATGCTTGTAGCTATCGTTGTGATCTCGCTCTGTCTCCTTCTTTCTCTAAATTATATAAAATCTCATTAAAATCTCCCATGAGCAACCATGGAACTGACAAGTCCCCTTTGATCGCTCGTATTGCTTCCCACGTTACTGCTTTACGATTCCAATCCGGTTCACCGTAGATACAAGTAAACCTCCATCCTCCATCCTCTTCTACAACTACATCGATGTAGTTTTTGTCACTGCTTGTACCCGTATATCAATTTCACTTCTCCACATTAGCAGCAACCCACCACTTCTCCCGTCACTTTCATGTAAAACCTTATGATCATACCCCGCTTGTCTTCTAACATTTTCTGCCTTTTCTATCTCAGACAGGAAAAACACATCTGGGTTTATTCGTCTCCGGACCTCCAGAAGCGCACGAACTGTGCGGGAACTCGAGAGCCCCCGACAGTTCCAAGCTATGAGTTTCATTGCGCCCGATCACTCTCCTCGATGGAGAGAGCCGATCTCACATTGGGGTTTTCTGTAGCAGACTCCACTCCGCTAATCTTGGCCTCTTCTTTTCTTGCGCTGCCAGCGGACTTACATTAACGTTAGGTGCCAGCTCCTTACTATCTTCTAAAGCCAAGGTTCCACTCATATTCAGGTCACCATCATGATCTGCACCATCCTCAGTATTTGCAGGGACTTCCATATCAGATAGTTCCTCATCATTGCCAGCACCACGACCTCCTCTTCCACCTCGTCCTCTTCCTCTCCCTCTTTTACCTCTTCCTCCTCTATCATCCCTCGTAGGAATCATGGAGTTAAAAGGAACTCGTAATAGTCCCCCCATTCACAGCTTTCTTTTGGGTGAACTCCATCTCCGCATTCAGAAACTTCGTGCCCCAAGCACCCACAGAAAAAGCAAAAACTTGGGATCTTTTCATACTGAACCAGATATTTCATCCTCTCCTTCAACATAATAGGCACCATTCGCACTAGTGATTTTTTAAGGTCTAGCCAGAACCTAACTCAAAGGAACGATGTAGCATTAATCTTCCCTTTCGTCACGACCACTGTGATTAAGTCCCCCACCTTTCTTGCTATCTTTTCTGCCAATTCCTTCTTCTTCATCAGTCTCTCCGGCATACCTTGGATTCAAGCCCAGACAGGAATTCTGTCTAGCTTGATTGTCTTGACATCAGAGAAACCGTCATACTCTTCCAAGACTACAGTAGGTCCTCTGAATAGCCATGGCCTTCCCTCCATTACTCTCGTCCAATCTCCTAAGCAGTGAAACTGCACCACGAACAGGTTTGGCTCCCTAGCTTTGAAGGTCACCTCTGTAACACCTCTGGTGTTATATTAACTAAAACATGTCATGTCATCATATGCACTGCAAAGCATTCATGTTTAAGTCAATCTTAATATGCATTAACTAAAACAAGTTTACATTTCATAGGTTGATTGGATTTCTGGAATGTTTTGTCACATGAAATAATAAAACCCTATTTTTGAATGTCATCGCAAATGCTTAGTTTATATTCTATGTACTTGAGGTATAAATGGTGTTTACATCAGTGTCAAGCATAGTGTATAAGTCTAAGTCCAACCCTAAAAATGATTTCCATATTTGAAATTGAATTTGGATTCCAAAGCTTATTTCCAAGTCTGGCAATTCAAATTTAAATTTAAATTGGAAAGGCTGTAAAAGGTTTTCAAAAGTCAACTTGGTCAACCAAGGGTGTCATTGGGTCAAGGACCTAAAAATGTCCTTGGATAATGTTTGTAGTTATTAATAACCAACCAATTAAGTTAGAAACCAAATCGAGTTTGAATTCTATTTCAAAAACCCTTTATTCCAAAACCTAGTTTTACCCCCTTTTCTCTAATTCAAAATCTATAAAGAATTTGGAGATACTCTAAAAAGATAGTTTATAGATCTTGACAAGAGCTACAAAATTGGTATATAAATTTTTCAAGTTTTCAAAATAAATTTCAAATGAATTTGAAAATACAGTTTTCCAATATTTGACCCCTTTTGATTTTAAAACCATAATTCAAAAATTATGCAAAATTTTGGAAAATTTTGTATATGAAAAAGGTTTGGTTTGGAAATTTAAACATTTCATAGTTTTGAAGATTTTCAAGTTTTATTGAAAAATCAAAAGTAATCTCAAATGTTTGTTTCTACGGTTTTATCCTCTTTTTGAATTTGAATTCAAATTTCAAAATCCAGACAGAATTCGAGGGTGCCAGTTAAAAGAAAAGTGTATCTCTTGAAAAGTTATACAAATGATATTTTTGGAGATTTTCAAGTTCTTATATAAATTTTGGAGTAATTTGTATTTTGAAATAAATGGCATTTCTGTAATTTCTGCGAACAGTACCGAAACCTATCGTCGACCGCCATCGCCGGCTTCTCAACAGGCGCCGTCGTCCACCGCCGCACCTGCTCGGCCGCCAGCGCACTCCTGGACACCCGAAACTTCACCGTCGTCGTGTCGCCCGTCCGTGCGTCACCCTTGGCCTATAAATACCGGTCGGGCGCCGCCGTTTCTCTTCTTTCTTCTTCCTACCGCCGTCGCCGACGACTTTGCTCCGCCGCTCGAATTCACCGCCGATGCTTCACCACTGCCCGATTGCTCTTGCCAATAGCTCTACCATATCCTCACGGTCAATTTGAGCTAGTTCGTGCTTGTTTTCCTCGCCCGAGCTGCCCGCGCGCCGTCGTCTTCTCCACGGCCAGTCGCCGAGCCGCCGCGAGTGTTTTCACCGTCGACCGTCGTCGAGGGTGAAAATATATTATCTTTAACCTCACTACCGTGCTCTCCATGCTATCCTGCATCTTATGCGTAGCATCTTATGCGCACCTTGGCCAGCTTGATGGTCCACAGGAACGCCGGTGACGCCGACCTTGCCATTGGAGCGCCGCCGCCGCCATCACTGCCGCCGACCGCAGCTCGATTCAAGCACTCCGGGCTCTCATTAACGTGCGCATCAGCACCAGGGCGAGCTCCTGCAGCTGTTTGCGCTATCAATTTCATCATTCCCGTGTCATAATCGCCGGCCACCGTAGCTCGCCGCCGGCGCAGTGTTGCCAGCGCCGCCGCGCGCGTAGCCGTTGGGGCTGGAGTTCTAGTTTGGCTTCATTTTGTTGCCAAACAAATTCGCCTGAGTGCGCTGCGTGTGTCCGTGTGGTCGTTGTCGCCGGAAACAGCTCCGATGAGCTTCGCCGCCGCGCCCTAGCTCCGCCGCGCTGCCATGGCCGCCGGCGTGGGTGTCGCCGTCGCCCCGCCGCGCCGTTAGCTACCTCCATCAACTTGTCGTGTCAAGCTAGGCCCAGTGGTCCAAATCTGGTCGCCGGAGACCTCGCCGACGGTGAGTAATCGCCGGTCAACCTCCGGCGGATCGTCGGTCAGCGCGGGAGTACTGTGCCGATTTTCTTTTTCTATTTTCAGAAAATGATTTAAATGCTATTTTCTTTGAAAAATCATAGTAATTTATATATAGCTCCAAAAATTCTAAAATTTTTTTGAGTGTTCTTTATAATTTTATCTACCTAGAAAAAAATATAAAATACCAAATTTGAGTACTTTTTGCATATGTTAAAATTAGTCCTTTTAATTGAAAAATAGACCTTCAATGATTTTTAATAAATAAAATAATTGGCTTTTCATTCTGAAATTTGTTTTGCCATCTAATTAAGCTAAGAGATTTCTAAAATAAAAATTTGGGCTTAATTTGATAACTTTAATTTTATGCCTTTATTTAATGCCGTTAAATAATTAATTAACCCCTTTAGTTAAGTTTAATCATTATAGGATTTGTTTGACTTTGGGATTGATTGATGACCTTGGGTCATTAACCTTAATGACCTTTGGTACTTTACTTAATTGTTTGCGCTTATCTTAATGATGTCATTAGGGCTTAATTAACGTTATTTCATGTGTCTAATTAATTTCTTAAATGGCGTAGTTAACCCTAATGAGTTTTATAAGCGAAGTTTTGTTGGCTTGCAACTTTATCGTGAAAAAAGTTGTACTCGATCCCTTAATCTGATCATGCATCCATCGAGCATCATGTTTACTATTTCATCATGTTAAAGCATATTAATTATCGAATAGCTTCCGTTAACGGAGAGTTAACGTTGTCATCCAGATCCGAAGGAAGAGCAGATTCAGGAATCGGGAGTTGATCCAGAGTTTGAGACCGTCTACCCCGAACATCAAGGCAAGCCCCGGATGCATTTAAACCCTATTCTATTTATAAAAGTTTTACCGCTTCAGATATGATATGTTGCATTAAGTAATAGGAGTTGAGTGAAAAACCCACCAATTGCATTACCTGTCTTATTTTCTTATTCCTTGTTACCTGCTTTGGAAGATAAGTAGTAACGCTTAGCCCTGCTTATTTAGTTAAATGTTCAAAGGTAAAAGAATGAAAAAGATGAGTTTGGTTTTCTTTGTTGGAATCTTGATAATAGAAATAAATCGAGTCCGGACGGCTAACTTGCACTGGGAATAGAGTCCCTCTATAGTATTTTCGTCTGTTGATGCCCTAGGTCCCGTCCGTTGGTGAACTGGTGATATCGAGAATTTAGAAATCCATATGTATGAAGTGATATACGGATGGTTGGAGCCGTGTATATCATGGAGTGACTTATAGTGGGGCCAGAGATCCCACATATGTCATAGTGTGTTTTACTGTGGGGTTTAAGTTCCCACGTATCTCGGTACACTGGGCCGCAGAGCTCACGTGTATCATGTGGTGATATATGGCTGCGGTTGTTATCCCGGTATATCGGTTCATCTGGGGTGCATCGGAGTTAAAGTCTCCGGTATTCCAGTGACCTAGGTCCCAGCTGGGTATGAAAATGGATTTGAATCACCGTTGCTTCTCGGAGAAGAAGACTCGATCGGTGTTCATCATCGTAGTAACAACTTGAACAATGATTAAGGTTTAATAATGAAGTTGGTTGGTAATTGGAGCTAGTCCAATCAAACTTTACTTTCTGTTAAGCTTTTTCGCAAAATTTCTTATCTCCTACAGACCGTACCTTGTCCCTCTAGCCTGCATTTCTTGAGTCTCCACCCCTCTTTTTCGTCGGATCAGTCTTGTTGAGTACTTTTGTACTCAGGATTTGTTGAACCCTTGTTGCAGGTGAGCCTCATGGGCAGGAGTGCTTTGCATCCTGCTGCATGACAGTCGTCGAGGAAAGCAACGACGAGTAAGGTGTTTAGCTCTTGGGCAGAGCTTATCATTTGGTATTGTAATAAAGCTATCTACGGCTACTCCACTACTATTATGGTTTGTACAATTTAAACTGATGTTGTTGTAAGTCTTTCGCTATTTTACTCCGATGTATATTATTTATATCAAACTGTTATAATACTGCAATGTCTCTTTATAACGATTGATCCTGCTCGGAGAATCGTGGATGATTAGGGATTTACCCGACAGACTTCTTAAGTCGTATGGAACACATTCATGGTTATTTGGAGTCTGTTTAGACAATAATCATGCGTGTGGGCCATATGATTTAGGAGGTTCTGCCACAACCTCCTTCGCCGCTGCCCATGCGTTCCTCATTGCACTGAAGAGAGCTGCGTGACTAAACAGCTTCATCGTATGGACCTTAAAAAGGGCTAACCAGCGTGCTTCCTTCACTAGTTCCTCGAGTTCTTCAGAGAGATCGAGGTCTTCCTCCTCTTCTCCTTGCAGTTGCATGTCCTCCAGATGTTTTTCCAGGTTCGCGATCTCATCGTCTTCATCTACTTGCGTCCCTTTTCCCTTCGCTTCCGAACTCGCCATGTCGTCCGCCCCGGTCCAGGCTACTACAACCAGCGTCGAGGAGCGTGGTCCAGGCCTCCTCCCGAAGAATTGTAGGGATCACGTTGATCTCGACGTGAGATTATGTTGACTCTGGCGGCACCGCCAGAGGAAAATGAAACCCTAGTTTAGGGGAAAAAACAAAACAATCGAGGAGTCATCTGTTCGTTCTTGTTGTGTTATTTTTTAAAACAAAAAAAGTTTGATCGTTCCAGCTCTCCACGGTTAACTCTCTTCTTTTCTTCTTTTTCTCTATCTTTTTTTTTCTCTCTCTCTCTTATTCGGCGAGGAACAATTGTAGGCTTGTAGTTGAACTGTACGAGGAGCACACAAGAGGAGGCAGCACCGCACCAGCAGAGCCGTCCGGTGTAGAAATTCAAAATAAATGCTCTATGTATAACAATAATTATTTTCAAGAAAAATTATATTGTTTGTTAATCTTATCAATGGTATTGTTACGGGATCGGATAGCTAGAGAGAATTAAGGCTGGGATTAGCACGGATTTGGGGTAGAAAAGCACGAATAGAATCAGGGATCGGGAAGAACACGGCAGGAACCCGTGGCGAGGGAACGGCGCGAGGACCGTTTCTATTAGACGAGCAGAGTTTTGTTCTTTCGTTAACCATTCAATTACAATGGCTCAGCTTATATTGCCGCCACCCACCGACGCACGGCAAGGCTCACACACGCACTCGGCCCATACACTGAAGAAGCCATCGGCCCATGGGCCGTAATAGGTATAACTTCTTGAGTATATTTTACAAAAAATATGAAAATTCTTAGATGCCAAATTACTACTGCTACTATATTTTTAGATGAAGGGGGGCATTCATTTAGTATTCTTTATTACATAATATTTATAAGCAACCTTCTTCATAATACTATAGAAATTGCTATTTTTGAAAACCTAATCATTTTTCGATATCTCATTGGAGTACATATATGATCTTCTTATTAGTTTTAATTGCTTTTAAAAAAACTCTCTACTAATGTCACAGTCACTTGAATACTCCCTCTGTTTCAAATTATAAGTCGTTTAATTTTTTTCATGTATTTTACTATGTATCTAGATATATTATGTATAGATACATAGTAAAAATGCATGGACAAAAAAAGTCAAACAACTTATAATTTGGAACGGAGGGAGTAGTTAGCAAAATTTAGACAACCACTCAAAACTATAAGGGGTCATGTAGATTTTCCCATTTAACACATATTATCGCTAGATATATATTAAGGCCCTCTATGGATGCTCAATTTTTTTAGAGTTTCGGATCAATACTATGTTTTATAAAATACTTAGGTATGTGAGAGAAAGAAGGTGTTTGGGTGAAATTAATTCTCAGTTTTGAAAACCATGGAATTATAGAAACCATAGTTTTTTGGAGTTTCAGAAAATGAGCCCCAACCCTCTTTATTTTTTACAGAGGTCTCCGCGTGGGTCCTCTCTTGATGGCGCATGGCAGCATTTTGACAGAACTTTCTATATTTAGACATTCACATAGCATTATTAATAGTTTGATGCAAGGTCATAAGATCGGATAGAAAAAGACTATGGCATGTCAAGGAACATAAATAGTTGTGGTCCATGAATAACCTTGCATGACAATTGCATGGCAAGCATTATTAATAGTTTGATGCAAGGTCATAAAATCGGATAGAAAAAGACTAGGTCGAGGAACATAAATAGTTGTGGTCCATGAATAACCTTGCATGACAAATGCATGGTAAAGTTTGACTACTCATCATTTCATTATTTAAATAATAGATTTCTCAAGTAGATGTTGTCATATTTAATTTGAATGCTTGCAAGTTGCATGCAACCAGACCATTTGACATTGCCAACAAAAATACTACAACAACCAAACACACGTCGCCTTCATGGTTTTTCCTAAACATAGAAAAACTCTAGTTTCTAAACATGACTATGATTTTTAAAATTATGGTTTCTTGATACTAGAGTTTAATAATAATGCGACATCCAAACAGGGCCTAAAACTAAAAGTAATGTATCTAGAAAACTCAAAACATCTCATTATATTTTGGAAGTGAAGGGGTAGTTGCTACGCAGTTATGCTCGCGTTGTTTGTTGCGTACCCCCTTTAGCAGAATAAGCACATGCCATCTAAAAAAAAGAATATATGATGCATAAGAAGTATCATTAGATTGAGCATGAAGTATATTTGTTTATAATAAACTTATATAAAGATATAAATATTAATACTATTAAAATACTATTAAACTTGATTCTTTAAGAAATGTATTTACTATTTATTTTAGGACAAACAGAATAATCTGCGACGGTGACTTTGTGAAAAGCAGGAGAGGAAAATCCCCGACCCTGACCATGCGTTCTAGAAAGATCCCCACGGACCACGCGGCCGCTGCTCACTTGGCGCCGCGGTACGACAGTCACGCAGCGACAACAGGCAGCCGCGCAGGTGTCCGTTGGCGTCGAGATGACCGTTCGCGCGCGGGCCGAAAAACGGGGCCCAACAGGCCCGGATTCCACGCGTGGGCGGAAAGCTAACGCCGCCCCACACCTGCCTCGACGGATCCAACGGCACCCGATCCCTGCGTCCATCCAAAGCTACTCTATACACACGGGCCGCACCGGCGCTGCTCCCCACCCAGAAAGCCATTTTCCCGTATAAAAACCCTCCGCCTCGGCCCCTTCAGCTCAAGGTCCAGACGCTCCAGTCCATTTCGAACTCTCTAGACACCTCCTGTCTCCTGTTCGCCGCCGCCGCCGCCCCGTCGTCCCTCCCCCGCCTCCCACTCCGCGCCGCAGAAATGGTAAGCACGAACGGCCGCGGTTGAGCGAGTGTTCCAGGGGTGTCCCTGATCGCGATCGGTGTTTCTTAGGAAGATCCCTAAGGTTTGGTTTGCGTTGGCCGGATCACCCGTCTGATTGGTGCGTGGTTTTTGTGTGTTGGTTCTCTCTCGCAGGCGCTGCCGAATCAGCAGGTCGTGGATTACCCCAGCTTCAAGCTCGTCATCGTTGGAGACGGCGGAACTGGTGATTGATTCTCTCTGGCCTCCCCTATGCCTCGCATGTTTTTTTTTTATTTATTACTCGTATATATCCGGATGTTGGGAGATGCGGTTTCTGATGCGAGCGCCGCGTTTGTCACCGTGATTTCTTAGAGATCTGGCGGACTGGGTACTGATTCGTGGTTGGGGCAGCACATATTTTGTCCGATGGGGGGAATCATATGGATATGGATGGGGTTTGGTAGGGGGTTTAGGTTGTGGGGGTTGTATTCTTCAAGGGGAATTAACTATTCGTGACCTGATTTGGGGGGTTTTTAGGCCTCTTTGCAACGCAGGAATAGGAAAACATAGGGATAGAACTCGCTAAGCCTCTGAAATCTTGAATCGTATGGTCCTATGGATGACACAAAGGAAACTTTCCATGAGGTTCAACCACTTTAGTAATTTCCTCCAAAATTCCTATGATACCGTGCATTCGAAAGGAATTTCATAGGATCTGTAAAACCCAACCCTTCGCTTCAAAAGGGGTTCATAGAAATTTTTCCTAATAGGATTTCAATCCTTTTGTGGGTTTTGTATACTACACGGGGAATTGTTTGATTTCCTGCCCCAGGACCAGTTTTGTTACCGACAAATTTTGTGTTCTTCGTCAGACCAGCCGGAAAGGCCATAGTATCATCTGCCGATAGTACCATTGCAACTAGGATCTACTCAATAGTACCGTGAGCTGTTTGGTGAGGATATGTTTAATCACTGTTTAGTTTCTGATGAAAGGTTAAGGAGCGACTCAAGAATGAAATGTTTACTCACTGTTTAATTTCTGATGGAAGGTTAAGGAGTGACTCAAGAATGAAATGTTTATATCCAATCAGAAATAGGTGTTGCAGTTTGTGCATGGAAGCTATTTGGGATAGGATGATGGAGTAGATCTTTTCAACTTAAAATAAAAGGCGTGCTCGTTTCCAAACTGGCATTGTGTTGATCTAACATTTAGTTAGGAGCTTTAGCAGTGGGATACCCATTCTCATGTTGTTGAGGAATCTAGGTGCAATGTACAGTTTTGAGGTGCATTGGAGGTTGACTCACTTCTGGGTGTGTGTTTTCTCATTAGTATAAAGTGCCCCCCCCCCCCCCTTTTTTTTTTTTAGTGGTTACAATTTGCAAATACTGGCTACATTCCTTGACTTGCTGTTGTGTTTATATTTATTGTTATAAAGTAAACTTCCTTGTTTCTATTTATTTAAATGACTTCTTAATTCTTATTGCTTTGTGCTTTTTGCAGGTAAAACCACATTTGTGAAAAGGCATCTTACTGGCGAGTTTGAGAAGAAATATGAGCGTAAGTCTCATATGGTTGTTATTGTGTGTCTCATCATTGGCTGGGGGAATACTGAACTAATAATCTGAACTTTTGTACTCCATTGCAGCTACCATTGGTGTTGAAGTTCACCCTCTGGATTTCAGCACCAACTGTGGCAAGATTCGCTTCTATTGCTGGGACACTGCTGGTCAAGAAAAGTTCGGTGGCCTCAGGGATGGCTACTAGTAAGTGATACATTCGTATTTTTCATTCAATTTGTTTATTTATGTTCCATGTGTGAAGCTCAGTGTCTATGCATACTATGTTTTTCTGATTGCTCCAGGCGGCAATGCACCTTTTAGAGGTTGTCATTGGGTATATTGAAACTTTCTTTGTTGATGAAGTATACTTGAAGAAAGTTTAGATATGGTTTCCATAGATCACATCTTGGGATTCTTTTTGATAATTTGAAAAATTGCTGACATATCATCATGTTTTGAACCCACATAATGTCTTGTGTTGGTGGGGCCATATCCGTGCATCCTGACACTAGTATCCCATCAGCACTCTTTTAGGGTGTGTAATACTGTAATGCAGTTTTTAATCAGTCTCCTATAACTATAACAAGCTTTGGAATTCTGATTAATGGATGGTTGTCTAGTCTTCTATAGCGAGCTTTAACCATTTTGAATTCAGTTTAATATGAAGTGTTTGACTTTTTCATCCATTTGGACTTGTCTAACTTTCTTGAAATTCCAACCATCTTGCAGCATTCATGGTCAGTGTGCTATCATTATGTTTGATGTGACTTCGAGGCTGACATACAAGAATGTTCCAACTTGGCATAGGGACCTGTGCAGGTTAGTGTATTGGTACAATTTTGGTAAAAAGTTAGCAATGGTTATGTCAGAGATTTGCTAAATATCCAATCTTTGATTGCAGGGTGTGTGAGAACATCCCCATTGTTCTTTGTGGTAACAAGGTTGATGTAAAGAACAGGCAAGTCAAAGCCAAGCAAGTTACATTCCACAGGAAGAAGAACTTGCAGTATTATGAGATTTCTGCCAAGAGCAATTACAACTTTGAAAAGCCCTTCCTTTACCTCGCAAGGAAGCTGGCAGGGTAATTTGATATTTTGTTCTCTTCTGCTGTGCTAACTTGGTACTGGTGTTTATACACTGCAGCAACCTTGTTCTGTGCTAACTTGCTATTATGTTTAGGGACCAGAACCTTCACTTTGTCGAGGCTGTTGCTCTGAAGCCACCAGAAGTGCAGATTGATATGGCCATGCAACAGCAGTAAGTGTTCTTTGATATCTGGCAACAGCAAAAAAGTTGACTTAGTGCGCAAATGTTATCCTTAAAACACTTCGCTAGACTTGAATTCCATTTAGATTTGCTTGAATTCTGACTATTAGCTAACTGCACCTTTACCCATGATCTTAGGCACGAAGCTGAGCTTGCAGCTGCCGCTGCGCAACCCCTCCCTGATGACGATGATGACCTGATCGAATAGATGTTATCAATGGCCTTGTTGATTTGTCGATGCGAGAGGGAACTTTTTATAAGAATTTGTGGTGGTTCAATCCTTGTTAGCGTTAGGCTGTACCTGGATGTTCTCTTGATGTATCCCATGAGTTGAGAATGAAATTAAATGACATTTGTATCCTGTTGTTGACGTGGGTTTTTGGTGAACCAGATCCTTGTGTTAATACAGCGCTATTGTCACACAGTACGTTTCAGCGCTTGATTGTGCTTCTGTTTATTGGTTAATTGGTATTGGTATTCTCGATTGATTTGAGGCGGGGTCTGTAGAATTTGCGAGCCATGTCGGCGGGGTTGAAAAGCGGCATCGATCTAAAATTTAAGTACGTTTTTATGAGGAAATGAGAGCTTGATGCACAACGGGATTAGCGTTGAGTGCGTATCTTGATGCACAACGGGATTAGCGTTGAGTGCGTATCACCAATGAATGCCGGTGTAATGCTTGATCAGCTTCCTTCAGACGTTGGTGAGTCCCCCTTTCCAGGATCCCATTCCGAAGACAGGAGGAAACGCGCGGTAAGGAAAGCAAGACGGCGATGATCACGCTCTGGCCAGCTTCTAATGTATCACGATCAAACGCCCACCATCGTGGGGCCAGGGGAGGGGTCTTGCTGTCCCTCAAAGGCTAGCGAGCCGTTGAGTGCTCCCCCAGTCACCCCAAAAATGAAATGAAACAAGTTCAACATGGCTTCTAATAAAAATGAAAGGCCCTCGAATCATCACTGCCCTGACAGGCCCCCCTTGGTCCGGTGCAGACTCCTCTTCTCCTGGCCAGATATTTTCCTGCTGCTCCCGGGAAACCCAACACTCTTCTCTCTCTCTCCCTCTCTCGGTCAAGCCACGTGAGGCCATGTTTAGATGCAGTCGGATACGTATGGGATTGGAATGGAACTGGAACAAAATTCCATTATAATCCACCTTGACACATGCAATTGAGGTGCATCTGACAACATCTAAATAAAAATTAACGAGATCCTGGCTCCTCCATGTGATCTTGGCATGTCTCCTCTCATCTAACATAAAAAATAGAACCTATTTACTGGTTCAAGATTAGCCCTGTTTGTTTGGTAGAAAAGCCAGATTAAAAACCCTTCGATGATTCTTTTTCTGAGACTATCTTGGATGATTTGTTGTGAGAGAAAAATAATGTAACAGTTAGCTATGTTGAAAAGTACCATTCGGTGATTTGTTGTGAAAAAAAATATTATATCATAACTGACAAGTTGGAGCAAACAAGGATATAGTAATTTTTTCTTGTGTTTGACTCAAAAGATGGCTTGAGACTTTTAGTTTTGGGTGTTGGCTTTTAGTTTTTTTTGAAGTGGCCTTTTAGTATTGGTATTTGTCCATGTTTTAAATGGTAGGCTATAGAAAATAGCGGCGGCCTGTCCTGGCAGCTATGCGCCGCTATAGCGCCGCTGTTTTCACGCTATATCGGCAGCTATATGCCATAGCGCCTGATAGCTTAGCACGCTATAGCGGTGCTATAACGGTGCTATAGCGACGCTATAGCGCGCTATTTAAATACATTCATACAACAGTGATAAAGTCATAACATCATAAGTTTATACTTCATAATCATAAGTTTATAATCATAATAATAATAAGTTCAGTAACTCACAAAGTGATAGACTCATAACATCCATGATAAGTTGATAACATATTCGGATATTCCATGATAAGTCAAGAATAAGATAAGAGAATAAGAAATAAGATATTCCCATAATAATTTAAGAATAAGATAGCGCCTAAATAGCGGGCTATAGTGCTATAGCGGCAATAGCGGCGCTATAGCAGCAATAGCGCTGACAGCGCAAAAAAGAGCAATAGCTTCGCGTCAAGTTGTTTGGGCCGCTATAGCGCCGCTATAGCGCGAAAATAGTGCGCTATTTTTTTCATGGCTATTTGTAATAATATTTTAGCTTCTAACATACTTTTCAACTTTTGTTTTATTTTGTTACTCAAAAAAAACTTTCCTTTCATTTTCTTAGAAAAAAACACCTTTTTCGTTTTTTAAAAAATTCAGACGGTTGTCAGTCTATGGGACACACCAGTCAGCGACTCAGCATCACAAGCCAAGGCGAGCGTCGAAGTACGCGGGATCGGGAACTCTCCTGTTCCCACCCAAAGTTCAGAACGATAAACGCGCGACGAAAGGGAAGGCGGAACCACGACAAATTGCCAAATTGCTTCTCCTCTGGGCGATTCAGCCCGGCCGGGGAACGCTCGCTTGAGTTGCAGACAAGCTTCGATTCCGCCGTCCCAGCGGGATTCCGGACTGCGATGGAGGAGCAGTTCATCCTCCGCGTGCCGCCATCCGTGGCGGAGCGGATCGAGCGCCTTATGAATGAGTCCGCCGCTGCCTCCTCCAACCCCGACGAGGCCTCCCTCGACCTCTCATTCTCAGGTCAGGTTCCCCAACTCCCCCGTCTTCTCGCCCTCGAATCCTACTCCCGGTCTGCGAAAACCTAGCCTGTGCTAGGCCAGCAACCCCTTTGGAAACTACGGATCATGAATTCGCTGCTTGGGGATTACATGCCCGTAGGCTGTTAACGGAGCACGAAAGTCAGCTCAGCTGCGGTGGGGGCTTGCAAAGGCGCCGAGAACGCTGGTGGCACTCTCTGGTCCAGATTGCCGTGCCGGGGTCCTGCCCTTAGAATTTTTAGCGTGTCTAACTAACTGTTCCGTTGTTTTCAGTAGTTGGAACAGATGACCCTGTTAAACAATTAGAAGCTAGAGATCACAGGCTACACTGTGCCCATCCTGCTAGGTGACTTAGCTTGCTAGCTTGCTCAGATTTGCTGGTTATAGGTTTACGTGTGGCGTTAGACTGTTAATGTATGATTCAATTGGTGCTGTGCTGGGATTATTAACTTAGCATGGATCAACTTGCCCGTTCATTTAATAGATTGTTCATTTGGAAATTCCTTAAAGAGCTTAAGTATGTATAGGCTTTTAATCCATCAGAATAATAGGGCCGCTTCATAATCTACAGTCGAAGCAAGCCTAAACAGAATATTCCAAGCTAGCTTGTGTTCTGGTTCAGGGCAGTAGTTTCTGCAATCTGATTGTTTTACCTTTTGATAAGCCTTGATGTTAATCACGCATGGGAGATCCATGTACTAATTGGATGAAATGGTTAACATTTCGCCGCGGATGTAATATAATTTAATGGCGAATAATTAAAATTTAGGAATCCAAATGTTGTGCTTCATGCTTTGTTAATTGTACTTTTGCAAATCATGTTTCTCTGTGTTTAAGGAATGACTCTTTTCCTGCATAATATTAATGTTTGGGAACATTACTTGATATGCTAAATGCAGCACAATTTCTTTGTCCAGATGAAATCATGAAATAATTAGATTGCTATTGGTAGTTTTTGAAATAGCTCAAGAGCATTAATTGTATGGCTCCAAAGAGTTGAAGCTGTTTCATAGTGGGCATGCTAAGTTCTTATTATAAAGCTTTTAGCTTGAGAGTTCTTTTGAGGACTTTTTGCTTGAGACTTGAGACAAAGGTGATATGATTCATTGGATATGACATCCATTATGTGCATTGGTGCTTATTTGGTACGGTTTTCTCCCCTTAGTGACAGCGAAACACTGTGGCCCCTCTTATTTGTGAGCATATAACATGGGCTAGGTTACACTTGAAATTTGGAACTTTTGTCACCTCATGGGTTGATGATATATTCCTTCCTGCAGAGGATGGAAGAAATGGTACATTTATGATCGGTAATGAGAGCTTTCCTGCATCCCTCTTGGATCTACCTGCTGTGGTGGAGTCGTACAAAACATATGATGATTCTGTACTAATTAAAACTGCTGATGTTGGTCAGGTAAAAGTGCAAGTTCACTGTATCACTGTATGTCACCTATTTATTAAATTTCATATCTTAAAATTATCCTCTGAAAAACAAATTGAAACAGATGATTATGGTAAGAGAAGAAAATGATCCTGCTCCAGAAGGAGTTGAATACAAGCATGGGCTTACTCCTCCAATGAGGGATGCACGCAGGCGACGTTTCCGCAGAGAACCAGACTTGAATGTATTAAATTAATTGTCCTCTACCTCTTTTCATTACCCAAGTTCATGTTTGTAGAAACACTTTTAGGTGGAACCCTGATTCTTCCTTGTACAATTTTGCAGGCGGAGCTGGTTAACCAAGTTGAGAAGCATCTTATAAATATCATGCATGGAGTATCTGTCAGTATCCTTTTTCATTCACCTTTCATTTACTAAATGCTAGCTTGTGTTGTGTTGTATTGTATTTTAGTAGCTGGGCATAGTGTTATATAGGTACCTTTTTACTATTTAGTTCTTAGGTTTTCTGATGAGCATTTTTGGCTACTAATGTTAGTTGACAAATGGTTTGTCTACATGGAGTTCCCTCCCTCCTTCACAAGGGTAATGTTGTGTTTCTTACTTTCTTTGAATCCTGTCAGTATGATGGTTTCAGGTTTTGAAAGCTACTCTTAAACAGTAGTTATGCAAAAGTAAAAAAAAAAACACTATTATGCTTCTGAATTGGTTGCTTATAACATCCATAAGTCAATATGCAATTGGTTTGTTGGTTGAAGGAGTTTATTAGTTTCACCATATTTTTTCCGTGTAAATGTGCATATTTCCTTGACTGTCAATAGATCAGAATGGCAGTGTGATAGGAGGTGAAGAAGGTGGTGATCGTAAGAAACCTCCAGTAGCTCGTGCAGCTGCCAAGCAGCCAGGTGTTCAAGAGCCTGCTGTGAATGGAGAGGAAGCAGAACCTGAGAGGAGCGACACTGATGAGTCAGAGAACTGAAGTGGACATGAATTGAGTGCAGCCGCAGTGGTTAGTTCCACATCTAATTCCAGTATCTTATATAGATAACACCTTTCTATCTAATAGTTTAGTTCCGCATTTCTTTATAGGAGTAATTCGTAATGGGAAACCCTGTTGGCACAGAAACCCTGCGCCCAGGTGAGCAGCACCTGCTCTCCTCTCCTCCTCTCCTTCCCTGCTCCAAGGTAGAAGAAGAGCTTTGAGCTCTTCAGCACACAGACACACACCACACGGTTTCAGACTTGTCTGAAACCTGAACCTCTGAATGTTGTGGCAAAGAAGCTACCTTTTCTCATTGCATACTGCTGGTTATATACACAACTACATGTACCTTTGATGGTACTCTACTGGATGGTGATTACACCAGTCCATACTCCTAGAATACATGGCTTACATCAGCGTCTACCTACTCTAGTACATGACTATACCAGCCCACTACCTGCTGGTGTACTTCTACTGGTACACAAGATGGCCTATTGCCATACAATCAGCAGTGCCAAGGATGGACAGCATGAGCTGACCCAAATCTGATCCTTAACTGCATCAGGGAGAGAAGAGAAGAGGACAGGCAGATTATGTCTTACAAACCCCTCCGCCTCTTTATACAGAAACAGGGGTATATGTGGCACTGATAAAAACCACAAGATGGTTGAAAAAAATATCTACATTTTGTGTCCTTTGCTAAATTCATTAATTTTGTGTGATTGAGCACCATATTTGTAGGA
Organism: Bothriochloa decipiens; assembly: GCA_023333625.1. Classification (NCBI taxonomy): domain Eukaryota; kingdom Viridiplantae; phylum Streptophyta; class Magnoliopsida; order Poales; family Poaceae; genus Bothriochloa; species Bothriochloa decipiens. The sequence continues at coordinate 22,819,431 of CM041632.1, read as the reverse complement.
GTGCAATGGCCATCTTGTTTATAATCCATCATTTGAGTACCCATCTGGACTAAATCTGGGCAGAACAGTCTGATTAACACTCAACTGGGCTTAACAAACTTCCAACTGGTTGTGATCTTGTGACACAATCCTGGCCGTTATTGATCTATGCTCTAGCATGTAGTAAAAGTAGAATAATACCTCTGCTGTGGAATGTGGCTATATATTATAATAAATGTGTAAACAAAATCAATAAAACTGCTGAGTATACATATGCATACGATTCATCGCAGCACACTAAACAAAGTGACACAAAGAAGTTCATTGAATACAAATGTTACGATAAAAATAGGACTTTTAGTGTTTTTGCCCCTACTTTTGATATGTAATTGTGATTTTGCCCTTCACTACTAGCAAGTCATTGCACTTATGCCCTTGTTTGTTTGTGATTTTGCCCCTGTTTTGACCGTTGACTAGGGGCAAAATCGCAATGACTTGCTTGTAGTGAAGGGCAAAATCACAAAGTTAAAAAAATGAGGGCAAAATCACAAACTTACTTCAAAGTAGGGGCAAGATCACAAAGGGTTATTATTGCTCTATACTAGCAAATAGAGACTATCTTGTACTCTTTTGGCCAGCCTCAACTTTAGTACTATCTCTGGTTAACAAAACTTAATACATTAACTTTTGCATGGTCTTCCGTGTGTTTTTTATCACTATTTTTTAGATTATTATATTCTTAAAATCCTTTAAATATAAGGAATTTTGCAAATGTTTTGACTTACACTGATCAAACTAAATATTATTGTGTTTGTAGGTTTTGAGCTTTGATTAAAATCTTGTCCTGACAAGGTTTTGTGATCGGAGGGAGTACGAACGCTATATGAAGATTTGACTCGATGGGCAGTAACAAATATATTAAGATATAGGTATAGAGTTACTAAGTTTGTGATCATCAGACATGCTAGTGCACTTGTTTTATAAATCATTCCATCACCTTTAATCCAAAGCCAAAAGGTCACGCATGTTCATATAAGTCGGGAGCAGCTTTGTCGTGACACCTGCATAATTACCTCATACGGTGAGAAATTTAGGCTCATTTCTATTCCCAGTTGGTAGAAGAATTTGTATATTAATTGAGACTACCTAGTCAGATTAAAGCCTCTGTTACCGAAGCAACATAATTCAAGGTTGCTAGTCAGCCACTCACTTTTACACACCTCGCCCAGTTGCGAGGTATCAGAATGGGGAGTGGATGATTCTCTTCTCCGGCTTGTGTCACCATTCCTATAGTTTCTTCTTGCTTCTTTTTCAAGTGTGTACAGCTATCCTGTTACAAGATTTATCATTTCCATTTTTCATTCTGCGATTGTATTTACCATTTTCATTTTGATTTTTCTTGTTTGTGGAGCCTGTAGCTTAAGTTCAAAGATTACTCTTGAATCTCAGTGGTATGCTCCAACAGGATTCCCCCTAGCGTGTTTTAAGATACCTTGTCGGAATGTCTTGTATATCATGCTTCCAACAAGGCTCCTGTAACACGCTCATCACTTGAGGGACTAGATGAAGCGTGTGTGTATTAGGTGGTGGCCTGCTCTACCGAGCGTTCTAGCTCCTATTCAGTGTGTTAACAGTAATTCACATCAACAACCTTATACGTTTTTCCTCCAAAAAATAAAAAGACAACAAAAAATAAAAAGACAACCTTATACGTCCCTCATAGATGCTGTCCTTGCTCAATTTAATTTTCAATGAGCGTGTTGTGGCCGTTGGTCGGCAACATGTACAGCAACGTTTAACCAATGCAAACTTGCAAAGCATTTACCGATCAATATTAGACTAGGTCTTGGCGAAAGAGTAAGATTGGAGCCGTGCTCAAATGTGCTAAAGAAAACTCCAATCGGGCACAACGAATTGTTCAATTGGCATTATTAATTGGATTGGATGGTAGCACATCATTTTCGAATGCGACGCAAGCAGCTCGTGGTAAGGTTGTGTTGCAGTTAGTTCCAGACCATAAATGGATCTAGTAACGAGAAAAAGAACGTATACATTAACAACATAGAAAACGTTGTGTGCGGACGCGCGCATAAGTGTGAAGTTCTCTTCCATTTTCTGAAAAGAAAATTTGACAACATATAGAAAAGAAAACGCACGAGCAAGAATAAAGCTGAAGCACGCACGATGTTTTAACAAGATTTTGCAATAATCTGACTACAAAATCAAGACATGACTACATATGCTCTTTTTCAGCCACACCAGCATCACAAGGCTACCTCAACCTTTAGCTACCACACGAGCAACTGCATTTTGGAAACAACGCTACGAAATTGAAGTGGACTAATGTGGCAAATGCTGGCTAGAGCATATGGTTGATATTCACCATATTAGATTATTGCTATGATCTAACAGCTAGCCTATGCGTACTCCTTCTGTTCCAAAATTAAAATCGTTTTAGCTTTGATTGATGTGCATTGAAGATCTATGTACCAGGACATGGCTACGTATATATACACGGACGGATGAATGGATCTGGACACTCTGACAAGGTGCTAGAACGTCTTTAATATTGGGACGGAAGGAGTAAATAGGTTTATTTTGAAGTTTTTGGAGTAGACCACCAAATGCAAAGCATCCATATAATATAATAATATAATTATTTATTAAAAATGTAAGGAAAGAATATAATATGCATTCTTAGGGAAGGCTATCCCGTTTGTCCCTCCAACCATCACCTTGATTTTTGCTGAGCCGAGTCATGTCAGTCACAACTGCCAATGCAGAAACAGAGAGTTCGAGAGATGATGCCACTATTTTCACATCCCATTACTACTAACATGTGCATTATTTATCATAGTTGAGGCTAGCTACCTGGTCAGAAAAACGACTATTTCATCGCAGCATTAGTCCACTCCATAGTCCATACCCACCTTGCAAGAGATTAGAATGGCTGCCAAGTTATTGACATGCTCGTTCTTCTCAACCCGGAGGCCGGTAGTTTAAGAGCGAGTTGCGGCATTCGTACCACTGCACGCGATTGCATATCTTGCATCTCTGATCTCTCTTTCATCATCCTCCTGCAAGAGTCCAACCATGTCAGGTCTGGACGACGACTCTAGCGTAGGCGTAGCTCCTCGTCATCGTCAAGGATGCTGCTGCGCCTGTGCCTCAGTGTTGTGCAAGATAGTGAAGGTCCTTTTACATGTAGCGATTGTGTTCACCGTATTCAGTTTGATCATCCCTACAATTGTTAATAGTTTCGCTGCAAGGATCGCTCTTCAATCAGTGTCCTTCGTAGTAATTGCTTGCTTATACTTTTGCACCTCGTCCGGTCGGGAAGGGAGGATTATTTCCGGTGCATTTCTTGGTGTCCTTGCTGTAGTGATCGTCACGGCAGCTCCTGTGGCTTCCAAGGGCGAGAACGAGATTGTCGTGATCCTTGCAGGTTGCGATCGGATTTGTGGCTGGATTGGGGTAATATGAGACGAACTGACGCACTTTATTGATCACGATAATCGAGTTGATACAGAGTTTGCGGCGAACGGCGATGAATTGCTAAGGCCACAGCTAGATTACTTTTACTCTAAGCTAAGCCTTCTGTTCTCCCCCTCTCGGACGTCTGGTCCTCTCGCCTTTTATTCCCCTGGCCTCCGCGACGCTCCTTTCCCAGACCGCCTCCAACCGCCTGATGCTTCTCAGCCACTGTCTGCTGGGCCCAGCATGTCAGCTCGTGACACTCCCCCCCGCTCTTGAGTTTCAGGCTGTCCTCAGTCTGATGGTAAAGCACATGATCCTTGGGCACATCTACCTCATCTTCCCAGGTAGCCATATCGACAGGCAAATCACGCCACTTAATCAAGCATTGATTAATCTTGTGAGCTCCACGCCTGATCACCCGTGTGTTCAGTATCTGTTCAGGTAACTGCACTAGCAGGGATCAGTGCATACTGAAGACAGATCTTCTGAGACTTACCTCTTTGACTACATGCTTTTTAAGTTGAGAGACATGCAGCACAGGGTGAATACGACTTCCAGCGGGCAATTCCAGTTCATAGGCCACAGCTCCAATCTTCCTGATAATCTTGTAAGGGCCATAATAACGAAATGAGAGCTTCTTGTTGGTCCTAGCAGCCACTGATGACTGAACATAAGGCTGAAGCTTCATATAAACCATTTCTCCAGGCTGGAAGACTCTCTCAAATATCTTCTTATCAGCATGTACTTTCATTCTTTGATGGGCTCTGTAGAGCTGCTGTCGTACCACTCTGTTAATCAAATCTCTTTCAGTCATCCATGAGTCTAAATCAGGAATTGTACTCAAATTGCAGCCAGTAATGCCCAATTTAGTGTGTTCCACCTTAGCTTGTTGACAAATTTCACACTGCTGGATAAAGACCTGTACAAATTTCTTCAATTGTGACCAGGCAAATAAAGCTTTAATCCTTTTATAAGTTGCAGTTATACCAGAATGGCCTCCAATGCCACTGGCATGCAACGCTTGCAAGATGTGTTGCTGGGCTAAACAATTATGTCCTACCCAAATTCTGCCATTAAGCTTGATAATGCCATCTTGCAAGAGAAACCCTTTAGCGTTAGAGCCAGTACAGGCTAGCTCAGCCAGCAATTCTCTATCAAGAGGAGATTCCTCATAGCCATCCCTACGCTGCTGCAGCCAAGATGGGATGCATTCAGACACAGCAATGACTTCATGCTCAGCTGTACACCTAGACAATGCATCAGCAGCAGCATTGTTAATGCCTTTCTTGTACTGAATTTGATAATCCAAGTCCATAAGCTTGACCAAGGCCTTATTTTGAATCTTAGATGTTATTCTCTGTTCAGTCAAATGTAGCAAGTTTTTGTGGTCAGTCCTGATTAAGAACTTTCTGTGCTGCAAATATGGCCTCCACTTGTCAATTGCCATCAATATAGCTAGGCATTCTTTTTCATACACAGACAGAACTTGACTTCTCAGACTCAAATGTTTGCTCAAATATGCAATCGAGTGATTATTCTGCATAAGCACAGCACCCACCCCATAATCACTAGCATCTGTCTCTAGCACAAATGGAAGATCAAAATTGGGCACAGCTAAGACAGGAGCTTGAACCATAATCTGTTTCAAGAGTTGAAATGCCTCTTCAACCTTTGTTGTCCACTGAAACACACAACCTTTCTTCAGTAGATCAGTTAATGGCCTTGTGATCATCCCATAATGTTGGATAAATTTTCTATAGTATCCAGTCAATCCAAGAAAACCCCTTAGCTGTTTCACAGTAGTTGGTGTAGGCCATGACACCACAGCTTGGACTTTGGAAGGGTCAGTTGCTACCCCTGAGGCAGAAATCACATGTCCCAAATATTCCACTAAGGGCTGAGCAAACACACATTTGGACCTCTTGATGAGAAATTTATGTTTCTCTAAGATGGAAAACACCTCAGCTAACAGAGTAATGTGTTCCTCCAATGTTCTACTATATATGAGGATATCATCCATGAAAACTAAAACTCCTTTCCTGAGTAAATGGGCAAATATAGTATTCATAAGGCTCTGAAAGGTAGCTGGGGCATTGGTGAGCCCAAATGGCATCACCAGAAACTCATATAACCCCTGATGAGTCCTGAAGGCAGTTTTGTACTCATCTCCTTTTGCCATCCTGATTTTGTGGTATCCTGGACTGAAGTCCAATTTGGTGAACCACTGAGCTCCACAAATTTCATCCAGCAGTTCATCTACAACTGGCATAGGGTGTTTATGCTTCAGTGTGATAGCATTGAGATGCCTATAATCTATGCAAAAACGTCAAGAGCCATCCTTCTTTTTGTGGCAGAACCTTCTAAATTCTATGGCCCACATGCATGATTATTGTCTAAATAGACTCTAAATAACCATGAATATGTTCCATAAAACTTAAAAGGTTCATCGGGCAAATCCCGAATCATCCACGATTCTCCGAGCAGGATCAATCATTACAAAGAGACATTGCAGTATTACAACAGTTTTATACAAATAATATACATCAGAGTAAAATAGCGGAAGGATTACAATAACATAAATTTACAAACCTTTTTCAAACCATAAGTTTAATTCTTACAAACCATATCGCAGCGGAATACAATATAACTTGTTACATTAACCTTGATTTTACGCTCTGCCCAAGAGCGAGATATCCTATTTGTCGTCACTTTCCTCGACGACTGTCATGCAGCAGGATGCGAAACATTCCTGCCCATGATGCTCACTTGCAACAAGGGTTCAATAAACCCTGAGTACAAAAGTACTCAACAAGACTGACCCAACGAAAAAGAGGGGTGAAGACTCAGGAAATGCAGGCTAGAGGGACAAGGTAAGGCTTGCAGGAGATAAGAATTTTTGCGGAAAAGCTTGAAAGAAAGAAAAGATGTCTTGCTTAAGATCAAAATTTTCCAACCAACTTTCTTCTTAAACCTTACTCATTATTCAAGTTGTTACTACGACGATGAACACCGATCGAGTCTTCTTCTCCGAGAAGCACGGTGATTCGAATCCATTTCATACCCAGCTGGGACCTAGGTTACTGATATGCAGGAGACTCTAACTCCTAAGCATAGCAGGTGAACCGATATACCGGGATAACAACCGCAACCATATATCACCACATGATACACGTGAGCACTTCGGCCCAGTGTACCGAGATACGTGGGAACTTAAACCCACAGTATAACACACTATGACATATATGGGGTCTCTGGCCCACTATAAGTCACTCCATGATATACCCAGCTCCAACCATCAGTATATCACTTCATGCATGTGGATTTTCTAATTTCTCGATGTCACCAGTTCACCATCGACACAGGACCTAGAGCATCAACAGACGGAAACACTACAGAGGGACTCTGTTCCCAATGCAAGTTAGCCGTTCGGACTTGATTTATTAACTACAAGCATGGTTTCAACAGATAAAACCAATCTCATCTTTTTCATTCTTTTACCTCTGAACATTTAGTTAATTAAGCAGGGCTAAGCATCACTACGGATCTGTTTGAACAGGTAACAAGGAATTATAGATATAAGACAGGTAATGCAGTTGGTGGATTTTCACTCAACTCCTATTACTTAATGCAACATATCATAACTGAAACAATAAAACTTTTATAAAATAAAATATGGTTTAAATGCATCTGGGGCTTGCCTTGGTGTTCGGGGTAGACGGTCTCGAGCTCTGGATCAACTTCAATCCCCTGAGCTTGCTCTTCCTTCGAATCTGGGGTGACAACGTTAAACTCTCCGTTATCGGAAACTATACGGTGCAATGATATGCTTCAACATGATGGAATAATAAACATGTTGCGCGATGGATATATGATTAGATTAATAGTTTGAGTACAACTTTCCTCACGATAAAATTGTAAGCCAACCAAAGCATATTTACTAAGATCATTAGGGTTAACTACATTATTTAATAAAGTTATTAAACACATGAAATAACATTAATTAAGCCCTAATGACATGATTTAGGTAAGCGCAAATAATTAATTAAAGTGCCAAAGGTCATTAAGGTTAATGACCTAAGGTCATCAATCAATCCCAAAGTCAAACAATTCCTATAATAATTAAACTTAACTAAAGGGGTTAATTAATTATTTAAAAGCATAAAATAAAGGCATAAAAATTAAAGTCGTCTAATTGAGCTCAAAATTTTATTTTGAAAAGCTCTTGGCCTAATTAGATGGTAAAACAAATTACAGAATTAAAAACTAATTATTTTATTTATTAAAAATCATTGAAGGTCTATTTTTCAATTAAAAGGGCTAATTTTAACATATGCAAAAAGTACTCAAATTTGGTATTTCATATTTTTTCTAGGTAGATGACATCATAAAGAACAAACACAAAAATTTTTAGAATTTTTGGAGCTATATATGAATTACTATGATTTTTCAAAGAAAATAGCATTTAAATTATTTTCTAAAAATAGAAAAAGAAAAATCAGCACAGTGCTCCCGCGCTGACCGACGGTCCGCCGGCGGTTGACCGGCGATTACTCGCTGACGGCGAGGTCTCCGGTGACCGGACTTGAACCATCGGGCTCAACTTGGCACGGGGAGTCGATCAGGGTAGCTAACGTGGCGGCGGAGCGACGGCAGCACCCACGCCGGCGGCCATGGCGGCGCGGTGGAGCTCGGGGGCGGCGGTAATGTAAGTGCATTCGCCCCCGAAGTGGGTTTTGGATAATTAATGACAATCAAGTTGGGGACTAACAAGTTTGTTCAAGTGAATTCATAGGTGTTAGTCCATTGAAAGATTTGAATGATAAATATTTGGTGATACAAGCACCCTAAATTTTATATGGATGGATGACGTTTCTACTCAAGAGGACCCTATCATTTTATATTTACTTGAGTCATAGGAAACGTCGTACTATCAAGAGGGATACAAATAAGGTTGGTAATTCGAGGTCTAAAAGTGCTCAAGTCTATATTTAGGGCGTTTGGAGAGTCACCGTTTCTCTCACATCACTTAGAAATGACCTTTGCTTTACCCAATCTGGCCTACCGGTAGTACTGGATTTATACGTTTTTTAAACCGGTAGTATCTGTGCTATTTTTCTCTAAAAATCGAGCTTGCAAAGTTATAGTAGTTTTTCTACTATCGGTAGTACCGGTCTCACCATCGGTAGTACCGGTGGTCACCGGTAGTAGCGCTTTTTATTAAAATTATATACCGGAAGTATCGGGCCTACTTTTTAAAAGTCGAAATCTTCGAGTTGGCAGTTTTATGTACTAGCGGTAGTACCGCTCCTGGCAGCGGTAGTACCGGTAGTAAAAATAAAATGTGTTTAGCCAAAGTCGAAAGGGCTAGTTACTGTTCACTTTTGAACTAGCGGTAGTACCGGTCCTAGGACCGGTAGTACCGGTAGTACTCTTTCTGCCCGATCTGACACCTGCAACGGTCCTTTTTGAGAGAAACCGGTAGTACCAGTGGTACTGGCAGTACTACCGGTAGTTGTTCTGAACATGAGACTATAAATACCTCTCCACTCTCTCCTTTCTATGTCTCTTGCTCATTCTCTTCACTCACCCAACTTGCAACTGAAAAAAAGCCCTCTCCCACGCACAAGCTCACCTGCTCTGTCTTCTCTCTTGCTCCCAAACTTCATCCCCTCAAGGATTTGAGCTAGGGACGTGAGATTAGAGTGTGGGAACTTCAATCTACGACTTGAGCACTTGGATTCCTCGTCTTGCCGGCTTGATTTGTGTTTGTTACTCTTGGGTTCTTAAAACCCTAGTCGGCTAGGCGTTCTTCGTGGTTGCCCGTGTTGATTCATTTGTGAGGGCAACCCGAAGTGTTTGTATTAGCCTTGATTCTTAGTGAATATTTCAAGTTAGCCTTCGTGGTTGCTTGAGGGAGGAATCCTTAGTGGTGAACTCAACAACGGGGACGTAGGAACTCCTTCGTAGGGATTGCCGAACCTCGGATTAAATCTTGTGTCTTGTTGTGGTGGTAGCATCGACTACCCTTGTTCTTGTGTTCTTCGTGTTCTTCATCCCTAACCCCAAAGTTCTTAGGTTGGAGGACTCGATCTACAAGTTGGTGCGGTGAAAAGCTTCAAGAACTTCAACGCTTTCATTACCAACATCAACAAAGGGGTGGTAACCTTTGGATCTAAATTTACAGCTCATATACTCTTATTTCGCATTCGATTTAGTGGCTTCATAGGGTACCGGAAGTGCTGGAAATCTAGCATCGATAGTACTGGTGTTGTACTATCGGTAGTACTGGTGCTACTTCCGGTCCTACTTCCGGTAGGCATTTAACTTCCGCATTTGAGCTGAAAATTTCAGGTTATCAAAATCGCCTATTCATCCCCCCTCTAGACCGATTAGATCCTTTCAAGTGGTATCGGAGCTAGGTCCCTCAACTCAATGCTTCACCGCGTGAGGGACAACATTGGCCAAGATGGATCCGGAGGCAACGAAGAATTTAGTTGAGCAAATCACCGCTCAAGTCACCGCTCAACTCACCTTAGCGCTGCAAAAGCAACAAGAGCAAATGAACAAGGTGCAAGAACAACTAAGCAAGATGAAAGAGATCATTGACAAGAAGAATCAAGAAGGAACTAGTGAGAAGAAAAATGAGGGTGAAGATGGAGACAAGACACCAAAGAGCTACACAAGAGCAAGCTACAGCTATGAAAGCACAAGCAAGAGCAACCCTCACATACCAATGATCAATCCCGAAAAGCCACCTCCGTTTGATGGAGTAAAATACACCGATTGGGCTCATAGGATGAAATTGCATCTTATAGCCGCAAGGTGTTGGCAAGCGGTTGAAATAGGCATTAATATTCCTGAGAATCCTAAGGATTGGTCACCCGAAGATGAGGCGGATTTCCATCTCAATGCTACAGCTGCAACATTGATTTTGCAATGTCTCACTCCGGAAGACAACAACAAGGTAAATGGTATGGTGAATGCAAAGAAGATTTGGGAAACCTTGAGGACATCATTTGAAGGTGACAAGAGTGTGAGAATTGGAAACATTGAGCTTCTCCAAAACAAGATTGAGAATTTTCATATGATAGAAGGAGAAACAACTAAGGCTATGTATGATAGATTCATGACATTGATCAATAGAGTTAGAGCTCTTGGATGTGATAGATGGGATGAACAAGCTGCAGCAAGAAAGCTATGTAGAATATATAGAGACAAGAATAGCATCCTAGCTTCGGTAATAATGGAAAGAGAGAACTACACCACCATGACAACACAAGAGATGATTGCTAAGATTATGCATCATGAAGTTCTAGATGATGAGACCAAAGAAAGGCTTAGTCAAAGAAGAAGCATTGCACTAGCGGCATCTCATGCAAGTGGAACAAGTCATGGCAACAAAGGATGTTGTGATCACAAGCACAATGATGTTAATGAAGAACTTGATGATGAACAAGCATTTATGGTGAGGAATTATGCAAAGTACTTGATAAAGAAGAAAGAGAGGATGAAGAGTGGTGGTGGTAACAAGATGTACAAGAAGAGGTTTTGCTATGAGTGTGGTTTGGCCGGTCACCTTGCTGTGGATTGTCCAAACAAGGGCAAGATATCAAGATACAACAAGGGAGGTGACAACAAGTACAAAGGTAAGAAGAAAGGTGAAGCACATATAGGTGAAGAGTGGCAATCGGATGATGATAGTGATGAAGAAGATGACAATGACAAGAAGAGTGTGGCTGCAATTGCCGTACATGACACACCCTCTACTTCGACATCGTTCTTCACCAACATTTCTTCTACACCTAAGCTTTTTGCCAACCTCTCCGATGATGACAATGACATTCCTATTTGCCTTATGGCAAAGGAGGAGAAGGTATCATCCGATGTTTCTACTTACTCTAATGATGATGATGAGCTTGATGAGAACTATGCTATCAAAATCATTAAAAAATATGGAAAAGAAGCTGCCTCTATAATTCTAAAATTGAAGTACACCATAGATGAGCTTGAGACATGCTTAGAGTCGCAAAGTGAAATGCTTCTAGTGGAAAGGAAGAAGAACAATGGGCTAGAAGCATGTCTCACCAAAGAGAAGGAGAAAGTTGAGAAGTTAAATGTAGAATTGTCTTTGGCTAAGGACTCATGTGAGCACTTAACCAAGGAACAGTCCTCAATTAATGACTCTTTGGCTAGTCTAAAGAATGATTATAGTATATCTCAAGAAAGCCTCACAAGCTTGACAAATAAATATCATGAACTTGAGATAAACTATGACACTCTTTGGAAGAGCACTTCTACTTCCTCTAAGGACTCAAATGCTTCAACAAGTGTAGAATGTAAAAGATACTATAATGTTGATATAAATGCTTGTGCTACTAACCTTGTTGAGCTAAAGAAGAAGGACAAAGAAATTCTTAGGTTGAAGACCGTTGTGGGTAATGGTTGCAAGAACAAGGATAAGCAACCAACCACAATCTACAAGGCACCTAGGCATCCACACATAAAGGATGGCCTTGGCTACAATAGGTACAATGGTAAGGTCAATGGGAGAAACATGATAAATGGTATGTCTTGTGTGAAGTTCAACAAGAGTGTGCCTCTTGTTGATCTCATTAACAAGATAAACAATGTTGAGGTTTCTCCCATCACTTCCCCCGACAACAAGAATATCAAGAAGAAGGAAGTGAAGGCATCCATGCAAAATGTGCCTATCTCAAGGAACAACTTGTGTGACTATCTATGTTGTTGGGATAAGGATGGTAAAATTGTTGTAAAGTATGTGGGTGCCCTCAAGAAAAAGCAAATCATGAGGAGTGTTTGGGTGCCCAAATCTTATGTGTCTAACCCCTTAGGACCCAATTCTAATTGGGTACCTAAAACAAAGGCTTAACTCCTTTTTGTAGGTATACGCTTCCGGTGGACCATGTTGGGTGCTAGATAGTGGATGCACCAATCATATGACCGGAGAAAAGACAATGTTTGATTCTTTCCAACCATGTGAAAGCAAGGGTGAAGGAATCACATTTGGTGATAATAGTAAAGGAGACATTCTTGGTTTGGGTAAAATTGCTATATCTAATGATAACTCAATCTCAAATGTATTACTTGTGGATTCATTGGGGTTCAATTTTTTGTCCGTCTCTCAACTTTGTGAGATGGGTTACAATTGTCTCTTTACAAATAAGGGTATGGAAGTCTCTAAAAGGGTGGATTCCTCTATTGTCTTTATAGGTCAATTAAAGGGCAAGCTCTATCTAGTTGATTTCACATCTAGTAGAATGGGGTCCGAGACTTGTTTAGTGGTAAAATCTAGCATGGGTTGGTTGTGGCATCACCGACTAGCTCATGTTGGGATGAGGAACTTGGCCAACCTTCAAAGAGGTGGACACATTCTTGGACTAACAAATGTTTCTTTTGAGAAAGATAGGATTTGCAGTGCATGTCAAGCGGGGAAGCAAGTTGGAGCCAAACATCCTGCAAAGAACATCGTGTCAACTTCAAGGCCACTTGAGTTGCTACACATGGATCTTTTTGGACCCAATGCTTATATAAGCATTGGAGGTAACAAATATGGTTTTATAATTGTTGATGATTTTTCTCGTTTCACTTGGGTATTCTTTTTGAGAGATAAAGGTGAAACCCAAGAGATCTTCAAGAAGTTTGCAAGAGCTCAAAATGAGTTTGACGTGAAGATCAAGAGAGTGAGAAGTGACAACGGGACGGAGTTCAAGAACACCAACATTAAAGCATTCCTTGATGAAAAAGGAATCAAGCATGAGTTCTCGGTCCCTTATACTCCCCAACAAAATGGGGTAGTGGAAAGGAAAAACCGAACGCTCATAGAGGCCGCAAGAGCAATGTTGGATGAGTACAAGACTCCGGAGAAGGATTATTGGGCGGAGGCGGTCAACACGGCATGTCATGCAATCAATCGTCTATATCTTCACAAGATCAAGAACAAAACCTCCTATGAACTACTCACCGGTAAAAAGCCTAAGGTTGATTATTTTAGAGTTTTTGGATGCAAGTGTTTCATACTTAGAAAGAAATCCAAAAGCTCTAAGTTTGAACCTAAGGTTGATGAAGGTTTCCTACTTGGTTATGGTACTAACGAACATGGATATCGTGTTTTCAATAAGACCACCGGTCTAATTGAATTAACGGTAGACGTGACTTTTGATGAATCCGACGGCTCTCAAAAAGAGGAAGTCAATATGAACATTGTAGGTAAAGAAGAGCCTTCTCATAAAGTGATCAAGAAGCTTGTAACCGGTGAAGTAAAGCCCATTGAACAAGATGATGATGATGATGCACAAGTGCAAATCCAACATGACCCGCTCATACATCATGGGTCAACCGATGCCCATGGTGGTGCCTCCACATCAAGAGATGGTCATGACTCAAGAGAACAAGCAATTCAAGATCCACCACAAGTTGAAGAAAGCAATCAAGATGATGATCAAAGGGGAGCACTTGATGGTGTTTCTCCAAACAACATAGAGTATGATAGTGAAGATGATGGGCAAATCCAAAGAAGAACAGCAGCACCTCACCCAAGAGTTCGCCAAACCGTTGAACGGGGCCATCCCGTTGAAAATGTGATAGGAAGTATAAAAGAAGGAGTGATGACTCGTTTACGTTTAGCATCTTTTTGTGAGCATTACTCTTTTGTTTCCTCTATGTTACCTCTTAAGGTGCAGGATGCCTTGAAGGATGAGGATTGGGTGATGGCAATGCAAGAGGAGTTGGAAAACTTCACTCGGAATGAAGTCTGGTCCTTGGTGGAGAGGCCCAAGCAAAATGTAATAGGTACCAAGTGGGTCTTCTGCAACAAAGAAGATGAGTATGGCGCGGTTACAAGGAACAAGGCACGGTTGGTTGCTCAAGGTTACACCCAAATTGAAGGTTTGGATTTGGGGAAACTTATGCACCAGTAGCTAGGCTTGAATCTATTCGTATATTACTTGCCTTTGCTGCTCACCATGATTTCAAGTTGTTTCAAATGGACGTGAAAAGTGCATTTCTCAATGGCCCCCTCTCCGAAGTGGTGTATGTTGAACAACCACCAGGTTTTGAAGATCCACATTGTCCTAACCACGTCTACAAGCTTCACAAGGCGCTCTATGGGCTCAAGCAAGCCCCTAGAGCTTGGTATGATTGTCTCAAGAAATTTCTACTCGAACAAGGGTTTGAGATAGGCAAAGCTGACCCTACTCTTTTTACTCGCAAAGTTGGGAATGATATCTTTATTTGCCAAATATATGTTGATGACATAATATTTGGTAGTACTAATGATGAGCTTTGTGAGCAATTTAGTAGGATTATGACCAAAAAGTTTGAGATGTCCATGATGGGAGAATTGACCTTCTTCCTCGATTTTCAAATCAAGCAACTCAAGGAAGGGACGTTCATCTGCCAAACCAAATACACCCATGACATGTTGAAGAAGTTTGGCATGGACAAGGCCAAGCCCATCAACACACCAATGCCCACTATGGGACATCTTGATCTTGACACAAATGGTAAGGCCGTTGATCAAAAGGTATATCGCTCCATGATTGGATCTTTGCTTTATCTTTGTGCATCTAGACCTGATATTATGCTTAGTGTGTGCTTGTGTGCAAGATTTCAATCTAATCCAAAAGAATGTCATCTCATGGCCGTTAAGAGAATTTTTTGGTATTTGGTGCTCACACCTAATCTTGGCTTATGGTATCCTAAGGGCTCATCTTTCACTCTACTTGGCTATTCCGATTCGGATTATGCCAGTTGCAAGGTAGAGAGGAAGAGTACATCCGGGACTTGCCAATTTCTTGGTAGGTCTTTGGTGTCTTGGAGTTCTAAGAAGCAAAACTCCATTGCCCTATCCACCGCTGAAGCCGAGTATGTGGCGGCAGGCTCTTGTTGTGCCCAACTACTTTAGATGAAGCAAACCTTGAGAGACTTTGGTTGCAACCTATCCAAGATTCCACTCTTATGTGACAATGAGGGTGCAATCAAGCTAGCCGATAATCCCATTAACCACTCTCGCACAAAGCACATAGACATCCGTCATCATTTTCTTAGAGACCACCAAGCCAAAGGAGATATCGCAATTTAACATGTGAGAACCGAAAATCAGTTGGCCGATATCTTCATAAAGCCTCTAGATGAGTCAAGATTTTGTGCTTTAAGGCGTGAGCTCAATATCGTTGATTCTCGTAACATGGAATGAAATCTTGCATACTTTGATGAGCTTAGAATTGGCCAAATATTTGCAAAATATTGAGTGATATTTCAAAATCTATTTTCACTATATCAAATATGACCATTGCTTTGTATTGATTTGATGAAATCTGGTCATATTTGGGAGTGTTCTAGTGCTTTATAAAATTCACCGTCGAGAGTACTTCTTCTGGCAATTTTTTTGGTCTAGCGGTAGTACCGCTGGGTCGATCGGTAGTACCGCTCGTTCAAAATCGCGCCCCACGCTGAGTGTTCGACTAAAAATAAATCTTGCGCGACTCTTGCCCATCGGTAGTACCGGTCGGCCGACCGCTATTACCGGTAGCCAAATTGACTGCGGTAAAAGGGTACCGCTGGTTAAAAACAAAAAAAAAATTCTTACCCCTCTCTTCCCCACCCGACCCCCTCCTCCTGCTCATGGCGCCGCCGCCCGACGCCGCCGCCCCTCCCCGATCTCCCTCCCCCTCCGGCCATTCCTCAATCCCTTTGAGGGAGAGCTTCCCTAAGCCTCGGAGATCACATTGGAGGTGTTTGTGGGCGCCGAGACATCTTGCACGTGTGGATTGGCCTCTTCCTCATGAGAAACAAGCATGTCTAAGCGCCGAAATCCAAATCGCCATGCTCGTCCTCGTCCCCAAAGTTTGGGTGATGGGGAGGAGGACCGTGATGCCCGTCAGCGTGCTCGAAGCATGGGAAAAGTCATGGGGAGTCCTCCCATGGCAGCCATCGTGAGGAACCCCGTGAGGAGCCTGTTGAGCCTGCTGTCCCGGCAGGCTATGGTCGTGGTAGCTCTCCTCCTCGTCACAATGCCATGGTAAATTATGCTCAGTTGCATGATGTGAGGGATGTGCAGGGGCTTGCGTTGGATGCTCAGTACAATGTTTCCCCTCCTCAGCTTACTCACATGACGCGAACTAGGACTCTTGCACCATTCCCTGGTCATCGTCCTAGGCCTCGTCGTCCTCTCAAGCCCGAGCAGCTATTTTTTAATTATTCTTCCAATGTGCCTGCTCTGAAAAAGCAAAGAGAGGAGAATCCCTATGAGTGGGTCAGATTTCCAGGTGTTGAGGAAAGATTTTGGACTTTGTTTCATCATGACTACTATTGGTATGTTTGCTGGGATAGTGAAAAACATGGTAAACTTTTTGAGCACAAGGCCTTGAAACTTGACTCCCTTACCTCTCCCAAGCTCTCTGATCAGGCTGCCATGCATGCATTAAGGGCCAAGCTCAGCCTCCTTAGTTCTATTGTCAGCCGGACTCGTCCTATCAGGGTACTTCTGCAGGCTACGCTAGTTCTGGTTTTGGGCTATTTGATGAAGCTGACGATATCACCCGCCGGTCTACCAGTGTTGCGCCTATGTACTTGCCGTCTTCCTCTGCAGATCCTCGTGGCAAGAGCAAGTACCTTGGTGATGATGATGATGATGATGATCAGGATTTCTTGGCATTCCAGTGATGTTCTACCCATAGTTTTTTTATCGTGGCCTACCCTTTTTGGCACTTGCTGTCAAAGGGGGAGTGTTAGGCTTACTTTGATGTAATAGGGTAGCTTTTTATTAGGTTATGTTTATCTCTCTTCATTCGTGGTGAGCTATGTGGTGAACTTAGAACTTTGTGTGTGATGGATGCTTGTAGGCTAAACATTTATGCTTATTTGATATATCATTTTGTGATGGCCTATATTTGATATCATGATGATGCTTGTTATTTTTAGAATGGTTATGTTGGTCTTAATTTATATTCCTTCTTGCATAATCATTCATTTTCTTTTATTTATCTCTTTGTGATATATCTTGTCATAAGCATCACGGTTTATTCTTGTCACACACATCCTTTTAGGAACCCCACGAATTGCAAAATTTAGGGGGAGCTTGTTCTAAATGTATGTTATCTTGACTTTATTCAAGATTTGAAATTCAAAATCCTATGCATACATTTAGGGGGAGCTCTCCATAAAGTTTGGGGTTTAAAAGCTTTAATTCTTTCATTTTTTTGTAAGCCTAAGTTGGTTGTCATCAATTACCAAAAAGGGGGAGTTTGTATGTGCATTCGCCCCCGAAGTGGGTTTTGGATAATTAATGACAATCAAGTTGGGGACTTTAGAAATGACCTTTGCTTTACCCAATCTGGCCTACCGGTAGTACTGGACTTATACGTTTTTAAACCGGTAGTATCCATGCTATTTTTCTCTAAAAATCGAGCTTGCAAAGTTGTAGTAGTTTTTCTACTACCGGTAGTACCGGTCTCACCATCGGTAGTACCGGTGGTCACCGGTAGTAGCGCTTTTTATTAAAATTATATACCGGAAGTATCGGGCCTATTTTTCAAAAGTCGAGATCTTCGAGTTGGCAGTTTTATGTACTAGCGGTAGTACCGCTCCTGGCAGCGGTAGTACCGGTAGTAAAAATAAAATGTTTTTAGCCAAAGTCGAAAGGGCTAGTTACTGTTCACTTTTGAACTAGCGGTAGTATCGGTCCTAGGACCGGTAGTACCGGTAGTACTCTTTCTGCCCGATCTGACACCTGCAACGGTCCTTTTTGAGAGAAACCGGTAGTACCAGTGGTACTGGCAGTACTACCGGTAGTTGTTCTGAATATGAGACTATAAATACCTCTCCACTCTCTCCTTTCTTTCTCTCTTGCTCATTCTCTTCACTGACCCGACTTGCAACTGAAAAAAGCCCTCTCCCACGCACAAGCTCACCTGCTCTCTCTTCTCTCTTGCTCCCAAACTTCATCCCCTCAAGGATTTGAGCTAGGAACGTGAGATTAGAGTGTGGGAACTTCAATCTATGACTTGAGCACTTGGATTCCTCGTCTTGCCGGCTTGATTTGTGTTTGTTACTCTTGGGTTCTTGAAACCCTAGCCGGCTAGGCGTTCTTCGTGGTTGCCCATGTTGATTCATTTGTGAGGGCACCCCGAAGTGTTTGTATTACCCTTGATTCTTAGTGAATATCTCAAGTTAGCCTTCGTGGTTGCTTGAGGGAGGAATCCTTAGTGGTGAACTCAACAACGGGGACGTAGGAACTCCTTCGTGAGGATTGCCGAACCTCGGATTAAATCTTGTGTCTTGCTGTGGTGGTAGCATCGACTACCCTTGTTCTTGTGTTCTTCATCCCTAACCCCAAAGTTCTTAGGTTGGAGGACTCGATCTACAAGTTGGTGTGGTGAAAAGCTTCAAGAACTTCAACGCTTTCATTACCAACATCAACAAAGGGGTGGTAACCTTTGGATCTAAATTTACAGCTCATATACTCTGATTTCGCATTCGATTTAGTGGCTTCGTAGGGTACCAGAAGTGTTGGAAATCTAGCATCGGTAGTACTGGTGTTGTACTACCGGTAGTACCGGTGCTACTTCCGGTCCTACTTCCGGTAGGCATTTAACTTCCGCATTTGAGCTGAAAATTTCAGGTTATCAAAATCGCCTATTCACCCCCCTCTAGGCCGATTAGATCCTTTCAGGTAACACTCACCGGAATGATTTCCGATGACGGCGAGCGCACGGGCAGGTGCAGGGCATCAACGCGAACACGCTGGGACAGAAAATGAAACCGATTCTAGCCTTTAGCTCAAACGGCTACGTGCGCGGCGGCGCTGGCAAGCCATGCCGGCGGCGAGCCACGGTGGCCGGACTCTACGGTGCAAGAGAGATGAAATTGAGGGCATGGACAGGTGCAGGAGCTCACCACGGGTCTAGGGCGCACGCTAATGGAAGCTCGAAGTGGCTGAGTCGAGCTGTGAACGGCGGCGCTGATGGCGGCGGCGGCGCTCCGGTGGCAAGGACGGCGTTCCGGCGCTTCTTGTGTACCATCAGACCGACCAAGATGCGCATAAGGGACAACGAAGCACGAAGAATATGATGAGAGGGTTAAAGGTAAAACGTTTTACACCTTGGCGACGGTGGACGGTGAGAAAGCTCGCGGCGGCTCGGCGACCGGTCGCGAGGAAGACGACGTCGTGCGGGTGGCTCGGGCGGGGAGAGCGAGCACGAACTAGCTCAATCGAAGCGCGAGGATGTGGCGGAGCTTCAGGCAAGATGAAGCGAGCAGAGATGGAGTGACGGTGGCGAATTTCAGCGGCGGAGCAAGGTCGTCGGCGACGGCGGGAAGGAAAAGAAGAAGAAAAGAGACGGCGGTCGACCTATTTATAGGCCAGAGGTGACACACGGACGAACGACACGACGACGGTGAAGTTTCGGGTGTCGGGGGTGAGTTGGCGGCCGAGATATGCACGGCAGTGGACGGCGGCGCGGCTTGAGAAGCCGGCGATAGCGACCGACAATCGGTCTCGGTGCTTTTCGCAAAAATTATAGAATTGCCACTCGTTTGAAATTACAAATTACTCCAAAATTTATATAAGAACTTGAAAATCTCCAAAAATATTATTTGCGTAACTTTTCAAGAGCTACACTTTTCCTTTAACTGGCATCCTCAAATTCTATCTGGATTTTGAAATTTAAATTCAAATTCAAAAAGGGGATAAAACCCTAAAAACAAACATTTGAAATTACTTTTGATTCTTCAATAAAACTTGAAAATCTTCAAAACTATGAAATGTTAAACTTGTCAAACCAAACATTTTCATATACAAAATTTTCCCAAATTATGCATAATTTTTGAATTATGATTTTAAAATCAAAAGGGGACAATTGCTAAAAAACTGTATTTTCAAATTCATTTGAAATTCTTTGTGGAAACTTGAAAAACTTTAAATACCAACTTTGTAGCTCTTGTCAGGATCTACAAACTATCTTTTTAGAGTATCCCCAAATTCCTTATAGATTTTGAATTACAGAAAAGGGGATAAAAGTAGGTTTTGAAATAAAGGGTTTTTGAAACCGAGTTCAAACTCGATTTGGTTTTTAATTTAATTGGTTGGTTATTAATGATCACACACATCATCCAAGGACATTTTTAGGTCAATGACCCAATGACACCCTTGGTTGACCAAGTTGACTTTTGAAAATCATTTTATAGCTTTCTAATTTGAATTTAAATTTGAATTACAAGACTTAGGAATAAGCTTTGAAAGCTTTGAAATCCAAATTCAACTTCAAATATGAAAATCATTTTTAGGGTTGGACTTAGATTTATACACTATGCTTGACACTAGTGTAAACACAGTTTACACCTCAAGTACATAGAATATAAACTAAGTATTTGAGATGACATTCGAAAGTAGGGTTTTATTATTTCATGTGACAACACATTCCAGAAACACAATCAACCTATGAAATGTAAACTTATTTTAGTTAATGCACATCAAGGTTGACCTAATCATGAATGCTTTACAGTGCATATGATGACATGGCAGGTTTTAGTTAATATAACACCAGAGGTGTTACACTTTTTCACCAACAGCACTGGAGAAGCAAAGTCACTATCACTTGGTCTGATGACCCCTGACTATAGCATCTGCTCCACCTGTGTCTCAATCTTAGTTTTCTGTATAGGTGAGTAATGGTAGGGTCTGATCCTGACAGGCTGAGCACCTAGAAGCAACTTTATCTTGTGATCTGCTTCTCTGGATGGTGGTAACTGAGTTGGTGTTGCAAATAGATGACCATAAACCTGAATTAACTACTGAATTTGTTCAGGAACTAGGACAGTTTCATGGGCTTGAATAGAGTATACTGTCTGTACTATCTCTGAAGTAGACCACTCTATAGGATCTGCACAAGATTGCAGATAACAAGTGACGCCCCCATGTTGTACCAGATGCAACAGCTTCTTGGCACCAATGAGTAGGCAATTATCCCATTGCTCTTCTATACCTTTTAGGGCCACTCTTTTGTTTTTGACAGTAATCCTCATATCCTTTCTTTTGTAATCCACCCAAATTGGACTGACTGCTTCTAACCAATCTTCCCCAATGATCATATCATAGCATCTCAGGTTCAGCACACGAGCATCAGTGGTAAACCTCTGGCCTTGCACACACCACTGCAAGGAAGGCACAAGCTCAGAACAAGTTAACTGTCCTCCACCAGCTTCTTTAAAAGTAGCATTCTGACAGGTAACTGTTTGCAGTTTGAGAGCTCTGACTAACTTGTCACTAACAAAGGTGCTTATGCTTCCTAAATCTACAAGCACCAGCACTTGATGTTTGCCAATCTTGGCTAATAGCTTGAGTGTGTGTTTCTTGGTGCTATTTGATTGTTCAGGTAACTGCAAAGCACACACTGGTTCCTCCTCTGGACTATCCTCTGATTGACCTCCTTCAGTATCTACGGTCCCTGAGAACCCTATAGCATCCCATAATTCCTCCAAGACGTGTCATGGAATGTGGTTAGGACAGGTGTGATTATGGCTCCATTTCATGCCACATTTGAAGCATAACCCATTCTTGCGCCTATACTGCTTCAATGCCAACACCTTATCATCAGAATTTGCATGGTATCGCTTCCCAGACTATTTATCCACTTGATCAACAATGTTTCTATTAGCTATGAGGCCAACAGTCTTGCCAAAGTATCTTAGTTTGGTATTAGCCAAGGCTTCCTCCTGTAGAAGAGCGAGGGCACTAGCAGTATCTACATCTTTTGGCCAATGCAGACGTATTGCAGATTTGATTTCATCTTTCAAACTAGCCATGAAATGAGTCACGAAGAATACATCATCATAGCTTGGGTTGTAGAGAAGGATACCATGAGCAAGCTTCTCAAACTGACATTGATACTCTGTCACCGAGCCTCGCTGCTTCAATGATTCCAACTGCTGCAGTTGCTTCTGGTACTGATCTTGTCATATTTGCTGAAGATGAGCTCGCAGAGATAATCCCAATCAGTGATGCGTCCGCACCGCTCCATGGTCTGCAACCATGTTGCAGCACTTCCTTGGAAGTTGAGGATGGCGAAACGCGTCTTCATCGCCGGATGAGTACCATATACCTCGAAATACAAAACACAACGATCCTGCCACAAACAGGGATTATCACCATTGAATTTTGGGAACTCCATCTTAGGGACGGGTGAGAAATGATGCAGAGCATGAAAATCTGCATCAGGTGGAGTCGAATGGGTGGAAAGGGACATCATGGGTGAAAGGATCAAGATGCCCAAGAGGGGGGTGAATTGGGCTAATTCTAAATTTTCTTGCGAAATTAAACTCTATAAGCCCAACTTCACCCTTTGTGCCTATAAGTGCTTTGTAAAATCTATCTTAAAGTTTAGCACCCTAGTTCCAATCCTATTTTAGCATGGCAATTCTATGAATGTAAATTGCAAGAATATAAATGCTAGAAAGTAAATGCGGAATGTAAAGAGAAAGGATCTCGGCGATGTTTTCCCGAGGTATCGGAGAGTTGCCACTCCCCACTAGTCCTCGTTGGAGCACCCACGCAAGGGTATCACTCCCCCTTGATCCGCTCAAGGATCAAGTGCTCTCTAAGGGCTGATTCTTCGTCGCTCCGATGCGGTGAATCACCAAGTACCGCTCACAACTTGAGTTGGGTCGTCCACAAGCTTCGTCGGATGATCACCAAACTCCCAATCACCACCAAGCCGTCTAGGTGATGGCGATCACCAAGAGTAATAAGCACAAGCTCTCACTTGACCTTGCAAAGCCTAATGAGACGATGGATGCACACTTGCTACTCTTGATTCACTATTGAGTGCTAATCAATGGATTCTCAAATCACTAGCACCTCACTAGGGCTCTTGCTCTCTTTGGACACTAAAGAAGTTGTTCAGCTGAAGAAATAGGCAAGACAACTGGTATGGAGGGGTAGGAGATGTATTTATAGCCCCACGGGCCAAATCCAACCGTTACCTTCCAAACCACGATTTTCGGGGTCACCGGACGCGTCCGGTCCACAGCACCGGACGCGTCCGGTCTGTTCAATTTTTCAAATACGCGAACGAACTTAGCTAGCCGTTACATACCCACCGGACGCGTCCGGTGAGTTACACCGGAC
>CM041632.1:22735651-22750397 GCA_023333625.1 Bothriochloa decipiens | reverse complement strand
AGGTGAGCCCGACTACGACTATGACGACGAAGAGGAGTAGATGTCTCATTCCTACGCTCAGGCTTCTTTTTAGAGATTTTATTGTACTTCCGCCTTTCGCAGCTGTTCCAGACGCTGCAGCTACTCTGATGATTCCGCCGGTGTGGCGATGAATTATCTATGTAATTCCCCCTAATTGTAATCTGTTGTACGATGTATGGATCCTGTATCGACTACTGTGGGATAATGAGATGGTTTGATGCTTCAAACTATTATATTATCCGCCATTCTGTGTATTTTCCCTTCGTGGAAAATTGAGGATGTTTTAAGATCCATCATATTTCCAAACATAAATGTGCCCAAATCAAAGTTGTTAGGGCAGAGGCGTTGTTCACCTGTAGCGTGGATTAAGTCGATGTTGATATGCCTGGTGCGGATGAGCATATGGTCGTTGTTATCAAGGAAGATGGTTGTTGTGTTCAACATTGGTAGACTGGAATTCTACGGTTGTCCTTGGAGTATGAATGAAGGCATGATACTTTCTTGGTTTGTTGTTGGCTGCTCCCAGTGCTAGCATCGAGATTGCTGCTGGTCCCGTGTTGTTGAGGAAGTCCAGTATGTTCGGCATTAGTGGTGAAGCTGATGGTAGGAAGAGTCGCCCGTCTAAGAAGATTAGGCCATCATCGAAGCTCCATGCATTGGCCGCTGTACCATATGCAAGGAGGCTAGGGCGACTGCTCGAAGCTCCCTTTGTTCTCGTATTGCTCGTTGGAGTCGTTCGAGGATGTTGGAGCCATTGTTGTTGAAGCTGATGAAGGTGTCGGTCGACGTGGTCGCTGTGCCTGGTGAGTCATGATGCAAGGTTGGATCATGGGGCTGTGTACCAGTTGTCAGAGTTGGCGTGGTTGTTGTAGTGTCGTTGTCAGCGGCATCCGCAGGTGTGGACGAACAGTACATGGCGCTGGTCGTTCCTGTCGTAGGTCAGTGTCCTATTGATGAAGTCCCACGTGACACGTCCCAAGCTTTGCAGCCAAGGCGTGCCCAATATGATGTTGACGTCGCAGCCGAGGTCGATTAGGAGTGCATCGAAGGTGCACATGTCGTTGTTGATCCTTAGTGGCACTGTGAATGTCGTTGAGCGGCATGGCAACTCATCTCCGTTGCCGACAATGATGGAGGTGTTGATGCGCCATTCGCGAAGGCCGATTGTGCGGGCAATATTGATGTCGAACACGTTATGGGTGGAGCCGGAGTCGATGAGGACGTGGATGTCGGATTCAAGGACCATGCCTTGAAGGTAATATCGGGAAGGTGCCTTGCACTTCGGCGTTCCTCTTCTCGATCAGCATCATGACGCCGTTGACTGGTGAAGTAGACAGTGTCGGCGTTGGTGAAGTCGTAGGCGGTGCTTGGCGGTGACGACGTTGGCCAGCCCTGGGCGGCGCTAGGGGCGCCTCCTCCTGGTCGCAGTGTGCCTTATGCGCGTTGATGATGACGTGTTGATTGACGTTGACGATGGTTGTTGCGGTGGTGCGTGTGTCCTCCGGTTGGATCTCGATCTCATTCGTCATCGTGGGCGTGATCCTGTCGGCATCCTTGTTCTCCAGCTGTTGGAGACGTGCGTTGACGGCGGCGAGCTCTCCATGGAGATCATCCATCTTGCGGAGAGTTTCGACGGCAAAACTTTGGAGAAGCTCCTCGACCTCGGATAACTTGGCCATGGCAGTGGCGTGGGATCGAACCGGTCGTCCGATACCAGGTGGAAGAGGTACAACACGGGGGGCACGTGGCGGCACGAGGAGGCGGCGGCGTGCGGCGGCGGCGCGCGGCTGCAGGGGGTGGCGGCGCAAGGGGCAGAGGAGGGGAGAAGGAGAAGATAAGGGATTGACCCCTTTCTTTTTTTTGATTCATCCTAATTGATTACACCCCGTATTTATAGTCAGGCTAGCTTCTTTCCTAAGCTAACTAGGAAATCCTTATATTACGGACTCTTCTATTACAATTCGATTTTTTTCTCTTATTCACCCAACTATTTCAAATCTTGAGGGGCTCAATTTAGGAAACCTGATGGAAGGATAAAGCGGTGGCGGCTCGGGGGTTGCACCCCTTACCTATGCGCGGCGCGCGCCTAGGACGCCGTTGGCCCACGTGCTGCGGCCATGGCGCTCCTCTTGCGGGCTTGGGTTGCTCCCAATTCTGCCTGAATTGGCTTAAATTCTTCTACAATCCTTTGGACCATTGTTTAACTTGTTACGATATGCAATATGCATATCACTATCTCTTGCGAAGACCACCTCTCCTAGAACGAGGAAGATGATGAGGTGTGTGCCACTGCCGTCGCCAGCAGTATGTGTTCCATCGGATCACGACCGTGCTTGTAATCGGTTCTCTGAACCCATGATTATGCTGGGAACACAATCAGAACCCAATTGGCCATTTGCTTATCATTCTTTTGCCCCGTTGAGATGGAAACATCTAGGTGGATCGGGCGGGGAACTTATTATTCTGTCGACGATATAAGCGTTATAAAAAAAGGGCCCGTATGCATACATATGGTTCTAACTCTACTACCGCTCTGGGGCCGTATATATACACCTTTTCTTTTTTTTTAAAAAAAAGGGGGTCTTGCGGTGTGGTAATTTACTTCATTAATTACTTTGTACTGCTGCTGTATTAGTGCCCGACTGCCCGTTTGTGTGGACTCAGCTCTCAAGGAAGACCCCAAAATCTGCCCTAGTCATGTGTCCACTGTTGCATCCATGGCCTTTTTCCCTTCCTCCAACATTAACCATCCGTTTGTGTGTGCACTCAGCACTTAAGCAAGGACCCCAAAACTGTATGTTTAAACACACATCATCATGATTCAAGGCAAGCCCAAGGACCAATGAGATCGAACCAAAAGATCGACCCCTCTTAATTAAAAACACGATTATTGACAACTTCACTGTCATTAGAAAGATGACGAAATTTTATATTCATATCATCATATGGGCTCCAATCCCGGTCCCTCCGCTCACGCGTGAACCACCAACCGGCTCCTGGCAGTGGGCTGTGTGGCCTGTACGTGGGCATGACACGGCGATGATTCAGATACAATCTTTTCTCTCGCTGTCACCCTATCCACTGCAATTCTCGGGTTCGGGTCAGTGTATGACACCGCATTGTTGGAATAGGATATAGAGCAAATTTGCATTAATTGGGCGGGTTTATGCTGTGTACGTGTAGTGTTCGGCCAGAGAGTACGGTACATGCTCCATCATTTGGGCAAATTAAAGCATGCACCGAACCACATGAGTTTAGGTGACAAAATAGTAGTATTATTATTTGACACGATGACCTAAAAAGCATCATTCATCAGCTGGAGATGCATAAATTAAGGAATAATAATGCTACAAGCAAGCAATCTTAGCTGCATACAGTATATACATTTCGACCGAGTTTTACGGTCGAGGAGGTAGAGGGCACTAGCACCACTACAAGGCTGGCCGTGATGGACTGATGGCCGATGGTTGTTGCAGCTACCAGCCGTGGTCTCATTTGCTCGGCAAGCTGTGGCGGCGAGCCTCTGCTTAGCTGGTCTAACTAGAGTGCTACCTGTACAATCAATGATTGGATTTTGGTACGTAGTACGTATTTCAATGAGTAGTCTCATAATGCAAGCCATGATGAGACAGTATATATACGCACCTCAGAACTTGTGTGCTGGTACGTACGTGTACGGTGGTAAGTGCAGTCACTAGTAAATCTGATTGAACTACCTCAATTTCCTAACCAATTCTCCTTCTGTTCCAATAGATTTGAGTCGATTTATAATAAACGACACTAACGTTTAGTATCGTACTTAAATATATGTTAATAATGATACTATATTGCAAGCGACTCTAAATAAAATCAGAATTGCATCCTTTGGGGGCACCAAGGGATTGAGAATAAAGTACTCATTACTACTAAAAAAACAAATCTTTACCGTGATCTCTGAAAACCCTCCTCGCCCGGCGGACAGGAATGTCAACCACTTTTGCCTGCCTCGGAAAAAAAATGTAGTAGCAGTGCTCCTCAAATCAATGAATTCGATGTACGTACTCGTCACATCCTCAACTATCACTTGTCAAGTTTGATCCAATTTTAGCTCGATTATTGCTGCATAAAAATAAAACACGCATGGAGAGAGCCCCCGTCGTCGCCCGGTATGTAAAAAACAAGAACAAATTCTGCGACACCCGTTGACTGAACAATGAATGGGAGCGCAGGACAGGACACAGCCCTGTTCCTGTGCGTGGCCTGACAGTGTACGTGTGCGTTTTATTCGTGGCACAGACGCGCGGCACAGCACGGATCACTCGACCGTGCTGAAATTCTAGTGAGACAAAGAAAGAGGGGCAGAGGCGTTCTTTTTTTTTTTTCTTTCCTTTTGACAAAGTGGCCGAGGCCGCGTTGAATTCGAACTATAGCAGCCTCATGCACAGCTTGTACGTGCCTTGGCCCGCGCTGGCTGCTGCTGCCTGCTGGCACTGCGCTCGGCCGGCCCGGCCAGGGCGGCAGGGCGCGCGTAAAGCCGGCACCGTTACTGGCTGCCTCCCTGCATCTGCATCGACCTCTTCCGCGCGCTGGGGATCGGCCAGGTCCAGCGGGCGACGGGGACGGGACGGACGGGGTCGAACGGCGTAATACATAACGTAGTACGTGGGGGTGCACCGGTCCCCGTCTGGAGCACGCCGTGCTGCCGCTCCATCACAGTGTCTGTACGTCGCATGCTGCCGTCTCGTATTCCGTTCGATCGATGGGTCTACTCCGTACTTGGCAGGGACCGGCCGCGTGCGGCCGGCCGGGCAAGTTTAAGGTGTCGTTTACAAGTTTTTCAATCTTCAGCACCGTACTATTTTAGTTTGTATTTGATAATTATTATCTAACTATGGACTAACTAGGTTTAAAAGATCCGTCTCATGATTTATAATCAAACCGTATAATAGTTATTTTTTAAAGATTGATGTGATGGAGAGAGAGCGAAAAAACTTAAAACTTTAAAGTCATCTAAACAAGGGCTAAGTACTCTTATGATGATGATGGTCGGTCATCATTACATGTGTTTCATCTTGTTTTACTCTATTTAAAAACCACATGTTATGGACGCTAGGTGAGATCCAGATATGGATGTACTCCTGAAGTATCCAAGTTTGAACTGGAAGACGAACCCCGGTGGGATAATCTAGATCTCATCAGGGTGTTCTTTGACCGGTCATGCAAGCATAGCACGTAGTAGCACGCACGCGTGGCAGATCGCACATGCATGTGCGGTCCTTCTTGCTTCCCCTTGTTCTTTGTCCGCTGATGGCGCTCCGTTATCGACCATGTTGATTCAATCAATCAGTATATATATACATATATGCCGGGATCTCAGGACCGGTACCACAAATCTGTGTTGTGGGTATTCCAAAACTAGGGAACGTGCCCCCGGGGGGGGGGGGGGGGGGTGGGGGGGTGGGTGGGGAGTGGCGGGGGCGGGGGCGGGCTCACATGAACCATGAATGTCGCAAAGAGCGGAGCCGGGCGGCCGCACACATTGACATCGGCACATGGCACTGGACCGCACCTTTCGGGCTGCCAGTGCCATGCCAATGATCGCGTCTGTTTCAGGTAATGCGAGCACTGCCACCTGGTTTCATTGGGCTCGTGCTATGGAAATGTAACGTTATTTTCCTTCTTTTATTGGTGTGTGGATGAGATGATCAAGCCGAATGTGACGCTTTTTTTTTTCTGTTGTGTTACTAAAAGCAACAAGAGCAGGGTCTTGTTTAGATTGTGGGAAAAAATAAACCTGACGAATAGTACTACTTTCGTCTTATTTGATAAATATTGTTCGATCATAGATCAACTAGGCTCAAAAGATTCATCTCATAATTTTGAACTAAACTATATAATTAGTTATTTTTTATCTATATTTAATGCTCCATGTAAACAGTTAAATATTAATGTGACGGAGAAAAAGTGAAAAAATTATAATTTTTTGATGAATCTAAACATGGCGTAGATTCCCTTTGTTGTTTTACCGTGGGGGTGAGAATTCCGAGGCCGCAGAGAACTCGCACGGCCCAGGTCAGGGACTCAGGGCAGGGCATCTAGCTCTTCCGCGGCAGCTTTCACTTTTCTCCCTCATCACGCGCGCGCGGCCGTCCTAGGCGCACGTACCGTACGTACCCCTCTTGCTGTCTTGCACTGCGCCCCGGGGCCCGGGCCTGCCGGTCCCAGCAGTCAGTACCTTAGTGCCGTGCACAAGTCAATTCAAGCTGGGGACGATGGCAGTAAAAAAGGGCTGGAGGCCAGTCACTTTTCCCGGTCCCATGTGCAAGTGTAACGGCTTGCAGGGGGCGCAGTCCAACAGGTGATGACACGACGCCACCAGTCAGTAGTGGGGAATCGGCGGATAGGCCCACAAGTCAGCAGTAACGCGTCTCAACCTCCGCTGCGTGCCACCGTCCTTTCGGCCGTTACCGTTAGATCCTGGACGCCTTCCCGAGACCCGAGGAGGGGAGCGCCTTTCGGCTGCGTGGCCCTGGGCGATGGGGGCTCCGGATGCACGCGAGGATTTTTCAACTCTTTTTCCACTGACGTGTGGGCCCAAACAGAAGCCCACATGGAAGCCGGCAAAAGATGAAAAGAGGGGGAGACTGTGCCTAGCGGCGCATGAAAAGCTGCACCCTATTGGCTTCGGATCCGACCGCCGCCACTAGCCTCACGAGCCGATTGGTCGATTCACCGTCTCGTCGATCCCAAGTACCGAGCACTCGAAGGCACCGGCCATCAGTTGTTGAGTGCCAAGTCACAAGATGAAGTACCATGTCGTGCCCAAGTCACAAGATGGAAGAGGACCAACACAAAATGCTTGGTGATTCACACGTGTTAGCTACCTCTAGTCTTATTTGGGCTCCTTTCTCGAGACTATTTGCTTTGTTCTCCGTGTATCAATCAATCATTGCCTGCACAAGCTGTAACATTGACATTCTTTAACACTACTAATAATTTAACATTAGCCATGCAAATAAAAAAAAATCCACGTCGCCAATCAAACCCAAAACTTATAAACAACAACAGGGAAGAATCTATATATACCCACTAAGCATTTAATTTTTCTAAAACTCAGTCATCATGCTATCACGTCATCTTATTTGCCAACAGTTTCATCTACCTCATGCTGCCATCTCTTCGGCTTCTAATCCATGGATCACATTCACATGTTCAATTGTATATCAAACGAAAAGGCAGAGCCGTACAGATTATTGCCATTTGCCACATCCATTCATCTTCCACAATAATTAATGCACGACAATTTGCTTCCTGCAGCACGCTTGATAGTAAATGGCTAAATGCTTTGTCTTCCTATATGTCAATCAATGGGCCGTAGGCCGGATCTAGAAAGGGGGAGCACCGGAGCAGCCGCTTGCAAGCCGACGACCATGAGTGAGTGGTGGCAACTGAGTAGGAAGACGATGACGAACGTACTAATACTGGCTTCGGTGGCGGCGTCACCGT
This sequence comes from Bothriochloa decipiens, assembly GCA_023333625.1. Lineage (NCBI taxonomy): Eukaryota > Viridiplantae > Streptophyta > Magnoliopsida > Poales > Poaceae > Bothriochloa > Bothriochloa decipiens. Next base: position 22,742,891 of record CM041632.1, on the reverse strand, counting down.
CGTCCATATCTCTAGGCAGCTTCAGCTGGGCCGCTGCCGCTGCTGAGACCTGTTGGTCGTCCGCGGCTAGCCGTCCGAGTCCGGCGTTGGTTCCCTCACGCCTGACGAACACACAGGCCATGGTAGCCAGTAGTACCGTGCTACGGTTTTCATGTGGCAGCAACTCGTGGTCATGCGAGGATGATGATATGATGATGACATCAGGATGGCTTACTGGGTCTAATCAATTCTGACTGTAAGTGCTCCGATCCATCATCCATTATCCATCCCATCCCATGATCTGTTTCATTTCCTGTTCACAAATTTTGCATCGTTATTTACATAGATCCTCTCAGAGATACAAGTATTGTTATATGTTATAGCAAAACTGAAAAATTTTAGTTGTGGGGTTGACGATGAAGATGCAACGTGCTAATTAAATAGCCTCGGCCTTGTTTAGATCGTCGATTCGGCGGCCGGAATCGGCGTTTGCTACAGCGCTGTGCACTGTAGTAATTTATTTTTATTTATTAATAATTATCCAAATATTGATTAATTAGTCTCAAAATATTCGTCTCGTAAAGTACAACAAAACTGTGCAATTAGTTTTTGATTTCATCTATATTTAGTACTTCATACATTTGCCATCATTTTAATGTGATGGAGAATAGGAATTCTACATAGTAAAACTTAAAGATAAATTTAGAGAACTAAACAAGGCCCTACACTGCCATAAACATTAGCTGCGCGCTCCTGATCCTTATCGGGTAAGCTGCCGCTACTGCCGTGTGCCGCCCTCAGTTTTAAGGATTAGTTTACCGTTTCGAAAAAAAAAGGATTAGTTTACCTTCTAAACGTGCTACATATATTGTAACATTTTTGTTTGGCTTTTCTACTAAAGCCACCTGTAATCAATGCTCAAAGCTTATACCTATGCCCATTAGGATGAATTTGGTCACACTATCATTCACAAATTTAATTGTTGACTCATATATCATCAGGAATATCTCTTTCACATCTTTTATGCACTCAACTCCAAATATTTTCTCTAAACTGTAACTTAAATTCTCGCAGCAACGCGCGGAAAATTCAACTAGTTATTGACAATCATGCATCCAGCAGCTGTTGTTGAACAGGTTTTAGCACTAAGAAATTATTATTACGACGAAAAGCTCTACTTGAACCGGGATTAATGAACTACATGAACAGAGCAGCATCGATGTTGAATATGTTTCAAATTCAGTTACATATTATATTGGCCAGCTTCTGATGGAGCGAAGCGGAGGCCCATCATCGGAGTTCCGTATTCTACTCTGTTGGGTTTTTGATGTATGTCATGGTTTGCTCTCGTCCAGATTTATCATATGCTATGAGTTTGGTTAGTTGATACATGTATAATCCTGGTAAAGAACACTGGAGGACAGTTCAACGGATTTTCAAGTACCTCATAGGCACAACAGATTTTTGTTTGAAGTTTGACAGAACTGATAAGGGATTTACTGATTATGTGGATTCAAATTATGCTGCTGGTTATATGTTCACTGTTGACAGTTGTGCTATGAGTTGGAGGGCTACATTGCACTCTATTGTTGATTTTAACTACTGAAGCAAAATATATGGTTGTTTCTGAAGTACGAAGGAACTAATTTGACTGAAAGGATTGTATGCTGAGCTGTATGGAGTTGATTCTTGCATTAATTTATACTGTGAGAGTCAAAGTGCTCAAGTGCTATTTACCTTACTAAAGATCAGATGTTCTATGAGAGGACAAAATATATTGACATCAAGTACCATTATGTTCGTGATGTGATCGAAGAAGGTAAGCTAAAGGTATGCAAGATCAGTACTCATGATAATCCTGCTGATATGATGACAAAGCTAGTTTCTATTGCTAAGTTTGAGCTTTGCTCAAACTTGGTTGGCTTAATGGATTAGCCTAAGAGGCTATTTGGTGCCAGAAGTATTTTTTCTTTGCTATGTTCAGGATGAAGTTGTTGATTTATGCTATAAGAGGAATTTATCGCAAGATGGAGTCTGTTGAATATGTTTCAAATTCAATTACGCGCACATTATATTGGCCGACTTCTGACGGATCGAAGCGAAGGCCTATCACCGTATGCTCTTGATTAGGGTTTCACTTTGATCTTTTTTTGTAGACCGCCATACGGCGTTGTAACCCAACTCTTAATAATAGTAAGGAGTGTTTGTTGGCTGACATCCGTGATTTTTTTCCTTCCTCGTAGGAAGAGTTTTCTACGTTCAATCTTATGTCTTAGTTATAATTGATCTTGTTTATTTCATCGTTTATTCATCGTCATTCATGACACATTCGAGCTCACCTCTTTCCAACAAAAGCGAGGTTAAAATTGAACGGATTATACTAGCCCTCTTATATTTCTTGTCAGTGTCAGTTTGTGAATTGTGACTAGTAGGAGGAGGCAGCGCCGTAGCAGCGATGCAGCAAGAACACCTATTCTGCTCTAGAGGATCCAGGCCCATGCGTGAATCACTCCACGCTGGAAGTGGGGCCTCTGAGGCGCATGTGCTGGGTTGGGCCAGTGAGGTAGAGTTTCAACTCGTTCCCTACCCATACGCAAAATATTATAAATTAGCCTCTTGATTTATCTGTATTGTTTTTATTCAAATATATTTATGAACGAATAAGACAAGCACACGGAAACGGTGGAAATGACTTTGCCAACTCAGCTAATATGGTGTATAAATCAAATTAGCGAGACAGATGTAGGAGAGGGTGGAGGTGGGTGAGAGAGATGAGAGAAAGGAGAGCAGACGGAGGAAGGAAAACAAAAGAGCCTCCTGTACGTGTAAATGCATCCGTCATTGAATTTAGTCACATCTGGAAAACAAAAAGATATTTCTTCTGCAACATAAGCAACAGCTAGACCTCTTGTAACCGAAGGATTCCACCTGTCCCCGTACGCCAAAACCTGCTTCTACCAACAGTAGCAACAAGGAAACGAACAAAATCGAACAATAAAAACCTTTGGGATACAGACAACAAAAACGAAAAGCTAGCTAGAGCCTCCTCGTTTCCTACCGTTCAGCCTCAATACTCCACCACACTAACAAAAAATTTAATGACCCAGTCACAGCCAGAATTATAATAACACAATAATAATAATTCACATGCCCTGCAACAAGAAATTATTAAATAAATAATTCCAAACCACTGTTCCATAAGTACCCTCGCCCCCTCCCGTGCCGCCGCTCCCCTCTTCTTCGTCTCCCCTCCGCCGCTTCTTCCCGTTGTTCGCAGTGCTGCCTCCTCCCATCTTCTCTTCGCCCGTCAGGCCGTTCCGCCGTCCCGGAGGCTCGAACCCCTCGGCCCGCGCCGCGCGGGACCCAAAACCCGCCCCCAGTCGCGCGGGGTTCACCCGCGACGCATGCGCGGCGGCGGCGGCTGGTAGCCTCGGCCGCCGGCGATCGCCGGACACTTGCGGCGGCCTGTACGAGCGCCAGAGACGGCGGGCGTGGGGAACGTAGGGAGGAGATGGCGGCGGCGGGGAAGGGATGGGCGGAGCGGGTGCGCCGCGGGGTGAGGACCGCCTGGTTCATGGTGGTCATGGTGGCCTCGCTGCTCGTCGCGTCGGCGCCGGCGCTGGTGGCAGCGGGAGACGTGGCCGTGGCGCTTTGGCTCGAGGTGCGGCTCGGCTGCTTCCGCTGCGACGGCGGCCTGCGGGGCCACCTCCAGCGCTACCGTTTCCGGAACTCGCTTGCCGACATACCTCTCGTCTCCGTCGTTCGATCCGTCGTCATCACTTGTAAGCCCCCTCCCGCTGCCTGCTAACTCCTCGTTGATGCTTCAAAACGGGCAAAACGACCTAACCAACCCGTTCGTTTGAGTTGGATTTCTTTTCTTCTTCTTCTACTTCTCCCCTTTGTGATGTAGAGAGTCTGTTTACCCTTTAGAATTAAAAATTTTGGGGTCACCCAGGTCTTACCTTGAGAAGATCTTTTTGCATTGCTCTATGAGGATTTGGTGATCTGAAAGTTGCAGTAGTCACTACGTCTGTGCTTGTCTTCTTTTGCTTGTATCTGCAGTTATTATTAATCACAGAGTATAGCTGTTGCTTGCTTTCTTTTATTGGGAGGAAGTTAAAATAAGCCTGTTGTTTAGCTGGACTAGTTGTAAGAAATTGGGATCCTCTCGGATCAGTTTCAAGTATGCGTCTACCAAGTTCTGCTCTATTCTTGTTTGAGAGCAAAAGACTGACCTTATGTTCTGCTGCTTCTGCAGGTGTATACCTCATGTCTGATACTTCTGGCCTCTCTCATGGTCCTTACCTTGGAACAACAACTTTCTGTTCCTTGGGTTCTCTGCTCATCTTGTTAATCAAGGCATCTATTTATAGTCCGGCCCAGGACATTGGGCCTGAGCTCTCGCCGTCATTACCAGATCACAAGCTCAATCTCAAGAAGCTATGGGGAATGCCTGTACTGTTCCTGTCTTCCTTGGTCTTTGCTCTTGGCCATGTTATTGTTGCTTACAGAACAAGCTGCAGGGCTCGACGGAAGCTTCTCATTCACCGCATGGACCCTGAATCGGTATGACTGCCACGCATTTGGTCCTCGAAATCTCACTTTGTCACCAATTTATAAATAAGCAGTGGTTCTTGCTATACAACTCGATCTTTGATTGATGCAAACTTTGATGATTTATGAATTTGTTGTTTTCCTACTATTTTCAGATTCTAGCATACAAGAATGTCTTTTCTGGATGCTACAAGGTTCCACGGTCTCCTACACCATACAGTGGAAAGCTTTTTACAAGGAGCGAAAGTGAGACAAAGAGAAAAACACTTATCCAGGACGATCGTGATTTGCCAATCAGCTTTCTTGCAGACAGTGATAGCATGTTCGTTGCTTGCCAGGGGATCACTATACACTACAAAGTCTCCGATCCAGCAACGAGCCTACCTTCATCCCCTGACTCCTTTTCTGAGAGAGATACTCATCATGGTGTTATTTCATCAAGCAATTCTCCTAGAAGACAGAGACATGAGAGTCCACCATCTGCTTCCTCTAATACCCGCCGCCTTCTGAATAGGAGCTTTAGCCATCAATATCATCAGACTTCGCTATATGCACCACTATTGGTAGAACCTGTGGCATCTCCAACTTTGTTGGATGATATCCCTCTGATGTGTCTTGATGATGGCAATGCTGATGGATGTTTGAATCATGTGGACTTTGACCTTGAGGCTGGAGGGCAGTGTAAATTCGCTGTAGTTTTGGTGCATGGATTTGGAGGGGGAGTATTCTCGTGGAGACATGTTTCCAATTTGCTAGCTCGGCAGTTGGGCTGCACTGTGATGGCCTTTGATCGCCCAGGATGGGGATTAACATCTCGACCTCGCAGGAAGGACTGGGAAGACAAGAAGTTACCGAATCCATACGAGCTGGAGTCTCAGGTGATCCTTTTCTCCACTCAAAATGCGAGTCTAGTAACTGCAGCCAGCATTTGGTCAATATCTTTATTTTATCAGTTAGTATATGCTTCACTGATAAAAGGTCTCATAGAGTATTAAAAAATAGTGCATAAACATGAAGAATCCTGTCTTCCTAGACCACATTTCTGTCAGAATTAATTTCCATTTTTACAAGTATAATCACCTGAATTGTCTATGAAGTAAGAAGTGTTCTATGCTACTGACAACTTGTAAGAGGACACCTTTTTGTTGTATTGTAATAGCTACTGTCTTAAAAAAGACCCTCCTGCACTGAACATTGTTTTTCCCTTTCTGTACTTAGAAGAGATCATGCTTACATAGAACATTTTGTATGATCATGCAGGTTGATCTTCTTATTTCATTTTGCTCAGAGATGGGCTTGCACTCTGTGGTTTTAGTTGGTCATGATGATGGGGGCTTGCTTGTCTTGAAAGTTGCGGAGAAGTTGCGCACTTATGGAGGTGATAGCAAGGTACTTCCCTTTGAGAAATTAGCTTGTTTTATCTCGTTTTGTCTTGTATGGAAGTTAACCATCATGCAAGGTTGTACTGAATGTTATTTGTTTGCTTCTGCAGGTTGAAGTGAAGGGTGTAGTTCTTATTGGTGTGAGCTTATCAAGAGAAGTCATTCCTGCATTTGCTCGTATACTCCTGCATACACCTCTGAGGAAAAAGCACATGGTCCGACCACTTCTACGTACTGAAATCACTCAGGTCATCAATCGGCGGGCCTGGTATGATGCCACAAAGTTGACAACAGAAATTCTTAACCTATACAAGGTAAGCACACCTAGTGATTCTTACATCTCCCTTTAATATATTTGTCAAATCTTGTTTTTCAAGCTAGTTTTGGGAATTTTTTTTTGTACAGATGTGATGCATATAATCATGTGTTTATTGCACTGCTATTATTTTGTCCTGCGAAAGAAAAGATCGTTACATCTTATACCCTCTATTCCAAATTTAGGTCGTTTTAGCTTTTCTAGATACTTAATTTTTATTATGTACCTAGACATAACTTATATCTACATGTTAAAAGCTATGTTATTAGAAAGGCCAAAATGATCTATAATTTGGGATGGATGGATTAGTCATATTCAATAACTAATTTCAAGACAATTATTTAGTATCTGTAGCCTTCGTTTTCTGTCCATGAAAGACAATGCAATGTTAAAATGCACGTGCTTTGTTCATTCTATGGGCATTGAACTGTTGACCGACTTGAATTGATTTTGTGTTAGGCTCCGCTGTTTGTTGAGGGCTGGGATGAAGCACTTCATGAAGTAGGTCGGCTTTCGTTTTCTACTGTCCTACCATCAAAAAGAGCAGCAGATTTACTAAGATCAGTGGAAGACCTTCCGGTTCTGGTGGTAGCAGGCTCCGAGGATGCTCTTGTTTCTGTGAGGTCGGCACAAGCAATGGCTTCGAAATTTGTAAATTCTGTAAGTAATCTGTTCCCATTTGTTAGTTGCGCACATGATTTTGGTAGGGATTTGATTTTGTCTGCCAGGTATTCTTAACAAACCACTGCTTTTTCACTTGTGCAGAGGTTAGTAACTATATCAGGGTGTGGACATCTGCCGCATGAGGAGTGCCCCAAGGCGTTGCTCTCGGCTCTTTCTCCTTTCATCTCTACATTGGTACCCTCAGAATTGTTGCAAAGACTGTAGAATATACTTGTTCCTTTTCGTCTTTTTTAAAGATTTTTTCCAGTGTTTCCGTCCTCCACATTTAGTAGACCCCTCTAGTTGTTGAGTTTGTATGATCCAATGTAGCGCGAAGTAGTAGTGG
>CM041632.1:22695849-22735551 GCA_023333625.1 Bothriochloa decipiens | reverse complement strand
GGGGGGCGGCGAACCTGTATCGGCGGTCGTAGGGCGAGACGATGAATGGCCTGAGCTTGACGCGGCGGTTGCTCCGCGCGCCGAGCGACGGCAGGATGCCGCTGGAGATGCTGTAGTGGCTGCCGTCCCGCGACAGCTCCCTCTCCAGCGCCGCGCCGCCGCGGCCCCACGGCCCGCACGCCGCCGCCACCCTGGAGGACCCCCAACCTGCCATTGCCCCGCCGCCGCTCGCCGCGCCCCGCAGCGACGCGATAAACCCACCCACCCACGCCGGGGGTTTACGGTTACGGCGAGAGAGATGGGGAGGGTCGGAGCGCGCCCACCGAATCTGGCAGCCTGTCTGTGTGCGATTGATTAATTAAGGATCGGATTGTCTAGTCGATCTCCCCCCTCGTGATCCTATCTATTTTCAGCTATTGGGCGGCGGCGGAGGCGGTGGCGGTGGCGGTGGCGCGCGCGGTTGGGCGGCGGAGGAGGCGCGGGCGAGGGAGGAGAGTTGCAGCGGAGTTGGGTTGGGTGCCGGGAGAGCAGGCGCGCGCGCTTGGCGCCGTTTTATGGAGTTGGCTGGCTTTCTGAGAGAGGAGTCAGCACGGCAGTCGACACAGGAGGGCTTTCCGGGACACGGGATTTGCTGCCTTTTCCCGGCTGCGCCCCCTGGCCGGCCCCGGCGGCCCTGCCTGCTCGCACGCACGGCGCACTCTTGGTTGACTGGATCGTTTGGGCGCCGCGCCTATAACTCTGCGTGGGCAGCGTGTGGGGCTGGGTTGGCAGCGGCGCAGCGCCAGGACCCAGCGGCAGGGGGGCTCTTGAGGTCCGATCCTTCGGACCTGATACGTGCGCCGGCGCTTTCCCGCCGTTTTTCCCGCGTGCAACTGCTTCTGACCGCGATCAGGTGCGTAGAACATCGTTGATGTTTTGGAACATCGGTCGGTGTTCTGTGGAACATCGTTAATGTTCTTGGAACAACCGATGTTCTATGGTCGGTGTTCCGTGGAACGTCGTCGATGTCCTGGAACAACCGATGTTCTGTGGAACATGTTCTGGAACAACGGTCGATGTTCCGTGGAACATAGTCGATGTTCTGGAACAACAGTCTGCACAAAAACAAAGACAAAAACAAAAATAAATATAATAGACAATTTTTTTTTATAAAAGGACAATAGACAAAACTTTTCACCTAAAACGGCACAAGAACAAATACAATAGACAATTTTTTCTATGAAAGGACAATAGATAAAACTTTCTCTCTAAGATGATACAACAAAAATTAAAAAATATAACAAATATATAAAAACATAAAAAATAAAGCAAGAAAGAAGAAACAAAAAATAAAAAAAGAAAAAACAGAAAAAGAAAAGGAAAAAGGAAAAAAGAGCAAGAACTGCTCGTACGTGCATGCACAGGGCACGGGAAACGAGCGAGGCAGGCGTGCATGCACAGGGCGGGAACTGCTCGGACGGAGGATAGGGTCCGAGCGATCGTACCCCAGGATTTCCGCAGCAGCAGCCGATAGAGGAAATCGATGGGGCTCAGTGGATAGAGGAAATCGATTCCGATCCAACCTGTCGAAAGAAACAAAAGGGGCCTCCGACCTGGCGTGTGTAGCTTGCGTGGAACGTGGGGTATTCGTGTGGTTTCTGCTTTCGTCACAAGGTTCTGTAAAAATTTGTTAAAAAAAATAGCTCTGTAAAATAAGCTGTCGGCATACGCCGGACGTCAAAGTTTGTGACATGGTTGGTCGCACCAATGATTATACACACAAAAAATGTTGTTTTTACACCTAAACACAAACGAAAACGGAAGTAATAATACGACGCCCTGGAATAACGGTAGGCAATAAGTTTGCTTATAGGTTATAACTCATGAGAAGTGGCGGAGTTACATAGACATTACTTACAAAAAAATATTTGTGTTCGTAGGTTGATTGAACGACAATATGGTTAATGGCCTCGACGACACCATCATATTGATCCTTGTTTATTATGGTATGGACATCCAAAAAAAACTCACATCATGTTGTATTGGTCTCAATAAGGTCACTGAAGGCACTTGAAATAATACCCTGCACCAAGACACGTAGTTCAATTAAACCGATCAAACAAATGATATTTTTCTACAAGCACTTAAACAAACAACTTATAAATCATATGTAGACTATTTCAAAAAAGAGACACACCACTAAAATATTAAGTAAGGACATTTTGCGTTGTTGCACACACATGTAGAACTTATAGTCATTGTAAATTTATAACAGTGACCCGATGAAGTAATATTATATTGAAGTATAGAAGGGGAGGCACCAAGGCAAGTCATTGGGAAGTAGTCAAACAGATATGACACATATGCTGAGTGTCAACCAAATGCTAAGTACCAGCAAAAACAAAAGCAAGTACTTTGGGGAAACAATTGCATAGAGAACGTGTTCACTTCCGAAGGTTTCCCTATCTTATATGCTCCTACTTCCTGAAGGTTTCCCTACCTTATGCTTCAATCAATGGGTTAGTCTCCCTGCCTCCTCCCCTGATCAAGGCTTTCTTTGAAATTGTCTCCATCTAACTTCATATGGAAATTTATGTATTTATTTGGCAACTATTTTGAAGAATCTTTGACTAAGTATCACTCCTAGAAATCAATTTCTAAGGACCGTTGACACTACAAATCACTCATTTTTAGAGGTTTTTGGTATAAACAAATGCCGCAATTTTGTCATTCATGTTTGAAAAAGGGAGACTTTGAGAAATGGATAGGCCAGTTTCAACGGTGAGTTTCATGATGTCAGATCTAAAACTAGCATGTCATATAGAATGAAATAAATATGGATGAAACAACCATTGTTAATGGAAAATTTCTTTCTGTAGTTTAATAAACATTTAATTTCCCTGACTTATAGAGAGTTAGTAATCGGTTCCATCCCCGTGAAACTTACTTTCTCTCTCTTCTTAAATAGTGTTACCCTAGCATCAAAAACGCTTATGCTGCAGCACAAATGAAACTCTCACTATAGATTGGGCTTAAACGAACGTCTTTGAAATTGATTTCTAGAATGGTTTGTAAACTATATATAGTGCATCAAACGTATGCAGAGGTGGTTAACTAAGCAAACTGTCTCTGGAAAATAGAAGGGAAATTGTAGAAATCATAGTGAGTGCTATGTCAACACCACCCATATGTCCTTCCATCTTACAATAATAACAGATTGGAGTGCTCTCGAGTGTGCTCCAGTCATTTCGTGCATTTGCACGAATGTGTGTGCGAGCCGGTAAGTGGGAGCTACGCTGCATGCATTCGCATGCCCGGGCCGGGGAAGCTTCATGAGCACCGTCTTTGAAATCGGTTTGATGCTTTGGAGGTGGCAGGTGCTAAGTTGACTCGTGGATCCAACGACGTGCTTCACCTGGCGTCCGACCTCGTACCCCCTAATCCTTGTGCTGCATTCAATTATTCTTCTTTCTCGGCCGAAGTCTAAAGAGATATCAATTCCACCAGTGAGTACATCGTGAGCAGATAAAATAATAGCACCCGCTGTTCAGCTGTTATCTCAATTCCACCAATGAGTTGCGCCAGATGTTGAAGTGTATAATAAGACCGAAGATCTTTACGAGTCTCGTCTAGCAAAGGATCAGATTGATGTACTTCGCCCACTCTGATACATGTTGTGAGTTGTAACTCTCTCTTTCTCTTGACGAGACACACAAAAAATCCACTCACAATGCTGGGATGATTGGGATCGGAGCAAGCAACTGATCGAGCCGCCGGTGTCGACGATCAATAATGCAGCGTGCGTAGAGCATACACGAGCATTAACCGATGTAATGGGAGGCAGACTCAATCCCTGGAGAGACTGATAGATTGATGACTCAAGTCAAGAGCCGTCTCTAACATGTAATGCTCCCGGCCCGTCCGGGCAAATCGATCGGTCCTACTATATCACTGTCACCACCACCACATTATTGTTGTTTGTTGCCGGGGCACGCTGCAACTTCACACTCTAGTCTCCGGTTGGCTAATTGCAGTTGCATTGGCAACTTTTTGCGGGCAGCCAGGCGAAGGCTGACACGTGTGGAATGAAACGAGAAAACGTGATCCGTGGTGGCACCTTTCTTCGGACCGACCCCGGCGCATCCCGATGGTTCAGCCGTGTTTAATTACAATGCTATGATTGGTTGGTTGCCTTGCTACTCTGTAAGCCCACGTATAGCAAGTAGTTTTTATGCTCATCTATCTTTGCCTTACATTTTGATTGCAATGGCACACCTTACCTAGTGGCGAAGTCAGGAATGTCTGGCCCGGTCGCCTGGATGTTGCCCCGTGACTGGTACTCGTTTGGTTGAGAACCTGGACACATATTGCCTGCACCAGGCAACAACGCCAGGCCCAGGCTAGCAAAGACGATCACCTGGATGATTGTGAGGTTGCTTGAACATTAATGATGCACAGTGCCGCTTTCGTTCTATTAATTAACTAATAATGATTTGCTGTTCTTTAATTACCCACAAAAGATACATAGGTTTGGTAAAAATATATAACATCCACGTTATTATCACAGAGGCATGAAAGGATATGTTACTGCTCATAATTATTAATTTTTTCATGGATCCAAATTATGATTTCTGAGATTAATGACTTTTTTATTTATCCACATATTATTGAGGTAATCAAAAGTGTTAAAATCATATTATACTTAACGAAATAATTTTTTAAAAAACATTAGTTTCTTATACCCCCAAGGTACCAACCAAACACATCTTCCTTGCTCTTGCCTAGTCTGGCAGAAAAACATCAACTTTCTAGGCAGCAATTTTTGCCAAGCAAGATACACAAGGCTCCAACCAAATTGGCCGTTGTTGCGGTAAAGTTAAGAGGTTGGTTGCCATTGACGGTTTGACAATGCTTTTTTTTAATAACACAAAGAAGTTCTTGGCTCCATCCTAGAAATCAGATCAACTTATGGCACATCTTTAGGTACAAAGTCTTTAAGACAAAAACAACTTATTAAGACCTAATTCTAAACAATGAAGACCATCAATAAGACACAAAAAATCTATTGTTGAGGTCTCAAAAGTTTAATAAGGTTCCACTGTGAACGCTTATTGATTCACACCATTGTAATTGGGTCCAAAACCCAAGCCAATAGATTCCCCCCCTTCTAATAAAAACATGTAAAAAAATTTGGTCAACGGTTATGAAAAACAGTTTTTTCCTTGTTATCCATATAAGGGTGGACCCACAGGTTATGTCAGGTTTGAAGTCTCCAAACAACTAGTCTAAATTTAGTTCTAAATTTTTAGCCCATTTCACATTAGAGCTTAGATCTAAAAATGAGCTAAAGTGCTCTTAAGTTTTGGAGCTCTAAAATTTAGAGAAGGATCTAAACAGGCCCTAAATAGACCCTCAAGATATCTGAAGTATCTATAAACTCATGTTGCTAGCCTAAATAAAATCCTTGAAATTGTTCTGCATATGCCTAAATATATAAATACATTGTGATAATTATTGCAAAAAAAATTCATTAGTGTTATTTAGTTTGTTGACTACATATGTTGTCTCTATTTTTTCTCCATTAGATCTCTAATCTTTCTACCATATTTCAGGCCTACTAATTGAATAATATGTCACACTGCAATAAACAACTAGTGTATCTTTACACTAGTAAAAAAATATATTAAAATATTAAAAATAATTTACAACAATAAATATATCAAGTTTAAACTAAAATAGAGTAATATTAAAACTGTATCATTAGTATAATTAAAATAATATTAAAAGTACATATAATAATAGTGTTACAACATTAATAATAGAGAAAACTTACTTTTATAATGCTACTATTCAAACTTTTAAAATAATACTAAAATTAGGAATAAATTTGCATAGAGAAAACTTTTAATACTATAGGTAACTTTGACATTTATTTTAATAATAATTAATGATGCATACTTAAATTAATTTTAGTATTTCTATATTTTAATTTAAACCTAATATATTTTTTGTAATTATTTTAATACTTTAATTTGTTTCTTATAATGTAAATTATTCCATACAATTAATAATTGCATGATAAATATTATATAAATAATGATTAATTAATTGTTGCATGTTTATCCACATCTCACATAAAGCGAGCGTGTCACATTAGATTATAGAGTGAGTTAGACCATATTTAGACCGGGATGGCACCATCGGCTAGTTTAGGGACCTGCAGTGATCACCTTGATAGTTTAGGGATCTGGATGAACCATCTGTCAAGTTTAGAGACCTGTTGTGATCACCTTAAAATTTTAGGGACCTACAATGACACCCTTTGCTAAGTTTAGAGACCCATAGATATCACTTTTGAAGTTCGAGGAACCAGATGACACCTTGAGCCAAGTTAAAGGATGGGCGGCAAATTTTTCTCTCCAGCAAATATTGCTTCCGTTTGGCTGACTTTTTGTTCAGCAGCTTCAACGCGATCTACATCATCGTATTGACGCCCGCCATCAATGCTTCCTTGTTATCATCCAAAAATAATCCTGCCCGGCAGCTCATAAGTGAGCAAACAAAACATACAACTGTAACTGGATTCGTTATTTTTTTTTTTTTTTGCCTTTCAAAGCAAACACTGTTTTATGCTTTCCAAATAGCCCAACACACAGCAGCAATGTCCAAATTGTGATTTTTTTTTAACCATGAAGCCACTTTTCACACCATACCCAGAATTGCTTTATGTTTCTGGGAACATCATTTGCACCAATAGCATGAGCAATGATTGCCCGTACAGCTTTTGGCAGAATTGCATTGAAATGAAAGATGTGATGCATTAACTGGGAATATTCATCTAGTTAGCAAACATAATAGTGTACGTGGTCCTATTTCTTATCTTGACTTTTGGCTTCTCATCAAGCAGCAGCGTCAGATCGCCATCTCTCTGACCTGCAATTGAGCAGTCGCGCTTGGCCCGTCTCAAATTCCCCTTGCCCACTCTAAAATCCAAATTGCGCTCTCCCTCTCAGTCTCACCAATCAGCCAAGCAACTAGTATATCTTTCATTGCGCTTTTCAGCATGTACTGACTTTTGAACGCGAGCGCAATGTAAGTGGCAGGATATTTGCGTATCTTATGCCGTATTTTTGCCGTAGAATAGAAAGTGTTCACCTCGGTCGTAATGTGGGGCACGGCCCACGGTGAAAGTGAAAACCGGGCTACAACTATATAGAATAGAACCATCGTCACTGCAAAAGATGCGTCGTCACTTCTTCTCCAGTCCTCGATCAGCTTATACTGCTGTAGCGAAGAATATGACTGGTGCATTCTCGCTTATCTTATGATAGCCGAATAATACATGAGCAACTAGTGATGCATATATGCATATGCACATAAAACTTTACATGAGCCTGAAAAGCATTTATATGATACTGTGAAGGCCACGTAGTTCACATTCTTCCAAAAAGTTATTCCGTTTCATGTTTCAGATCAGTTTTTACAAGTTACGCTAGCTTCTCTCGATCGCTTATCACGTATATTCGCATCTTGATTGAACTGTTCGGATAACCAAGAACTATCTATAAATATAAATATATATGCAGTCAAACGAATCACTCAATCGATGGAGAGAAAGGAATCCCCCAGCTCCATTCCAGGCAGCGCTGCCAAACGTAGAAAAGGAAATAAAGCTAGTAGTGCCAATGTTTGTGTGTTAATCGTGACGTTGGTCAAACCAGACGTGTACGTTGATGGATCCGTCGAGGGAGGACTGGCCGCCGAATCATCGCAAAAGGGTGGAAATGCACGTGAACTTGCTGTTTGCAGGCGTGTATGGAAAGAGGGACACCCGCACCTGCTTCTTAGCTTGTCATTAGGATATTCGCCATTTGAAAACTGAATAAGTATCGTGCAGGCCTCTTTTACAATTGGGAGCCCCAATTACCTTTCAATTTTCAGATAATAACCTGGTGTCAGACCTCATGTGTTGAAAAAACAATGTAGTGCGTAGATAAATGTTATGTCAACTTATATAATGTCATACCGGAGCAGTACCTCGAATGGTTCAAGTCGTCTCGAGGGCAACCGGGGGGCGATCGGCGACGCCGCGCCCACCGCGGATCCTGCCGCCGGCGAGCCCGGTCCGGGGGCATGGTACTCCTCCACGTAGCCTGCGGCTGACATGTGGGGAGCGGGGGTCGTCTTCCTCCACGGGAGGCTGCAGAAGGGCCCCGTTCGCAGAGCCACGTGTCGCAATCCAAGGGCAGAAGCAGGGAAGGGCATTTGGGTCCCAAGCCGATGCCAAAGTTTGCGGAAGAGAGGAGGAGGAGGGGGTAATCTAGGAATTCTACGGGCAGCTGTGGCTTGTCCCCGGGATCCCCAATTCTGCCGCCAACATCCTCGACAAACCTAGGGTTCGTGATGAGAGGATGGTGAGGGATCTAGTCTAGATTCGGCATGATCTCTGGGAGAGTAAGTCGTTTGAAATCGGAGATTGCTTCCCAGCCTAAGGTGGAGATCGGTGGGTAAGAGATCCAGTGAAGCTCAAGTTCGCAGAGGACGTGTGGGGAAGAGGGGAGCGAGATTCCTTCATCTCCATGTTGAAGGTGGCCATGGCGAACAGGGGAAGAGGAGGGCGGGGACCTCCACGCCCAAGGAGTCCGGAGAACGAGTGGGGAGGATGGAGGGAGGGGGCGGTTGGCCACACCAGCCTCTGCCGCCCTTCTACCAGCCACCGATGGGGCCTCCACCGCCGTTCCTACCGCCACCAGGGTATGTTTTTTCCCTCTACCCAAACCACAGCATCCGTTCCATCCGCCGCCCCCTACCCTGGTCATGATCCTGCGTTCCCGGGGCCTCATGGATACAACAACAATCAGGAGCAATTTAGTAGGTAGGGAGTCAGACCAAGAGGAGTGAATCCTGGATACAAGGGGAAGCAGCCTCAACAGCAACCGCAGAAAGGAGTGAGCCAGACAGAGAACTCATCTCAGAAAAAACCAGAAGAAGGTCAGAGCTCAAGTATGAAGGCTGAGGGAGAGAAAGATAGGGATGATAAGTCACTGAATTTAGTCTGTTACAACTGTGGAGAGCCTGGCCACTTCACCAAGGCCTGTGTCAAGCCCAAGGTGTGCTTTGTATGTTTCATAAAAGATCATCAGGCAGATAAGTGCCCCAGATGGAAGGAGCCTAGGATCACTGCACAGTTCCTAGGAAGTGCAAACAAAGGCATTGGCTTCTTCCATGTCAATGTGGAAAACTAAGCCAATAGATTCAAGCTCTGGACTGGCTTTGATAACTGTGGAATCTTTACTGTGGAGGATGGATACCTAGAGCAAGGAGAAATTATTTCATACTTACAGAAGGTGTTTGACAAAGATTGGCCATGGCACCTAAAAGCCCTAGAAGAAGATTACAAATTCCTAGTGAGATTCCCTCCAGATAAGAAGGTGGAGAATTTTGTGTTTGAGGATGGGACCTATTTCTATTTGAATAAAGGAACTGTGATGGCCTCTCTAAATATTTGGAATGGGAACATTGTGCCTGTTGGGAGACTGGAGGAAGTTTGGGTTCAAGTATTAGGCATTCCACCCAAATGGTGTGACTGGGAGACTCTGAGTCAGGTGGCTTCAGCTCTGGGAAAGCTGATGGAAGTGGATTGGCAATCCTTATTTGGTAGCTTCTTTGCAGTGGTGAGAATCAAGATCAAGTGTAGAAATCCAAGCAAAATCCCACAACAGAGGATCATGTAAATGAAAGATGAGATATACCTAATTAGCTTCAAGGCAGAGGGGGTGTTTCAGTTGACTGAGGGAGCTAACCCAAATGATGGGGATGATGATGGAGGGGGAGGAGGAAATGATGATGGCTATGATGACCAGAACCTAAGGGGTTCAGAGGACATGGGTGACAGTAAGAAAGATGAAAGTGGTCATAATGGTGGCAATGGGGATAGCAATGAAGCCAAAGAAAGCTCCAAAAACAACTCTCAGAAAAGTGGATCGACTACCAAAGGGAGTAAGACTGTTAAGAACTTGTCCAACTTCTATGTTGATGGAGAAGCTGAATTCTTCAATCCTGAGGTTGATGATAATCTTTGCACAAATCTGTTGAGGGCTATGGAAATTGGGGACTCTAATGAGGAGATTGATAAGTATATACTTATGGAGGAGACACCAAGTCAGGAGGTGTTTGTGTTACCAAATGAATGGCTGAGTATGGGACATGAGATTCTAACATAATATTAGGAGAAAATAATCAGTGAGGAGTCTGCTGGCGACTCTATTAACAATGTGGCTGATAGAAAGATAGACATGAGTGGAGGTAGTGCTCAGAGGAGTAGGGTGGATAGCCCAGAGGAAAGAAGTGAACTTCAGCTGCCAAAAGACTGGAGTTATTCATACAGTGCTGAGAAAATGGAGCAACAGCATACTGATACATTGGCGGAAGACATTGGAGGACCTCAGAATGTTGATAATGACCTGACTGCTAGGTGCATGGATAACCAAAACATGGTTTCTAGAATTACAGGGCCTGACCAGAGAGAGCAAGTGCGGAAGAAGAAGGGAAGACAATGGGGAATTGTGATGCAAGAGAGAAAAAGCAAAAGGAACCCGCAGGGGGATAAAACAATGCTGGAGATAGCACAAGAACGGAAGAAGATAAACCTGGAGAAACCTAAAGGCAAAAAATCTATCCCTTCCTTTACTGATGATGCTCTAGCTTCTGTTGCTTCTCAGATTGGTATAGACATAGTTAGTAAGCATGGTAGTGTTTCTAAAGTCCAGGAGATTAGAGAGTTAGATGCAAATAGAGGAAAATTATTCTGTGATAGTTGTTAGTTTTATGGTTGTTCACATAGGGAGGTACCAAATAATCCTAAGCCTCACCCTCATGTAGTGGTAAATGGAACTAGATCTGGAAATTCTAATATGAGGTTAGTGACTAAGGAAGTGAGTAATGCTCTTTTTGTCACACATAATGGCTTAGAAGATAGGAGTTTAGAGATAGTAGACACTGAGGATCCTGAAGCTGAGGGCTCTAGGACTCCAATGAACATGGAAAAATCACAAGTAGATATAATAGAAGAGGTAGATGAGTTAGCCTGGACAAAAGTAGTGAATAGGAAAAAAAGAAGAATAAATGATAGATCTCTTTTGGAATATTAGAGGTTTGAATAAGCTTGGAAGCTTACTTGCTCTAGTTACAGATTCAAATGTAGTCATGCTGATATCATAGGTGTCATAGAAACTAAGAAAGAGACTTTTACTCCTGGATACCTTAGGTCCATTACTGGTAATACTCCTTTTAAATGGTTTATTTTACCGGCTAACGGTATTACAGGAGGCATTTTGGTAGGATGTATAGTGACAAGTTTTCTTCTTCTGTTTGTGATACTCTAGAATTTACCATTAGTATTATGCTGACTGATAATAGAACTAGTTTCTCATGGAAGTTTGTTTATGGGTCTCCATATAAGGCTGGTAGACCTGATTTTTAAAGGAATTACATGAGGTCATGGGAAATGGCAAGGACCAACTATGATAGTGGGAGATTTCAATCTAGTTAGGTTTGCTTCTGATAAGAGTAATGGTATTCTGAATCAAAAATGGGCTTAGGAGTTTAATGATTGAATTAACAAATGAGCCCTTTTAGAGCTAAGCCCACATAACATTAGATTCACTTGGACTAATAATCAGAAGAGTCCTATTTTGTCAAAAATAGATAGGATTTTTGTTAATACAGATTGGGAACAGAATTTTCCCCTAGCTAGAGTCAAAGGGCTTAACAGACACCCTAGTGATCATAATGCTTTAGTTTTAGACACTAGAGATACTGTATTTTTTTTGGAAAAAAACTGTTTAGATTTGAAAAATGGTGGTTGTATAAGGAATCTTTTAAACAAGTAGTGAAAAAGTTGTGGGAATAGCCATGTACCGCCAAAAGTAGCATAGAGGTTTGGCAGTTTAGGATTAGAACTTTAAGGAGAGTAGTTAGGGGATGGGCTGGAAATGAGGTGGCAGCCATGAATAGAGAAAAAACTCCTTAGCTGAAGAGTATAATGATTTAGAAAAAACTTTAGAATCTAGACCTCTGTCTGACCAAGAATTATAGTAGTTTAGGAAAGTTACTAAAAGCTTAGATAAAATATAGGCTTTAGAGGAGATTAAGGCAAGACAAAGATATAGAGACAAGAATATATTAGAGGGGGATAGAAACACTGCTTATTTTCAAGTTGTAGCTAATTATAGAAGTAGAAAAAAGAGGATAGAAGTCCTAGAAGGTCCTGAGAGAGTATAAGAGGACCAAGCTAGGATGATGAACATAGTTGTTAACTTTTATAAATCTTTGTTTGCTAAAGAGAATAGGATGGATGTCAACCTAGCCTCTGATTTTTGGAATAGTGAAGACCTAGTAACCAAGGAGGAGAATGAATCTCTTACCAAACCTTTTTCTGAGGAGGAAATAAAACAAGTTGTCCATAGTTGTTATTCTAAGGGGGCCCCTGGCCCAGATGGTATATCTTTCATGTTCTATCAGGTTTTTTGGGATCTTATAAAGAGTGACCTGATTGCAATGTTCAATGATCTACATCAGGGAAAATTAGACTTAGATAGATTAAAATGTTCTCTGATTACTCTGATTCCTAAAGAGGAGGGGGCTAGGTCCATGAAGAAGTTTAGACCTATCAGTCTCATTAATTGTAGCTTTAAATTTTTCTCAAAAGCTTTGACTATTAGACTAGGTAATATTATTGACAGACTCATTTCTCCTCAACAGAGTGCTTTCATACAGGGTAGATATATCCTAGAAAGTGTGGTAGTTGCACATGAGTTAGTCCATGATATTAATAATAGAGATGAGCCTGGATGCATTATCAACCTTAACTACGAAAAAAGCCTACGACAGAGTTAGTTAGGAGTTCTTGTTTGAGATTCTAAAGTCTAGAGGTTTTAGTCCAACCTGGATAACTTGGATAGAAAAGATTGTTACAAAAGGCTCGGTAGGTATCATGCTTAATGGAGAGGAGAATAAGTTTTTAAAACTAGGAAAGGTTTGAGACAGGGAGATCCCCTATCTCCTCTGCTTTTCAACCTGGTTTTTGATGTCCTAACTAGAATGCTAATGAAAGGGGCTGATAAAGGTTTAATTAGAGGTCTAGGAATAAACTTCAGAGATAATGGTGTGATCTCACTTCAGTATACGGACAATACGATTCTTTTTTCTGATGCCAACCTAGATCATCTTCTAAACCTAAAAGGCATACTCATGTGGTTTGAGCAGATCTCTGGGATGCGAGTGAATTTTCACAAAAGTGAAGTTATATCCATTAATGTGTCAGATGAAACTGCTCATAATATTGCTCATATCTTGACATGTCCTCTAGGTAGTTTCCCTATCAAGTACTTAGGGGTCCCTTTACATTATGAGAAACTTAGAAAAGAAGACATTCAACCTATAGTGGATAAAATGCTTAGTAAAATAGCTGGTTGGAGAGGTAAACTCTTATCCTATGCAGCAAGAGTAGTGTTGATTAGGGCTTGTCTAACAAGCATTCCTATTTACTTGATGTCTTTTATAAAATTCCTCAAATGGGCTATTAGACTGATAAACACTCAGTTAGCTAACTGCCTTTGGGATGATAGTCCAGGGGCAAGAAAGATACACTTAGCTAATTGGGACAGTGTGACTATGCTAAAAGAGTATGGAGGCCTAGGCATCCCCAACTTAAGGGAGCTGAACATATGCTTGCTAGCATCATGGACTAAGAGGTATAATGTAGATAGGAATAAGCTTTGGAGATAAATTATAGATGCCAAATATAGAACCTACAAACCTAACATATTCTGTAGTAACGTGCTGGGTGCCTCCCAATTCTTCAAAGGGATTATGTGGGCTGCTTCTGCAACAAAGATGGGTTTTAGATGGAAGGTAGGCGATGGAAAAAAGATCAAGTTCTGGGAGGACAACTGGTTAGGGGGAACTAGTCTAGCCATTCAATATTGGGAAGTGTATGTCTTAGTTAATGAACAAGCAGGTACAATCTTTGATCTCTGGGATGGCACTGAGCTAAAGTGCACCTTTAGAAAGTGCTTCTCACAAAGGTTATATGGCTTGTGGCTAGAAATAGTCCAATTAGCATCTACAATTGTCTTTACTGAAGAAGAGGATTCTTTAATCTGACAATTTACTTCTTTTGGTATTTATACACCACAGTCTCTTTACAAAGTAATCAACTTTAGATGTATTACTCCAGTCCATTTACCTGCTGTTTGGAATCTCAAAATCTCACCTAGAGTTCAGTTCTTTCTATGGTTGCTCTGTAAAAATATGGTCTTAACCCGAGACAACCTGAATATAAGAAAAAGACTAGATGATTTGACTTGTTCATTCTGCTCTGAACCAGAATCTGTGCAACACTTGTTTTTTGACTGCTCAGTAGCTAAACAACTTTGGATTTACATGTCTGAAGTGTGTGATAGAGATGTTGGACATGATTTCCTGTCAATAGGTCAAATGTGGCTAAGTAGTAAGAGTTTTACAGTGTGTAATATATTTTGTGCTGCTGCCCTGTGGGGCTATAGAAGCTAAGAAATAGTTTATGCTTTCAGGAATGTCAGTGGATGGACATAAGGGTGTTACTCTTGAAGGTTGCAAATATGCTGCAGACATGG
This sequence comes from Bothriochloa decipiens, assembly GCA_023333625.1. Taxonomy (NCBI): domain Eukaryota; kingdom Viridiplantae; phylum Streptophyta; class Magnoliopsida; order Poales; family Poaceae; genus Bothriochloa; species Bothriochloa decipiens. Next base: position 22,720,915 of record CM041632.1, on the reverse strand, counting down.
GTAATACTGTGCCCACAGAAGGATAAACAGGAATTCTCCATGAGACTGATGAAGCTGAAAAAAATCACCACAGGGTGGCCCAGGCTATGTGGCTGACTGAAGCAAGAAACAAATGGGGAGAGACAAAGCTGGAGCAGATAAAGAATGGTGGAGTGGATGCAAAGAGCATGGGCGAGCACTCAGAGTCCTTGGCCTCCTCCATAGATTCCTGGGTGAATCCGGTAGGTATGGAGGCAGGAGAATTGCATGTCTAGTTGGTGTCCTTCTGTTCCTAGGATCATTATATACCATTTGTGTAATGCCCAGGAAAAAAATTAAAATTATAAAAAATAAAGGAAAGGAATAAAGAAAAAAAATAAAAAATGAGGTACTGTAGCGGCGCTACAGTGGCAGCCCTATCCCTGCTTCTATTCTGAGTCGTAGTCCGCCTCTCCCGTGCGGCTTCTATTGTCCACCCTATGATTCTTTCTCCCAGCAGCCGCCGCCTCTCTTTTTTTCGTGATCTGAGAATGAATAGAAGGGAGAAGAGAAGGAAAAGAGAAGGTGAGGGCCTAGGGTTTCGCCGCTGCCGCCGTCGACGTGCGTTCTTCTCCGAAATCCCACGGGAAGGATGCCATCGGAGTGACAAGGAGATCCCATGGGGTGCCATCGTACTCATTGTGATCTATCTAGGCGAGATTTCATATCCTAATCCCTTCTTTGGATCGAGTTCTATGGATCGAATCATCTCTATAGGGAGGGTTTAGTTGGAGTAATTCTCGAAATTGATCCCACCCGCATTCTGAGTTCATCAGATTATGCAGTCCCTGTTCGTCGCTCTTTTCGGGCATCTTAAAGGCCTCAATAAATTTTGGGCATGTAGAATTTTTTATAGAGAACTTTGTCATGTTTCTTTAAAGCTAATATCACCCCCATAGCATTCGTAATTTGGGAGATATGAACAGTTAGAGTTGACTGTTTTTCACTGACGAGAATCTAGACAGTTCTAGATCGAATCAGTTTTAGACTATTTAGATGATTTAATTTGATCTTGTGATATAAGTGAAAGTGGTAGTGTTTTTCTTTATCTTTCCAGATTGGTAAAGTTTATAATAATTGAATTGGTATATCTTTAGTTATGAATATTTGATGTCTGATGTTCAGTTTTGGATGTTAGAAATATTCAGTTATGTTCTATGGCTAATTAGACCATCTTGGAGACCTCAAATGTAATATCTTACAATATGAGAGTTGTATATAATGGAGTTTTACATAATCTGGTAAATTTTGAGATTTTTTGGACATGTATTCCAAAGTATATGAAAAATATAAGAGACAGTGCTGCTGTCATGATCGGTAGCTCAAACAATAGAGGCTTGAATGTCGGGTTTGGGATGCTCTAATGCGTTTTTGTTGTTATTTTTGATTGTATATTGGTGCATGTACTGAATATTGTTTGTGATCAGGTGGTAGCACTTCGGAATGTCGTAGTGCCTTTGATCTCCTTCGGTAAAGAGGCAAGTGAACGTAGCGGTGGTTTGCTACCGTTTTGACTTGTTATTTTTATCACCTATAGTTTACCATCTATAAGAATGCTATTCTCTTAATATCACAAACTTATGATCTGGGTATATTCAGTCTGATTTAATTGCGGTCTTATTTAAATGTTCATGGTGATGTTTTTATGACATATTGCTATTTGTGGCTAGCCCACAACTCTGAAGTTGAAGTTGAGGTATCATTGATGGTATATGAATTTAATTGCAATATGCCAAGTGCATTGCATCATTCATAAGATGAAGTTGAAGTATCATTGGTGGTATATGAATTTTATTAGCATGCTAAGTACATTGCATTATTCATTGGCATTGAAAGTTATGTCTTGACCTATGGTCATGACTGTACCGGTACGCATCATGGGATGCAGCTCCACACCTTGTTGGGTGTGCTGGCAGGAGACATTTTGCATCACATTCATATGCATTCAAGAAGTATATTGAAGGTCTTATGTCTGTGTTATTCTAAAATATATTGAAGGTGTTATGTCTATGTTATCATTAAGTACATTGAAGGTGTTATGCCTGTATTATTACGAAGCTCTATCATCTTGCTATGACCAAAGCTGAAAGTTCCTGATTTTATATTGATATCATATCTTCATATTAAATTGATGTTTAATTCAACTTGTGGTTTAAATAGCTTGTCAAAACAAGTTCGCTTGCTGAGATGTTTCATCTCACCCTTGCTTTTACTCAATCCAGGTACTTGATGCTTGCTTGGAGGAAAAGGGATTAGCTGCACGTCACACACTTCCTCTTTATGAGTCTTCACTTTTAATACAAAATAATTTGGTTGTTTTCATGAGACTTAGAAGTAAATTCTTAAAGATCGGTTGTTAAACTCCCGTTAGAGTACCGCATATTTGTGTTAGAACATTCCTTAATATTCGTTAATGCTAGTTTGGTTTCTTTCATTATATATATGTTTTGCTTTCGCGTTGCATTATATTCAAAAGAAATGCCACCAGAATCTTTATTGGTTATGTGCGGCTGTTGTTGGTATTGTTTAGTGACATCCCGGGGTGCTTGTAAATTCTGAGGTGTTACAGTTTGGCGTTATGGTTTGCGTTAAGTGCCCTAAATAAGTGTCTAGTTAACTGTTTTCCTTGTTTAGCTGTTGGCTGGCTGGAGGTGTTTAGACTGGATAGACGGGTGTATCCCACCCAAGAACCGTAAAAACTGCTATGGTCTTTGCTTAATGCTAAGACAGGGGTTGTTGCCCTTTTACTCTAAAAAAATTTAATGTCATACCATCCTATTAGGCTGGTCTTAGCATCACGCGATCTGTTTTAGATAACCCTAATGCAGCAATCAGGCTAAATCCAGCGAATCACTCAGATGAGGGAATCTAAAGCGGTGCGAAATTAGCCAGGTGTTCGGAGAACCGATAGATCGAAGACTAATCTAGATTGAGCTAGCAGGCACACAATGTTTGTGTTGGCTACGTAAAGATAGTCAAGCAAGATGCATACTGCCTGGATCGATCAATCGTAGAAGGCGAATGGCTGTCCAATCATCACTAGGGCCAGAAGGATGGAAATGCATGTGTATATGCTGCTGACGGCTCGTGGCAGCAGGCGACCGTTGCATTGGGACGGAGCGAGGCAGTCACCACTCGTCTTCTTGGCCTCTTCCATCATTCCATTGCCACTTGTCAATTTGAATAAGCATTCTTTTACAAAAATAGAAGTTCCCTTGATCTTGTGGGCTGGCGGCTTATTAGAATTTGTCCAACAACCTAGCCACGTCGCTGGCTCACATCACGTGTCATTAGAAGTGGAGATTTGGCGCAAAAAATTGCGCCGCTAGCTAGTCTTTCATAGCTGGGCACACAGAGCCTCCGATAAGATCAACCGTCTCTGTTGTCATTGCCGACTCAGAGTATCCTCAATGATTTTGTTGAAATAGCTAGCTGATGTAGCAGAAGAAAGAAAAATAATAAAAATAATATATCAGAGTGTATCTACTCCCCTCTCGTTATCTAGCTGCTTTGTTCTCTCCTCTCTCTCCTCTACGTGAGCAGCAAGATATATGGCTCCAAACTAGCTTATTGTTGGGGTGAGATCAGAGCTGAGTGGCGGGTAGGCATTGACGTTGAAATTAAATTATTGGCAGCTCGTTTTTGGAAGGGATGGATGTCAACGACCATCAACAGTGAAGCACGCCTGACGTGTGCAGTCGAGGTCAGGCCCGCCTACTTGCTTGCCTAGCGAGAGGTACTGTGCGATCGATCGAGCCAGCCCCGGAACAGTGTGAGTCCCTGTACCAAACTCCAAAGGGCAAAAGTCAAGGCACGCGCTCACGATGCCTTCACCCAAATTTGCCCCTGATCTGATGATGTGTGATGTGTAAACCGAACCGAATTCCAAACGGCCAAATAAAGGCGTCAACCGGCTAGGCTACCGGCCGTCAACTAGCTTATTAGCCAGGAGACCTACGAACAAGTCCCTGATGAGCCAGGTCGCCGAGCACGGCGCCGACCTCGTGTACCTGCCAATAAAACATGTGTGCCTGTGCCTCGCATAAGTACGTGGGTCCCGTAGCTGTAGGAAGGAAATGGGACACGTCGCTTCGACAGAGCGCCTGCCAGGGCCACAGCCAGCTTCGTCGTAGATACTGTAGCACGTAGCATCACGTTGCGATGGCGCAGGCTACGCAGCACGTTCCGAGGTTCCGATCGAGAAACAGATGGGTTGATGGTTCTATCGTCGCTCACGATCGGCTCGCCCATATGCCCCTACTACTACTACTCCACGCCACACAGCGTCCTCCGACACTACCACGATTCAACCGAGTTGGCGTCGATCAATCAAACGGAGCAGGAAGCTGACGAGACCCCGAGAGGCCAGGGAGCAGCAGCTGATCGGCCCACGTTTTTCCAGCGTCCAACGTCGTCTCGTCTCGCCCACGGACGGGGACGGACGCACACTTGCAGGAATCTCTGGCTGGGCCTAGCGCCTAGCCGCCGGGGTCATTTGCTCGGCAGGCGCTCCCAACTCTCATCAATCAACTCTGCTCTCGCCTTCTCGGTAGTCTTGGCCGTCGAAGTCAATGCCCCATGCAGTGATGGTGATGCAGACGTCGGGGAGCCAGCCGGCCAATCATTGCTGGCCCTCTTCAGCGGATCTCCTACATGAGTCCGCGGCGGGTCGAGGGAGGGACCCGCGAGCTGCCGCGGTCATCAGTCATCACCATGCACTGATGATGCAATCAGGCAGCCGCGCGCTGCCCACTCTGCCACTGCCACGAAGGCGGCAAGAGGCAGAGCACATGGATTGATCGTCGAATGCTACCACCATTCGCTGCGGATCACAGTCACAGACGAGATCGCGTTAAGTTTCTTCTTTAGCAATCACGGAGCACTACCAATTATAGCATGCAGGAGCCGGAGAAGAACAGGTCGTCGCCGTGGAGACGAAGAGTTCAAGACGGACCCTGCTCCACGCATCTCGGCCTCGGCCCATGGGCTCCTCGTTTTAGCTCCTGAATGGGCCCTGCTGTACCGCGCACCCCAGCTGGGCCTGCCTGCCTGTTCGCTGCTGGACCAGACCAGACCCTTAGATCGGGTCCGTGTTCTCTCGTTGAGTCGAGTGGTTCCTAAGAGAAACCGACTAACCGTGGGAGCACAGTCTCCCTGGGCACGAAAACCGAGAACCGAGAACGACACCGAAAATACCGAATCGAAAAAATCGGTTCCTAACTCGGTTCTTATATTCCGGGTACCGAATTTATCGAGCTAAATTCGGTTCTTTCTCTCGGTAAACCGAAAATATGTGGCCCAGTAGTTAATAAAGCCCAGCAGCAGCCCACGTAGAGAAACCTAGTCATTTTAGCCCACCGTCCAGCAACTATCGTGCGTCACCCAAGCACCCTATCCACTCCTCCAATAACCCCACGCCGCCGCTCCTGAGCGGACTCGCGACCCCGCTTCGCCGTCGCCCCCACCTCCAACTCCGTCCCCTGCGCCGCCGCTCCTTGGCCATCGAGCTGCGCCGCCGAATGCCACCGCCGGCGCCCAGCAGCAGGAGGCAGCAGGCCCCAGGCGGCCTTGTCCTCCCTTCTCCTCCCTTGACCGGCCACCACCAGCCACTGCAAGTCTGCGAGGAGCTTGGTGGCACGCCGGGCCACCGCTGTTCACACCCCGAGGCCCCAGTCAACGCTGGTGAGCCCTGCCCGCTGCTTCGCCCTCTGAGGACCGAGGATTTGAGTGAGCCCCTCATCTGCTTTTACATGTATCTCGATCTGTTTGGTATTTTCGGTAAATACTAAAACCGAACCGAAGATACCGAAACCGAAATTGCTCGGTACTCGATTTCTGAAGGAACCGATCGGTACTCATTTTCTAGGAACCGAATTTATGGTGGAACCGAAGAACCGTACCGATCGGTTCGGTAAATACCGAATGCCTAGGGCAAAGCATAGCCCGAGCGACGAGAATTGCAGCCGCCAGCCGGCGCCGCCTTCCCTCCCAAATCACCCACCGGCGCCGCCGCTCCCTTCCCACACCGGAGCCGCCGCTACTGATGGGTAAGCGGCCGCGTCATGACGCCCCGGCCGGTTACAGTCGACGTCTTCCGTCTGTACCATTCGCCGCCTCATACAAGACGGCGGCCTCGCTGTCCCCGGCTCCTCAGCAGAGGACGTCGCCCACGCCCTCCGCATGCACCGCCCCGAGCTCCGCCGCAAGAAACTCAAACCCTTCATCCAAGTCGTCCGCCGCGTCCTATCCACCATCTCCTCTCCATCTTCCTTGGACTGCGACGACGAGGACGACTCCACCTACCAAGCCACCACCTCCCTCTCCGACGAGTCCACCCACCCGCCGCCTCCACCCGATTTGGATATCACCAAGACCATGATTCGCTCCCAGTACGCCTCGCAGTTGCAGAACCCTGGCACTAACCACCAGCTGGAGATTGAGGCGCGCCGTGGAGACGGTGGCGATGCCAAGCCAGAGGCTCCAGTCTCCCAAGGAGCCTTCACTGGGGACAAGGGACCGAGTTTTGCTGATCTCAGCGGATGGAGGAGGTGATGGAGAAGCTGCTGGTGGAAGTGGTGGTCCCCCTGTGCTGTCCGGAGCTGCCGCGTAACCTTGGGGTTAGGCCTGTTGCTGGGCTACTGCTGCACGGACCCCCTGGTTGCGGCAAGACTACCCTTGCACATGCCATTGCCAATGAGACAGGTGTGCTGTTCCACAAGATCTCAGCCCCGGAAATCGTTTCTGGGATATCTGGTATGTTCTCTGACTATTTCCCATTACAGATTGGGACGCCCCTTATTTGGCCATATAGTTTTGAACTGATGATTATGTTTGATGCTGGAAATGATTAAAATGGGAGCAATGGTTAATGTTAGTCATGATTGGAACCCCAAAATACTGCATTTTAAAATCACAAGTTAGAATGTAAAATCAATAATATGCGCTGCCCTATTCAGCGACAAATGTAGCTGCGGAATATTAGGGTTGTTAATTGTTGTGGAAAGTCATTAGTTGAACGTATCATATGCGTAATGATGAATATTATACTGAAAAAGTGTTTCCATGTTTAAAACTGGCCACTGCAATCATAATCATTGTCACGCTGAAAGTTGCTGAAGGTTCAGAAATGATTTGCAGTCGAAAACAATTGTACTGCCTTTAACAATGAATGGAAGGATATGCAGTTTTTCCCCTCAACTTTTATCCATGGTCTCATTTTCCTTTTGATAAGTTGTGTCAGGATTCACGTGGAAGATAATAATCACATAATGCTAGTGTTCATGCCGGAGATTCTGAAGAAAACATCAGGGGCTTGTTTCAGAAGGCATATAGGACTGCTCCCTCAATTGTATTCATAGATGAGATAGATGCAATTGCATCCAAGAGGGAGAATCTGCAACGAGAGATGGAGCGACGGATTGTTACTCAACTGATGACATGCATGGATGAATTCGACCAGAACAATGGTGGTGGTGATGATTCTGATGCTGATTCATCTGAAAATAATCCAAGTTATTTATTGTCATTGGAGCTACAAATAGGCCAGATGTTGTGGACCAAGCTCTTCGAAGGCCAGGGAGGTTTGATCGAGAGATATATCTTGGTGTTCCAAATGAGAATGCACGGAATCAGATACTGAGGATGCTTGCTCGGAAGCTTTGACTTGAAGGCAAGCTTGACTTTTTCAAGTAGCAAGGGCCACACTAGGTTTTGTTGGTGCTGACTTGAATGCATTAGTCAATAATGCAGGGTATATGGCAATTAAGAGAATAATTAATGAAAGAAGAGTTTGGTATCGTTGTGAGCATGAATTAAACATCAAATGGTTGAAGCAGCAGTCTTGGAATGCAGGCAAGACGGAGAGTATACATGTAACCATGAATGACTTTGAGGTATAACTTTTATATGTAGAGCTTATGCCTAGAATCCTGTTTAATTTCACCCTGTGTAAGCTGGATTCAGATTTAAACTTGATCTGTTTTCCCTGACAGTCTTTGTTTTCCGTTTCATATTTTTTAGTACGTTAGTTCAGCCGTTAATTTTGTGTTTTGTAAGATTATAAATATTGCAAGATTGCAACAGATTGATACCTTTTTCTTCCTTGGCGTGTAGAGTTTTTGTAGGCGCCCTCTTTCCCTCCAATTTTCTTCTGTTATTGGAATTTTTATAAGATTCCCATGGATTTACAATGTGACATGTATTTTCAGTTCGTATGTTTTCTTTTCTTTCACTGGTTCGATTCACTTTACTTGCTGAAGGAGGCGATAAAACTTGTTCAACCCTTTTTGAGATGGGAAGGATTTACTTCTATTCCTGATGAAACTTGGGATGATGTCGGAGGTCTTGATTCATTGAGGAAAGAGTTTGAACGCTACATTGTTAGATGTATTAAGAGACCTGAAGATTGTGATGTGAGTAAATTGCACTTAAATACTGGCGGACTGTGTTTTACTCTTCTTCATGATTTGTTATGCTGTAGCAAGTGTTTGTGTCATGGCCGGGCGCCACTACCCAAGGCGTCGTCGAACCCGTGACAAAAGGCGCGATGCTAAGCGCGCGGCGCGCACGTCGGGCACGACCGAAGACGCGGCAACGGCAAGTGGCTGAGAGGAGATAGCTTTCTTGTTTTAGTTCCTAAATCAAAGGAGTTTGTTACTCCGGTTAGTTGGGCCAAGGGCCATATATTCATGTAATCGGTGAACTTGAGAATTAAGCAAGAATTAGTTCAATCTAATCTCTCTCTCTCTAAAACCTAAGCCTGAGGTGGAGGGAAAAACCTCGCCGGAGAAGACGGATCGCGACTACGAACTACGTAGTCGGGGTCGTGCTATCCTAGGGTTTGAGGCCCTTGACAACCTGGTATCACAGTCACATCGATCCTCTTCATCCACAGCCGTCGCACACCCTGCCACACCACCAGCCGCTGCTAGCCTCGACTCTTCCCACGCTGCCGCCGCCGCATCTCCGACTTCATCCTCGGTTGCCTCCTGCCCAGGTGCCATCGGTGATGACCTCAAGGCCTCCATTGAGGCGCTTACCAAGAACATTGCCTTGATGCAAAAATCGATCGAGGCCAACGCCAAGGCAATCGCCGACCTCACCATCGCGGGTTCCTCCTCGTCCAGTACGCGACCAGGCTCCAGGGACGAGCACCATCAGGACCGGCTGGAGGCCCGAGTTTCCGCGCTACGACGACAAAAGCGACCTGCTGGTTTTCCTCAACCAATGCGAGTCCATTTTCATCCAGCAGCGGATCATGTCGGAAGAACGGACGTGGATGGCGTCCTACAACCTCCAGGAGGCGGCGCAACTGTGGTACATGCAAGTGCAGACGGACGAGGGGACGCCACCGTGGCCGCGTTTCAAGGAGCTGCTAAACCTCCGCTTCGGGCCGCCGCTACGATCAGCCCCCTTTCGAGCTCACGTCTTGTCGGCGTACGGGCACGGTGGAGGAATACCAAGATCGCTTCCAAGCCCTCCTGCCCCGCGCGGGCCACCTCGATGAAGCGCAGCGCGTGCAATTGTTCACGAGAGGCCTTCTTCCCCCTCTCAGCCTCCAGGTGCAGAACCAAAACCCGCAGTCCTTGGCGGCGGCCATGAGCCTCACGTGCCAGATGGAGCTCCTGGAGTAGTACTACGCCTCCACGATGAAGGCACCGGGCCGGTGCCGACACCCTCGCTGTGCCCTGCCCCACAGTCCGTGACTAAGCCGACGGTGCCCACTGCATCTGTCGAGGGTCGTCCGGTTAAGCGCCTGACCCAAGCAGAACAAGATGAGTGGCGCCACCTAGGGTTGTGCTTTAACTGTGATGAGAAGTACAGTCGCGGCCACAACAAGGTATGCAAACGTATGTTCTTGTTGGACAGCATTGCGAACAATGACGACGAGACCGAGGACACACCGGTCGAGGATGCACCCGTCTTCTCGCTACATGCCGTGGCGGGCATCCCTACCGGTAACATGATCCTACTCCGGGTGGTGCTGGGTGCCGCATCCCTCGTCGCCTTGGTGGACATGGGGTCTACCCATAATTTCATTGGGGAGGCCGCCGCACACCGCACAGGGCTGGCCGTGCAGCCGCGCCCGAGCCTAACCGCGACGGTCACCAACGGCGAGAAGGTTGCCTGCCCGGGCGTCATCCGCCAAGCCCCCATCTCCATCGAGGGCATGGTGTTCAACGTCGACCTCTACGTCATGCCTCTCGCCGGATACGACATGGTCCTGGGTACCCAGTGGATGGCCCGACTAGGGGGGCCCCATCACTTGGGACGTGGCCGCGCGGACCATGTCCTTCCAGCACCAGGGCTGCTCCGTCTGCTGGTCCAGCGTGGCGGCGTCCGCAGAACCAGCCGTTCACGTGACAACCGCTGGCGGCTTCCTCCTCGACGGGCTCCTGAACACCTTCACCGATGTCTTCAAGGAGCCAAAGGGGCTCCCTCCACCATGCGGCCGCGACCACCACATCGTCCTCAAGCCGGGCGCGACTCTTGTGGCGGTACGACCATACCAATACCCCGCGGTGCACAAGGACGAACTCGAGCGGCAGTGCACCGCCATGATCGAGCAAGGGATCGTTCGCCGCAGCGACTCCGCATTTTTGTCACCGGTCCTCCTCGTCAAGAAGCCGGACGGGTCATGATGATTCTGCGTCGATTATCGCGCGCTGAATGCCCTCACGGTCAAGGACGCCTTCCCGATCACTGTTGTGGATGAGCTCCTCGATGAACTCCATGGCGCACGGTTCTTCTCCAAGCTCGACTTGCGCTCGGGGTACCACCAGGTGTGCATGCACCCGGCCAATGTCCACAAGACGGTGTTCCGCACTCACGATGGCCTCTATGAATTCTAGGTGATGCCGTTCGGACTCTGCAACGCGTCGGCTACGTTCCAAGCCTTAATGAACGATGTACTTCGGTCGTTCCTCCGTCATTTTGTCCTCATTTTCTTTGATGACATTCTGATCTACAGTCAGTCCTGGGCGGATCACCTTCATCACTTTTTTGCCGTCCTCACCGAACTGCGCCGGCACCACCTCTTCGTCAAGCGATCCAAGTGTGCTTTCAGCGTTCCTTTGGTCTCCTACCTCGGCCACATCATATCAGAGGCAGGCATGGCCATGGACCCGGCCAAGGTGCAGGCCATCCACGACTGGCCGGTGCCTCGCTCAGCGTGGGCCGTCCATGGCTTCCTTGGTTTGGCGGGCTACTACCGTAAGTTCGTCCACAACTACGGGGCGGTCCCAGCACCGTTGATGGCGCTACTCAAGAAGGGGTTCCCTGGAACGAGGAGGCCGCTGCGGCGTTCATGGCCCTCAAGGCAGCGGTCACCTCGGCACCGATCCTCGCCATGCCAGACTTTACCAAGCCCTTCATCATTGAATGCGATGCCTCGTCCCATGGGTTCGGCGCCGTGCTCATTCAGGAGGGCCATCCCATTGCCTTCTTCAGTCGGCTGGTGGCTCCTCGACATCGTGCGCTGGCGGCGTATGAGCGTGAACTCATTGGGCTGGTCCACGCCGTTCATCACTGGCGCCGGTTCATCGTCATGACGGACCACTACAGTCTAAAGTACCTGCTTGATCAGCGGTTGACAACCATCCCCCAACACCACTGGGTGGAGAAGCTGCTGGGGTTCGATTTCTCCGTCGAGTACAGGCCCGGGACGGCCAACACGGTGGCTGATGCGTTGTCCTGCCATGACACCGCCGACGAGGTCACACTGCTGGTGCTTTCGGCCCGTGTTTTGACTTCATCACGCGCTGCGGCAGCTGCACGACACCGATCCCGGCATGGTCACCCTGCAGGAGGAGATCACCAACGGCTCCCGCAGCGTGCCCTAGACGCTGGTGGACGGCATGGTCCAGTTCGCGGGGCGCCTCTACATACCCCCATCCGCCCCAATGGTGCAAGAGATCATGGCAGCGACACATGAGAACGGCCACGAAGGGGGTCCAACGCACATTACACCGACTGCATCGAGACTTTCATTTTCCTAACATGAAGCAACTAGTGCAGGACCTAGTGCGCACATGCTTTGTGTGCCAACAGTACAAGACGAAGCACTTACACCCGGCCGGGCTGCTCCTTCCACTGCCAGTGCCGCAGGGTGTTTGGACCGACGTCGCGCTCGACTACATCGAAGCCCTTCCTTGCGTCCGTGGCAAGTCTATCATCCTCACCGTGGTGGACAGGTTCAGCAAGTACAACCACTTCATCCCCCTGGCGCACCCGTACTCTGCTGAGTCTGTCGCGCAAGAGTTTTTCGCCGACATTGTTCGCTTGCATGGCGTGACGCAGTCCTTGGTGTCGGACCACGACCTCGTCTTCACGTCTACCTTTTAGCGCGAGTTGATGCGCCTGATGGGCACCAAGTTGCACATGACAATGGCTTTCCATCCCCAATCTGACGGGCAATCCAAGGCGGCCAACCGCGTCATCATTATGTACTTATGGTGCCTCATGGGGGACCGCCATCGCTAGTGGCTCAAGTGGCTACCCTGGGCGGAGTTTGTCTTCAACACGGCCTACCAGTCCTCGTTGCGGGACACACCCTTCCGCATCGTCTACGGGCGCGATCTGTCGTCCATACGGTCCTATGAACCGGACGACACCCGCGTGGCCGTGGTCGCCAGGACCATGGAGGAACGTGAAGAGTTCCTGGCCGACATCCGCTATCGGCTCGAACAAGCTCAAGCAACGCAAAAACTTCACTACGACAAGGTCCACCGCCACGTCTCCCACCAGGTGGGCGATTGGGTACTCCTGAGTCTCCGTCAGCGCGCGGCGTCGTCGATTCCCCAGGCAGTCACCGGCAGGCTGAAGCCGTGGTTCTTTGGGCCGTATCGGATCACCGAGCTGATCAACGACGTCATGGTTCGCCTCGCCTTGCTGTCCACGATGTGTTTCACGTCGGGCTGCTGAAGAAGTTCCAGGGGGTGCCACCGGATACAACTCCGCCCCTCCCGCCGATGCATCATGGAGCGCTGGTGCTAGAGCCTGATCGAGTCGTGCGCTCGCGTCTAGACCGTGGAGTGCGTCAACTGCTCGTTCAGTGGAAGGGGGAATCGGCAACCTCCGCGACATGGGAAAATTTTGAGCCATTTCATGCCAAGTATCCGGCGTTCCAGCTCGAGGACGAGCTGGTCCTCGAGGGGGGAGAGATGTCATGGTCGGGCGCCACTACACAAGGCGTCGTCAGACCCGTGACATAAGGCGCGACGCTGAGCACGCGACGCGCGCGTCGGGCACGACCGAAGACGCGGCAACGGCAAGTGGCTGAGAGGAGATAGCTTTCTTGTTTTAGTTCCTAAATCAAAGGAGTTTGTTACTCCGGTTAGTTGGGCCAAGGGCCATATACTCCTGTAATAGGTGAACTTGAGAATTAAGCAAGAATCAGTTCAATCTAATCTCTCTCTCTCTGTCTCTCTCTCTCTAAAACATAAGCCTGAGGCAGAGGGAAAATCCTCGCCGGAGAAGACGGATCGTGACTACGAACTACGTAGTTGGGATCGTGCTATCCTAGGGTTTGAGGCCCTTGACAGTTTGGCATGTTAGACGCTAAGAGCAGTTCAGAATTAGTACGACTGAGTACTGACATCTGTGGTGTTTATTTGATATACTTTGTAATATCTATAAATCTTTTATAAATATTTAGTACATATGAGTTTTGTTTCTTGTCTATAAGGAATTTGGAATGAGCATGCAAGATGGCTTCCTGCTGTTTGGACCTCTGGGTTGTGGGAAAACACTCATAGCAAAAGCAGTGGCACATGAAGCAGGGGCTAATTTTATTCATATTAAGGTAGCTGATGTTTGCTTTTCCATGTACTATCAAGTTCACACAAATAATATTGACATAATTCGCCTTCTGGAACTAGGGGCCTGAGCTATTGAACAAGTACGTCGGGGAGAGTGAATTAGAAGTTAGGAAAATATTCAGTCGTGCACGCACTAACTCCCCATGCATAATATTTTTTTGATGAGGTAAGGTTTTCGTGTAGTCTGTCATACTACACATTACGTTGAGCTAAAACTATATCAAAGACTTCAAGCAAGTCTGGATGCTTGATGCCTCTCTATACTATCGGAAGCGATCGACAAACTTGAACGTAACTGTTTTTATACATGTTCAAGTATTTGTCCCCTTTCATTTGACAGGTAGATGCATTGGCAACAAAAAGAGGCAAAGAGGGGGGATGCTTGATGCCTCTCTAAACCAGGTTTGAATGTTTTGGGGCAACCTCTAAAGTCTAAACCTTCTCAGTTTTCCATGCCCTTGCTTTTCTTATGTATGTTATTCTGGTTCTTGTGTATGCAGTTACTTATCGAACTTGATGGTGCTGGTCAGCATAAAGGTGTCTATGTGATATATGTGATCTCATCAAACAGACCTCTCTTTGAATATGCCCAAAGGGTGCATGAGCGCTTGTAAAAGTTAGATTCTTTCTAGCTCGGAGGATGCGTCGCTAGTGAATGCTACTGAGTTGATAAGTCTTGTAATAATTGCAGCACTATTGTGTGTGAATATCAAATTGATAATTTGAAAAAGTTCAATGCTTTCTTCATCAGGTGAATGAGGCAGCCATGGCAACTATGGAAGAGAGATGTGAGTTCCCCGCAAACAGGACATCTCCTCGTTCGGTTGAGCTCAGACACTTTGAACAAGCCCTATCACAGCTGAAGCCATCAGTATCCGAACAGGTAAGTGCAAAGAGTAATTATGCGAACAGGTAAGTGAAAAAAGTAACTATGCATATATCTGCAGCGCCTGCTAATCTTTCAGTTCACCACTGTTAGCTGTTTTCACCATGGCTCTCTTTCCTCTTGGTTACAGCAAAGGAAATATTATGATGCATTGTCGAAGCTGTACTCGTCAACCTGATGGATTACATCTTGGCGCGCGCGTGTGTGAGTGGCGCCATCACTGCTACCCACTGCTGGCACTGCGGCATGCTAATTTAGGGAATGTGCGCTGGGTGCTTCCATTTCACTCTTTTCGGTTTTGGTTTTGCTTATTTTACCTGCTTCATCTACACATTCTGTTTGACTTTATAACCATAAATTATTGTAATACATCATGTTTCAAATATATAGAGAACTCATTTTGGGACAATTGTTTTCTTTCCCTCATTTTGAGTTGTAATCATGATTTTACCCTTATTTTTTAGGATTTGTGATTTTATTCTCACTTTTTTGAATCTAGCCCCCAACGTACTAATCCGTTAGAGGCGTTTAACGGAAGCCCCTTCCTCGTTCCGTAACAAACTCCAAAAGGCTAAAGTGGAGGGACGCGCTCACGATGCCTTCACCCAAATTTGTCCCTGGTTTGATGATGTGTGATGCGTAAACCTAACCAAATTCCAAACGGCCAAATAAAGGCGCGAACCTAGGCAGGCTACCCGTCGACTAGGTAAGGAGGCCTACGAAGACTTCTCCGATCCAAGTCGATCGCCGTGGAATGGCTAGCTGTAGTGGCACGGCGCCGACCTGTTTACCTGCCAATAAAACACATGTGTGGCCGTGGCTCTCGCATATCTGGTGGTACGTTCAGAAGAAGCCGTGTGTACCGCAGCGGTGATGGGAGGAAATGGGACACGTTGCTTCGACGGAGGTAGCCTGCCATCAGTGCCACAGCTGGCTCCGTCGTAGATACTGTAGCACGTACCATCATTCATCTATATTTACTCTATCGATATTTTGACGTGATTAAGAATTTTTTTAACGTAATAAAATTTGAGACAAATTTGAAAAACTAAAAGAAGGCCGTCACACCGGGGGGCCCAAGCCGACAGTCCTCGTCACACGGGCTTGTCTCGCTTGCCGCTCCTGTCTCTGCCTGCCTCTCATTTGCTGGGCAGTCGCTCCTCGATCAATCATCTCTCTGTTCTCGATCGCCACCGTCAAAGTCAATGCTCCAGTGATGCAGACGTCTGGGCCCTAGCCGGCCAATCATTGCTGCCCCTCGATCTGCAGCGGATCAGTACTCCTACAAGAGTTCCGCGCCGGTAGAGAGAGGGGGGAGCCGCGGTCATCACCATGCACTGATGATACAATGAGGCAGCTACGGCCCACTCTGCCACGTATATCCGGCGCCACTGCCAAAGATAATCAACAAACGTGTTGGGTCCTGGGTAGTGTGGTGCGGGTTGCTGGCTATACTATACCCTACACGCAGACGATAAGACGGCGAGCACATGGATTGATCGTCTAATACTACCTACTCCCTCCGTTATAAAATATTTATCGTTTGCATTTTTCGATAAATAACTATCGATAATTTTATTTTATAAAATAGTAACATTTATAATACATAATTAGTATGGTTAGAAAGATCTTTGAATATCTATGTGCTAGCATCATTATTCGCTGCGGATCGCAGAGGAGAGATCGAGTTTCTTATTTGTGTCTTTTTCATATATACCATTATGGAAGTTGCTTCTTTCAGCTGCGCTGCTAGAAAGTTAGGCCGGTCATCTGTGTCATCGCTCTAAACTTCCTTTAACATACATGTCATTCCGTGCCCTTTCTGTCATCTTTTTACTATTTGGCACCTCTGATTTGTGAGCCCGGCCAGCTAAGAAGTCAAAAATGTCCTTCACTCTTTATCTTTCTTGCCCTATCCTTTCGAGTACACTATCCACAACAGGAGAGAGAAGGGGGCCGGCGTCTTCAACCGATCCAGGCGGGGCCACGCGCACGTGGGCTGCCGGAAGCCGCTCTCACCGGCGGCCAGGTCCTCACCCGCGCCCGAGCCTGGCCCACGGCTGGCTGGGTCGCGCCCGCCCCTGGCTCGCCTGGCGGCCGGGCCTTGGTTGCGCGATGGCGGCCGGCCAGGTCCTCGCCCGTGCCCGAGCCAGCAAACTGGCAACCGCCACCTCCATCATCAACCGCCTTCCGTGGCGGCGGAGGGGCAAATCCTCACCGCTGCCGGCAGCGGAAGTCTTGAATGCCCGCTCGTCCTCCATCTCCACGGCGCCTCTTCCGGCTCGACGCGGATAGAGGTGCCGTGTTGCTGCTGCGTCTCGACGCAGTTACGGGGCCATATTGAGTACCAGCGTCGTCCTGCTCCTCCGCGTCGACGCGGCAATCGGCGCCGTGCTCTACCACCGCCCTGACGCGGCCACCGGCGTCGTGGCCCTGCTCGGCCTCGCGGCGGCACCCGACCCCGAGCCTCCGCTCGGCCTCGCCGCGGCCCCCTACGCCGCGCCCTAGCTCCGCCTTGCCGTGGACGGCGATGGCGCGCTCCTCCTCCGCCTCGCCGGTCCTGCGGGTGCCGCGCCCGCGGGGCGTGGCCCTACTTGGCCTCGCCGCGGCACCCGACCCGAGTCCGCGCTCGGCCTGGCCGCGGCCGCCTACATCACGCCCTAGCTCCGCCTCACCGTGGACGTCGAAGGCGCTCCTCCTCCTCCGCCTCGCCAGTCCCGCGGACGCCACGCCCCTGATCCGCCTCGCCGTGCCCCCGCTCGGCTTCGCTGTGGCCGCCAACGCTGAGCCCCTGCTCCGCCAGGCCGCAGTGGCTGACGCCGCGCCCCTTCTTCGTCTCGCCATGGCGGCTGACGGAGGCCATGGCGTTCTTCACGGAGGAGAGGAAAAGGGTTGGAGACTTACAGATGGGCCTCACCTAAAGGCATTTATGTCTTTTTGCTGCTCCATTTGACACCGTTAGGAGTGATTTTGGACGGAATGATATATATGTCAAAGAAAGTTTAGAGCGGTGGCACAGATGACCAATCCAACTTTCTAGTAGCGCAGCTGAAAGAAACAACTTTGATAGTGATATACATGGACATCAACTCGTCGCCGTGCCCGTGGAGATGAAAGAATTCTGTCCCTGCTCCACGCATCTCGGCCTTGGCCCATGGGCTCCTCGTTTTAGCTCTGGGCCTCGGCCCATGAGTTCAATGCCACTACGCTGGACTAGATCGGTCCGTGTTCTCGTTGAGAGAAGAAGAGAGGCTCCTCAACACGAGCGACGACAAGTAGACCACCTGGCGATAATTGCAGCCGGCAGAAGAAATTCTTCGTACTTTGATTATTTCATATAGCTAGTGACGAGGAGGTAGCCATCACTATACAAGATACGCTTTAACCCACCAAGAGGGTAAAAAAAACAAGTACGATATGTTACTCACAAAAAAAAAGCAAGGCCACAATTTTTTTATTAGTTTATTTTTTTAAATTTCTACTAATGTCATGGTCATGTAGATTTTTCCATTTAACACACATTATCGCTGGATATATATATTAAAAGTAATGTATCTAGAAAACTTAAAATATCTTATAATATTTTGAAGTGAAGGGGTAGTTGCTACGCAGTTATGCTCGCGTTGTTTGTTGCGTAGCCCCTTGTAGTAGAATAAGCACATGTCATCTCAAAAGAAAAGAATAAAAATAAGTCTTATTTTTCAAGGTGTCAAGTTTTAAAAATTTAGACCAATATATGATGCATAGAAAGTATCATTAGATTGAGCATGAAGTATATTTTTTATAATAAACTTATATAAAGATATAAATATTAATACTATTTATATTTTATTTTTATTTTAAACTTGATTCTTTAAGAAATGTATTTACTATTTATTATTTTAAGACAAACAGAATAATCTGCGACGGTGACTTTGTGAAAAGCAGGAGAGGAAAATCCCCGACCCTGACCATGCGTTCTAGAAAGATCCCCAAGGACCACGCGGCCGCTGCTCACTTGGCGACAGTCACGCAGCGGCAACAGGCAGCCGCGCAGGTGTCCGCTGGCGTCGAGATGACCGTTCGCGCGCGGGCCGAAAAACGGGGCCCAACAGGCCCGGATTCCACGCGTGGGCGGAAAGCTAACGCCGCACCCACCTGACCCTGCCTCGACGGATCCAACGGCACCCGATCCCTGCGTCCATCCAAAGCTACTCTATACACACGGGCCGCTCCGGCGCTGCTCCCCACCCATAAAGCCATTTTCCCGTATAAAAACCCTCCGCCTCGGCACCTTGAGCTCCAGGTCCAGACGCTCCAGTCCATTTCGAACTCTCTAGACGCCTGCCGCAGAAATGGTAAGCACGAACGGCCGCGGTTGAGCGAGCGTTCCAGGGGCGTCCCTGATCGCGATCGGTGGTTCTTACGTAGATACCTAAGGTTTGGTTTGCCTTGGCCGGATCATCCGTCTGATTGGTGTCCGTGTTTTTTGTGTGTGGGTTTTCTCTCGCAGGCGCTGCCGAATCAGCATGTCGTGGACTACCCCAGCTTCAAGCTCGTCATCGTTGGCGACGGCGGAACTGGTGATTGATTCTCTCTGGCCTTCCCTATGCCTCGCATGTTTTTTTTTTTTTAATTATTACTCTTACTCGTATATATCCGGATGTTGGGAGATGCGGTTTCTGATGCGCGCGCCGCGTTTGTTGCCGTGATTTCTTAGAGATCTGGCGATCTGGGTACTGATTCGTGGTTGAGGCAGCAAGTATTTTGTCCGATGGGGAGGCATACGGATATGGGTTTGGTAGGGGGTTTAGCTTGTGGGGGGTTGGATTCTACACGGGGAATTAACTATTCGTGGCCTGATTTGGGGTTTTTAGCCCTCTTTGGAACGCAGGAATAGGAAAACATATAGAACTCTCAGCCTCTGAAATCTTGAATGGTAGGGTCCTATGGATGCCACAAAGAAACTTTCCAGTTCCTTGAGGTTCAACCACTTCAGTAAATTCCTCCAAAATTCCTATGAAACCGGGCATTCGAAAGGAATTTCATAGGATTTGTAAAACCCAACCCTTTGTTCCAAAAGGGTTTCATAGAAATTTTTCCTAATAGGATTTCAATCCTCTTGTGGGTTTTGTATATTACACGGGAAATTGTTTGATTTCCTGCCCTAGGACCAGTTTTGTTACCGACAAATTTTGTGTTCTTCGTCAGACCAGCCGGAAAGGCCATAGTATCATCTGCCGATAGTACCATTGCAACTAGGATCTACTCAATAGTATCGTGAGCTGTTTGGTGAGGATATGTTTAATCACTGTTTAGTTTCTGATGAAAGGTTAAGGAGTGACTCAGGAATGAAATGTTTACTCACTGTTTAGTTTCTGATGAAAGGTTAAGGAGTGACTCAATAATGAAATGTTTATATCCAATCAGAAATAGGTGTTGCAGTTTGGGCTTGTTTGGTTGGGACCCTGGATAGATTGCCTGGACATTTGAGCTGCCTGTAAGTTGCCTGTGAGTGAGAACATTTTTGCCTCCCCAGGCAGCGACGAGCAGCGGCGTTTGGTTGGTGACCTGGAAATCCAAAGCATTAATGAAGGAAGAAAAGATGGTTACGTAAGTAGCCTGGAGCCCAGGTGACCGATTTCGAGTGCCTGGCGGAAGTGCCTGTGCCTGGAACAGGCATCTTCTCAGTCTCCCAACCAAAAGTGGTCCAGTCCGCTCCCAGGAAACCTCGTGGCACAGGCAAATTTCTCAGGGTTCTATCCAAACAGCCCCTTTGTGCGTGGAAGCTATCTGGGATAGGATGATGGAGTAGATCTTTTCAACTTAAAATAAAAGGCGCGCTCGTTTCCAAACTGGCATTGTGTTGATCTAACAGTTAGTTAGGAGCTTTAGCAGTGGGATACCATACTCATGTGGTTGAGGAATCTAGGTGCAATGTAACAGTTTTGAGGTGCATTGGAGGTTGACTTACTTCTGGGTGTGTGTTTTCTCATTAGTATAAAGTGCCCCCTTTTTTTTCAGTGGTTACAATTTGCGAATACTGGCTACATTCCTTGACTTGCTGTTGTGTTCATATTTATTTTTATAAAGTAAACTTCCTTGTTTCTATTTATTTAAATGACTTCTTAATTCTTATTGCTTTGTGCTTTTTGCAGGTAAAACAACATTTGTGAAAAGGCATCTTACTGGCGAGTTTGAGAAGAAATATGAGCGTAAGTCTCATATGGTTGTTATTGTGTGTCTCATCATTGGCTGGGGGGATACTGAACTAATAATCTGAACTTTTGTACTCCATTGCAGCTACCATTGGTGTTGAAGTTCACCCTCTGGATTTCAGCACCAACTGTGGCAAGATTCGCTTCTATTGCTGGGACACTGCTGGTCAAGAAAAGTTCGGTGGCCTCAGGGATGGCTACTAGTAAGTGATACATTCGTATTTTTCATTCAATTTGTTTATTTATGTTCCATGTGTGAAGCTCAATGTCTATGCGTACTATGTTTTTCTGATTGCTCCAGGCTGCAATGCACCTTTTAGAGGTTGTCATTGGGTATATTGAAACTTTCTTTGTTGATGTAGTTGAAGAAAGTTAGATATGGTTTCCATAGATCACATCTTGGGATTCTTTTTGATAGTTTGAAAAATTGCTGACATATCATTATGTTTTGAACCCACATAATGTTTTGTGTTGGTGGGGCCATATCCGTATATCCTGACACTTTTAATGGTTAGCTAGTATCCCATCAGCACTCTTTTAGGGTGTGTAATACTGTAATGCAGTTTTTAATCAGTCTCCTATAACTATAACAAGCTTTGGAATTCTGATTAATGGATGGTTGTCTAGTCTTCTATAGCGAGCTTTAACCATTTTGAATTCAGTTAGTATGAAGTGTTTGACTTTTTCATTCATTTGGACTTGTCTAACTTTCTTGGAATTCCAACCATCTTGCAGCATTCATGGTCAGTGTGCTATCATTATGTTTGATGTGACTTCGAGGCTGACATACAAGAATGTTCCAACTTGGCATAGGGACCTGTGCAGGTTAGTGTATTGGTACAATTTTGGTAAAAGGTTAGCAATGGTTATGTCAGAGATTTGCTAAATATCCAATCTTTGATTGCAGGGTGTGTGAGAACATCCCCATTGTTCTTTGTGGTAACAAGGTTGATGTAAAGAACAGGCAAGTCAAAGCCAAGCAAGTTACATTCCACAGGAAGAAGAACTTGCAGTACTATGAGATTTCTGCCAAGAGCAATTACAACTTTGAGAAGCCCTTCCTTTACCTCGCAAGGAAGCTGGCAGGGTAATTAGATATTCTGTTCTCTTCTGCTTTGCTAACTTGGTACTGGTGTTTATATACACTGCAGCAACCTTTTTCTGTGCTAACTTGCTACTGGTGTTTATATGTTTAGGGACCAGAACCTTCACTTTGTCGAGGCTGTTGCTCTGAAGCCACCAGAAGTGCAGATTGATATGGCCATGCAACAGCAGTAAGTGCAAATGTTGACTTAGTGTGCAAATGTTGTCCTTGAAGCACTTCACTAGACTTGAATTCCATTTAGATTTGCTTGAATTCTGACTATTAGCTAACTGCACCTTTACCCATGATCTTAGGCATGAAGCTGAGCTTGCAGCTGCCGCTGCGCAACCCCTCCCAGATGACGATGATGACCTGATCGAATAGATGTTATCAATGGCCTTGTTGATTTGTCGATGCGAGAGGGAACTTTTTATAAGAATTTGTGGTGGTGTTCAATCCTTGTTAGAGTTAGGCTGTACCTGGATGTTCTCTTGATGTATCCCATGAGTTGAGAATGAAATTAAATGACATCTGTATCCTGTTGGTTGACATGGGTTTTTGGTGAACCAGATCCTTGTGGTAATACAGCGCTATTGTCACGCAGTACGTTTCAGCGCTTGATTGTGCTTTTCTCTTTATTGGTTAATTGGTATTCTCGATTGATTTGAGGTTCCAGGATCCCATTCCGCCGACAGGAGGAAACATGCGCGGTAAGGTAAGGAAAGCAAGACGGCGATGATCACGCTCTGGCCAGCTCCTAATGTATCACGATCAAATGCCCACCGTCGTGAGGCCAGGGGAGGGGAGTATCTCTTGCTGTCCCTCAAAGGCTAGCGAGCCGAGCAACTCCGACAGGGCTCAAAAATTGAGTGCTCCCCCAGTCACCCCAAAAATTAGATGAAACAAGTTCAACATGGCTTCTAATAAAAATGAAAGGCCCTCGAATCATCACTCCCCTGACAGGCCCCCCTTGGTCCGGTGCAGACTCCTCTCCTCCTGGCCAGATATTTTCCTGCTGCTCCCGGCAAACCCAACACTCCTCTCTCTCTCGGTGAAAGCCACATGAGGCCATGTTTAGATGTAGTCGGATACATATGGGATTGGAATATAACTAGTAGAAAGGGCGCGCACTTGCGCGCCAATGTCGTGGGATTATAGACAGGTGTAATAAGGTAGCACGACATTGTAAGTCTTTGTACAATGGGCACATGTAGTATAATACATGACCTGCTTGTCTCCTTTGCGCCACTGGTTTCAACTTCATCAGTTTCCTGAACTCCAACTACATTGGTTGCAGTCCGCAAACGATGTTCTTGGGACCATCATTACTCTTACTGCAAACCTTAGTGCCACACAATGGCAAGTACTAATTAGAGAAACAAGACATCTTAGTGCCACACAATGGCAAGCACTAACAAATGTCGTGGTAGGGCATGGGAAACATACTTCCCTGTTGGGTTGGGGGTAGGGCTATGATGTCTGGTGTCGGTAACTTTGATACCCTGGACATGCTGCATGCTGTGCAGGTAGGTGAACATGAAAGGATTTTGGGGGGAGGGGCGAGCAAACCATAAGGAACTTATACTTGGGGATATTCATAATAGCCACCACAAAACTGGTTTGGCTCTTGTTGAGGCTGGAACAAAAAAATCTGACAAAGGAAATGTGACCTCCCATGAGAACTGTATTAGTGTTATACAATGTAATCCATGTAGCGAGCTGAATATGAAAATCAGGTACCGTCTCAATCTTTAATGATGAGAAGTTGGTTGTCTGCTCTAACAGTACAATTGTTAGCGATTTGCAAATGTCGTTGATCCCTTTTAAATAACACATGGATGGACTGAGAAACGTATCGTAGTAGGAAAATAGAGGTTATGATAATGGATCGAGGAGAGGTCATGAATATGGGTGTAGTTTATTACCTAAAGGGCTGAATATTGACATATTTTCTTGAGTGTAGAGTTGCAAGAAGTTCAGCACTGAGCAAGCATGTGTGTTAGTTGAGGAATAGGGAAGTACAGATTTAAGCTTCAGACTAAAACTTGCAATAGGTATAGGCACTTTATATGAGGAACTATAGAAATGGCAGTAGTATAGCATGATACGCATCTATCAATCTGACTATAGAATGGATTTGGATACTACCACACGCTGATGCAACTCCACAAGCAACGATGGATGAAAGCGATAGAAACAAACCTGGGCCATTCTCATCAGCTTTAAGTTCTACGGAGCAGATGGGGTGCTGCTGTGTTGAATACTTGAATCCTGACAAAAATAAATGGCCAAATAAAATTCAGGAGGCAAGAATAAAACTCTGAAGAAATTCATCATTTTTTTTCCAACCGGCTCAAACAACAGATCTGTAGCATAAGACCCATTTGTATACCATGTTGATAGTATGTAAGTAACACTTTGCTAGAATAGTGGGACGCCATTTTAGTCTAAATAAGCAAGCTATTATTTTGTGCCTATCGATTTCATGTTAAAAATATCACCAGGTTGGTTAGTGCACCGAGAAACAGACCAGGAAAAAACAAACAAACATTTGGTGCGGTGTTCTGAGATGCGGCTGCTTAACTGTCTGTCTATGTATTCATGTGTTTCTAATACTAAAATAGATTGCATAATCAGGTGTCACTATAAGAAGCCATGGGTGCATTACAATTACAGGATAACATTGTAAATAATTGTATATATGAGTCAAAAGACTTCACTTTAGAGGTAGCATAATTCAGAGTATAATTAGATTGACTATATTGCACTCCAAGTATTAATCCTAAAAAGTATGTCACTTAAAGAAATAAACTGTAATTTGACAAATATGGGAAGATGGCCGACACACGCAACATACCATATTTTTCTTTCAGAAAACCAGCGAGCACTGACCATCTACATCATAACAGATGTAGCTATTTCATAAGCATGGTCATCCGAACCCCAAGTGGAGCAAGAAAATGTGAGGCAAAACTTTTTAGCTCACTGCCATGGTAACTATACGAACAAAAGGGACTTTTTTTTAAGCATGAAGAAAGACCAAGCTAACAATGTTTTCTCAGGG
>CM041632.1:22679448-22693056 GCA_023333625.1 Bothriochloa decipiens | reverse complement strand
TGCGAGACTGCCAGTGTAATGTCTGGGTCCAATCTGTAGGCAGCTGGACATGAAGCTGTTTGGTTTCAAATTTCAATACATTATTGCTAGTTTGGTTTCAAATTTCAATACATTATAAATTATAAATAGTATTAATATATGCCAAAAATATGTGCCTGCCTTCTCAAGGTTGTAACACGGAGGATATTTACATATATTCTCCATTGGATGTTGCTATCAAATTGATTTACTCATTTACATGTTGCCTCATCGGTACTTAAATGTCCTAATGTTTTGTTTGAATACCGTAACTTTAAATTTTGAATTAAAACTTGGTATCAGATTTCTTACAATGATCACAGCAGTGGAATGACATTTATTGTTTTACTATCTTCTTGGCTAGTTTTATGGTGTTGTTTGTTTCCCCTTTCATAGCCCTTAATTCTTTATTTTTGTTCTTTTGATATCTTCTTGCAGCAAGCAAATACTCTACCCAATAACCTGTTGGGGTCAAATCTTACCCCTCTACCGGAGTTTGACTTCTCGCAGTTGCTTCAGACACAGTCAGCTACAAAGTATAACCAACCTGTTGCACCTAATAATCTGCCAGCAATCTCCAAGCAAGAGGTATTTCAAAATTTTGATATGTTTCTGTATATCTTATCCATTGTGTAGTACAATAGAACACATGATGCAATTTGAGAAATTTCTGTTTTATTTTTATTTTTTTGTGCACAATCCAAATTTCCAAGTGTTAAGAAAAGATTAAGACCACCTCTTTAGTATGGTATTCAAGTTCTGGAGAACTCATTGTGATACCTCTTTGTTTCTGTATCTTACCGATTCGTATTTTCGGAGATGAATCACATGACAAAATGATGTGGCAATGTAGTAACCCTTATTTTGATGTCCATTGAAAGTTTGTGGCATGTTCATAAAATGAATCATATGATCATGTTAGTATGTACTTTTATGTCAGCTAGATGGATTATTCATTTTGGTGTCATTTGTGTGGTAATTTGGTATACATGATGATGTGCTGTTGCTTCAATTATCTCATTTCTGCATTTCACTTTTTGGAAACTTTCTCCAGACTTTAAAACCAGGAGGCTTCCCCAACACTCAGTCTACGCAACATGTTCCCAGTACAAGCATTCCGTCGGGCCTTCCTCTCCCACAACAGTTGCCTGTATACTCTCAGCCAACTCTGCCTCTTGGGCCTTTTACCAGCTTGGTTGGCTATCCATATTTGCCTCAGAACTATTACCTACCATCAGCAGCCTTCCAGCAAGCCTACCCAAGTAATGGGCCTTTCCATCAATCTGCTGCTCCTGCTGTGCCTGGAGCTGGTATGAAGTATTCAATGCCACAATACAAGAGCAGCCCTCCTGCTTCGAGCCTACCACAGCCATCATCACTCTCTGGTTATGGAGGGTTCGGAAATGCTAATAATATCCCTGGAAATTTCAGCCTAAATCAGGGCGCTCCCTCTGCGCCCACAACTTTGGGATTTGATGAAGCTTTAGGCACACAATTCAAAGACCCCAATCATTATGCAGCTCTACAGCAGGTAATGATGACAAGATGCTCTGGTTGATCTTCTGGTGGCCTTGGTTGGATCAACCTTCTTTGGTTGCATGATGTTTTAGTGTTTCTGTTTTTGTTTTGGAGATTCATTTCATTCTGAAGTGTGTTTTTTGTTTTCATATCAGAGTGATAATTCGGCAATGTGGCTTCATGGAGGCGCTGGTTCAAGAACAGTTTCTGCAGTTCCGCCTGGTAACTTCTATGGTTTCCAGGGCCAGAGCCAGCAGGGTGGCTTCCGCCAGGCACATCAGCTCTCTCAATATGGTGGTCTTGGGTACCCAAGCTTCTACCAGTCGCAGGCCAATCTGCCACAGGAGCACCCCCAGAACCCCACCGAGGGGAACAATCCCCAGGGCGTACCATCCCAGGCATCGCACCAGCTCTGGCAGCACAGCTACTAAACCTTCTGTGCTCTCTTGGGAGATGCCTCTCTACACTGCCAGGTTACCTGCAAGCCTTGGCACGCTGCGCCGTGAAGCGAGCAGACTAGCTGAGCTGCCCTCTTGAGCGCTGCTGAGCAGAGGAGATCCATCCAACAGCGATGCAGTGTGTTGTTTTTCTTTTCCTTTTTTTTCTTCCAGTTGTGTGTTCTGGAACTAAATTAGGTTGTCATGGTTTTTACTTGATAGTGAGTGGTGTTGCAGAGGTGCTATCTTGTAACGGTAAAGTCCTCATCTAACAGATCTGCTTCTCATACCCCTGTAATATGCCATTTTGTTCTTGATTCCTAGAAGCTTCTACGTGTTGCAGCTACACTTGATGTGTGTTGTGATGCTTATGAAACTGCAGCCTTTGGTTTGCAGAATCATGCAGAATGAGAGTGGGTGCTGCGGCCTGCTACAAATTTCCCATGGGTTTTGTTCGCTTTGAGGAGCTTCCAATACTGAACTCACCAATACTGGTAGCCAAATTATGCTTACATGCCATGCAAATGTTAGCTACAAACCACTGCAAAACCTGCTATGTTGCTGTCGAGACAGTTTTAATGGATTGGCAGCAGAGTGTCATGCTGTCCCATGGATTGAGCTGTACTGTATCTGTATGCATTGAGTTCTTGCATTTAAATTCCAGGACTACTGACGAAAAAAACCTCATCAGAAATTTGGAACACCCTTCCTTTCCATGTTATATTTATGAATTGATATATGCTCATGGAACAATTGCAGAACTCAAATGAGAACACTACCAACTAATAGCTCGATGTCATCCCCACGTGTCTACATTGTACTGTGTGATTCTTAAAAAAAAGTATGACACTTGGTCCTATCACTAGGGACTAAGATCTCAATTGTTGAACATGCCAATTAATTCGATGACCTATAAAGTAAGCACTGGCTCGCTATGTTTCCTCGTCCATGTGTTTCAAACTGCCAATTAACCAAGTAAATAGACTCAACGTACATCTCAAGGAAATTACTAATTAGCAAAGTACAATGAGCTATTGAAGTGACCTCGAAATTTAACTTCTCCAACGCTGTATACATCTTCCCAAGCAAATTACATATTTTGAGTGGAGTACATAAAACAGGACTGCTTGGGTCGACAGATCTGAGTTACTTCTGACACATTAGTTATGTAGCTTTCTTCCTTATAATGCCTTCCAAAGTGAGATCATTGATCTTGGCAGCAAGGATGAAATCATTACTTGTTAAACCTCCTATAAACACAATAAATGATCAATAACAGAGCAAAGGAATGCCTCAGTTTTTAACAGAAAGTAAGTTGGCTGGAGTTTCCAGCTCACATAGTGTAATTGCATAACATTGACACCCAAAACAAGCTCTAACAGACACCTAGTGCGTTGACAAAAGAAAACAGACGCCTAGTGCTAAAACCATTAGCAGTAGTAGGTAGACTAAAGTAACAGTCCAGTTTATATCTCCATTGTTGTGAACTTTAGCAGAATAAAGGATTCAATATAAACAAGTGGTTTTATCATTTTAAAGCTTTATCATACCTTTCCCTGGGCAAATTTGTAATTGCAAAGTCCTGTCCTGAACTCATACTCATAATTTTAATTGCAAAGTTCCTTGAAAAGAATATAATGTTCGATTGCTTCAAGATGTTTAAACCCTTACATATAAATATAATAAAGCAAAAGAAACAAAAAGCATAGGGGTCTGTTATTTGGATGGGAAAATTGCAAACTGATTGAAAACAATGTCCAAATCCTTGAAGCACTAAATGTAATGATGGGAAAATTGTCTGGTCATCAGACTTATTGTGACTGAGGTGATGTTTAGTTTTGGAATGGTTAATTTGAAAATAAGCTAATACAAGTGATTTGTTAAGTGCCACATAAATCAAAATAAACTAGAAAAAAAGAACCACATGAATCACTTACTGACAGAATGAGTCCAAACATCAATTTTCACGTTATTCCAACCAACAAGGTGAAGATCTGGATGGTGACCTGGAAAAGGAATATCTGTTTGAACATAATGTCCTCACATTGTTATTAAAGAAAATTTCGCACCAATTTATTGGATTCTATGCAGATAGCAAAACTTACGACCAGTTTTTGGATGGTTTCACCAAATATGAAACTTTCACAGCATGCTATACATAATTGTCCGTATATCTATGTAACAAGATTAAACACCCTGCACAGTACACTGATGCAAAGTAGCTTGGTTCTTAGAACTTGTATTTATGAGGGAATAGTATCTCATGAAATGTTTCAGTTTCCTTCATAGGAATTTCAGATTAATTCCCCAAATTTCACTGGAGTAGGATTCGTGGCTCTCCTGTCCATTATGCTGTTCAGATAACAGTCATAGGAGAACAGGCAGTTCAGAACTACATTCTACAGATAAAACGGCTGGAGTCGCAATTTCTTGGATTGATTCTAATTGTTAGACAATATAGGTGAAAGAGTTGACTATTGGCCAAAGAAATAAAGACAACAGGTAATATGAAGAAAAGAAAGGACCTTCTTGCTCAGCGATAGCAGCAACAAGTTGAAAGAACTCAAGTCCTTTAACAAAGCTCTTCACCTTCCATGCTCTATGTAATTTCAGAATACCACCTTCAGTGATCAGTTCCCAACCATTCACCTGTTTTCAGGTATCAGCCAATGGAGTAAGAATTAGGATGATACTAATCAAATTTTCACTGCAAAAACACACAAGATCAAGACCTGTTCAAGCAACTTTTTAGCAGAATCTTCTGACACGGGATGTAAATCCTTAGAGTTGCATGGAACACAGCTTTTCGTTGCTAATTCTGAAATAATAAAAATGCACATGATTATTTAAAGAGTGTGAGGCGTAGACATACCATTAAAGAGTTAATAAAGAATCTGATCATAGTCAGAAAAATACAATCCTAAGTTTCTAACATATTTGGGAGTATAAAAGCTTTGCACCATACGTAATTGATGCATCACTATTTGTTCACCATGGCCATAAGAAGGTACCCTCACTATAACTCAGGAAGTACGATCATGCGTGCGCGTTTATGATGTGCTTGTTACTATCTTGCCTCTTTTACATTTCAAAAGAATTCATTGAGAAGGAGTACTTCAAATCTGAAAATAAAATCACTAAGATAGATATCATGACAAGGACTAGTAGTTTTACTAGGTGTTCTAATCTAAGGAATGAATGAGGGAAAGTCTTGTCTCTTCTTTTCCGACACCCACTTCTGGATTGCCAGTTCTCAGATTTATCGGTTCCTGAGACCCTTCTTTGGCTCGCCTTGACGGATTACTTCAACTGCTACCGGACTTCCAGATTACCTGATTTTTACGCTTCACGCCTTTCCCTGCTGGGGTGGTGTCTTTCGTAGTCAGAAGCCTTGATTGGCCATCAGGCATTATGTAGTTGGCACGGGATGCGTACTCCTCTCCTCCTGTTTGAACCGAAGAAGCAAGGGATTTTTCGCAAACTAGCGCTAGAATGGTGTGACTTTTCCATGTCTTACAATGTCATCAGTGATAGATAAGATACTTACACAGCAACATTAATATGTATGTATAAAATTGATGGAAGCATTAATGTATGCATCAAATCTGCGCACAGAGTGTAAGAGGAAACTTTAAAGAAACCAATGTATATGAAGATAACCTTGACTCTCAGAGAAGCTATGGCACCCTCTTGCAGTCGAAATTTTATTTTCATCTTGCCCTCTAGTGTCCATCTGATAGAAAGGGCTGCATAAATAACGATGTCTGCATTCAGTGAACAAAATATAAAACGCACACACAGGATATGAATAAAACCATTTCTCAGGGAGCTTGAAACATAAGAGTCATAGGCTTCAAGGTGATGCAATGGATAATCATGAGTTCAGAAAACCATAACCACAGCTTTACAAAATTGGTCTGCTAGGTCGAATTTTACATTGTTTTCACATCTAGCTATATATAGCAGGCATGAAAAGGGCGCTTTTTGATTGTATAAAAATGTTTGCAAGGTTGTGTCTAATACCCCATCGCATTTCTTCAGTAGCACATCAAGCAGTGAAGAGTATTTAAAATACCAACCAAGTGTAACAACTCTTTGCTTCACTAAATAAATCGTTGTACACAAAAAGTACAAATCCCTAATTCCACATGAAACAACAATTCTTAATACTTTCCTGTGGGTTCTTTCAATTCCTCGAAAGACCATGCTTTCAAGTTAATTATCTGATTATAGAACAGAAATACTATATGTTCCTGGGACATGAGCCAAATGGCATTGAACTAAATATAATAGTTCCATACAAAAAAAAAAGTTCCTGTGAGCCCACTTTCTAGAATTAACACAGCCTTCGCTATCGCTAATGTTCTTGCACCTGCATAGCAATAGCCACTCGTAGGGCACGCAGACGCAGGCATATGCTGCGATGGTGCTCAGAAAGTTGTAGGTAAAACGAGGATATACCGTACACACCCAAAATGCGAAGGCTTC
This sequence comes from Bothriochloa decipiens, assembly GCA_023333625.1. Lineage (NCBI taxonomy): Eukaryota > Viridiplantae > Streptophyta > Magnoliopsida > Poales > Poaceae > Bothriochloa > Bothriochloa decipiens. The sequence continues at coordinate 22,686,595 of CM041632.1, read as the reverse complement.
CTGCGGATGAGAGGCCAGCGAGAAGCTGCCTTTGCCTGCACGGCCAGGAGAGAGAAAGACAGGCACATCAGTAGCGCACGGGAGGTGTTTGATGATATGCTTACACGGAGATCGGAGGAATCCTCTCATGCGCACCTGCCCTACGTAGGAGCGCGATAGGAGGAGACGCGCGTGCACCGTTGCGGCCCGGAGCATCGGTGGTTCCCGCGGCTTCGCCGGATCCGGAGAGGAAGAGCGGAGCCCGTTTTGCGTGGCGCCTGAGAAGAGAGGCGAGAGGGACGGCACTCGGCAGGACGGACTGACGTCTGACGATTGGACGGAGCGATGGAAACCGATCCTGCAACTGCAAACCAGTGAGGGCATTGATGTAATTATTATGTTCTAGTTGGCTGTAATTATTAAGTTCTAGTGAACGTTAACGTGGATAACTTGTACGTTGAGAGAAATCTGTGATGAGGTTTAACTTTATAATAGTTATAAATTTAAGGTTAAAATTTGAAGAATCCTTACTTGAGGTACATTGCCACAATGACTGAGGTGCATCAAGGTCATATTTGTCATACCGTATGATCAGTTTTGTACATCTTTACGGAGGACCATTAAAAATAAATCTTATGAAAAAATCGAAGTTATTATTGGTGTGACCAAATTCTATTAATCTAACCCTAAGTCGGGGGGACGCACTTGTCTTTTATAGGTTAGTTTCATATATTATCTGAAGGATTCACACATCTTTTATACCCCGCATCATCATTATATTCAACACAATGCTACTCATGTTTGTTGGCTAATACTTATATTTCTAATTTATAACAACACCTAAAAACCTCAAATCATGTCAATACTACTATCCACTATTTATCATACTTTGCTAGTTTTGTCTAATATAAATCAAAAGACCAATTTTCTCGAGGTTATTGTGTGATGATCGGATCAATTCATGTTACTCATTAGTTCTACACCCATTGCCCATTTTAACCTTGAGCTAGTCTTTGTGATGCGTTGGTCTTACTTTTGTAGATCGGGCCAACTACCCAATAGGACAACTTAGTCAACCTTAAAACTTTAAAATGATCTATCCACTTGAGATCTAGTTACTTGTGAGGCTCGTTGTACCTGCTGCGCTCGTGGCAGCCGACCTAGATGGCTATGACGGCGGCCAAATCAAGACGGAGGCAGTGACGGGGCATCTTGTTGGCGGCGCCTAGTTTTCGGATCGGTGGCGTAACGGTACATGTTTTGGTGGGCGCTGGCAATGCCACCATGTTTTGACGATGGTGATGCCTGCGGGCGCCACATCCCTCGTTGCAGGCATCGTCTCATATGGAGATCTCTCCGGGTGAAAATCTTATATCAGTGCCTCTTGTGGGCGATGATGTCATCTTTGGATGTCATTTTTCTCTTTAGAGACATCGCTTTTGGAAGGTCCCTTGGATTGTCGGCTTTGGTGCTAACATCATGCATGTGGTTCCTTTGCGCATATACCAGGTGCTCCATGCTGTTGCCAGATGTTAATACCAGAATCTCATGGTCGGTGTCTCATGGTTTATCAGTACCTGTACTAGATCTGATAGATGTGTTTTAGACTTCTCGAGCTCCTTATTGGAGATGTATTTTTTCGTCGGTTTCTTTCTTTTTCTTTATAATAATTGGTCTGATTCTACATGTTGATAGATGAAGCCACGTATAAAATATCTTTTATGTGAGGAGTATCCAACGGGTATACCCTCCACAACCGTTGCTACATAGCCGAGAATATAGCACAGAGTAGAGCAACCACAGGGCCCACGTCACCCCCAAACTAAACTACCCTCATAGCCAACATCCTACACCTTCGATTCATGGACAAGAGATCCATCTCTACCATCTCATTTGTCATCAAGTTGTCTTTTTACTCATCGTCGACCACCTCTGTATTTTGGGATGACTAGTAGAAGCTATATTGAAACTTGGATGTTCATATGCTTACTCACGCAATTGACTTGGTGCACAGAGTATTACTTTTTTAACACTATGGTATATATGGTAGAAACTATATTGAACTTTATTACGAATCTAAATACAAAAGTCTCATGCTTTTTATTGGTTTTTGTGCTTGTATCTTAAAATTTTCTAGAGTTTAGTATGTTCGGATTGAATTTTAGGATTTTGAAAGTTTTTTCGTCCATATATTTTAAAATATCTTATGATCTAGACGGGGCCAGTTTGGTTGGGTTGGATTTGGACTACATGGACCGTAATTGGGCCGACGAGACGAGCGAATGCCTTGTTCATTTGTTCTGCAACTTGTGCGGTCTGTTATTTAGCTGATGGGCATCGATGTAGTCCACTGAGTACATTCCAATGATATAGGTTTACACTAGAGACTAGCTAGAGAATTCTCCCACCCAAAAAAAAAAAGAGAGAGAGAGAATTGTCAGCAGACGCCCTGGCTCTTTTTTTTTTTTGGCACCACCCACAGTTTTCCCGGAGAGGACAAACAAACTTCTTTGTAGAACTTTTGCATCTTTTCAGTACAAATACGTAGGCACGATGAACACTTCACGTGCCATGATTTGGGGGTTTCTGAACCGTATGACGCACTGTACATCTGCTTTAGTGTTTTCTTTTTTTGTTTCAGTGGGGAAGTTAAACAAAAACAGTGTGTTGTTTGCATTCACTTTCCACGCATAGAGAAGAGAAGTACGCCTAGCAAGCTTACTTTTAGGCTTCTAGCCGGCTAGTGGCTAGCTAGTACTTTGAGCATTTTGAGCTCACAGAAACTGGTGCTCTATCTCAATCGAACGGCTCATCAAAGACGACCCAAGGATCACACGGCTAGGAGCCGTTCTTCCACCGCTCTAACCACGTCACTATATCTTTTTCTTTTATAATATACACACCAGTGTCCATGTCACTATAAAGTCGACCCACGTAGACGCAAGGGCTGCACTCTGCTCTCGCGATCCCCGTTCCTTCGAGCCCCCACCGAGCACTGCACAGCACGCCGGCACGGTTGCTCGTGCTCAGCTCAGGTGAGTGCAGAGTTCTTCGCTTCGGAATTTGGGTTTGGCTTTACGGAATCGCAGGGTGATTCGAATCGAACAGACTTTAGCACTCGTGCTATCGATCTCGGTCAGTTTTGGTGGGGTTTTGCGGCGTCGGTGGATTGAATCAAACCGAACCACATTTCCGCCATTTCCAGTTGATTCGCTTAATTTTGCGCGTTTTTGTTACTAGTCTAGTCTAGTACCCAAAATCTCCCCAAATTGGTGATCACTTCGAGCGGTTGTTGCGATTTTGCCTAAACCCTCCCGACTCGCTTTCTCCCTGATCATCAATTTTGCATTACTCACTTCCTCATCTTAATTCGCCTTCCGATTCGCAGCTCGCAGTGCAGCCATGGGAACCGGCCGCGTCGCGCTCCTCCTTCTCCTCTCGGCCGCGCTGATGCAGGCTCTCCTCCTCCCCGCGCCGGCAGAGGGCTTGGTCCGCATCCCGCTGAAGAAGCGGCACGCCGACAAAAACGGCCGCCTCCATGACGGCCGGCGCCGTGGCTTCCTCGGCAGCAACTCCGCCGCCGCCGCCGCCTCGGCGTCCACGGAGAAAGCTGAGGAAGAGGCGGAGGGCGACATCGTGGCGCTGAAGAACTACCTCAACGCGCAGTACTACGGCGAGGTCGGCATCGGCACGCCGCTGCAGAATTTCACCGTCATCTTCGACACCGGCAGCTCCAATCTCTGGGTGCCCTCCTCCAAGTGCTATTTCTCGGTGCGCACGGTGTTGGATTCTGTGATTTGATACTGTTTTACTAACTCTGTCCTTGTGTGTGGCTCTGTACTGAAGAGTGGCTTTCGGGTTTTTGCTGCAGATCGCTTGCTACTTGCATGCGAGGTATAAGGCCAGCCAGTCGAACACCTATAAGAAGAATGGTTTGTGATTCCGGCCCTCCTTGTGTTTTGTGGAGATTAATGGTGTATTTCTAATGTATATGTGATCTATCAAAACTCTTTCAATGCCTCATGTAGGTTTAGTGATGGTTTTGAGTACTCCCTCTGTTCAAAAATTAGAGTTCACTTAGGTTTTGTTCTAAGTCAAATTTTCTAGTTTTACCACGTTTTTAGAAAAAATATATTGGTATTTTCACGTTCAAATGAATTTTTTATCAAAATATATTGCATGAAGAATCTAACGAAACAAATTTGATGCTCTAAAGGTTGGTGGATTTTTCTTCAAACTTGATCAAAGTTAAAAGAAGTTTGACATAGGACAAAGTCAAAATGAACTCTGATTTGGAAGGAAGGGAGCATTTAATTTGGCACAGCTAATTCAGAAATTTTAGCTAGATACTGATGTACATAAGCTATTTTTAAAGACATGTTAGCTTAGATTTTTTTGGAAGCTAGAAATCATAGTGTTTGTGTAGAACTAAGAATGTGGAATATAAGAATTATGTAAAGGGCGTACCCAGTGCCGTAGGCTCCCGCACTACGGGGTCCGGGGAAGGAAAAATAGTCAGCAACTATCCCTACACAAATGTGCAGAGGCTGGGGCTTCAACCCTGGACCTCTTGGTCACATGCAATAAAGCTCTACCGCTTATACCAAGGCCGCCCTTCAATATATAAGAATTGTGTATGCTTATTTAAATATATGTCACAGTCCAAAGTACTCTTCCGACACTCCAGATAAATTGGTATTAGATGCCTTGGTATGATTGAATGTCTACTCTCTGAGTCCATACTCATAATACGGTATGTAGGCATGAACTTCACCAGCAGGTGCCAGGTGTGACGCAATGTGGAGGTAGGGTGGTGCACTGGCTACTGGCATAAGCAAGAGAAAAAGATTTAATATTAAGTAGCTCATTTTGACCACATGAATCAGTTAAAATCAACAGTATTCCTTCAAATGTTCGACTATTTGTACGTGAGTGATGTGCACCATTATGGATTTTTCATGCTAGCTTCGCCCTTGTTCACCAGTAAGCAGCTTGCCGTCCATTTGCTTTTGGAGCAATAATAGCCCATAACATTTTTCGGGGAGTTCAAAGATTCAAATCAAGTTTGTTCCAGTTATCCTTGAGGGATAAGAAAATATTGCATGGCTTTATGCTATTAAGCTGCAGTAGGATGTTTGGTTAATGTGATTATAATTCATCACTGCGCCATCTTGCAGGGAAATCTGCTTCAATAAAATATGGTACTGGTGCAATTTCTGGTTATTTCAGTCAGGACAGCGTGAAAATTGGTGATGTTATTGTGAAAAAACAGGTTTATTTGCACTTGTTTTATGTTATCTGGTCTTGTACATTCTTTTTTAGAATATGCTGATTTTATTGCATTGTTCTGTTAGGATTTTATTGAAGCTACAAGGGAACCAGGCCTTACTTTTATGGTTGCAAAATTCGACGGCATTCTTGGGCTTGGATTCAAGGAAATCTCAGTTGGAAATGCTGTACCTGTATGGTGAGCAAGTATATATATATATGTAATATCTAAGCTGATATGAATGCTCCCTGTGTGCATACCTTATGGTTACTAGATCCAAATAGTGTCACTCCTTTTCTTTCCAAACGAAATGTATTGAAAATCTGGTAACAACTATGTCTTACAATCTTACATATTCTGCACATCTCCCAATTTGTAGGTACAACATGGTTAACCAAAGTCTTGTTGATGATCCTGTTTTCTCATTCTGGTTCAATCGACATGCGGATGAAGGGCAGGGAGGTGAAATTGTGTTTGGAGGAATTGATCCTAGTCACCATAAGGGAAATCATACATATGTCCCTGTCACTAGGAAGGGATACTGGCAGGTAACATCCGCTTCTAGTTTATTGTGTAACCATTAAACTTTGAACATATGCACCGGTAACTAACTAGAAAGAGAAATACTTTTTGCTGACAACTTTGACCCATGAATTGATCTCTCATTTGCTTCCTACAGTTTGCTATGGGCGATGTCCTGATTGGAGGGAAGTCCACAGGTGGGTTTATCTTTGCTTTCATTAAAATATACCTGCATTAAACGCAGAATTTTCTACTTAATTTGTAATGCCTCTCTGTTTCATTTCATTAGGATTCTGTGCTGCTGGCTGTGCAGCAATAGCAGACTCTGGAACTTCGTTGCTTGCTGGTCCCAAGGTGTGTTGTGGGCTTTGTTTGGTTTTGTTCTTACTTTATAGAAAGAGAAACGGGTCTATTACATCTCATCCTGGGGGACTATTTTAACTTATAATTGCTTTATTTAATGAACCCTGATACCTACGTATAATGAATATGATTTCACATTTGTTATATTAAGGAAATGAGCCTAGTCAACTGGTTAGGGTGAGGGTGTGCATCTCAACCACCCAGGTCGGAGTCCTGTTTACTTTCTTTTTAATGAGAAACACCTAGTTCCTCCTAGGTTGGTTCTCGTTTTACATTTCTGATCTTATATATCTGACAACCAAAGTGGCCAAGTGATTTGCAGAAGTTTGAGCACTATGTTTTCTGCTTAAATGTGCCTTTTTAGCAAATAACTTGTGCACTGAAACAGTCCAAGAGGTTGGTTTTTTTACTTAGTGCTTCTCAGTTGTTACAGTGTCATACTAATGAGCTAATGCGACAATAATATGTAAAATATCTATACTATGATTGATATTTCTATCCTAGTGAGTGCATTGCCTTTTTTAAATTTAGTGTCTCTGTGTTTAGTGAATTATGTGAATACGCAGGCCATAATTACTCAGATAAATGAAAAGATTGGTGCTGCTGGGGTAGTCAGCCAAGAATGCAAGACAGTTGTTTCTCAATATGGTGAAAAGATACTAGATCAGCTATTAGCAGAGGTTTGCACATTTATCAAGCATGAAATCCTCAAGCTTGTGTCATAGTTTTATAGTTTTATAGTTTTATAGTTTTATTATTATTCATATATAATAGGCATGTCGGAAGGATTCTAAATATTCTCTGGGCTAACGATGCAGACACAGCCAGCAAAAATATGCTCTTCGGTTGGTCTATGTACTTTTGATGGAACTCGTGGTGTTAGGTATGGGTTGTGAAGAGTAACAATTACTTGAATTTGAGTGCTGCATGATGATCAAATATCATAGAAAGGGTGAACTGCATGGATTTACTGTTCCATCTATCTGTGTGCTCTCACATTATGTGTCTGTGTCT
>CM041632.1:22557787-22625357 GCA_023333625.1 Bothriochloa decipiens | reverse complement strand
GAACAAACTTATTAGACTTCTATTTAGAGGACCGATGGTTCTTGAAATCCTATGAACAGAATTATCGAAGAAAATGATATAGCTATGGTACTCTGTTACAAAGAAAATGTCTAAATAACCCCTTAATGTATCATGAGTGGCTTACTTAACCACTAAACTACAAAACCAGGTATGCCACACATTAAACTTTGTCAAACCAATTATTTTACCCCCTGCTAGTTTTTTGCTACCTGGTTTTGTATACGTGGCTGTCCACGGTGGCATTCTGGCCACGCTCAACTTGGGCCGCCGGCCGGTGGCATGTGCTTCGCCTAAGGGCGTCCGCAATGGTAATATCTAGTATTAGCTACGTAGTCAGTTGATGTGGATGTGAGAAAAAAAAGACTATTTTATACTACTGGGTCCACATGCTTCTCTCACATATTTTTGGGCTATATAAAATAGATAAGTTATTTGCTTGTAGCTAGTGAGGACTCTCTCTTCTACTTTTTGCTTGTCATGTCACATCTAAATAGCTAGTTGTTGTGGATGCCCTGACAAAAAAACCAGCTCACGCGTCTCCATGGAACTGGGGAGGTGTCCGCCACCTCTTGCCCAAGCTCATGCTCACGGAGATGGCCACTGCATGCTGCAACCTCTCCTTCGTTGTCGCCCCCTGTTCTGCTTCTACCTCGGCTGCTTTGCCGCCGTGGGCACACGCGCACTCTGCTCTCTGCGCCTACGCAGGCACAAGTCGCTGGTGGTGGCAGCACAAAAGACCATGCCTACCACACGCCTTGCCCAACCTCATCCGCACTACCCCCGTGCACTGCCACATGGGCCGCTGGTTGCTGGCGTCAATTTCACCTTTGAAGGAGCAGAGGGGCTTAGATGCCAGCGAGTCTATGGATGCCGAGAGTTGGGAGACACGAACTGATTATCGAGGAGGACAGATTCTGTGATTTCTTTGTTTCAGGTTGTGGTTACTAAAATCAGTTGTAGTTGTAATCAGTGGGTTGCAATTGATACTGGTGGTGGCTGATTGGAGTGTGTTGCTGTTGATTGTAACTCTCCGTACTCTTTGTTGATTATAGTGGAAGCTTGGAGTGGACCGATTGGTCCCGTAGTTTTTAGTCCTCACCTTGAGAAGTTTTTTCACGTAAATCATTGTGTCATTTGTACATGTGTGATTGATTATTTTCGCTGTAATCTGGTGGTATATGTTATCCTCATGATTCATCACAAGTTGAGAATTAATTGTGCTTTATTTGTGCCTTTTATCCCAACAACGGTCACCTCGTCATTCTTGACAGCAACAACGGCACCGTCGTCTGGACCTCCCCGGCGCCTACCAGGAAGGTTACCGCCGGAGCCATCGTGCAACTTCTCGATAACGAAAACCTTATCCTCAGTGCCGACGACAACGGATCAGATGGGAGCGTAGCATGGCAGAGCTTTGACAGCCCCACGGACACGCTACTCCCCGGGATGAAGCTCAGCGTAGACGTCAGAATCGGCATCAGCCGAACGATGACATCATGGAGGATAAACCCCCTCCCCCGACGACCTCGAGATGGAGCTCATCCAGGGTGGGCTGCCGGAGTTCTTCCTCGTCCAGGGTGTCGAGAAGCTGTATGGCAGCGGCCCGTGGAACGACAACATGCTCACCGGCGTGCCCTATAACGTGTCCAATGCCGACTTCAGCTTCAAGGTGGCGTCGAGCCCTGATAAGATGTACTACGAGTACACCATCGCCAACACATTCGTGCTTTCACGGTTCGTGGTGGACGACATTCTGGGCCAGATCCAGTGGCTTGTGTGGGTGGACGGGGCCGCCTACCCCAGCCACGCCAAACGCGTTTTTTCTACCATTGAGGGCACATGCCTCCATGACCCATGCCGTTAGATTCGCATTGAGAAGTATGCACACACATCTCAGTGCAGATTCGCACTAAGATGTGTGTGCACACTTCCCAATGCGAATCCAGCGGTGTTGATGATGAGGGTGCATGCCCTTAAGGGCAGAAAAAACTTTCTCCAGCCACGGAACACCTGCGACAACTACGCCAAGTGTGGCGCTTTCAGCTACTGCGATGCCTACGGGATGTGCCGCTGCCTTCCTGGGTTCCTGCTGACAAACCCTCGGCAGTGGAACCCCCTCTGTCCCAAAAAGAAGGACGCTGCGAGATGCGTGTCAGTCAAACTTTCTCAACTTTAACTAGGTTTAAAAAAATACGTGTAATATTTTTATCTTAAAATAAATTTATTAAAAAACTAGACTTAAAGATCTTTTCGATGATACTAATTGCTTAATATAAATATTTATATATTTTAATATAAAATTATCGGTATTTTAAAAATATTGACTTCTCGAGAAGCAAGAATGATGTTTATTTTATTTTGAGACGGGGAGATTACGTTTCTGGGGCTTGCTTGGTTGGGATCTAAAATTTGCCCAACCAAAACTAAGGTAAGCCAAAACTAGGGCATGCTAAATTATGGTTGTCAAAACTTTGACAAAAATTTTGGTATAGCACTTGGTTGGTTTCCAAAATGAAGACTTGCTAATTTTTTTTAGTTTAAGAACATTCTAGAGATTTGCTAAAACTTTGACATAAAAAATGATTATACCAGTTCTTTGACAATGAACCAATTGATAGCCATAATTTTGGCATGCATTTTGGCCGGCGGTTGTGTCCGGAACAGTAACGTCAGCGGCGACAGCAACGGGAGCAGAGACGATGGGTTCGTGGTCCTCAATCGAATGAAGCTTCCAGACGCCACGAACGCCACGCTGCACTCCCGGATGAGTCTAGAACAATGCCGGCAGGTGTGCCTCAGCGACTGCACCTGTCGGGCGTACGTCGCGGCGAATGTCACTGGCGGCCAGAACCTCGGATGCGTAATTTGGAGAACAGATCTCTATGACATGCGCGAAGCCTATCCAGAATCTGTACGTCCGGGTGCGGCAATCCGACGTTGATGCCCTCGCCCCCACCGCTGGTGCAGGTTAGCTCGTCTCCTCTTTTTGGTGTTTTCACCTTTCATTACTTGTTCACCTTCCAAAACTAACAATCCAATTACTAACTACTGGTTTATATTATCGAGGTGCCAGGCCGCGAAGACAAGTACAAACACAAACACAAGCTTGCCTGCTTTGTGTTCTTTTTCGTGGTCGGCCTGTTGGTTTGGTTCCTTCTCCGGCAGCGGAAACGGCAGAAGACTGCCAGGCAAGCACAACAAGACAAAATACGAAGAGCTCGCGGGAAACAAGTGGAAGACGACCTTGAGGACGTGGGGACCGGGGCCCAGCGATTCAGCTACGAAGAGCTCGCCGCAGCCACAGGAAACTTCCCCGACGACCGGAGACTCGGGACAGGCGGCTTCGGGTCCGTGTACCGAGGCCTGTACTTGACGGACACGAACCGCGACGTGGCCATGAAGAAGGTGTCCGAGAACTCTGGACAGGGCTGGAAGGAGTTCGTCTCCCAGGTGAGGATCATCAGCCGTCTCCAGCACCGGAACCTCGTGCGGCTCATCGGCTGATGCCACGGCGGCGACAAGGAGCTTCTCATCGTCTACGAGCTGATGCCAAACGGTAGCCTGGACGGTCACCTCTACGGGGTGGACGGCCAGAGCCCGCTGCTGAGCTGGCCGGTCAGGTACAGCATCGCGGTCGACGTCGGTGAAGCTCTGCTGTACCTGCACCAGGACGCCGAGTGTCGGGTGGTGCACCGGGACGTCAAGCCGAGCAACGTGATGCTGGACGCGTCATTCACCGCCAAGCTCGGGGACTTCGGCCTCGCCCGGCTGATCGACGACGACCGGCGGTCCTACACCACGGGCGCCGCCGGCACGATGGGGTACATGGACCCGGGGTGCATGCACACCGGGAAGGCGACCGTGGAGTCAGACATGTACAGCTTCGGCGTACTGCTCCTCGAGATCGCCTGCGGCCGGCGCCCGGCGGTGCGGCGCGCCGGGGACGAGGGCAATGAGAACCTCGTCCACCTGGTGCAGTGGGTCTGGGACGCGTACGGCGGCGGGACAATCCTCGACGCGGCCGACGCGCGGCTCCAGGGGCAGTTCGACGGCCGGGAGATGGAGTGCGTAATGCTCGTCGGGCTGTGGTGCGCGCACCCGGACCACGGCCTGCGTCCCACCGCCAGTGAGGCCGTCAACGTGCTTCGGTTGGAGGCGCCGCCGCCGAGGCTGCCCGCCAGGATGCCAGTTCCTACCTACTGGCCGCCGCCCCCACCCCCCTGGCTCCAGCTCCACAACGTCGTCGAGCGGTGATGGCATAAAGGAGGAGAAGACGAAGGCATAACGGATTTCATACTATCACGGCCTCACATTATTCTTGTTAGATTTAATGTTCATCCATTTACAAATATCTCATCCAGACCTGTAGACTACTATGGCCAAGCACTGTGCTTCAGCCTTCAAGCTCAAGCAATCTCATCAATTCGCCTCCTTCCCATTGGACGGGAGCATATGTACGGGAGCATCAATCTGCTATACGATAGTATATAAATCTCCTTGTGTTTTTCTCTCGGTTGTGTCAGTGTGTAGTCACTTCGCGGTGGTTTTGCTGAAGCCATGAGGAAAAGCTAATTTGTGGATGCTATCTACAAGATTCATTTGGCAGGAATACTTACAGAGAAATCTTGATAACAGCCTGCTGGGCGATTTGAAATGCCTCTTAGAATAATCTTTGACAATGGTCAGAGAAGCCTCAATGCATGAAAGTACTTCTTTTTGGATGAGCTAAAGCTGGTTTGCACCAAGGCCAAGCCCTCCAAGAGTCATCTGCTTAGTAGCTGGAGAGAGACCCTCTTATGATGTCTTCTTTTCTTCTTCGGGCATGAATGCCTTGTAATTTCTTTGTCTTTGGTTTTCTGTTTCATAGTTTCGGTTTAGCATGTTGCATTTTGTTTTCTGTTCCTTTGTTTATAAACATCCTTTTATCCAATTGAAAAGAAAAAAAATAGGTCGGGGTTGCCCGACCTATTCGGTCAAAATATGTGCAACATTCGGTCGTGAGGAAAAGCTAGCTACAACATCGAAGTGTGCGTGTGGTTTTCCAATCATGTACATGCGACTATGCGAGGCATCAGCAGTGATATAGATGGATTCCATCCCCATCATAGTTCTGTGATACTAAATTTATTGTTATTCAACAAACTTGCATGACCGAATACAAAGATATAAAAAAAGGTGCTAAGCACACAGTTATTGTTTCCTTTCATGATCTTCCTTGCAACAACTGTTCTAAGTGGCAATAGATTAACTCCAGACTCAACTGAAAAAGGAGTGCCACCTGCAACCCTTGAAAATGCTTCACCAATATTTGCATGCGAAGCATCTCCTGGCCTATTCACATTTTGATGTGCTTGTGCACCAGCCGACTCACTTGGGTTGGCTTGAGGCACGGAGCCACCTAACAAGAAAAAAGATGCATTTAACAACTGTCATAACCAAAGTAACAACAGGATAAATGATAACTCGAGAAAAGTAGCTACAAAGATACATGACATTTAGTACAACTATCCCCATAAAAGGTCCAAACATGTTAGCTATTAATTAATTGTAAAATCTACTAACTAATTTTCAATAGACAAATCCAACTTATAATTTTTTTAGGGATAGAGTAGACCTGATCATGGGCCAACCAACCCGTCGCTGCATCAGGTTAGGTTCTGGCCATGGATTTCAACTCATCACCCGACCCAACCCGACAAATCCTGGCCCAAAGTAGGAAATCCCAAATAACCTCGAGAAATAGACCAACAGACCCGACATTTTGTTTTTCTGGCCTAACCCGTCCCAATGTTTGATCAGGTCTAGGACAAACACACCATATTGTTCTGGTTTATAAAGTATGCCAGAGATCTCAAGTTGAGATCATCCAAACTCCAATATCAAAACCTGGCATCTCCATAGATTTGAACCAACTGCTAGACATTATAGCATTCAAACTTCCTATTCCAGGTCCACTCTCATTGTATTGGTGGGATTTGCACACCACTTGAAGAGCAGTAGAGCTCTTCTCATCCATGCCACCAGGCTTTGGTCCTACTCGCTGCTGACACATCCTGGTGGCATAGATGAAAAGTTCGCTTGAAATGCTATAGATGAAAACATTCTATTTATTTAAATGTGCTGATACATCGGCTTTGCCGAGAGCCGTACACCAGGACTCTCAGCAAAGCTGGGATCTTTGCCAACTCGTTGCTCTCGATGCTAAACAGAAATATTCAACTTTTAGTCTTTCCCGAGAGTCACTTTGCCGACGGTCGGGGCTCTCAGCAAAGGAGACGGCAGGTGACACCATCTGCTCTCCGTCTAGTCGTTGCTGACAGGCTGGTTTGCCGACGGCCCAGCTCTCGGCAAAGATTATTTTTCGACGGCCGCGCGTTGCCGACGGCCTAGCTCTCAGCAAAAGGTTATCTTTGCCGACGGCTTAGCCCTTGGCAAACATTCTTTTACAAGGGCCGCGCTTTGCTGAGAGCCGGCTCTCAGCAAAGATATCTATGCCGAGAGCCCGACTTTTGACCGTCGGCAAAGGCATCGGCTCTCGGCAATGGACTTGTTTCCGGTAGTGATACGTCACGCCAAATCCGCACGCTTGTGCCATCTCCAATTCTCCAAATCAACCAACCCTTTTTTCAGAAGCTCAAGGCCGTGCATGATGTCTGAGACGTGTTTGCCGGTCGGGGGCACATGTCCGGTGGAGAAGAGGCAGTTAGCTGTGGGGTCCATCATATTGTGGAAGATGTAACTCCCCTTCATTTGAGTGGAGATTGGGCAAAACATTGGCGGCTACCAATAAAACGGAGAGCTATTGGGACCGATTGGAAAAAAAAAGTGACTCATCTCTTGCAGAGGGCCGGCTCTATGGGGGCAGCAGGTTGTGCACCGAATTTTTTTTATTTTTAATTTTTTTAAAAAAAATTTATAATTTTAATTTTTTGTTTCGAAATATGACAGAACTAGTCGCCCACAGTGGGCGTTTTTAAAAAACGCCCACTGTGTGGGCGTTATATGTGACGTGGCACAGGGACCGGCCCGCCTGTAAAAGTGCGCGCTGTTTTGCGGGCGGGCCTCAGAGCAGCTAAAAAACGCCCACTGTGTGGGCGTTTTTTTGCGCGCCACTTTTGCAGGCGGCCCCCTCGCCACCAAGGTAAAGTGCGCACTGTTTTGCAGGCGGCCCCCTAACGCACAAAAAACGCCCACACAGTGGGCTTTTTTGGTTGCTCCGAGGCCCGCCCGCAAAACAGCGCGCACTTTTACAGGCGGCCCCCTCGCCACCAAAAAACGCCCACGCAGTGGGCGTTTTTTGACGCCAGTGGGCCGCCCGCAAAAAGCCGGCACCGACGGCGGCCGGCCCTGTGCCACGTCACATATAACGCCCACACAGTGGGCGTTTTTTAAAAAACGCCCATTGTGGGCGACTAGTTCTGTCATATTTCGAAACAAAAAATTAAAATTATAAATTTTTTTAAAAAAATTAAAAATAAAAAATTTATTTTTAATTTTTTTAAATTTTTTTTATAATTTTAATTTTTTGTTTCGAAATATGACAGAACTAGTCGCCCACACTGGGCATTTTTTAAAAAACGCCCACTGTATGGGCGTTATATGTGATGTGGTACAGGGACCGGCCCGCCTACAAAAGTGTGCGCTGTTTTGCGGACGAGCCTCAGAGCAGCCAAAAAACGCCCACTGTATATTTTTTACGCGCCAGAGAACCGCCTACAAAACAGCGCCTACAAAACAGCGTCAGGCAGGCCTGGCGTAAGTGCATCGGCCAAGGGCCCTTGCCTCCCGTTGGCCTTTTGCTCCTGAGCTTCGCTCCGTTTTCCGCCCTGCAAAGCCAAGGCTTCCCGTACCAAGCTCCTCCGTCGCTTATTCCTAGCTGCATTTATTAGAATGAATATCTCTCAAAAAAAACAAAGAAAAAGTGAATAGAAAAGAATTGACTAGTGGAGTCATAATAGACAAAACTTTCTCTCTAAAACGACATAAAAACAAATACAATGAATAATTTCTTTTCTATGGAAGAACGATAGATAAAACTTTTTCCACAGAACGGTACGAGAATAAATATAATGAATAATTTTTTTTATAAAAAGACAATAGACAATTTTCTTCCTAGAACGATAAAAAATAAATACAATGAATAATTTTTTTTTCATACAAGAATAATAGACAAAACTTTATCCGAGTACAAGGGAAAATATTTCTAAGTTGACACAGAGCACTCATGTTGTCTAGTGGTAGGTACTGGACCCTGTGTCGATTCCAGCCTACCAAATATTTTTGTGAACGAGCTATTAATTTCTTTTTTCTGGGCAAAGCGACATGGTGTGGTGTGATGCGGGCTGGGCCGGAAAACATGATGGTAATTGGGCTGCTGGGCGGGAAAGGCAAGGAGGAATCATACGTGGGCCGCAAAACTGAAAACTTGGTGGGCCGTCGAACCGCTAAGTGCACATGCACAGGGGTGGAGCCGCCTGCCGACCTGGTCGGCGCGGATGATTCCGCGTTCAATAGTCCCTTCCTCTGTCAGGTAAAAAATGTGACTCTAGATCATGTATGCATACTAAGAATGGGTGTGAAATTACAATAATTTCCCTAAAATGATAGGGGTGCAACGGGGGAAGCCTTTTGGAAGAAGGTGTGCTTGCGGCTGATATTTTTTTCCCGCACTTTTTTTTACGGGAGAAGAAACGAGTGGTTGGAGACGTTCCGCAGTTTGTTGCAGGCAGGTCCCACGAGCTCATGGCTAGTCAATCAGCATTTTTTTTTGGAAATTTTTGAACTCCTCCATTGCATTGTTTTATTTGGACGGAGGGAGTAGACAGTAATTTAGTTAATCAGTTCTTGCCTGCCCTTGCACTTGCAGGCTTGCACGACGCCCTTCCCAGCCTAGGTAACAAGGACGGCTATTGGCCCTACTGCCCTAGGTAACTTTTTTACTTGTTAATTTTTTTTTATCTAAATTAATTATTTCTATAGTATTCAATTGTTAATTTTTTACTGCCTTAGGAATTTTAGAATGCTACATAAGAGACATTTGTCGGGGGCTGTGAAACGAATACGAAAAAGACAAGAAGAGTTGTTTGTTCTTTAAGGTAATCATATTAGTTTCATGAGCACAAATATATTTCTTTTTTATCTATATTGTTCCTCGATGATTATCAGATATGCTACAGTAAAATATATTATAAATATATAGTCTAGAGGGCCTTCGTGACTAGTCCGTAAGAGGGTCCTTAAGGCATAGAGGGCCTTCGTGACTAGTCCGCAAGAGGGTCCTTGAGTCATAGAGCCGGCGCTGAGTATAACAGATTTATGGGGATGATGATGGGATTGGGGAACTGATGGATTTGCTCTCACGTAAAAGTTGCTGTGCTCATCATTTGCATACATCATATATATCTCATCTATAAAAGTTGGTAACATTTTTACGTGTCCAATAATAATAATGATGAGAGAATTAAAACACACGTGTTAGAATCCTCTGCCGTCTGACTACCTTTCACCTGCCGTATTGCCAAAGTTGAGCATTCAGACGATGCCACAAGTAGCCAAGAAGCAGAGCACTGAACTGGCGACGTGTACGTGCCTAGTGCGTGGGCACTGCTAGCTGGACCCCCGCTGCTGCACCGGGCCAGAGTAGCAATGAATAAATATAATCAATCAGTAGTATGCAATCAGGGGCCCTTAATACATTGTTGCCGTATTTGCAACTGTACTACGTCCATGTTCATTGTCTAACGCAACACCGAAGATCTATAAAAGGCCAGGGGAGGGGATGTCGGAATGGAAGCAACCATCACGCGGCGACAATTCAGACCACCCCTTGCTGAAAAAAAAAGAAAAATCAAACCACCCCACCACACTGTCCTCCAACGCACGAGCTTCACACACCTAAGGCGAGGCATGGCCCCCAATCCCATGCGTGGTTTGTTGATGATCATCATGCTGCTGGCGTCGATGGTCATCATCTGCCTTCCGCTGCCAGCAGACTCATCATCAGAAGTACAAGGGCAAGGGCGTTCGTGTCGACATTATAGGCGTCCAATTGGCGGACACCATCAGGAATAGTTGTCCATATGCTTTCAGTAGTCCTCCAGCAAAGCCCGTTCCAGATCCCGTTGCGGTGAAAGAGTGCTGCCAGGCGACGGCTAAAGGCCTTGAGCTGTCCGGAGGAAACGGATGCATTTGTATGTCCATCAACGCAAGTCCTTCCTGGTAGACCTACTCTCGGTGAATCGTGCAAGCTTTGCGACAAGGCCAAAGAAATCTGTGTGTCGGGTATATGCATAAGGGGTACCCTAAACCTTAATTCAGGAAAATTAGTCCCCAAACAATTAAACCCAAATCACCAAATAAGTCTGTAACCAGCCTGAGAGATAAGGGTCCACCAGCGCGCCTCGAGCCATGCTGGGCCGGCCCACCAGCAGCATCCAAGTCAAGACCGCCTCCTATTCTACGGGGAGCCTCGAATGACGGACGTCCGTCTGGGCGGACGTCCCCCGTCGGAGTGACGGAGCGCATCACGGGCGGCCGACTCTCCGTCGAGTGACGGATCTCCTCGCGGGCGGACGGCCCCCCGTCGATTGTCACTCCCCCTTCGGCTCACCTACTTCATGTACGAGATCCAAAGTATTTAATGCCCCCACCAACTCCTGCCTAACCTCACGGCTACAACGCAGTTACAGTGGCGGGGTACAGCGGTCAAATCCTCCTTTTATCGCCCTTACCCGGGAAATCGATGGTTCGTATTACACTGCGATGCCATACCGAGCACCGTACGCTGTCAGGCGCCCCCTCGAGGCACATTTACCAATATCCGTACCGCACTTCCCAGGGCTTGGCCTTATCCATTCGGTCCTCGACCCCCCTCGGCCACCTCTTGAATCGGACCTCGACACCTCCGGTTAGCGCTCCAACAACTCCCGACGCGACGTCTACCGGGATTCACACGCCCTCGCATGGGCACGGGTCTTTCACTGACCACCTACGGGCGTCGTCATGACACACATGAAGGACAGCCATCGATTCCAAGCATGTCGGCGCAGGGCGACCCACGCCCGGGACACGCTTCTACAGCACCCACGACATGATCGGCATCTCACCTCGACGTCATTGCTTACGATTGCCCTACCAAAGGCAGCGTCACTAGGGTTTTCTGTACACCCATGCCCCTCCTTGTCCTAGAAAAGGGGCGCTGGGCTAGTTATAGAGGGAGGACTCACTCGAACTCGCTAAGCCACACCACGCACGCAGCAAGGCATAGGGCTAGCGCTCCTAGACTTAGGCCTTGTTCTCCACTTCTCTTCGTACATCCTCGCTTGTAACCTCCCTGTACAAGCACTTCGGTGCAAGATAATACAATCTCCCCCCCCCCCCCCGCGCTGGACGTAGGGCCTACTCTTGCCCGAACCAAGATAAAAATTATGTGTTCTTTTTACATCAACATCTGAATTACGAAACACGCAGTACACATTTACTCGTCGGCTTAGGGCCCCCCCCCCTGGGTCCGAACACTGACACCGTGCAGGCTGGATTTCCGGTCGTCTACTATGTTCTTCTCTGGCAGTATAGGAAGGGGCTCCGATCGATCCCGGCGTGTCTGGTTACACACATTTGATAAATTTCCTCTATTAATTACTACTTATTTCATGCATGGATGTTGCCGGGCGCTAGCTTCTGCAGCCTCCTGTTTCTACTTTCTAGTCGAGCATGCTACGACGATGTAATGATCATCATTTTCATAAACAGCTCCTTTTGATCATCATTTTCATATACGTATAGTTTTGCATTGCATATATACACTGGTGTGATAGCGATGCTGGCACTCACAGTCCGCCGCGCCTGGCGCCGCCAAGAGGCAAGAGCGAGCTACCTAACAGCGAGGACGTCTGGAAGCAGGCCGGGGCGAGGAGCGCGTGCTGTCGCCAGCCGCATCCATGGCGTTGGTCGCCCTCGATCGGCTCGGCCTCACCAGCGGCGGGCGGCATCATCGTATCTCGCGATCACTGCATATGCTTACGTACAAGTACTAGTGTGGTCATCGTCTCATCGCCGCCTCATCTTCTCATCGATCGGTCCATTACACTACACACAGCCCGAACACGAACTCTAGCTATTGACGACGCCATGGCTCCAGCCTCCAATCAATCCGGCTTCACCAAGCAGGCACTTGATGCGCTGGATCCAGCGTACGTGGCCCCGTCCGCGGCATCGATCTCGCTCAAGACGCATGCAGTCCGCCGCTAGGAGACATGGCGAGGTCCCCAGCCAGCCGCCGCCTCCTCGTCCTACACGGACAGCAGGCCGGTCCGGGGTCCTCCTCAGATTGTGGCTCCACCTCCTCGGGGCTGAATTCACTGCAAGGACGGCGCGTCCTCGTCCGCGCTGAAGGCGCCCAAGGACCGGAGGTCCAGCCACAAGCGCCGCCGCGCGAGCGGGAGAGCGATCTGGGAGGTTGGGTTCGTGATGACAAGATTGCAAGTGAAAGCAGCCATATATATGTTCCTGCAGTATTCAAAAGTTTTTACATATGCACTGTAGCTACATTGACATCCTGCGAGATATATTTCCATATGTTCCTGCAGTATTCAAAAGTTTTAATATGTACTGTACCTACATTGACATTCTGTGAGATATATTTCTACTTACAGTGGCAGAGGGAAGGGGGGCTGGAGGGGGCCTGGCACCCCCCAACATCCTGTCTAGTATATACTGCCATATAATCTCATGTTTAGCACCTAATGATGTTAATCGGTGCATGCAGTTTGCCATAGTGTGCGTGAGTGCATTTGTGGTAAGCGTGCCCACATGCATGGCTTCCCACTCCCACACCCATGCACTTCAAGTTTCTTTGCTTGTAAAAATACCACACCACAGTGCATGAGATATATCGCACAAATGCTATAAATCTACTAATGGATATTCAGTTGCATATAGAATTATATTCTATACTTTAGAATTTTTCTTCCTTAGATCAATGTACTTTCTGCAACGGATATGTAGGTCATTTGCTTTTATTATTACTTTTTTTTGCGGGAATCCGGAGCTTCATTAATTCAAATGAGGATTACAATCACTTTCGATGATGTACGTAAGCCCAGGGGGGTTCATAAGCCACTCCTGCACCTGATGATTACGTGACACCAACCGAGCACACGCATGAGCTAAAGAATTACAAGTTTTACTGATGAAACAAAAACTAAAATCCTCAAAGCTCCGGCTAAGAACTTCTAGTTGCTCCATGAGAGGTGAAATCTCTGTCATATGGAAAGACCGATTGATCCACATGTTGACGAGGACTTGACAGTCGGATTCCAGCTGAACTCTCTGAACCCCTCGATCACGAACCAAACGCAGGCCATCACAACATGCCTGTGCTTCCGCGGCCAGTGCATTCAAGCTCTGATCATACCATATAGCAGTGCCACCACATGTCCTTCCATCCTCATCTCTGAGAATTACACAGGTCGCTGCTGATCGGGAAGTATCATAGAACGCAGCATCCACATTCCATTTGATCAGCCCCTATCTGGTTTCTTCCATTGCTTCACACCCGGTGTTGAGATTTCCTTATCCGGATGTGTCAGCTGCCAGAGATCATAAGCTGTATCCACAGCCCATTGGACTGTGACTCTAATCGGCAATTGGTTTCGGTCATGCCTTCTGTCATTCCTTGCCATCCACAAGGACCACATGCCACACAAAATGACTGCTGCCTCCCTTGGTGCCAAGAACTTTGGATCAATCAGGTCTCGAGCCCAAGTGATAGGATGCAGGTTAGGAGTTTTAATACCTGAAAACATCCTGATTCAGTTCCAGAACAGCTTTGCCATTGTGCACTCCAGTAAGACATGCCTCACAGATTCCTTGTCATCTCCACAAACATCGCAATTAGCCACTGGTTCAATGTGTCGATGATTCAAATTTTCTTTGGACGGGAGAAAATTATTGATTACCCGCCACCAGAATACCCGTACTTTCAGCGGGACACAGAGCTTCTAAATTCTAGCCCAAGTGTTGTCCCCCGAACCAGAGGCACGATCAGCTCCCTGGACCTGGCCCTGTACCTCGTACAGTCGCCGATACGCCGATTTCACCGAATAAGTCCCATGCCCCTCCAATTCCCAAGCCCAAATATCCTCTCCAGCACCTCTGATTGGCAAACTCAGTATAGCATGGGCATCAACATCAAAGAACAATTGCTTGATAAGCGCCGTGTTCCATCCTCCACTCGGTGTTAGCAGATCAGCCACCATCTCAACCCCCTGCGGGGATGCCAGTGTGATCTGCTTTCCACTGAAGTGATTGGGGATCCATCTATCATGCCAAATACTTGTAGTAGTACCATCACCAATACGACGAATGAGTCCCAATGACAGAGCTTCCCTGTAACACCCCGGCCCAGGGCTTAATAGAATTAATAGAATACTCATAACAACAAGTTGCAACTTCTTTTTCGGAAGCCCATCACTAAAGAACTTTGAGGTTAAGCGTGCTTGGCCTGGAGCAATTTAGGGATGGGTGACCGACCGGAAAGTCTTCTCGGGTGCGTACGAGCGAGGACAAAGTGCGTAGAAAAGACTAGTGTTGGTCTGTGAGGGCAGTCTATGTCCTAGATAAGCGGTCAGATGTAAGCGGGCCCAGCCTCGAGGAGGAGGGACGTTACAAATGGTATCAGAGCCGACCCTTGCGGTTTCACGGACGCGTGTGTCAGTTGCGCAGGCATGGTGTGCATGGCTGGTGTGGATCCGGAGTGGTCGCACAGCATGACACATGCGCTGGCACTGGACACACGGACGTGGCCAAGAGGGCACGTTCCTGGCCTGGGGTTGACCGACGAGGACGTCGGTCTCCTAAGGGGGTGAGTATGTAACACCCCGACCCAGGGCTTAATAGAATTAATAGGATACTCATACCAACAAGTTGCAACTTCTTTTTCGAAAGCCCATCACTAAAGAACTTTGAGGTTAAGCGTGCTTGGCCTGGAGCAATTTAGGGATGGGTGACCGACCGGGAAGTCTTCTCGGGTGCGCACGAGTGAGGACAAAGTGCGCAGAAAAGACTAGTGTTGGTCTGTGAGGGCAGTCTATGTCCTAGATAAGCGGTCAGATGTAAGCGGGCCCAGCCTCGAGGAGGGGGGACGTTACATTCCCTGCCTTCCAAAATAGCACGCCACATATGACTAGCGTGTTTCTTTCTCGTTGCATGCAGAAAATTAGTGTCATGGAAATACCTGCCTTTCAGAACCCGAGCACACAAAGATTCAGGCTTTTGGATCAGCCTCCATCCTTGTTTCCCTAACATGGCCAGGTTGAAAGTTCTCATATCCCTGAAACCCATGCCTCCCTCAATCTTGGGTCTTGTCATGAGCTCCCAGCGCTGCCAGTGGATGCGTCTGCTATCTGCAGAGCTCCCCCACCAATAGTTGGCAATCACAGACTTCATTTTCTGACATGTATCCTTTGGAACTAGGAAGCAGCTCATAGGATAAGTTGGAACCGCTTGAGCAACAGATTTCAGAAGCACCTCCCTGCCAGCACAACTGGCTTCTCGGCCACTCCAAGTCCCTACCAGGTTTCTGACTCTTGTTGGCATAAACTCAAAGGACTCCTTTGTTGCTCGACCAATGGCAATGGGCAGTCCTAGATACTTTTTAGCCAAAGCCTCGGTATCAATATGAAGGACGGACCTCACCACCTGTTTGCAATCATCATCGCAATTTGCACTAAAGAATACTGCTGACTTCTCTTTGTTCACCATCTGACCTGAGCCCTGGATGTAAGTCTCCAAGATCTCCTGCAGCCGCTCGACACCCCTCTATGATGCTTCAGAGAAAACTATACAATCGTCAGCGAATAGAAGGTGTGAGACCCACGGAGCATGGATGCCAACTCTCATACCTCTAGCCAAGTGAACCGGCCCAACAACCCGTAGTAGGCTGGACAGGCCCTCCGCGCACAATAAGAACAGATATGGGGATATAGGGTCCCCCTGCCTGATCCCCCTCGTTGGTCTGAATGGAGTTGATAAATTCCCATTAACTCGAATTGAGAAGGACACTGAAGTGACACACCTCATGACGGTGTTGACAAAACTCTCCGCAAAGCCCAATCTCAGCATGATCCCTCGAAGGTAATTCCATTCCACACGATCATAGGCCTTTGCCATATCTAGTTTAATCGCACAGGCCCCAGCCTTGCCTTTCTTTCTTTTCAGATAATCAGTACACTCGTACGCAACCAGCACATTATCCGTTATGAGTCGGCCCGGGACAAAGGAACTTTGCTCTTCTGAGAAAATCTCATCCAAGAAAGGCCGCAGTCTATTGGCCAACACTTTGGAGCACAATTTGTAGATTACATTGCATAGAGATATTGGTCTAAAATTCTTGAGTTCTTGTGGGTGTTTAACCTTTGGAATCAGTACAATCGTCATCTGGTTAACCTCCACCAGCAGAGACCCGCCATTCAACAAATTCAAAACAACATTGGTCACACTCGGGCCAACTGTGTCCTAGTGCGTTTGATAGAATCCCACTGTAAAACCATCCGGACCGGGCGCTTTATTCGCTTCCATCATGAATTACGCCTTCTCTACATCTTAAGTCGAGTAGGGGCGCTCCAATCCTTCATTCATCATACCAGTCACCCGAGTAGGCACATGGTCCAGAAACCCATCAGGATCCAGGTCCGGCTGGGCAGTGAACAACTCTCCATAGAAGGTCAAAGCCAAAGCCTCCAAATCGTTCTGTTCTGTCACAATCACACCATCTGGTGCTCATAGTGATGCGATCTGATTGGTTCTCGCTCTCTCCCGGGAACAAGCCTGGAAGAATTTTGTGTTGCGATCCCCCTCTTTTAACCAATTCGTTCTAGCTCGCTGCTTCGTCATGATCTCCTCCCTTGCTAAGAGTTCAGACATGCGAGCCATAATTTGTCTCTCCCACTTGGACGGCCCCATACAAAGAGAATCTCTTCTCACTGCCTCCAGCTCCCAACGTAGTGACGCCAAATCCCTCCTGACTGAGCCAAAGACTGAATACTCCCAATCCTGGAAAGACGACCTCATCCTCCCTAGAGAGTCATGCAACTGATGCATGTCCTGGATGGCGTTAGCATCCCCCCAAGTATCCTTCACCAAGCGAACGTAAGACGGATCTCTCCTCCACATATTTTCATACTTAAAATTCCTTCTCCGCCTCCCTCTTCCATGCTTAGTTCGGTAGCACTCAATCAGCAAACAACAATGGTCAGACTCAGTAGTCTGAACATGGGTTACCTTGATATCTTTGAACCAGTTAGCAAGGCTGTCATTCGCAAAGGCTCTATCTAGCCTGACTTTAAAATTGTGTGCTCCTTCTTGCCAATTATCCCAGGTGTACGGCAGCCCCGTGAAACAGAGATCGAAGAAACCACACGCCGCTACAGCGTCCCGGAATCCATCCATCTGTCTTTCTGGACGTACTACCCCGCCAAACTGCTCGCTAGCTTCAAGGATCTCGTTGAAATCCCCAGCACACAACCATGGAGTGTCACTTTGATCACACAAGTAATGTAACAATTCCCAACTCCGATACCGCAGCTCTCTTCTCGGCTCACCGTAGAATCCAGTGAACCTCCACCACACAGCATTTGAGTTTGGGTCGACCACCAGTACATCAATGTGAAGCTTGTTATACGACTGCAGCTTAACACAGATGTCATTGGACCATAGGAGGGCAAGACCCCCCCACATCCGAAGCTCCCAATGCCAACACCATTGGCAAAACCAAAACTCCTCCTCAAACCTTGGACATCATCAAAAAAAGACGTGTTTCAGAGAGAAACACCATGACGGGGCGATGTAGCTGCACCAGGCTACAAACTTCTTGAACTGCCTCGGATCGCCCCAGACCCCGGCAGTTCGGACTTAGTGGTTTCATTGTGCCCGGCGGGGACTCCGCTCACAGCCCCGACCGATGAAGCATTTGTGTGTGATTTTGATCTCCTTTGCTTCTTTGGCGATGCCTCCGAAGCACTCACCCCCCTTCTTCTGAACTCTTACCCAGTTGATTCATCCTTTCTATGACCAACCCAGCTGGAACAAGTGAAGAAGTCTCAATAAATGGTACATTGAGGTCCGGCGTAATAGACGACCCCGGACCTGAGTTCTTCCTCTTCCTAAGAGCGTTCTGGGACTCATTTTTCCCATTCCTGAAGAGATCATGCTTCACCTCTATAGTATGTGCTGAGCCACTAACAGGTTTCCCCGTTGGGTTCTTCAGAGGAGATAAAACCTCCTCTTCGTCTGCACCAGCTACATCAGAGTTAGGACTGGTCGAGCACCGATCCTCTGATTTTGACCCTGAGCCACGAGGGTTCCTAAAACCCCCCGATGATCCACTGCCAAAAGATTCTGCAGCAGCATCAGAGAAGCTTTGTAACTTTTTCTTTTTCACCTCCGGGCCCTTAGTTTGATGTCATAAGGGAGCTTGCCCGAGGGATTGCGTATAACTGGTGACCCATGGCTCGTTCTCCACGGTGTTGGTTCACGTCCATCTCTGTCCACGTCCATCTTATTTACCACCCCGATCAGACCCATGGCTCGTTCTCCACGGTGCTGGTTCATCCATCCTATAGGGAGGTTCAAAATACGAATCCAAATGTCCATACGATCGAACCTGATTTCTGACGGTCGACAAGTCTCATCGTAGGGCCGCAACAGAAGAGCATGGCGCCCCACCATCCATGGTGATCCATTAAGCGCCCTCTCCATGTCCTGCTGCAGATTAAACTCCGTAACAAAAAGGTTCTCATTCTTCTCTCCAATGGACCGAATCTTCAGTCCATAAGGATTTCCCCAGGCTGGTTTCATAGCCCGAAGGATAGTAGTGGGATGGACCACTGCCGGTGATAAGACCTTGCCGAACAATGCCCACTCCACCACCAGTGTGACCTCCATCTCTTCATCGTCGCTGAATTCCACGAAATCTTCCTCTTCCGCCGTAAGGTTGAGGTTCTTCAATAGATCAGCGACGTTGGCATCCGGATTAACCGGCGATCCCCTACTGATCTCCGCCATGGTGAGCGATCAGGGGGAAGAAAGTTTAGTGCAGCGTACTGAGAGTAGGCTCGCACCAAAAAACACGATCCCGCCCTAGGGTTCCTAAGCGGCGCACCCCTAGTGGGAAGTCAGTGGTCGCCGGCGCCGGGACGGCTAACCGGCGATATGCGGTGGCTGCCAACGACGAGGGTCGAGGGCAGGGCGTGTGCACCGGGACCGCTTTTATTATTACTTGTTGTCATATTTTTTTTCACTCTTACTGTTTCTATTCTATATGACTACATTCTAACTTCCTTATTAAAGATTGTTGGCTATGAGATTCTAAAAAGATACTCTCTCCATCCAAATTATATGTCATTCCAAGATTCTTGGAGAGTCAAAGTATTTCAAGTTTGACCAAATTTATACGATAAGTAATAACATTTATGATGTCTTCTTCATCAATTATATTTTCATAATATACCTATTTTGATATCAAAATTTTTTACAATTCTTTCTACAATTTTGGTCAAATGTGAGATATTCTTGACTCTCCAATATTTTTGGAATGACCTATAATTTTGAATGGAGTGAGTATCTTTTATGGATACCTTGGCACCTCAATATCTGAATCCTAAATCTCACAAACACCATGGCCCCCCTATGGTTGAATCCTGGTTCCGCCCCTGTCTACTTAGTTAAACCTGTAAAGCTTCCTCAACTCAAAATTTAGAACTCTGCTTCTCTTTTGCATTACTGATTCCTGATGGTTACCCAGCATCAATGCTCACCCCATGAAAATCTGTACATTACTGTGATGCTGTGCTTGTAATTAAGGTCTTTGTCCCTTGTAGTTTTCCCTTTTTTTAACATACTTGTTTTCCTTGTATGCACCAAAAAATAATTGACCTTATGGAGTAGTGCAGTGTGATTAAACTAGTTCAGTTCAATAGAGTCTTTAGCATTCTTGATGCATTCTTGCTTCTACTTGTAGACATTTTTAGCATGTTTCCAATGTCCAATAGTCTTTCTATGGCGCTCTTAAAGGATTTAATTTGCTACTCCCTCCGTTCTAAATTATAAGTCACTTTGACTTTTTTAGTTCACTCTCTTTGCTATGTATCTAGACATAAAATTATGTTTAGATATATAGCAAAGTGAGTGAACCAAAAAAGTTAAAGTGACTTATAATTTGAAACGGAGGGAGTAGAAGATAAGTGTATTATTATTTTTTTTTACAGAAGAATGGTTTATCTGCGCTTACTTTATTTCACTGCGAGACATAGACATCTTTTAGCATTAATCTGTAGTCTGTACTGCTAATTGCTGCACTGTGACCGATTATTTCAGTGTGTCCTCGCTCTCATGACGGCAGTGTGCAATCAACAGGAAAGAAAAAGTGAAATAAAAAAAAAAAGGTATAGAAGCAGCTCGCTATTCATTCGTACTGATGGTATGCACAACGTACGTGTACGGTCGATGTGAATAGTATTATCTATTGAAACCGATCGATGGATCGGAGAAGGCGTCAATTTAGGAATGCATGAAGAACGTCATGGAATTCACACAACAGTATCAGCTAGAGTAATAATGACCTTCGTCTATGGTAGCCAATTCTATCCCTATCTCCTCTCCTCTCCCTACTACTTAATTGCTGAAATTTCAGTTCACCTCCTACTTTCTGTCCGCCAGCAAGAGTCCATAAAGGACTAAACCTCAATTCTCCCGGCTAGGAGTCAGGAGACGGTAAACTTTTTTTTCCCTTCTATTCTCTTTTCTGTCCTCCTAAGTTCAAAGTCTTGTATATTATATAATTAATTAGGATAGGACTCCAACTAATCGATATAAATTACTTAAATTAAAAATAAACAGTACATTATTTGAAGAGGCAAATTTTAGTAGCACCATATAAAAAGTACATTATTTGAGCACAAAATCTACGTCGGTCATGACCCCTGATGGAATAGGGTGGCATGGGCGAGGATGCCTCGGGGATTATAGTGCGAGTTGAGGCCGCCTTAGACGAGGCTAGCGCAAAAGTGTAGGGAGGCGTTGAAGGAGGACAACAACATTGGGCAAGAAGAGGCGGCGCTTCCAGCACAAAAGCGCATCTATGCATCCAGCGTCCCCACACCAGCACGCCTGCCCGCCAGAGGCTGGTGTACCTATGGCTGGTGTGCTTAACCCTGAGGTCGAGGTGCCCGTGGGGAGTCCGCGTTGGCCTGGATGAAGTTGGCGAGGAAGCCACCAAGGATGCAACGTCAGCATTGGCGATGGCCGCCATCGCATAAGGAAAAAGAACGAGGCGCTGGCCTTAGTGCCACTGTTGAGGCAGCCACTACTTAATAAGGGCATCTGCGGGCCTCCTAGGCAGAGTTGCACGGTCCAGCGGCATGCATGCACTGGCTAGAAAACCGAATGATGTCGGAGGCTCCGGCCCACTACTTTCTCTAGCTCCCTATGCAGCTGGCTAACTGGCTGTTGTGCATCACAAGTAAAAAGGAAACTGGGAATATACCTAAGCAAAGTTGGTCCGGCCCGACACCGATGGGTTTTGGCCCGAACCTTACTAGACAGGGCTGGACATGTATTTCGCAGTCCGAAATAAATTTCTTGGCCCAAGCCTTGCCCGAAATGCTATTTTCATTTATCTCACAGTAACAAACGCGCGATCGGCCTACCCAAGCCTGGGCCCGCCCCAAGCCCGGCCTGAGAAATGAGGCCTGCGAAGGCCTGCGAGCCGTTCATGGGCAGGATATTGACAATCCAAAAAACCTGGATTTTTTTGGCCCAGCCCGAACCAGAGAAGACTGAGTTGACATCATCGTTTCATCCTCTTTTATACCAACTCTAGATTTTATATTAACATAGTCTAGATGATTCGTGGTCATTGAATAGATCAACGGCTCACGTTATTTTGTGGATGGAAGAAGAGCTAGTGCAAGTTTATATTGTTGTGAGATGTCAGTAGTTCTTCGAGAGTCTGACAACATGGGAAAACACAACGAAACTTCTGCAAAAAATTTTTTAACATAAACTTCTGCAACTTTCGCATTCAGGTAGTACATGACATAAAATTCTCTCAGTTTCTTGCTCGAACAAAATTGCTCACGACACCAAAATTTCCGGACCACACACAAGTAGTAGCATTTCCGTGCTTCACGCAGCGAGTGAACCCGTGGAACTCCCAAGCGCTATTTGGCGCGCGCGCGCTACTTGCGCAAGCGGCAAACGCGGCGGTTGCGGCCGTTGCGCGGCGGTTAGGGGCGCATGCACGGGCGCGGTCGAGGCGGCGCATGCGGGCGGGTTGTGGGCGGAGCGGCCGGCGGCGAGGGCGCCGCGGCCGGGGCGGCGGACGAGGCGGCGGCGGCAGAGCTTCCCCAAATCCTGCCAACTCCCCTGAAATTAGGGTTCTGGCGAGGGCCCCCGTGCTCCCAAATCCCTCCCCGACTGTAGAATCCGGCCGGCCGGCCTGTCGGCGGCCGCGACACGGCGGTGGTGGCGGTATGGCCGGCGGTGAGCGAGGCGGCGGCGCCGTCGCCGAGCCGGGCGGAGCAGGATGGCCGGATGGGCTGGGTAGGCGGCGGGGGCGCACTCCGGCGAGCGGCGGCGGGAGCAGGGCGGGGGAGGGGGAAGAAGGAGGGCCGGCCCTAGCACGCCGGAGCTCCGGCGAGCCCTCGCGCGCCCGTGGCGGGGGGGGGCAGCTGGGCGACGGGTGCATGCAGGGGAGAAGAAAAAGGGGTGGAGTGGGGAAGAAAAAAAGCAGTGCAATGACTCTTAGAAGGGTTCCTGCGTGCGCCGGTTCGCGTCGTGGCTCGCGTGCCCCGCGCAGAAACCCCCCGTGAAACTTGACGAGAAAGAAAAACGCTTGGGTCACCCAACCTCACCCACCCACCCGAAGCTCGCATACCACGAGCTTGGCCACCCAACAAACATCACCGACCCGGCTACCCGATTCTCGCACGCCCCATGTCAGATGGGGCCCGCGTCCGGCGTCCTGTATGCTGTACCCCAGCCGCCTTTTCCTTTTTTAACACACCCCGCTTTGCCTGCCGGCTAGCGTCCAGCAATCGAGTCGTCCCCACTCGTCGCTCCTGAGCGAACGCAAGGGTCCAAAGGCAGGCAGACGCTGCGACTGCGATTCACGAGCGCCCAGGAGCGAGATGCAGAACGTGGTGGAGGTCGAGCCCGGCCGACCGGCTGCCGATGGACGGCCGGCCGTGGGGCCCACCTACCGGAGCGCCTACGCCCGCGACGGATTCCCGCCGCCCGTCCCCGGGATGGACAGCTGCTACGACATCTTCCGGTGAGGCTCTCCTTCTCCCTCTCGCGCGCGCTTCGCCCTTCGGTTCCGTTTCCATCTCTGCGTGCGCGGGTGGGGCGGTGCCGCGGTGGGGTTTTGAGCTTGCCGTTGCACTAGCGGGCCGTTACAGTTGACAGGGGTGCTGGAAGAGTGCGTTGAACCGTTTTTGGCTTCTGGTGATTAATGTGTAGGCGATTCAGAAGCCGTCGATGAATGCCTTTTAGCTATTTGCCTCTGTTCTCTTTCGTTGAGATTTGGATTTGATACATGTTCAAATTTTCGGTTAGCCGTTTGCTTATGCCTGAAAAACAAACGGAGTACTGGATTAGCTTATGGTTCGTCTGCTCCCGTTGCTTTTGATCCAAAACATAGTAATCCAATTATATATGGGATTTATGTGTGAGATTAGTTAGCATGGTCATCTACTTTTTTTTGGATATTTTGAGATCCTGATTAGTTACACTTTAGATTCGCTTGGCAGTTGTGATGCAATCACTCTTTCTGGTTCTGGGCTGCTCCTGATTCGAACCTTCGTCGTTCCGTAGGCCGATAGCAAATCTCGGATGCTTCACTCTTATCTGTTTCTGTTGCCAGATTTGCAGTTTCTGATGCGTAGGATATATATATTAATCGGTAGGCACTGCAGTCGTTTGGTTCATTCTCGTCTATGGTCCTGCAAAACTGTTAATCAAGTTTGGAGATATTCAGAAGACTGTCTGAATCAGTACAACTGGCTGACGACACAAACATGTCACGCACTTTGACTAAGGAGAGTGGAATATGGAATGCATGTACTGGACTGGCATTGCTCGGACGGGCAGCACGCTGATGTCAGATGGTTCCTGGTGTCAATGCAACAACGTACAGCCGTCTCATGTTTGTTTTATGCTCGACTGTTGACTTTTACATTTTTTGGCTTCTGACTTGCTTCTGACAACTCTTAAATTAGCCAGGGGAATTAACAGAATATAGGTCGGCCCTTTGCATTTACTACTTTTGACTACTCTTAAATTGGGTTGGCCTATTTTTTCTTTGTTTCAATAAATTTGGTCTTTGTTTCAATAAATTTGGTGGCCTGTTGTCTTCACATACATAATGTCTTTAGTCTGTGGGTCCTTACACAGCATGGCCGTGGAGAAGCACCCAAACAAAAGAATGCTTGGCCACCGTGAGACTGTTGATGGGAAGGTAACTAGTCGGTGAACAACTTCCTTTTCTTGGAATACTCCAGCAATATGTTGTTTTGCCCAATGACAACTTGTCTCCCATGACAACTTTGTCTCGTGTAATAGGCTGGTGCATATGTCTGGAAGACATATACGGAGGTGTTTGACCTTGCACACAAAATTGGCAACTCTATTAGGAGCTGTGGACTTGCAAAGGTTTGGTCACTGTTCTGCTATTTTGTTCGCCACGATACTAATTTACCTGAGCATCTAGAAGTTGTATTTTTCTTCTCACTTTGGAAGAACACTGGGAACTTTGGTCACCTTAGGCACACCAGTTTGACACCCTGGTGCTATTTCTTGTTGACTAAATATTTCAATATGGCAATTTTGCAGGGTAGTCGTTGTGGTATCTATGGTGCTAACTGTCCTGAATGGATTATCACAATGGAGGTAAAATGTTGTGTTACCATATTTTGATTCAATGTGTTCTCATATTTTGGCTGGAAAAATTAGATCCACTAAGTTTGTATTCTGAATAAACTGAATCACTGTTTTCATAAGTTTCCCTTATCAAATTATTCACCTTAGAATCTTTATTCTTTGCAGGCTTGCAACGCCCACGGAATCTACTGTGTTCCATTATACGACACACTCGGTATATATTCTGCCATTTTCTTTATTTGTTTTGCACCAGTGCACCATATGTCCACATTCCTTTTTCTTTGAGAAATGGGCCTTGAATACAGTTCAGTTTTCTTATTGACCAAACCCATTTTGTAGGAGCTGGTGCGGTAGAGTTTATTCTATGCCATGCAGAAGTTGAGATTGCATTTGCCGAGGAAAAGAAAATTGAACTGGTATGGTTCTTTACCATGCATGAAGAATTAATAGGTTTGCAGTGTCTAGTGTAGTCTGTGTCATGTTTAGGAACTTATTTTTTAAAAAAAAGGTATTTTTGTCTTTGCTTGGCTGACCAGTATGTGAAGTTGATAACTATTTGTTAGTGTCTCCTTAGACATAGTTAGATTAGTTCATTTTTTTCTGAGAGCTGCGCATCTTTTACATTATATAGAGAAGAAATGATGATTAGATTATGGTTGTTTGGATGGGATAGTTAGATCAGTTCATTGTTCTAAAAGATCTATATATTAATTGTCTTTATCCCTAAAACAAGTCAATGTCAGTTATCTCTGTAAAGTTCTGTCACCAATCTCGATCAATAGAATCATATATAGAGTTTTCTATAATCTAGCTATAATTTGGGCAGTGTGGTGGAAGTGGAACAGATTATGCAGAGGAGGGTTTCTTCTTCTTTGGGTGTGTGGGGATGGGATGGAGGGCTAGGGTCGTTTGTATGATATTAGATGGTTAATTATGTTGGTTATAGATTCCATGAGTCAAAATTAATATCTAGCTAAGCATACCTCCGATATGGTCTTTTGTTGTTATATTTTGCACAAAAGTTATGAGAGTTCTGTTGCTGACATGATAATTTGTATTTTATTATCGATACATATGCTCGATGTGTCTAAATGCATGTTGAATATTTTCAATTTGGGCAGCTCGTGAAGACTTTACCCAAGTCAAATGAGTTCTTAAAAAGTAAGTATATATCCTAGATGGATTCCAACATCAAGAACTTTATCATGAAACTAAATTATATATTTCTTATTGTAGCAATCGTCAGTTTCGGCAAGGTAACTCAAGAACAGAAGGAAGAAGTTCGCAAATATGGGCTATCAATGTACTCGTGGGATGAATTTCTGTCCCTGGTAAGTTGCTCGAGCTCTTTGTTGATTTCATTGGGGTATTATGGATTTACAGCTTTCTAATTGCTAGCCACAACATACCAGTGAATCACTCATCATAGCCTTTTTTCCCAAGCAAGTTGGGGTAGGCTAGAGATGAAACCCAAAAAAAATCGGTCACAGAGTAACACATAAAAGTCATGATTCAGGCACGTAGATGGCTAGTCTCTAAGCGCTCCTATCCATAGCTAAATCCTTGGAGATATCTCACTCCTTAAGGTCTCTCTTAACCGACTCATCCCAAGTCAGTTTAGGCCGACCTCTGCCGCTCTTTACATTTTCGTTCCGCTTTAGAACCCCACTACGCAACGGCGCCTCAGGAGGCCTTCATTGAACATGCCCAACCCATCTCTACTGATGTTGAATCAACTTCTCTTCAATTGGTGCTACCCCAACCCTATCCCGAATATCGTCGTTCCGGACTCTATCTCTCCTAGTGTGCCCACAAACCCAACGCAATATACGCATCTCCGCTACGCTCAGTTGTTGGACATGTCGCCTTTTTGTAGGCCAACATTCCGCACCGTATAACATCGTCGGGCGAATCGCCATCCTATAGAACTTACCTTTTAGCTTTTGAGGCACCCTTTTGTCACAGAGGACACCAGAAGCTTGACGTCATTTCAACCAACCGGCTGAAATTCTATGTCTAACATCCTCATCAATGTCTCCATCCTTTTGCAGCATTGATCCTAGATACCGAAATGTACCCTTCTTGGCCACCACTTGCCTATCAAGACTAACGTCTCCCTCCTCGCGCCTAGTCGTGCCGAAATCACACCTCATGTACTCGGTCTTGGTCCTACTAAGTTTGAAACCTTTCGACTCTAACGTGTGCCTCCATAATTCTAACTTCCTATTAACCCCTACTCTACTCTCATCAACTAGCACCACATCATCAGCAAAGAGCATACACCAAGGCATATCCCCTTGTATGTCTCTTGTGACCTCATCCATCACCAAAGCAAATAGATAAGGGCTCAATGCTGACCCTTGATGTAGTCCTATCTTAATTGGAAAGTCACCGATGTCATCATCACATGTTCGAACACACGTCACCGCATCCCCGTACATATTCTTGATAAGGGTAATGTACTTAGTTGGGACTTTATGCTTTTCCACGGCCCACCACATGACATTTCTTGGAACTTTGTCATATGCCTTCTCAAGGTCAATAAAGACCATGTGCAAATCCTTCTTCTGTTCCCTGTATCTCTCCATCAGTTAACGTATTAAGAAGATCGCCTCCATGGTCGACCTACCAGGCATAAACCCAAACTGGTTTTGGGTTACACTTGTCTCTCTTCTTAGGCGATGCTCAATAACCCTCTCCCAAAGCTTCATCGTATGGCTCATCAGTTTGATCCCACGATAGTTGGTACAACTTTGAACATCTCCCTTGTTCTTGAAGATCGGTACTAATATACTTCTCCTCCATTCTTCAGGTATCTTGTTGGACCGAAAAATGAGGTTAAAAAGCTTAGTTAACCAATTTATCACTCTGGCACCTAGGCATTTCCACACCGCAATAGGGATACCATCAGGGCCCATTGCTTTACCTCCCTTCATCTTCTTCAAAGCTTCCCCGATCTCTGTCTCCTGGAATCTCCTCACAAAGCGTCTGTTGGTATCGTCAAAGGAGTCGTCCAACTCAAGGGTAGGACCCTCATTCTTCTCATTGAACAACTTGTCAAAGTACTCTCTCCATCTGTCCTTGATCTCCTCATCCTTCATCAGAAGCCGGTCTGTTCTATCCTTGATGCATTTGATTTGGTTGATGTCCCTTTTCTTCCTCTCACGGATTCTAGCCATCCTATAAATGTCTTTCTCCCCTTCCTTTGTGCCTAACCGCTGATAAAGGTCATCATATGTCTGACCTTTTGCCACACTCACAGCTCGCTTTGCAGCTCTCTTCGCTATTTTATAGCCCTCGATGTTGGCTGCACTCTTGTCCTGGTGGAGGCGCTTGAAACACTCCTTCTTCTCCCTAATAGCCCCTTGTACCTCGTCATTCCACCACCAAGTGTCTTTCGCTTCCCGTTTGCCTCCCCTACTGACGCCTAACTCTTCTGAAGCCACCTTCCGCACATATGTTGCCATCTTTAGCCACATGTCGTTTGCATCTTTTCCTTCTTCCCAAGGCCCCTCGCCTAGCATCCTTTCCTTAAACGTCTGTGTCGCTTCCCCTCTAAGGTTCCACCACTTCGTTCTCGCAATCTTGGCTCGATTGTCCCGACGGACACGTACCCGAAAGCGAAAGTCAGCCACCACAAGCTTGTGTTGAGGAACAATACACTCCCCAGGTATCACCTTACAGTCTAGGCAAGCACGTCTATCCTCCCTCCTCGCAAGGATAAAGTCAATCTGGCTCGAATGATGTCCACTACGAAAGGTCACTAGGTGGGATTCCCTCTTCCTAAAGAGGGTGTTCGCTATCAACAAGTCGTAGGCCAATGCAAAATTCAAAACGTCCTCTCCCTCTTGATTCCTACTACCGTACCCAAACCCACCATGCACCTGTTCAAAACCTACATCAGCCGCACCCACATGACCGTTGAGGTCTCCTCCTATGAAGAGCTTCTCGCTATGCCAGTGAATCACTACATAAGAAAATACATATTGTCTGCGGAACATCAAAATAAAGACTTCTGACACTGCAAATTAGCTTAGTCTGCTGTTGTTGTGCATGATCATACAGTACATTATTGATGCAAATTACCCAGAGTTAAATGTTGGTTTAATTGTTGTATGACCTTTTTTACTACGGTGACCTATTTATGGCTGACACAAAATAGATTTTTTTTTGAGCAATCTGACACAAAATATATTAATGATGATTGGTTTAACTGTACAATTCATATAAGAAATTTGTTGACTATGCTTACCCTTCCGTTTACATGAGCATATCTGCAGGCAGCTGACCAAGAATTTGATCTTCCAGTCAAGGAGAAGTCAGATATATGCACTATAATGTATACTAGTGGAACTACTGGTGACCCGAAAGGAGTACTGATATCAAATGCGAGCATTATTTGTCTCATTGCAGGTGTGGATAGGTTACTTAGTTCTCAAAACGAGGAGGTGAGATGTTCTTGAAGCTCTTCAATTATGTGACCTTACCTTACACACTGGAAGACATTTAATATCTTCTACAATATGAGAATTTCAGTTGGCAGAAAGCGACGTTTACATGTCTTACCTTCCTCTTGCACACATCTTTGATCGTGTTGTGGAGGAATTGTTCATTTTCCATGGTGCCTCTATTGGATTCTGGCGAGGGGTAAGCATCAATAACACTGTGTTCTCACCTGAATACCTTTTCGTCATTTTGATATTGGGCCTCTAGTGACTGTAACTTCTTTGTCACAGGATGTTAAGCTGCTAGTTGAAGATATTGGTGTGCTGAAACCAACAATTATGTGCGCTGTTCCTCGTGTACTTGATCGGATATTTTCTGGTAAGGAGCTAGTTATGGCTTGTCTCGGTCTCATAAATAATTTTCATGGATGAGATATCTAATGTGGTTATGAGCGGCAGAATAATACAATGTACTGTATGATTATTATCAGGTCGTTTTTGGCATTCATGCTTACAGGTCTATTATTTTACTTCATTAAGTGCTTATTCTGCAGTTTCCATTCACTGTTTAAAAGGCTTTGAAGCCACCATTTTCTGCAATTTTGCGCGTTCATGGGTAATACTCTTCTCACATTTACCTATTTTTTTCAGGACTACAAGCTAAAATTTCCTCTGGTGGGTTTTTAAAGAGTACACTGTTTAATCTTGCTTACAAATTGTAAGTTTTCTGTCCTAAATACTCTAAAATTAATATTTATTCTGAGTGTGCTATATGATAACCTTTTTCTTTGACCAAAAGAGCCTGTAACTGCAGTTACTCACATTTTACAAGTGAAAGTATTTAAGACCACATTCTATTTTGCAGCAAGCAGTTTAGAA
Source organism: Bothriochloa decipiens (assembly GCA_023333625.1). Taxonomy (NCBI): domain Eukaryota; kingdom Viridiplantae; phylum Streptophyta; class Magnoliopsida; order Poales; family Poaceae; genus Bothriochloa; species Bothriochloa decipiens. The sequence continues at coordinate 22,595,076 of CM041632.1, read as the reverse complement.
TGATGAGAGGAGCTAAGCACAATGAAGCTGCTGCCATATGTGACAAAGTAGTTTTTAGTAAGGTAATCAAACTAGGCACACAACAATTCTTGATTATGTATGCTCTTTAGACTTTTTACCATTTAGAATTGAACTTATTGATTTTCAGGTGAAAGAGGGTCTTGGTGGAAACGTTAGAGTTATTTTATCTGGAGCTGCTCCACTTGCTACCCACGTTGAAGAATACTTGCGAGTAGTGACATGTGCACATGTCTTACAAGGATATGGTACGTTTCTTTTGTGATGTGAAAGCTAGAAATTCCTACTCTTGCGATTGATTCATGTTGCAACCTTGCTCCTGACTCAGGAGTCCTGAGTACTGACATTTGTCTGCTGCGGTTGTCTAGTTGGAGCCCCTTTTAATTTAATGTCTAAGATCCACAATGAAAGCATGGAAAATTTGTGTAACTGTGTAAATTAAGTTTCTGCATCATAGTTGGCAGCTTAATTTAGTTAATTGATAGAATGCCTTACTGGTTTTGTGCTCACAACATCACCAATGCACTTAATTTTGGTCCACTTTTAGTCAGTGTTGTTAACTGTTAGAAATAATTACTATCTAGTTACTTGTGTAGTCTAGTATTGATTAGCCTAGCCTTAATTCCCTGCTGGCCCCTTGAGTCCTGTTTTGACTCCTAGGGACTCGGCTGGCCCCTTGGGCCTTCCTCCTCCCTCCTATATATGTAATCCCTCTGTAATCCTCTGATTAAGCTAACTAAGCCTGTTAGGCTGTGATCTATTATGGTATCAGTCTAAACACTCGATCCTCTCCTCTGCTTCCGCTCCACTCGGCGCCCGCCTCGTGCCGCGCCCGTCTCCTCTGTTCCCGCGCACGCCGTCCTGGCCGCCGCGCCCCGTCACCTCCTCTCAGCCCGCGTGAGCCCGGCCGCCGCGCCCCATGGATTCCGGCCTCTCCAGCTCGGGTCCCTCCACCGCGGCTGCCGCGGCCAAAATGCGTGATGAAGCCGCCGCCGCCGCTCAGAAGCTCGAAGACGAGGCCGCAGCTCTCCGCTCCTCCAACGCGGCGCGCAGCCAGGCTCTGCAGACGGAGGCCGACCTCCTCAAGTCCGCCGCGCAGGCCCAGGAGCGCGTCCGCGCCGCCGCCGAGGCCCTGGAGAAGGAACGCGCGCAGGCGGACCTCCTCGAACAGCAGGCCGCGGCCCTCCGGGCCCGTCCCCGCGCTGAGACTCAGCCCGACGAGGAGGACCTGCGCGACGAGGATGACGCCCCCTCCTTCACCTCCGAGGCCGCTGCCGTCGCCCACCTCCACAGCCAAGCCGCTGGCCTCCAGAACATCAAGAACCTCATCCCCATCGTCCTGGACCTCAACTCCTCCAACTACTCCAAGTGGCGCGGGTACGTGCTACTCGCCCTTGGTCGCTTCAGCCTGCGGGATCACGTCCTCAGCGACGCCTCCCGCCTCTACGATCCGGCGTGGGCGCGCATGGACTACGTCGTCCTCTCCTGGCTCTACAACACCGTCTCCGCCGACCTCTTGGACGTCATCCACGAGCGCGATGGCCTCACTGCTCGGGCGGCGTGGCTCGGCATCGAGCAGCAGTTCCTGAACAATCGCGAGTCCCGCGCCATGCTCCTCGACGCCGAGTTCCGCAACCTCTCTCAGGACGCTCTCTCCATCGACGACTTCTGCCGCAAGATGAAGGGCATGGCCGACGCGCTCGCTGATCTCGGTGAGCCCGTTCAGGACCGCACCCTCGTCATGAACGTGCTGCGTGGCCTGAACGAGAGGTTCCAGTTCATAGCGCAGCTCCTCACCCGCCAGAAGCCGTTCCCGTCGTTCACCGACGTCCGTGCTGACCTGCGGCTGGCTGAGTTGAACATGACGTCTCCGTCAGCGCCTCCCTTGGCCCTCATCGCCTCGAAGTCCACCGCTCCTCCGCCGGCGTCTGCCCCTGCCCTCCTCCCGCGCCCTCCTCACACCGCCGGGGCAACTGGGGGGGGCCCTGCCCACAACCGCGGTCGACGCCGTCGGGGCGGACGCAGCCAGGGCGGCTCCAGCGGCTCCAGCACGCCCCCTGCCTCGGCGGGCAGCACTCAGGGCACTGCTCAGTGGCCCTCCTTCCTCAACCCGTGGACCGGGTCCATTCATATGTGGCCCGGCTCCACTCCTGGCGGTCCGCGTGGCCCTCCTCCTCGTGTCGGCGCGCCTCATCACGCCATGACCGCTGGGGTGCCACCTGCTTTCCACTCTCCGACTCCTGGGGCGTACTACGCAGCGCCTACTCCGACGTACGCAGCACCTCCTCAGACGCCCCCTCCGGCCTGGGCTCCCTGGACCCTGGAGAACCTCGCCACCGCCTTCAGCACCGTCTCCCTCACCCCACCACCGAGCCCTTCGGAGTGGGTCATCGACTCGGGCGCCTCTTCGCACGTTGCTGCGAACCCTGGTATGGTCACAATGTCCCCTACCTCTTCCTTTCCCGCCTCCATCGTTGTTGGCAACGGTGCCACCCTTCCGGTTGTGGGCTCTGGCTTCTCAACCCTCCCTGGCCCGTTTCGTCTCAACAACGTTTTGGTTGCTCCCGACATCATCAAAAACCTTTTATCTGTTCGTCAATTTACTTCTGATAATCTTGTTTCTGTTGAGTTTGACCCGCTTGGTGTCTCTGTGAAGGATCTCCGTACCAGGAACCTCCTCCTTCGATGTGACAGCTCAGGGCCCCTCTACACCCTACAGCTCCCGGCGTCACCCTCCGGTTCCTGCGCCCTTGTTACCACTCCTTCACCGGCTACTTGGCATCGCCGTCTCGGCCACCCCGGGTCCTCCACTCTTCAGCACCTCGCCAAGTCGTCCTCCATTATCTGCAGCACACCTGGCGACGGCTCCCTATGTCATGCATGTCAGCTTGGGCGCCATGTTCGCTTACCCTTCTCCACCTCTTCATCTCGAGCATCAAATAATTTTGATTTGATACATTGTGACTTGTGGACGTCACCAGTTGTTAGTGTATCAGGCTTCAAATACTATCTTGTCATTATTGATGATTGCTCGCACTTTACTTGGACCTTTCCCCTCAAACTCAAATCCGATACTTTCACTACTCTTTCTAATTTTTTCGCCTATGTGCTCACCCAGTTTGGACGCACCATCAAATCTGTGCAATGTGATAATGGCCGTGAGTTTGACAACTCGGCGTCTCGCGCTTTCTTTCTTGCCAAAGGTGTATCTCTTCGTATGTCCTGCCCCTACACCTCGCAACAGAATGGCAAGGCCGAGCGCATGCTTCGCACCGTCAACAACATCACTCGCACACTCCTCTTCCAGGCATCTATGCCCCAATCCTACTGGGCTGATGCCCTCGCCACCGCCACCCACCTCATCAACCGCCTACCCACCAAAACCCTTCACATGAGCACCCCTTTCTTCGCCCTCTACGGTACTCTCCCTTCTTATCACGATCTCCGGACCTTTGGATGCTCCTGCTACCCCAACCTCACTGCCATCACACCCCACAAACTCTCCCCTCGCTCCTCGCTGTGCGTCTTCCTCGGGTACTCCCCTGACCACAAGGGCTACAGGTGTCTCGACCTCACCTCTAATCGGGTCATCATCTCCCGCCACGTTGTCTTCGATGAAGCAACGTTTCCCTTCAGCCTTCGCCGGCCCTCCCCTCCTACTCACGAGCTGGATTTTCTCACTGATGATGATTCTCCACCAGCTATTTTCAGTCCTGCAGGTCCTGTACCAGGTCTGGCGCCCAGGCCGCCCCCTCCCGGCTTCACGGTGCCTCGACCGACGCCCTCGGCGTCCCTTGTCCGGGTGCAGCCGGCACTCCCGTCGACGCCACCACCGGCGCCCACAGTGGTGCCCCCTACACCGCAGCAGGCACCCACACCGCCGCCTCCTGTTCCGGCGCCTTGCTTCGACAAGCCCCCGGTGATCCACGTCTACAGCAGGCGTGCACCAACCCCGGTGGTCGCACCCCAGCGGCCGCCCATCACTCACGTCTACAGCAGGCGTGCCCCTGCCTCTACCCCGGCTCCCGAGCTCCCGGCAGGGGCTCCTTCCCGGCGTTCCAGCATGATCCCGTCTCCGCCACGCTACGTCAAGTGCGACCCTCCGGTTCCTGCGGGTGCGGTATCCATCCCGCCGGTGGCCAACTCCCACCGTATGGCGACCCGTGGCAAAACCGGATACCGGCAGCCTCGCCTTGCTCTGCACACCGAGGCCCTGTCTCCCCTCCCGCGATCCTGCCGGGATGCCCTCGCTGATCCTCATTGGCGACAGGCCATGGAAGACGAATATGCTGCTCTTCAGGAGAATCACACTTGGGATCTTGTCCCCCGTCCTGCCAAGGCCAATGTGGTTACTGGAAAATGGATCTTCAAACACAAGTTCAATGCCGATGGTACCTTGGAACGCTACAAGGCCCGTTGGGTGCTTCGGGGGTTCACTCAACGTCCCGGTGTTGATTATGACGAAACTTTCAGCCCGGTCGTCAAGCCGGCCACTGTTCGCACCGTCATCACCCTTGCCCACTCCAAGGATTGGCCCATTCATCAACTTGACGTGAAGAACGCCTTCCTCCATGGTACCCTTTCAGAAACTGTCTACTGCTCTCAGCCTGCCGGATTCGCAGATTCCGCCCATCCAGAACATGTCTGTCGACTCAACAAATCCCTCTACGGTTTGAAACAAGCACCGCGGGCCTGGTACAGCCGGTTTGCCTCTTTTCTGCTCTCTCTGGGGTTCACTGAAGCCAAGACAGACACTTCTCTATTTATATACCGCCGCGGTTCAGAAACTGTCTATTTACTCCTGTATGTGGATGATATCGTCCTCACAGCTTCATCACAGCAGCTTCTCCACCGTGTCATTGCTGCACTGAAACAGGAATTCGCCATGAAAGATCTTGGGCCTCTACACCACTTTCTGGGCATCTCAGTTCAGCGCCACAAGGACTCAGTCATTCTCTCGCAGCGCCAATACATACTGGATGTCCTTGCCCACCATGGCATGAGTGACTGCAAACCTTGCTCCACTCCAGTTGACACCTGTGCAAAGATCTCTGCTGATGCCGGCCCCCCTGTTGATGATCCTACCAGCTACCGCAGTCTTGTGGGCGCCCTGCAGTATCTCACCTTCACCAGGCCGGACATTGCGTATGCAGTTCAACAAGTCTGTCTCCATATGCATGCTCCATGTGCAGCCCATCTTGTTGCTGCCAAACGGATTCTTCGCTACCTCCAGGGTACCCTCGATCATGGTTTGATCATTCCCCGCACCGCTCCGACTCAACTCCGGGTGTATACGGATGCTGATTGGGCCGGCTGTCCTGATACTCGTCGGTCCACCTCCGGCTATGCAGTTTTCCTCGGGGACAGCTTGATCTCTTGGTCCTCCAAGCGACAGCCCACTGTCTCCCGGTCCAGCGCCGAGGCAGAATATCGGGCTGTTGCCAACGGCGTCGCAGAAGTCACCTGGCTGCAGCAGCTGCTCAAGGAGATTCATCATCCCCTGGACTCCGCCTGCCTCGTCTACTGCGACAATATTAGCGCCATCTACCTCTCCTCCAACCCCGTGCAGCATCAGCGCACCAAGCACGTGGAAATCGACCTTCACTTCGTCCGCGAACGGGTCGCCATGGGTGCTGTCCGTGTTCTTCACGTACCCACCACGTCGCAGTTCGCCGATGTCTTCACCAAGGGTCTTCCATCCTCCGTCTTCATGGAATTTCGCTCCAGTCTGAACGTCCGTCACACCGACGCTCCGACTGCGGGGGGGTGTTAGAAATAATTACTATCTAGTTACTTGTGTAGTCTAGTATTGATTAGCCTAGCCTTAATTCCCTGCTGGCCCCTTGAGTCCCGTTTTGACTCCTAGGGACTCGGCTGGCCCCTTGGGCCTTCCTCCTCCCTCCTATATATGTAATCCCTCTGTAATCCTCTGATTAAGCTAACTAAGCCTGTTAGGCTGTGATCTATTATTAACGATCACCCAATAAATAGGATTCTGTCAGCAGAATGATCCACTTTTATTTATTTTTCCTGACATGCACTTAATTTTAAATCGATTTTAACATAAACAGAGAAGGATAGTAAGAATTTAATATATTCTAGCCAAGTTAGGTCACGTGCAAGCTGATGACACTTTTATTGAGGATGTCTTCACTCATCTTCTTTCCTTTTAGGCCTCACGGAAACTTGTGCTGGATCTTTTGTCTCGCTACCAAATCAAATGTCCATGATAGGAACTGTCGGCCCACCAGTGCCAAACATTGATGTCCGTCTGGAGTCGGTCCCAGAAATGGGTTATGATGCACTCGCGAGCACACCTCGTGGAGAGATATGCATCAGGGGAGAAACATTATTCTCAGGATACTACAAGCGTGAAGACCTTACAAAGGAGGTCCTGATTGATGGATGGTTCCACACTGGTAATGTGTTGCCCATACTATTGCTCTGTTTTTACATAGTGATCACAATAATTATGACACATATTTGGTTAGCTAATTTTAAAAGTCAGGGTACTCTCCAATCAGTTCGTTTTAGGTATGATCTTAGGACGTCCTTTTGTGTATGACTTGATGCATTCAGTTAATGCCTCTGGTTGTAAACCTCTCTCTCTTTTTTTAATAAATCAATGAAAATTTTGTGCACTGTGGGGATCTCCCCACAGTCTTTTGCCGTCAAAAAATAATTATGACACGCATTCTTAGCAGTTAAAATTCCATGTAGAACTCCAGGGTTTCAGTCATATACCTTCACCAGAATTTTCTGTTTTTTGCTTCGACCAAGCAGAAATCTGACACATCTCCATGTTCTGTTACAGGAGATATCGGTGAGTGGCAACCTGATGGATGTATGAAAATCATAGATCGCAAAAAGAATATATTCAAACTTTCACAGGGTGAATATGTGGCGGTTGAAAATTTGGAGAATGTTTACGGCCTTGTTTCTGATATAGACTCGGTATGTAATGCTCAACATTTAATTTTATCTGGTCTTTTGAATTTTTCTGTAACATCATTCTATATATGAAAAAGCTAATAAAACTGGATTGTCTTGCTTATGTGTCTGTCCTAGTTCTGCTGAAGGAACTTGAATTGTTTGAACATTTTTTTTAGATATGGATATATGGGAACAGCTTTGAGTCCTTCCTTGTTGCTGTGGTCAATCCCAACAAGGAGGCTCTCGAGAGTTGGGCTGCAGCAAATGGAATAAGTGGTGATTTTGAGTCTTTGTGCAAAAATCCAAAAGCAAAAGAATACATTTTAGGAGAACTGTCAAGAATAGGAAAAGAGAAGAAGGTGAGGAATATGATCATGTTCCCCCGCAACAATTCTTGTCTGCTTGCTACTGGTGTGCATATCATAACCCGACTTGTTTTCTCAGCTCAAAGGTTTTGAATTCATAAGAGACGTGCACCTGGAACCAGTACCGTTTGACATGGATCGTGATTTGATCACTCCAACATACAAAAAGAAGCGTCCGCAACTGCTCAAGTACTACCAGGTACTTCTCATTGAACTATATTGCGAAATTTGGCCCAGTATAACAGTGTGTTTGACATGCCCTTGAATTAGTTTAAGCTGCATGAACGGGATAGCATCTCATGATAATCGCCTGTTAAAATTACAATAGTGATGCTTGTATACCTCTGAGGCTACTATTGTTTCATTTTATTAGCATTCTTTTGCTTGTTTATGGGTCAGTGATGTGTTGCAGTGGGACAGGAGAGTGTTTTCTGAGTTGTATCCTCCAATTTTGCAGGGCGTGATTGACAACATGTACAAAAGTGCCAAGTGAACTCACCCTACAGTACAGAACATCCAGATGAACTGAATCTTTAATGAGCAGACACTAGGTTTTGCTGTGTATATGTTCGTAGTTTGTATGCCAGAATTCTTTCTGTATCAGTTCCCAGAAACGATTTGCCTTGGGCATATATATAATATAGCAAGCGTGCAATGTGGCCAGCAGGGAAGTACAGACACCGTTTCATATTGCTTGAACTGTGAAACTGCCAATTAGCTGACGGCGAATGCCAATACTAATTGACAGAAGAGCTAATGCTCGGGATGAACTTCCAGCCATTATATTATTGCATCGCACACCTTTGCTTTTGCCACTTCCAATTTGTCAAATTCTGCTTAGATCTAGGTATGCGTTTCTCTTTTGAGTGTGATAATATGTAAGCAATCTTGGCATTCGGGCGGCCTCTGCTGCATCTCTTGGCTGGTCCTAATGTCCACGCAGGCACGCCAGGCAGTTGAAGTTCCTCCAGCAATGAGTGCTGACGCATCGCTGCAGCTTGCACTGCTGCTATTACGTTTCTGGAACTGCAGCAGCCAGCAGCTCCCCTTCCCCTTGAAAATCCCAGGTTATAGTGTTGGACTTCAGCTCATCAGCGTTCATCAGCAGACTAATGTGTGTTTGGTGCACGCGGTGACAGGAACGCCACAACCACCTTCACCAAATGTGACGATCTCATTGGCCGTCTCTGTCTCGTCTTTTAGACCGGGACTGCAGCTTAGTATGGCAAATCACTTACGGAGTAGCAGGAGCAGGACATGTATTGCGATGGGTCGGCAACAGGCAGCTTCGTTAGACAAGAACAGAGCCAATTTGTACTTAATCTCGCCTGCAGACACCTCCAATCAGAGTGAAACGGAGCAAAGGAGTAGACTCCGCGGCACCAAACGCTATGCAATGCGCTCGCCGTGTGTACACTGGACACGGCAGTGCCTCGACGGCCGTGTGTACAGTGTACACGTCCGTGCGGCCCGTACTTGCTAGGCGTTGTCCAAACCGGCCGGAAAGGCTTTACGCCACTGGACACGTGTGCGAGTGTGACCACTGCCTGTCCGTAGAGCGAGGCCCGGCCCACACTACCCCTCCGTCCGAGAGTATTTGCTCGTTTGGAGTTCAAAATTTTTCCGGAATTAAACGATCTCTATAGCTGGAACAACGGCTGAACCTGACAGACGCAGGCAGCAGAGTATTTTATATTTGTTCCATGTCTCCATCCAGTCTCTACGAGTAGACACTTCCCTTTGGTTAAAAAACCAGCCCTCTGCTCTGTACTCTCGATACTTCTAGCCAGCCTTCCGTCATCAACATGCCTCCATGCGCACAACCAGCTGACAACAGTAGGGGTATTTAGGTATTTTTTAATCCACCTTGGTAACCAGCTGACAAGAGTAGTACTGGACCGATCAATCATATATAATATAATAATGATGCATGATGGATGCTTTACTCCCCAGCATGCTAGAGTACATATTAATATGTGATATTTTAGATGTCTTTGCCTGCCAACTCTCTTCACTGTCAAGACAGCCTTCCCTCACTAAAGTAAAAAAAAACCCTTGAAATCTTAACTAAAATAGCTCCCCAAAGAAATGCTACCATTAGAACTTGTTATATATGGAATTAGGAAGGAAAAAAATATCGGCAACGTTCGACATGTCGAACGGGTAAATGGGCTTTCACCCAGACGGCCTAGCTCCCGTGCCTCGGTCCATCCGCCTGCACGCACCTATCTACTCCCCCGACGCCCTCTCCTCGCGTCGTCTTCAACCTCCAGCGACCTCTAGCTCCTCCTCTTTCTCTTCGGCGACCTCCTGCTCATCCTCCTCCCACCTCCTCCTCCAATGACCGGCGGCCGTGGATCAAGCGGCCACGGCCGCGGCGGCGGCGGATCCGGAGGATCCGACACCGGCACCGACGCCCGCAGCTCAGGTAGGCCTATCTCCTTTCTCCTCCTTCTCCTCCAACTCTGGCACCGGCGAGCTCGACCCCCACCTCCAGCTCCTCCTCCCTAGATATAAAAATGTCTGCCTGGCCGGGGGGAGGAAGGACAGGCAGTGGGGAGGTAGGAGGGTGGCTTAGGGTGCCCTAGCGGCGGGGGAGGCGGCCGGGACAGGCCTAGGGCGGGGGCGAGGTCGTCGGAGCTGAAGAAGAAGGTGGCGGCGGGGTCGCCGGAGGCGCTCGGGGGAGGGGAGGATGGCTCTCGGTGGCGGTGGACGGCGGCGGGGGCGAGGACGCCGGAGTTAGGTGGGCCGCTCGGACGAGCATCCTAGCGTCCTATGGGTAGGACGTCCGAGCGCTTGACTTACCCAAAAAATATGTGTCAAGAGATAATAGCATTCTCATTTGAAATGTTGCCCTTATATTATTATAAAAAGTCATAGGAAGATATACTCACGTCATAGTCACCAGTTTCATTTGCCGCTGCATCACCTCTGCGCTCCTAATAAGCAGGAAAGGGTCATTCATCTTAGGCTTATTCATGGTTTATTTGGATGTTCATCTTAGACGTATTCATGTTTTTTTTTGAAGAATTATTCATGGTTTTATTTGGATGTGTCAATGTAAAGTCTGGTATTCCATACAATTTTGAACACCGAGTAGTTGGCGCAGAGGACACTTTGATGGAGGAGAATACAGAGCTATTGTCATGGACTAATCTGATCCTGTCTGTGAAATGTTACATCCCATTATCTGCGCTTGGAATTGATGAATTACCAGAAGTTACCATTCATAGTTATATTTTATCATTAATCTCTCTTTGGTGGTCTACTGTATTATCTACGATGTGTCATAATATCAAAAGAAAGCAGCGATGCCGTCTAGTAATTAAGAAAGAAAAATAGCGGTTGAAGGAGAAACCGAAGCTGACATGACCTAATCCCACTATTTTGAATATATATAAGAAGAAGAAAGCGGCCGTGCCATCGTCGAAGAGAAAAAGAAAGCGGTGGAGATCGATTTTGGAACCAAAGCTGATGATGTGGATGGGTGATATAGCTCAGGTGATCGTTGTTGTTGAACCGTACGTGGGTTCAGGGCTGGACCGATGGACAGAACCATCGATAGATAGTTCGGTGGGCCGGTGGTGGGCCTATTTTGGTCTGTGCATTTCCTTATGGCTGCATGCATGCGTGCTGCCGAGTCCATGCGTGACGCAGTCGTACGTCGATCGTCTCACCATTTCGAAATTTTGGCCTCTTCCGAGAGGGCATGAGGTGGCCCACCTGCCAGTGGTAGACGACACAAGAAGAGCGCAGGCGCACCGGCACCGCTTCCTGGATGCGGCGCCGCTGCCTTCACTCTTCTCAGACTGCGTGTCTGCCTGTACGCTCTCTCGTGCCCCACGTGTATCTTCGCATTCGTCGTCTGCGCTTTCTTCTGTTGGTAGTCGGCGTAGGATACTAGCTCTGGTATAGTGTATGTGTACACACGTATTTCATCTCCTGTGCGTGCGTGTACGAGTACTTGCTGCTACTTCCATCGAAGAAAGAACAAAAATAACGTTTCTTGTATTGCTACGCAAAACAAAGTGAATAGGAAAACAGTTTTTTATCTGCATCCGCGACAAGCCTGAGTGATTCAGCAAAAAGGAATCACGTACTTTATGTGTCCGAGGAGTCACGTCGCCTTTGTTGGGGTGACGTTCATCAGATAATCAGCAGCGAAAGGTGTAGCTAGCATGCCACGTATGCGTCGCTTTACAGTTTGTGTTTGTAGGTCTATATAGGTAGTACAGGCCCATCCAAACGAATTGACCACGCTTTGGTTGATGACATCTTGCACCTTTACATGGTGGAATATTGGTTCGTGTACGGCTTATCATCAAGCACATATAATCTATCTATACACGTTCGATTGTATATGCCTACACGTCCTTGTCGAACAAAAAGGAGGAGAAACGCACATTGTCGATTAGACAAGCGAATGCAAGCAATAATAACTGGCTAACTCCATAATACTCCACCGCTTGCTTAATCCACGGGCACCAGGGCAGAGAGCGCGTGAGCATCATCACGCAAACCTTCCAGACAAAAAAAAAACATCTCTTGTATATTATTGGTATAAGACACAAAATAAAGTGAATAGGAAAACAGATTTTTTTTTTTATCTTCATCTGCGACACGCCTGAGTGACTCACAGTAAAGGAATCACTTTAATTTGGCCGAGGAACCACGTAGCCTTTGTTTGCGGTGACTTTTGCTGATCTTTCGGATAAGCAGCGCAAGGTCTAGGCGTCTAGCATGCCACATTGCCACATATACGTCGCTTTACAGTTTGCGTGTTAGCTTGCTTCTAGGTTTATAGTAGGTAGTACAGGCCTACACAATCGATGGTTGATGACATCTTGCCCCTTTACGACCTCCTGGGGTGAAACGCAGGGAAAATGTAAGAACGAATCCTATGAATTTTGCTAACGTCACCCTCCCTTTGGGAGCGAAGGAAAACTTCCGGAGGAATCCATTCCTATGGATTCGTTGTCTCACTGTAGCGCAGGAAAAAAAACATCGACGACGAGCTCATGTTTGCGCGAAGTCCGAGGCAACACCGCCACCTACCTCGGCGTGTCCTCGCACGTGCTGGCCGCCGGAGCCGCGCTCGCTTTTGCTCGCCGAAGCCGTCGCAGTCCGCGCGGGGGCCGAGCGCCGTCCGCAATGGGGCCGCGCCCGTGCCTAGCGAGGCCGCGACTCCGACGTTCGCGCGAGGCCGTCCCGCCCACACCTGCCTCCCTCTCCGGCCGAGCTGGCTCCTTCTCATTCCCCTTCCTGCTACCGCGTCGCACCGCAGGTGCTCTGCTTCCGCGCACGCCGGTGGTTCCGGGGAGGGAAGGAGCTCCTGGCCCCGCGAGCAGCCGAGTCGGCGGAGGAGCGCGTCCGTCTCCAGATGCGCCGCAGCTCGGAGCGCGTCCGGATCCTCGGCGGTGTGGACGACGGCCTGCCAGAAGATGGGGATGCGGAGGCGCGCAAGGGCCACCGGCGAGCAGATCTGCCACCAGCCTCTCATAGGAGGCGCGCGACGGCGAAAGCATGCGCCTGGAGGTCCGAGGCCGGGAACGAGGCGGCGAGGAGGTCGGCCGCGTGCGCGAGCAGGAGGAGCGGCCGGAAGAGGAGCAGGCGGAGGAGCGGGAGGAGGTGGTTCTGGGGAGGGAGGAAGGGCAGCGGGAGGAGCAGGAAGGAACGACGAGGACGGGGACGGAGCGAAGCGGAGGGAGACGAAGGGAAGGAACAATTCCTCTGGAAACGATTCCTCTGGAACCGCTTTCGTTTCCTTTCTTGCGATATAAGATTCCTACATTTTTACTTCACTTTTTCCATGGCGGAATCTTTTGGTCGCGTACGGCTTATCATGAGAGGGCTACCACATACTATACTAATCTGTTCGATTGTATATACGCACACGTCCTTGTCGAAGAAAAAGGAGGATAAGAAACGCACATTGTCAAATGTCGATTAGACAAGCGAATGCAAAGCAATAACGGGCTAACTCCATGGCACTCTGCTAAATTTCAGATCGTCATTGCACTCCACCGCCACCGCTTGCTTAATCCACGGGAGGGTATAGAGATCGAGGCGAGAGCATCATCACTCAAAGCCTTCCAAAACCATCACAAGGCGCTACGTATACGCAGCACCGGCACCAGGCGCCACCAAAAGAAAGGCGCTTCGCGACAGACCGTCCCTCAGTACGCCACGCCATCGCCACACGCCGCTAGTACAGATGGAGCGACAAGCGGGACTGCCCGCCACAGCGACACTGTACACGTACGAGGAGGACGTGACGAGTCGTCAGTGCAGTGACCCGACCCGTTCAGTTCAGCGGTCCACCCGCCGATCAGCCGCGCGGCTTTCAAAACCAGCGACAATGGAGGCCTGCCTGGGGCCCCGGCCCGGACTGCGGGCCTGGCTTTTCGGTGGCGCGCGCGCGCGCGCCACACGTGGCGAGCGGCGCGGCGAACCTGCGGGCGTACGAAAGCGCCAGGCGGGGCCCCGTCGTCGTGGTCCGTGTCCATCCCGGCCCCGAAACCGAGGGCGACAGGCCGCGCAGCGCAGGAAAGAAGGAGAAAAGCCGGGGGCACGCGCCCGTTATAACTGCCGGCATCTCCACGTCGCATGGCCGGCGTGGGGCGCCGGGGCCCGGCAGTACACAGGACTACAGGAGTCGGAGTACACAGGACAGGAGGACAGCCGGAGAGAGAGAGACAACCGAGAACGTCTGGCTGGCTGCCGTGCTGCCGCAAGCGCGCGGACGGAGACGTGCGGCGAAAGCTGCAGGGCGCGCGCTGCACCTGGACCCCGGCATGGCCCGCACGTCCGCGGCCGTCGACACGCGTCCCCTCGGCACGCTCCAAACGGCGCCTAGGCGCAGGGCCTGGCCGCCTGACCACCTGCCGTTTCTACGCTCCACCCACCCAGACAAGCGTCCACGACCATGCATGCCGCCGCCGCTGACCCGCTCCTTGTGCAGTGCACCCGGAGGAGCCGCGCGCGCGCGCGGCCGCTTGCGGAACCGCTGAAACGTTTCCAATAATCCTGTCGACGTCACGGCTGATGATGACCGATTAAGCAGCAGCTAGCATCTGTCGATATTTTGGTGGTCGAGTGTCCATGTTTTTTTAGTATACCGCTGCTAGTGCTCATGTCGTTGCCGTGGCAAGCAGCTTTCAGCAAAAGTTAGGCCTAACGGCTGCTCGAAATAGAGTGTTTGTAAAATAGTCACTACTCTCTTGATTAGAGTGCACTGCTATCACCGTCGTGTACTCTCTCCATACTGGTATTAGAAATCGTTTAGGATATGATTGCGCATACCAAGGAGTGCCAAAGAGTGATTAATTAGGGTGAAGTTTTCCTGCTTTGCCCTTATTAAATACGCCTGCGGGTGTCTCGTTTATAACAAAACTTCTTAGCCCGACTGGCAAGTGCTCCGCGGCCCGACGCTTGAGGTCGAGTGTTCGAACTCCTTGGCCACACTATTTTTTGAGTTTGGTGGAATTGCATAGGGATTTTGCATGGCGCTGTGCACGCTCTGGAGGCCGCGAGAATTGGCCACGAATTTCGTCTGATGGCGCGTGGCCGCCCTTTTTTTTCTGGTTGGCTCGTTTTCGTTCACTTGCGCGCGTGGCCGCGCATTTTTTTCTCGTTCGGTCGTTTTCGTTCACTTGCGCGCGTCATTTGGTTCGTTTGGCGCTCGTTTTCTTTCACTTTCGTGCAGCAGTCCGACTGCTCGACTGCTCGCGGCAATAAAACACCGGACCGGCGTCTCGACTGCCTGTCTTAACTTCTGCCTTGCCTCTTGCTTGTTCTTCACTTGTTCATCCAGCCATGGCTTAGCTTCCTCTCTTCCTCCCTACTCCTTCCACATCAATCCGTGCAATGGCTCAGTTCCTCCATGGCTTCGATCTGAATGTTCATTTGGAGGAAGATGACGACGGCACTCTGGACGAGCCAGCATACAACGACGCCAACGACGACGACATGGTCAATCTGGACGAGGCAGAAGATCACCACGGCGGTAATTTCATCAGTTCGACATGTCTAGGTTCGCTGCTAGCTTCTTTAGATCACATCGGTTCTCATTTTTGTTTCTTTTATTTACAGGACTGGATTTGAACTTACCACTCGATGAGTTTGGAGCAGTTGATTTCGACATTGTTCAAAATATTGCAGGTAAATTTTTTTTTGTCACAATCACATGCAAAGAATGTTTGTTTTTCTTCCTATAATTACAATATGCCGTGAACCATGCCGTGAACCATGCCGTGAATGCTTTGTTTTCCCTAAAAATAGAACATGCCGTGAATGCTTGTTTTCTTTTAACAGAACATGCTGTGGACAATCCAACCATGGAAGAACAAGTTCAACCACGCAGCCGAAGGAAAGAAATGAGTGAAGAGGTCCGAAAACAAGGTTACCAAGCTTTGTTGGCTAGAAGCAACAATGGTACACTACACAAGGAAGACACTGCGTTTGTTGCTGCTCAATTTGACATTCATAGACGGACAGCTCAACGTGTTTGGGAACGAGGTAAAACACACCTTTCTAGCAATGTACCGGTTGTGGTTTCTAGTCTAAAGAAGGGTAGAGTTGGACGTAAAGCAATACCTTTTGATTTGGAAGCATTGCGAAACATTCCTCTAAAGGAAAGAATGCCCATGGAGTCCGTGGCCATGGAGTCCGTGGCCTCCACCTCCGAGGACAGCATCGCCGACTCCATGGAGTCCGGCACCATCTCCATCTCCATCTCGACGGAGTCCTGTGCGATGATGGAGTCCACTGCCTCGACGGATTGCAGGGGGTCGACGGAGTCCAGCAGCAGGTCGACGGAGTCCGCGGCGACGGAGTCTGCGGCGACAGACAGCAGCAGGTCGACGGAGTCCGCGGCGACCTCCTCCGAGCCCTGCCCGACGTCGTCCGCGGCGACCTCCTTCGAGTCCGGCGCGGTCTCCATCTCCATCTTGGACTCCGGCGAGGCATCCATGGTTGCGGCGCGCGGCGTGCGGCATGACCGAGCAGGAGCGTCGTGCGGCGTGAGCGAGCAGGAAGTCAAAGCGCGAGGGGAGCGGCGTGCGGCGCGTGGCTGCATGCGCCTATTAACAGGCGGCAGGGGATCGACGCGGAGTAATGACGCGCAGCGCGGGAGTCGAAGCGCCTGGGGTAGCGTCGTCCAACTCTTCGTAGCCCAGCCAGAACGACTTCCTTTGGTTCAAAACGAGCGGAGGCCACAACGACTTCTAATACCAGTATGGAGGGAGTATATATGTTTATGTTCGCGCAATTCAGTATGACCGAGGAATACTAGGTCAACGCTAATATATAATCATTTTAATGTGTTTGTAAGCTAGTATTAATTACCGCTAGCTACTGTTTTAACGGTATTTCCTTTTTCAAACGTTGCTCCATTATGGTAGAATTATTCTATAACATTTCCTAAAATTATCACTCACATACTCTGCATGTACCACTCACTTATAACTTTCTAATAATTTATTGAAATCTAATTACATTCCACATGATTAAAGTGCAAACTCTCAATCTTCTTTACAAAATATGGCAAGTATATGGATTACTGTCCTTATACGAAATAATCATGGATTTTTGTTCAAGTAAAAATTATTTTTGTTCTTCAAATGCACTATATTTTAGGACAAATTTCAAATGCTGGAATACACTATATTTAAGGATGGAGGAAGTACGTACGGAAACACTATCGGTCGTGGCTAATGCATGGCAGTCATGTTGGGACACACACTTACCTTGTTCCTCTAGCTGTCCTCGATCCCGTCAGTCTTCCTCCTCATCCTCGTGCCCTACCGTTGGCCACCGCCCAACCGCGGGTGTTAGGGTCTCCTCTGAGCTCTGACAAGATCCTACCGCCCACGAGGACCTTCTCCCCCACTCCCACCGCCATGTTCATGGGTAGCCGCACCACACCGCCGCTGGGACCCTAACATCGCCCTCCTATCGTCCCCGTCGCCTGGTCGAGTTGCCTTCCGGGCCCCTTCTGTTCTAAGCCACCGAAGAGGGGAAGGAGAGGGAGAGAGAGAAAGTGGAGAGTCACATCCCGACGTCTCTGGAAGGTGTTTGGGGACGGTGGTAGATTGTCGTTGACTGCAAGGGAGATGGCATCGCAGCGGATCCCGCACCTCTCCGTGTTGTGCCACTGTCATTATTGCATCATAATTCACAAGTGAACGTCGTTACAGTTGGGAAAAGAGACGTGGTAGATAGAGAGGAGAAATGAATGAGAATGAAAGGGAGAAAAAAATGGTTGCGTGAAAGGATAAGGTGTGTGGACGGAGAAAGTAGTGGAGCTAGTGGGGATGTGGCAAGGTAGGTGCGTGCAGTGCGTTAAATGCATGTACGCCCAGCATAAAGCCTATGTCAACATTATCACGCAACAAGTTAGGGCATCATCTCTAACTCCTGTCGCATGATCTTCCAAAAAAAAATACTCGTGGCGCATGTAATTGGTTCAAATTGCTCCATTTGAAAAATTAAGTTGTTCTTTAATACTGTTGCATACCAAGATACAACATACACAAGAACGAAGAACTTATGATAAACCTTAAAAGTTGTGTCAACCTTAAATAATACTTCATATGTGATATGAAGATACACATGCAAGAATATATGATAAGCCTTACAACTCTCGTTCAACTTAAATCATACTTTGTATGTGACATAAACATTGTCGCTCATTTAGTTAGACTAATTAGTGGTGGAATATGATGTCCATTTGAATTCATGTTTCAACATTGTTATTTTCATTTTTTGTGTTCTTATTGGTGGAAATATCTAGCAACACATATACAAGAAATCATCTACAATAGGAGGTG
Organism: Bothriochloa decipiens; assembly: GCA_023333625.1. Lineage (NCBI taxonomy): Eukaryota > Viridiplantae > Streptophyta > Magnoliopsida > Poales > Poaceae > Bothriochloa > Bothriochloa decipiens. The sequence goes on along the minus strand of CM041632.1, from coordinate 22,576,931 downwards.
ACTTGGCTCTCCTAAGGGGTGGGCAACCCTAAGAGATAGCTATAGATGTTGACTTCCAGCCACAAAAGTGGATGTGGCTAAAAGTTATTGAAATTTATCTTTGTACTTAGGCAGCAAAACCATACTTTTCATTTCATCACATTTGTAGTTCTTGTTCTTTGTCTTTGACTACTTTGTGATGTCAATACGTTGGTTGCAAGATGCTCCTATGGGCACTTGGTACTCCTGCATAGAAGAAGTGAGTGTTCTGATAAGGTCAAATGAGCAAGGAGTTGCTAACTTTTTTGTCATACTCAAGGGAGAAAGTGGGTGCCGATTGTGGTGAAGGGACAAAGGAGTAAGGAATGACAAACGAGGAGATGACATGCCGCACGAGCTGAAGAAGACTAAGCGTGGGTTATGTCCTTGGATGTCTTGTTCTTCATCGCGCCGCACTAGCCGCAACGAAGAAGGCATCAGTGGGAAGAAGGAGCCAATGCCTAGCAGAGGAGGAGAAAGCGATGACAATATTTAATGACAAGGATGGAGAAGTTTGAAGGATCTTAGGAGGTTAGATTGTCATTTTTTGTGGGCCCACCTTATTTCTAGATACATATACATTGCATGGGTGGGTGGATTAATATTGTCGCCTGTTCCTTGGCCCACCTTCTTACTAAGTCCAACAAAATAGATTCTCGATGCCCTTATAGATGAATAATACTTGGGCCAAATTAAGATTTTAGCATTCATATATGATATGTATTCAAGGGTAACTACTTCATAACATGTCATTATATTGGACCAACGCATATTGGTTGTGTGGCGTGTTGAAAGCTTTTAACTTTTGAAGCATGTGACCATTTTTTCAGAGAAGTAGATACCCTTATCAGCATGTTTGAATCTCATGGCCAAGTTCCTATGCTAGATGCCCTTATAGATGGATAAGACTTACTTGGGCTGTATTGAGATTTTAGCATTCAGATGCGATATGTATTACACCTAGAAAAGGGGAAATACTTAATAACATGTTGTTATATTGGTTCAATGGGTATATGGGATGTGTGGTGTGTTGAAAGCTTTAGACGTTTGAAGCATGCCATCCACTTTCTTAAGAGAAGTAGAGGCCTTTATCAACATCTTTGAATCTCATGGCCACCGGTGGACCTAGGGCCTGGCGACCTTGGGCGCCCGCCTGGGCTCCCACGTCAGCATAAGTTACAGTTTTCATTGCAACACCCATTGCAACAACTTTCAAGAGACAAGGTTTGATCGGTGCCCTACAATTTTCCCAACCTCGATTTAGATGCTAGGTCCACCACTGCTCATGGCCCAAGTGTTTCCGGCGCAGGATGCCCTTACAGATGAATAGACTTACTTGGGCCGAATCGAGATTTTAGCATTCATATACGATATGTATCACACTTAGAAAAGGGTAACAACTTAATAACATGTCGTTATATTGGTCCGACGGGTATGGGCCGTGTGGCATGTTGAAAGCTTTCGACTTTTGAAACATGCGATCCACTTTCTTAAGAGAAGCAAGGCCTTTATCAACATGTTTGAATCTCACGGCCCAGATGTTTCCCGCGTTGTTGCCCTTATAGATGAATAATACTTGGGCCAAATTGAGATTATTTTAGCATTCATATACAATATGCATTTCACCTAGAAAAGGGAAACTACTTAATAACACGTCATTATATTAGTCTGGTGGGTATGGGCCGTGTGGCGTACTGAAAGTCTTCGACTTTTGAAGCATGTGGCCCACTTTCTTAAGAGAAATACAGGCCCTTATTAACATGTTTGAATCTAATGGACTAGGTGTTTCCCGCGCAGAACATATGAGCTAGCTGCGTGAATATACAAAGCCTAGATTAGTTACTTGGATTTTTTGAAGCGGAACGTGTCCACACCATTCAAGTCCTAAACTTAACATGAGTAGTCACATATTTCTAACTTATTCTAGACATTTAACGACATCGTTCTTGTCTTGGTCCTTCGAAAATGATCATAGAAGTAGATACGTGTGCATGCGTTAAGTGTGCATACGTGTATATGAGCTTTCCGTTGACTATGATTTAAAAAATGGTTCAAGTTTCAGTCACAATGATTTTTGTGCTATTGCAACTTTGCACTCCTTTTTTCTTTTGGAAACTTTGCACTGCTAGTTAGGCTTGTATGACCATTATAATTTTTAATGTGAAAGAAATTCCATGTTTCAACCTTTTATGAATTTCGATCTTCTAAAATCTATCTGAAGCATTATGTTAGTTGTGCTATCTATCACCAGGCAGCCATTTATGCTAGTACTGTCTAGCAATATTAAAAGTCCATGAAACGCTTAGCTGCTTAATATACAATTCTTACTTCTGACTTTTGCAAGACACACCACAACTCTTTCAGTCCCATGCTGCGCGCTTAACAGCTGGCGTCCAAGACCGACCAAAGGCACCTGAATCTCTTGCACATTGGCATGCGGCGATGGCGTGCGTCTACCAATTCATTCATTCATTCCTATTCCTGCCAGTCAAAAACCGCACGACATGCCATGGCCCACCGGTGATCCTTTTCTCTCTCTCCTCCACGTAAGCCCTCTCCCCCTTCTCGCTGGGTCCCACGCGTTGCCTAAAAGCCCCAGACGTGAGCCGCCCACTGACAGCTGGGCCGCATGGCCTAGCTTCCGGATCCCGTCTCTTGGGTTCACGTGAGGCGCGCGCACCAGGGGGCTTCCTCGAGCGCCGAGATCGCGAAAGCCGTCCCTTCCCGAGCGACACGCGACGGGCCACGGCTGATCCAGGCCGTCCACGTACCACGTCCAGGTCCGCGTGATCCACGTCCGCATACGGGTGTCGCGCATCCGGCCATCTAACGCCGATCCGACGGCTGGCCGCGGGTATTAAAGCCGGCCTGAACCCCGACGCCCTCTCCTTTGCGCTCCTGCCTTCCGCTCTCCGCTGGTAGTGGGAGTGAGAGGAGATGAGCAGCACTGAGGCTAGCACGCAAGACCATGGCGTGCCGGCGCCCGAGGCGCAGCAGGGTAGCGCGCAAGATGGTGTGCAGGCGGCGCTCGAGGTGCAGGGTAGCGCGCAGGACCATGGCGTGCCGGCGTTCGAGGCGCCCACGCCCGCGGACACGGACAAGATACTGGCAGCCGTGGCGCAGCTGTCGCGACGTCGGAGGCTGGAGCTAAAGCGGCAGCAGGGCCGCGGCCGCACTGCACCCGCGGGCGCGGAGGAGGGCGAGGCGTCGAAGCGGGCGCGCCCGGTGTCGGACACCTCCGCGGACTCGTCCCGCGAGTCCGCCAAGGTGGCGCCCGAGCCGCAGGAAGAAGGGGCTTCTGCGGTGGTGGCACTGGCACCGCCGGGCGGGTGGCCCAAGTCCGTGTCGCACGGCGCCATGTCGGTGATCGGGCGGCGCCGGGAGATGGAGGACGCGTTCGCCATCGCCGCGCCGTTCCTCCTGGTGGCCGTGGCGGGGGAGAAGGAGGGAGACGGCGGCGGGGAGGCGTTGGGGAAGTTGGAGTTCTTCGCGGTGTACGACGGGCATGGCGGGTCACGCGTGGCGGACTCTTGCCGGGAGCGCCTGCACGTGGTGCTCGCGGAGGAGCTGGCGCGTCTGCACCTGCACCTCGGGAAGGTCGGCGTCGGCGGCGGCGGCGGCGACGAGGACGGCGCGCGCTGGAGGGCGGCCCTGGAGGCCAGCTTCGCCCGCGTGGACGAGGAGGTATCCCTCGTCGAGAGGGAGGCGCACAAGAACAACAACGCCGCCGGCGAAGACACGGTGGGCTGCGGCTCCACCGCCGTCGTGGCCGTCGTGGGGCCCCGCCTCATCGTGGTCGCCAACTGCGGCGACTCCCGCGCCGTGCTCTCCCGCGGCGGCGTCCCCGTGCCGCTGTCCTCCGACCACAAGGTACCAACAAGTGTCCAGCACCCGCACTACTATCCCACTGCTGCGTGTGTCACAACAAATTCTCCCGACTTGCCTGCCATGCCATGGCATCAATGCAGGGGACGGCGGCAAGCTGGTTGCTCGCAAAGTGCCCCCCAGATCCGCATTGATTTGTTAGAATCGCTCGCGATGCGGCTGGGAATTAGGGACGCCGTCGACGCCAGCGTCGACGTCGCCGTCATGACGCCATTGCCTGCCGTGCCGTGGCCCGAGATGTTTTCTCACAGGTGTCGCGCGCAGGCCGCAAAAGGCAGTTCCCCAAAGCCCCCGCGCTGGCGCCGCGCCAACAAACCCCCTGGCTTTGGCGTGCGGTCGTGTCGAAGCGCCAGCGCTCGGTCTCGACCCTGCCGCAGGTTTCGTTTCGTGTCGTGTCATCGCACCCGTTCTTTATTTTTTCTCGCTTTCGGCAAGGCGTCTTGCACGGTTAGCCTTGCAGCGCTGCGGCACTGTGCCAAAATGGAAGGCGATCCTGCTCGTGGACGCGCGGATCGGAGCTGCCCTGTCCGGTCGTTTCTGGCTAAAATGGAAGGCGATCCTGCTCGTGGACGCGCGGATCGGAGCTGCCCTGTTGGGTCTGACTGCCGATTTTTTAAGAGAAAAACATCGTGAATGGCTGGCTGGTTTGATTGATAAGTTAAAACGAACAAGTTGTATGGTCGCACTGTCTGCACGGCCACGTAAGAATGTATGGTAATGTATGGTCGCACTGCCTGTACGGCTGGTTTAGCTGATAAGTTAAAACGAACAGGCTGTATAGTCACATGCCTGTCTGTACGTAAGAATGTATGGTCGCACTGCCTGCACGGGCGTGTAAGAACGAGAAAAGACTAGTCCCCGAGGACTCTACCACCTGGCCAGGTTTTGTTGCGGCTAAACGCCAAGCGGCGGGCAGGGTGGTCTACACCTGGCCGGGGGTCCTACTCATCACACGGCAAAGCGGACGACACGTCGGGTGAGTTCCAGGCCAAGGGGCGCGTTCGGCCGGGGTTTACCCGAATGTAAAGGGTGCTTGGTTGGATCAAGGTCGGCCAGTTCTGATGGCGTGCTTCACTGCACCTCTATATATGCTGCTGCCCACTAGTATCTTTTTCATGGCCTCCTTTTGCGCACTGGGAAGGAATATCTCAAGGTCATTCTGTCTACTTAAACTGGGAGGAAATAATTGCTTGCTTCATATACGCACATGCCTAACTGGTTTAGTCCTTCCAAAAGTAAAACTAGTTTAGGCCCGCTATTTGCTTCCAGCTCATGCAATGTTGCATTCGCTGCAACTTGTAAATGGTTTCTGTAGACAGAGCTGGACTTCGTGGAAACTGAGGTTTGACTAGTAGTGTTCTGGAAGCAGAACAGAGTGGGTTGGTGACTGCTATGGGCACTTACATCTGTATAAGATGGCTCTGTGTCCCACGTGGATATATAGAGGCTGAATTTTATAGTATCCTTTATCTAAAAAAATTGAATTGTCAGGGGCAATATAAATAGCAAATATGTCTTGTGATTAGTGGTCACTCTACTCCTGTAGTATTGTTTTAAGTGTCAACTATTTCAAGTTCTTCACCTATCTATGTCATATATGTCTTGGGAAAGTGGCATGTCTTGTGCCTCTCTGCAAAATATTATGTGCAGCTAGATTTATTTCTGTAAACTGCGCATGTCCTTGAGGTTCAGTTGTTTATGTTAAATATTGTACACTACTGAGACCTTAGTCAATACTAATTCTGCTTCAAACATGCCATATAGGATGCTCCACCATTTTATCTGACATCTTCTAGGTGAGTTAGTTAAAGTTTTTTTATGTCTTATATCAATGTTTCTTTAATACAGGATTGGATCAGTTTGTAAATCTGTAAACCAAAATAGGGTAGGTGTGGGTTCCGAAACGTAAGTGTCGCACATTAACACTATCACATAGGTGAAATAATTTGTTTTAGATGTGGCTTTGTGAAGTCATATCCAGTAGATGTGGTTGCTTGCTACTTGCTAGTCTGCTGCTTTAAGTAAGCATTGCTATGGTTTGGTCTTTTCACTCCCAATGTGGGGACTAACCTTGATCTTGTGGCATGCAAACCTTAAACTATAACGATGTAGGATGTGCAAAGAGATCATTCAACTGTTGCAGATGTACTTAACACAATTGGTCAATGCGAGGATATGGTTTTGAAAATGTAGTGTATTTTCTCCTGGCTAAACATGGAAACTCTGCTGGGAGGGTTCATTAACCTGTTTTATTTAGATTTATTTATCTTGCTAGCTTGTAGGGGTTAGGAGAATGCCTTGACACTGAAGTGATTAAGTACAGTTAACTCTGTTTGGTACTCTGGTAATAGCTGGACTTTGAAGTTTCCTGGTGCACTTGATATGACTTGATCTACCCGCAACTAGAACATATTCTTTTTCTTGACCTTATTTATGTGCCATGCTTCAGTGGTCCATTGTCCGCTGTTCACTTTGAGATTTCCTTTCCTACTACTGAGTACTGAACTTGTTTTACAGTTTCAGCTTTGTCTAACACGTATTATTTGTCACAGGTAATGCTAATGAAAACTTTTTCTAACTGTACAGCCAGATAGGCCTGATGAGTTGGAAAGGGTAGAAGCAGCTGGTGGCAGGGTCATCAACTGGAATGGGCACCGTGTCCTGGGGGTGCTTGCGACGTCAAGGGCAATTGGTACGATGGTGTCTCATTTTTGTTCTATATACATTGTCCATGTGAGTGAAGATGACAGTCACCGTCCTTCTAGCTGGAGTCTCAACTGTCTAAAAATTGCAATAGCTTTGGTAAGGAGAAGCAATGAACAGAAATGCATGGTAGTCGATCATCTTATCACTTGGATCATTGTGATTTGTTTTGAAACATTCATTGTAATTTTTTCGGCAATGCAATGCTCTGTGCACCCTGAACCTCGAGTCCAATAAGCCAAGCTGTGCCAATAGTGGTCCCCTATGATGACTATTGCAGCAGCAAACCTCATAAGGATGAGTTTCAACTTGCAAAATCCTCTGTGGACTTGGAACATGATGATTTTGAATTGCTCAATACACTGCTATCTCTCCATTAATTAGACAGACATTCCCTCACAGATCGTTCTCTATTACGGATCGATCACCGAATTTTTTCTGTCTTCTATTTCAGGTGACTTTTACATGAAGCCATTCATATCAGCTGAACCAGAGGTGACTGTTACGGAGCGTACTGACAAAGACGAGTTCATCATCCTGGCGACCGACGGGCTGTGGGACGTCATGTCCAATGAGGAGGCCTGCAAGGTCGCGAGGAACTGTCTGTGTGGGCGCGCGGCTGTCAAGTTCCCGGACACCGTCCACGGGAGCTCTGGTAGCGATGCCGCCTCGATGCTGGTGGAGTTCGCCATGTTGCGGGGCAGCAGTGACAACGTCAGCGTCGTGGTGGTGGAGCTGAAGAGTCTGAAGAGGTGGAAGGGTGGTAGACAGAATGGCAGGACGTAAGCTGAAGGAGCCTCTGGCTCGTCGCGAAATATAAGCATGGCGACGGAGCCAGGGAGGCAAAGGGAAGCTGCCGAGCGTATGACGGAATGGTGTAGAAAAACAAGAAGAGAGGGCTCTGACCCTTGGCAGCTGCACCTATGCTGTGACCAGATCGAGTGTAGGAGCTACTCGTAGCTGTGCCGTTGTATTGCGTTGGTTACTTGGTTCTTTAGTTCAATACTAACAAAATGGCATTCCAGGCTTCCAGCCAATGGAAGCAGCAGTAAGCATGGGCTGCTTTTACTAGTTCTGGTGTTTTCTGTTCAAGTCAGATAAGTTCTGACCGTCCAATTTTTATTTGAATCGGAGCTAGTTGGTTTTAAAAAAACTTGCGGTAGCATCTTCAGGCGATGAAGCAGTTTATTGCCGGCAAAAGTTCAAGGCCCTGTCCGTGAGAATTGATGGACTCCCAGGTCTCTCAGCAGCCGAGCATTATTTGGTGTAGGACATAGATTTTCATTGTGATTTGATTGCCATACTGAGGTGCGTAGGAGATAAATTAAGACTCAAGATTATGTAGCGTTATTTTTTTTAGACAAGGGATATATAAATACTCGACCTCTACATCCTTGGATGTACGCAGCCAATTATTACAACGTTTCGTATCAAAAAGAAAAAGCAAACTATAGTCTTAAACATTGATAAGGACTCTAGAGTAAACAATAAATATGTTTCCATCCTTTATTAGAAATCTGTAAAGCAATTGTCTCTAATCTCTTGCTTATCGATGATAGGATGTCCTTGGTTTGCTCATCACGCTGCAGCGGGGCCCAGAAGCGTAGCCAATACGCTCCCCTGAAAATAACCTGCATAATAGAGTTAGTCTTGAGTTTGTTAAAAATAACATCATTCCGGCATCGCCAGATGGCCCAACACATGGCAGCTACCCCAACCCAGATCACGTCTCTAAGCTTCTTATGCTGATTGCGAAGCCAGTTACCAAATATGTGGCTGATAGATCTAGGTTGAGTTAAATTAGTAGCAAAGAAAATAATCTTCCAAATCATTTTGGCGAAAGGGCAATCAATGAATAAGTGTTGGATAGTGTAAGTGCATTCGCCCCCGAAGTGGGTTTTGGATAATTAATGACAATCAAGTTGGGGACTAACAAGTTTGTTCAAGTGAATTCACAGGTGTTAGTCCATTGAAAGATTTGAATGATAAATATTTGGTGATGCAAGCACCCTAAATTTATATGGATGGATGACGTTTCTACTCAAGAGGACCCTATCATTTTATATTTACTTGAGTCATAGAAAACGTCGTACTATCAAGAGGGATACAAATAAGGTTGGTAATTCGAGGTCTAAAAGTGCTCAAGTCTATATTTAGGGCGTTTAGAGAGTCACCGTTTCTCTCACATCACTTAGAAATGACTTTTGCTTTACCCAATCTGGCCTACCGGTAGTACTGGACTTATACGTTTTTTAAACCGGTAGTATCCGTGCTATTTTTCTCTAAAAATCGAGCTTGCAAAGTTGTAGTAGTTTTTCTACTACCGGTAGTACCGGTCTCACCATCGGTAGTACTGGTGGTCACCGGTAGTAGCGCTTTTTATTAAAATTATATACCGGAAGTATCGGGCCTATTTTTCAAAAGTCGAGATCTTCGAGTTGGCAGTTTTATGTACTAGTGGTAGTACCGCTCCTGGCAGCGGTAGTACCGGTAGTAAAAATAAAATGTTTTTAGCCAAAGTCGAAAGGGCTAGTTACTGTTCACTTTTGAACTAGCGGTAGTACCGGTCCTAGGACCGGTAGTACCGGTAGTACTCTTTCTACCCGATCTGACACCTGCAACGGTCCTTTTTGAGAGGAACCGGTAGTACCGGTGGTACTGGCAGTACTACCGGTAGTTGTTCTGAACATGAGACTATAAATACCTCTCCACTCTCTCCTTTCTCTGGCTCTTGCTCATTCTCTTCACTCACCCGACTTGCAACTAAAAAAAGCCCTCTCCCACGCACAAGCTCACCTGCTCTCTCTTCTCCCTTGCTCCCAAACTTCATCCCCTCAAGGATTTGAGCTAGGGACGTGAGATTAGAGTGTGGGAACTTCAATCTACGACTTGAGCACTTGGATTCCTCGTCTTGCCGGCTTGATTTGTGTTTGTTACTCTTGGGTTCTTGGAACCCTAGCCGGCTAGGCGTTCTTCGTGGTTGCCCGTGTTGATTCATTTGTGAGGGCACCCCGAAGTGTTTGTATTACCCTTGATTCTTAGTGAATATCTCAAGTGAGCCTTCGTGGTTGCTTGAGGGAGGAATCCTTCGTGGTGAACTCAACAACGGGGACGTAGGAACTCCTTCGTAGGGATTGCCGAACCTCGGATTAAATCTTGTGTCTTGCTGTGGTGGTAGCATCGACTACCCTTGTTCTTGTGTTCTTCGTGTTCTTCATCCCTACCCCCAAAGTTCTTAGGTTGGAGGACTCGATCTACAAGTTGGTGCGGTGAAAAGCTTCAAGAACTTCAACGCTTTCATTACCAACATCAACAAAGGGGTGGTAACCTTTGGATCTAAATTTACAGCTCATATACTCTGATTTTGCATTCGATTTAGTGGCTTCGTAGGGTACCGGAAGTGCTGGAAATCTAGCATCGGTAGTACTGGTGTTGTACTACCGATAGTACCGGTGCTACTTCCGGTCCTACTTCCGGTAGGCATTTAACTTCCGCATTTGAGCCGAAAATTTCAGGTTATCAAAATCGCCTATTCACCCCCCCTCTAGGCCGATTAGATCCTTTCAAGTGGTATCAAAGCTAGGTCCCTCAACTCAACGCTTCACCGCGTGAGGGACAACATTGGCCAAGATGGATCCGGAGGCAACGAAGAATTTAGTTGAGCAAATCACCGCTCAAGTCACCGCTCAACTCACCTTAGCGCTACAAAAGCAACAAGAAGAGCAAATGAACAAGGTGCAAGAACAACTAAGCAAGATGAAAGATATCATTGACAAGAAGAATCAAGAAGGAACTAGTGAGAAGAAAAATGAGGGTGAAGATGGAGACAAGACACCAAAGAGCTACACAAGAGCAAGCTACAGCTATGAAAGCACAAGCAAGAGCAACCCCCACATACCAATGATCAATCCCGGAAAGCCACCTCCGTTTGATGGAGTAAAATACACCGATTGGGCTCATAGGATGAAATTGCATCTTATAGCCGCAAGGTGTTGGCAAGCGGTTGAAATAGGCATTAATATTCCTGAGAATCCTAAGGATTGGTCACCCAAAGATGAGGCGGATTTCCATCTCAATGCTACAGCTGCAACATTGATTTTGCAATGTCTCACTCCGGAAGACAACAACAAGGTGAACGGTATGGTGAATGCAAAGAAGATTTGGGAAACCTTGAGGACATCATTTGAAGGTGACAAGAGTGTGAGAATTGGAAACATTGAGCTTCTCCAAAACAAGATTGAGAATTTTCATGTGATAGAAGGAGAAATAACTAAGGCTATGTATGATAGATTCATGACATTGATCAATAGAGTTAGAGCTCTTGGATGTGATAGATGGGATGAACAAGCTGCAGCAAGAAAGCTATGTAGAATATATAGGGACAAGAATAGCATCCTAGCTTCGGTAATAATAGAAAGAGAGAACTACACCACCATGACAACACAAGAGATGATTGCTAAGATTATGCATCATGAAGTTCTAGATGATGAGACCAAAGAAAGGCTTAGTCAAAGAAGAAGCATTGCACTAGCGGCATCTCATGCAAGTGGAACAAGTCATGGCAACAAAGGATGTTGTGATCACAAGCACAATGATGTTAATGAAGAACTTGATGATGAACAAGCATTTATGGTGAGGAATTATGCAAAGTACTTGATAAAAAAGAAAGAGAGGATGAAGAGTGGTGGTGGTAACAAGATGTACAAGAAGAGGTTTTGCTATGAGTGTGGTTTGGCCGGTCACCTTGCTGCGGGTTGTCCAAACAAGGGCAAGATATCAAGATACAACAAGGGAGGTGACAACAAGTACAAGGGTAAGAAGAAAGGTGAAGCACATATAGGTGAAGAGTGGCAATCGGATGATGATAGTGATGAAGAAGATGACAATGACAAGAAGAGTGTGGCTGCAATTGCCGTACATGACGCACCCTCTTCTTCGACATCGTTCTTCACCAACATTTCTTCTACACCTAAGCTTTTTGCCAACCTCTTCGATGATGACAATGACACTCCTATTTGCCTTATGGCAAAGGAGGAGAAGGTATCATCTGATGTTTCTACTTACTCTAATGATGATGATGATGAGCTTGATGAGAACTATGCTATCAAAATCATTAAAAAATATGGAAAAGAAGCTGTCTCTATAATTCTAAAATTGAAGTACACCATAGATGAGCTTGAGACATGCTTAGAGTCGCAAAGTGAAATGCTTCTAGTGGAAAGGGAGAAGAACAATGGGCTAGAAGCATGTCTCACCAAAGAGAAGGAGAAAGTTGAGAAGTTAAATGTAGAATTGTCTTTGGCTAAGGACTCATGTGAGCGCTTAACCAAGGAACAGTCCTCAATTAATGACTCTTTGGCTATTCTAAAGAATGATTATAGTATATCTGAAGAAAGCCTCACAAGCTTGACAAATAAATATCATGAACTTGAGATAAACTATGACACTCTTTGGAAGAGCACTTCTGCTTCCTCTAAGGATTCAAATGGTTCAACAAGTGTAGAATGTAAAAGATACTATAATGTTGATATAAATGCTTGTGCTACTAACCTTGTTGAGCTAAAGAAGAAGGACAAAGAAATTCTTAGGTTGAAGACCGTTGTGGGTAATGGTTGCAAGAACAAGGATAAGCAACCAACCACAATCTACAAGGCACCTAGGCATCCACACATAAAGGATGGCCTCGGCTACACTAGGTACAATGGTAAGGTCAATGGGAGAAACATGATAAATGGTGTGTCTTGTGTGAAGTTCAACAAGAGTGTGCCTCTTGTTGATCTCATTAACAAGATAAACAATGTTGAGGTTTCTCCCATCACTTCCTCCGACAACAAGAATATCAAGAAGAAGGAAGTGAAGGCATCCATGCAAAATGTGCCTATCTCAAGGAACAACTTGTGTGATTATCTATGTTGTTGGGATAAGGATGGTAAAATTGTTGTAAAGTATGTAGGTGCCCTCAAGAAAAAGCAAATCATGAGGAGTGTTTGGGTGCCCAAATCTTATGTGTCTAACCCCCTAGGACCCAATTCTAATTGGGTACTTAAAACAAAGGCTTAACTCCTTTTTGTAGGTATACGCTTCCGGTGGACCATGTTGGGTGCTAGATAGTGGATGCACCAATCATATGACCGGAGCAAAGACAATGTTTGATTCTTTCCAACCATGTGAAAGCAAGGGTGAAGGAATCACATTTGGTGATAATAGTAAAGGAGACATTCTTGGTTTGGGTAAAATTGCTATATCTAATGATAACTCAATCTCAAATGTATTACTTGTGGATTCATTGGGGTTCAATTTGTTGTCCGTCTCTCAACTTTGTGAGATGGGTTACAATTGTCTCTTTACGGATAAGGGTGTGGAAGTCTCTAAAAGGGTGGATTCCTCTATTGTCTTTACGGGTCAATTAAAGGGCAAGCTCTATCTAGTTGATTTCACATCTAGTAGAGTGGGGTCCGAGACTTGTTTAGTGGCAAAATCTAGCATGGGTTGGTTGTGGCATCGCCGACTAGCTCATGTTGGGATGAGGAACTTGGCCAACCTTCAAAGAGGTGGACACATTCTTGGACTAACAAATATTTCTTTTGAGAAAGATAGGATTTGCAGTGCATGTCAAGCGGGGAAGCAAGTTGGAGCCAAACATCCCGCAAAGAACATCGTGTCAACTTCAAGACCACTTGAGTTGCTATACATGGATCTTTTTGGACCCAATGCTTATATAAGCATTGGAGGTAACAAATATGGTTTTGTAATTGTTGATGATTTTTCTCGTTTCACTTGGGTATTCTTTTTGAGAGATAAAAGTGAAACCCAAGAGATCTTCAAGAACTTTGCAAGAAGAGCTCAAAATGAGTTTGACGTAAAGATCAAGAGAGTGAGAAGTGACAACGGGACGGAGTTCAAGAACACCAACATTGAAGCATTCCTTGATGAAGAAGGAATCAAGCATGAGTTCTCGGTCCCTTATACTCCCCAACAAAATGGGGTAGTGGAAAGGAAAAACCGAACGCTCATAGAGGCCGCAAGAGCAATGTTAGATGAGTACAAGACTCCGGAGAAGGATTATTGGGCGGAGGCGGTCAACACGGCATGTCATGCAATCAATCGTCTATATCTTCACAAGATCAAGAACAAAACCGCCTATGAACTACTCACCGGTAAAAAGCCTAAGGTTGATTATTTTAGAGTTTTTGGATGCAAGTGTTTCATACTTAGAAAGAAATCCAAAAGCTCTAAGTTTGAACCTAAGGTTGATGAAGGTTTCCTACTTGGTTATGGTACTAATGAACATGGATATCGTGTTTTTAATAAGACCACCGGTCTAATTGAATTAACGGTAGACGTGACTTTTGATGAATCCGACGGCTCTCAAAAAGAGCAAGTCAATATGAACATTGTAGGTAAAGAAGAGCCTTCTCATAAAGTGATCAAGAAGCTTGCAACCGGTGAAGTAAAGCCCGTTGAACAAGATGATGATAATGATGCACAAGTGCAAATCCAACATGACGGGTCAACCGATGCCCATGGTGGTGCCTCCACATCAAGAGATGGTCATGACTCAAGAGAACAAGCAATTCAAGATCCACCACAAGTTGAAGAAAGAAATCAAGATGATGATCAAGGGAGAGCACTTGATGGTGTTTCTCCAAACAACATAGAGTATGATAGTGAAGATGATGGGCAAATCCAAAGAAGAACAGCAGCACCTCACCCAAGAGTTCGCCAAACCGTTGAACGGGACCATCCCGTTAAAAATGTGATAGGAAGTATAAAAGGAGGAGTGATGACTCGTTCACGTTTAGCATCTTTTTGTGAGCATTACTCTTTTGTTTCCTCTATGTTACCTCTTAAGGTGCAGGATGCCTTGAAGGATGAGGATTGGGTGATGGCAATGCAAGAGGAGTTGAAAAACTTCACTCGGAATGAAGTCTGGTCCTTGGTGGAGAGGCCCAAGCAAAATGTAATAGGTACCAAGTGGGTCTTCCACAACAAAGAAGATGAGTATGGCGCGGTTACAAGGAACAAGGCATGGTTGGTTGCTCAAGGTTACACCCAAATTGAAGGTTTGAATTTTGGGAAAACTTATGCACCAGTAGCTAGACTTGAATCTATTCGTATATTACTTGCCTTTGCTGCTCACCATGATTTCAAGTTGTTTCAAATGGACGTGAAAAGTGCATTTCTCAACGGCCCCCTCTCCGAAGTGGTGTATGTTGAACAACCACCAGGTTTTGAAGATCCACATTGTCCTAACCACGTCTACAAGCTTTACAAGGCGCTCTATGGGCTCAAGCAAGCCCCTAGAGCTTGGTATGATTGTCTCAAGAAATTTCTACTCAAACAAGGGTTTGAGATAGGCAAAGCTGACCCTACTCTTTTTACTCGCAAAGTTGGGAATGATATCTTTATTTGCCAAATATATGTTGATGACATAATATTTGGTAGTACTAATGATGAGCTTTGTGAGCAATTTAGTAGGATTATGACCAAAAAGTTTGAGATGTCCATGATGGGAGAATTGACCTTCTTCCTCGGTTTTCAAATCAAGCAACTCAAGGAAGGGACGTTCATTTGCCAAACCAAATACACCCATGACATGTTGAAGAAGTTTGGCATGGACAAGGCCAAGCCCATCAACACACCAATGCCCACTACGGGACATCTTGATCTTGACACAAATGGTAAGGCCGTTGATCAAAAGGTATATCGCTCCATGATTGGATCTTTTCTTTATCTTTGTGCATCTAGACCCGATATTATGCTTAGTGTGTGCTTGTGTGCAAGATTTCAATCTCATCCGAAAGAATGTCATCTCATGGCCGTTAAGAGAATTTTTCGGTATTTGGTGCTTACACCTAATCTTGGCTTATGGTATCCTAAGGGCTCATCTTTCACTCTACTTGGCTATTCCGATTCGGATTATGCCGGTTGCAAGGTAGAGAGGAAGAGTACATCCGGGACTTGCCAATTTTTTGGTAGGTCTTTGGTGTCTTGGAGTTCTAAGAAGCAAAACTCCATTGCCCTATCCACCGCTGAAGCCGAGTATGTGGCGGCAGGCTCTTGTTGTGCCCAACTACTTTGGATGAAGCAAACCTTGAGAGACTTTGGTTGCAACCTATCCATGATTCCACTCTTATGTGACAATGAGGGTGCAATCAAGCTAGCCGATAATCCCATTAACCACTCTCGCACAAAGCACATAGACATCCGTCATCATTTTCTTAGAGACCACCAAGCCAAAGGAGATATCGCAATTCAACATGTGAGAACTGAAAATCAGTTAGCCGATATCTTCACAAAGCCTCTAGATGAGTCAAGATTTTGTGCTTTAAGGCGTGAGCTCAATATCGTTGATTCTCGTAACGTGGAATGAAATCTTGCATACTTTGATGAGCTTAGAATTGGCCAAATATTTGCAAAATATTGAGTGATATTTCAAAATCTATTTTCACTATATCAAATATGACCATTGCTTTGTATTGATTTGATGAAATTTGGTCATATTTGGGAGTGTTCTAGTGCTTTATGAAATTCACCGTCGAGAGTACTTCTTCTGGCAATTTTTTTGGTCTAGCGGTAGTACCGCTGGGTCGATCGGTAGTAACGCTCGTTCAAAATCGCGCCCCACGCTGAGTGTTCGACTAAAAATAAATCTTGCGCGACTCTTGCCCATCGGTAGTACCGGTCGGCCGACCGCTACTACCGGTAGCCAAATTGACTGCGGTAAAAGGGTACCGCTGGTTAAAAACAAAAAAAATTTCTTACCCCTCTCTTCCCCACCCGACCCCCTCCTCCTGCTCGTGGCGCCGCCGCCCGACGCCGCCGCCCCTCCCCAATCTCCCTCCTCCTCCGGCCATTCCTCAATCCCTTTGAGGGAGAGCTTCCCCAAGCCTTGGAGATCACATTGGAGGTGTTTGTGGGCGCCGGGACATCTTGCACGTGTGGATTGGCCTCTTCCTCATGAGAAACAAGCATGTCTGAGCGCCGGAATCCAAATCGCCATGCTCGTCCTCGTCCCCAAAGTTTGGGTGATGGGGAGAAGGACCGTGATGCCCGTCAGCGTGCTCGAAGCATGGGAAAAGTCGTGGGGAGTCCTCCCGTGGCAGCCATCGTGAGGAGCCCCGTGAGGAGCCTGTTGAGCCTGCTGTCCCGGCAGGCTATGGTCGTGGTAGCTCTCCTCCTCGTCACAATGCCATGGTAAATTATGCTCAGTTGCATGATGTGAGGGATGTGCAGGGGCTTGCGTTGGATGCTCAGTACAATGTTTCCCCTCCTCAGCTTACTCACATGACGTGAACTAGGACTCTTGCACCATTCCCTGGTCATCGTCCTAGGCCTCGTCATCCTCTCAAGCCCGAGCAGCTATTTTTTGATTATTCTTCCAATGTGCCTGCTCTGAAAAAGCAAAGAGAGGAGAATCCCTATGAGTGGGTCAGATTTCCAGGTGTTGAGGAAAGGTTTTGGACTTTGTTTCATCATGACTACTATTGGTATGTTTGCTGGGATAGTGAAAAACATGGTAAACTTTTTGAGCACAAGGCCTTGAAACTTGACTCCCTTACCTCTCCCAAGCTCTCTGATCAGGCTGCCATGCATGCATTAAGGGCCAAGCTTGAAGAATGGAACCTATTGCAGCTTGTGACTTTTCAGAAGGATTGGAACACTGAGATTCTTTATCAGTTCTGGTCCACTCTGTATATTGATGAGGAGCGCAAGGTCTTACACTGGATGTCCCATGGTCAGCACTACAGGTGTTCTTATGAGCAGTTCTCCCGTCTCTTAGGCTTTGATCATGTGGATCGAGATGCATGGAGCCTGTGGACTCATTATGCTAATCCCGTTGGCAGGGATGATTACATTGCTGCTCAGATGTACCTTGCTGACAAGTATGCTACTGGCTCCAATGCTAAGCTGAAGCCATTTTATTATGTCCTGAATAATATTTTGAGGCACACTCTTGATCCCAAAGGTGGTGATTCAGTTAAGATTCAAGGTTATGCTCCCACCATATTGGTTTGCTTTGGTTTGGACAAGCGCTTCAGCATTTCTTAGTTTATGTGGGCTAAGATTGGCCAAGCAGCTGTTGATCCTCACAGGCTTCTTCCTTATGCTCCCTACCTTATGCATATGATTGAGCAGGTGACTAATCGCTCCTATCCTCCTGATACTCATCATGCTTGGTGGAGTATTCAGAACTTGCGTCCTCATACGCAGAAGGCGGATTCTTCCTCTTTCGCTAGTCCTCCTTCGGCTGACGCTTCTTCGGCTCATGGGGAGCCTGTTGGACTTGAGCGGGATGCTGCCCCTTCTGTGGATCCCTCCGCTGGAGCTTCTGCTGGCCCAGGCACTGGATGTGGCCGTGGTCGTGGTCGTGGTGGCATTGTTGGTGCATTCAACAAGTTCATGACCTACATGTGTGCTTGCCATGCAGATACGAGTCAGCGGCTTAGTCGTATTGAGGACAAACTTGGTCTCTCTCCCTCAGCTCCTCTTCGTCCTCCTCCGGATTTCTTTGCGGATGATGATGTTGATGATGACCAGTTTGTGCAGCCCCCTCAGCAGCAGCCCTATGAGCCGCCTCCTCAGCCTCCTCAGTTCTATTCTCAGCCGGACTCGTCCTATCAGGGTACTTCTGCAAGCTACGCTGGTTCTGGTTTTGGGCTGTTTGATGAAGCTGACGATATCACCCGCTGGTCTACCAGTGTTGCGCCTATGTACTTGCCGTTTTCCTCTGCAGATCCTAGTGGCAAGAGCAAGTACCTTGGTGATGATGATGATGATGATCAGGACTTCTCGGCATTCCAGTGATGTTCTACCCATAGTTTTTTATCGTGGCCTACCCTTTTTGGCACTTGCTGTCAAAGGGGGAGTGTTAGGCTTACTTTGATGTAATAGGGTAGCTTTTTATTCGGTTATGTTTATCTCTCTTCATTCATGGTGAACTATGTGGTGAACTTAGAACTTTGTGTGTGATGAATGCTTGTAGGCTAAACATTTATGCTTATTTGATATATCATTTTGTGATGGCCTATATTTGATATCATGATGATGTTTGTTATTTTTAGAATGGTTATGTTGGTCTTAATTTATATTCCTTCTTGCATAATCATTTATTTTCTTTTATTTATCTCTTTGTGATATATCTTGTCATAAGCATCACGGTTTATTCTTGTCACACACATCCTTTTAGGCACCCCACGAATTGCAAAATTTAGGAGGAGCTTGTTCTAAATGTATGTTATCTTGACTTTATTCAAGATTTGAAATTCAAAATCCTATGCATACATTTAGGGGGAGCTCTCCATAAAGTTTGGGGTTCAAAAGCTTTAATTCTTTCATTTTTTTTGTAAGCCTAAGTTGGTTGTCATCAATTACCAAAAAGGGGGAGTTTGTAAGTGTATTCGCCCCCGAAGTGGGTTTTAGATAATTAATGACAATCAAGTTGGGGACTAACAAGTTTGTTCAAGTGAATTCACAGGTGTTAGTCCATTGAAAGATTTGAATGATAAATATTTGGTGATGCAAGCACCCTAAATTT
>CM041632.1:22477339-22532787 GCA_023333625.1 Bothriochloa decipiens | reverse complement strand
CGGTTGGCGTCCGGAGTTCGATATCATTGGATCATCTTCGCAGCCTGCTCACATGCCTACAGGTACGATATAGTTGTGAAATTTAATTATATTATCTAATACTGCTTTATTCGTAACATTACATTCACTCTGCATGGTCAGGTATGCACTTTGACGGTTCGCGGCATCAGTTCGATTTCGGAGGTTCCTCTTCACACGCTGTACCCATGGTTCCAGGTATGACCTACTTTTAAGAGTTCGACACGTTATATATTAGTTTTACCATCAGCGTTATCATAACGTTGGTCTTATATGTTTAGGGACGACCCGTTACGACTACGAGGGATCGGACATCTCTGAGCACGCTGACACTTTTCGTCTGCGATCCCCGTCACCCTTCGACCTTGACAGTTACCTAGAGCAGGAGCCGGCGGACGTACTTGCGTCATCGCAGTTACGTGAAGCACCACCACAGACACAGCCCTCACAGGACGAGTACGCGACACCAGCTGCTGCTGGAGGCCGTCCTGCACGTGTTATAGTTCCTCCTTCGCCGCTTACTTACTCAGCCGGCCATGTGCGAGCGGGCCGCAAAGCACCAAAACCTGGCACGATTAGGAGTGTTGCACCTAAGCGTGGACGATATTAGTTTTGTATGATTTGCCGCCGATGTTGTTTTCTATGATATTGTACTGATACTATTTTAGTTTTTAGAACTTAATTAATGTTTTACTGTTGTATTTTTTTATCTATTAAGCTTGGGCGAGCACACGACAACGACGTTTTCACACGCCCATTGCATGACTGCGTATTATTTTTGCTATTTCTCTGACTTTGATATTTTTTCTGAAATTTCCGAATAAATAAATATTATTTTAAAAAAAATCCAAAATTTTTTCTGAAATTTCTAAATAAATAAATATTATTTTAAAAAAAAATCCAAAAAACCAGGTCGCCCGTCGGCGGGGCGAACATCAGGTCGCCCTTTGGCTGGGCGACTAGCCTGGTCGCCCTTTGGCCGGGCGACGTGGGCCTGGTCGCCCTTTCAACGGGCGACGTGGGCCTGGTCGCCCTTTGAATGGACGACGTGGGCCTGGTCGTCCTTTGAACGGGCGATTTTCTCATGTCGCCCTTTCAACGGGCGACTGATAGCCTATTCCTGCAATTTTTTTGAAAACAGAGACTAATTTTATAATTTTTTTAAAAAATAAGTTTATTAATAAAAAAAATTCTTGGAACAAATATGTTTTGCAGTGGACGCGGCCCAATCCAGGAAGACTCCCGTCAACGTCGAACTCGACGCTCCCGAAAGCATTGGCCTCGGCACGTTTCATCTTCTGCAGCTCCTCCCGCATCACGAATCCCTGAGCCGTGGCCACAACGCTCGCCACGCTGCCGCTTCGCCGCAGCTTCAGGCTTCTGCCGTCGACGCAGAACCGTGGCACGCGGCCCCAGGCCAGGACGATGCCGTGGTAGGAGACCCGCAGCATCGCGCCGTCGTCCCCGTCGGCAAAGGGACCCCTCGTGTCCGCGCAGAGACCTTGACGATGGGGGCGAAAAACCGGGGATCTGGCCTGAAGTCACCAGGAGGCATGAAGAGCGCCAGATCGATGCCTAGGATGGCTATGACGAGGAGGAGGCAGTACACAACATGGAGGC
Source organism: Bothriochloa decipiens (assembly GCA_023333625.1). Taxonomy (NCBI): domain Eukaryota; kingdom Viridiplantae; phylum Streptophyta; class Magnoliopsida; order Poales; family Poaceae; genus Bothriochloa; species Bothriochloa decipiens. The sequence goes on along the minus strand of CM041632.1, from coordinate 22,531,149 downwards.
CTCGTTTAGATGGCTAAAAATTTCAATTCAAACTTCTGTAGCATTTTTGTTTATATTTGATAATTATTATTAATAATAAATTAATTAGGTTTAAAGATTCGTCTTATAATTTATAATTAAACCGTATAATTAGTTATTTTTTATCTATATTTAATTCTTCGTATAAACGGCTAAAGACTAATCTGATAGAAAGAATAAAAAACTAGTAATTTTAGGATGAACTAAACAAGACGGAGGATCGTAAAATTGGCTGAACTATGGAAAGCTGGCCTCCGCCGCCAGTGGTTGGTTGTCAGCAAACTGGACAAGGAGCGGGAGTCATTGATGTATCTGAACTCGTATTCAAACTAAGACTGCCACGGCTGTTCTGAGCAATGCTAAAAAGATGAGAGAGAAGATTAAAGCATTGATTTACATTAAAGCATTGATTTACACATTGCAGGTACTCCCTCCGTCCAAAATAGATATCATTCTCGTTTCTCAAGAAGTCATCATTTTCAACTGTCGGTAATTATATATTAAAATATATAAATATTTATGCTAAGTAATTAGTATCATCGAAAAGATCTTTAAACCTAGTTTTTTAATAAATTTATTTAGAGATATAAATGTTACACGTATTTTGTACAAACTTAGTTAAAATTGAGAAAGTTTGACTCGTATGCTTCCCATAACGTTATCCTTTTTAGGACGGAGGGAGTAGCTATATGCCAGAAGAAAATTTGTTGGCATCATGGAATGTTGTTTTCTTGGTGCTGAGTCTGACAACATGCATGTACATGAGAGAAGAAAGCTACCTACATACAATTGTTGCTTTTTACTATTTATTAGTGGGTCCTACAAGATGCTTGCCCTTTATAGCTGGTCTCCGAGGATGCTGTGTTTTTGCTTTTCGTTTTGGGCATCCATGCAAAACACTGTAGCCAGTCTAAAGTACACCTCCTATCATGCTTATCCTTCTTGGTTGTTTTGTTCTTTCCCCTCCAAGCCTCCTCTCCTCAAAATTGCTATCAACCTTCCAACGAGATTCTAGCCTCGGATCCACCTCAGCGCACTACACCTGCCTCAATCAAGCTCGAGGAGCCATGGATCCGACCTTGAACCTCATCCTGGAGGAGATCTAGAAGTCGAAGGATGAGATGAGCCGCCGCTTCAACGAGCAAGGCACAAGTGGGAGTGCCAGTTCACCAATCTCGATGCCACCTGCACCACCTTTGCTCTTTTTGTCAATCGACGCCTCGTCGCCCTTGAAGTCTGCGCCGCCTCCACCACCCCCGCCTTTGGGAACAACACCTCTCCGATCTAAAGTCCCTCCGTCTCGAACAGATCAGATTGCAACGCAATGACCTACGTTGCCTTGGAGGCCATCGTCACCGAGCTCTGTTCCTGACATCCAGAAACAGAGGGCATCATCTACGACTTGCGCCAAAGGTAAAGAAGCTTGACTCGCATTGGGACTTAGCCATGTTTACGCAGCCTAACATCATGGGATCACCTTTGTCGGCGACCACGCACGCACCTACCGAATCCAACGCCGGTGGACCTAGTGGTCACGGCTCTGCATGACTGCATTGATTCCACAGGACAGTGGCGATGGGTCGGTCACGACCATGGTGCATGTCCCGTCCAATGGTAAGCCCACCTCCACGTTATTCCATTCCACGTCCATTATGTAACGACCCAACTACTACCGTCATTTAGTAATCTCTAGTAACCCGGATCAAGGAATACTTCGTGGAAACTTCATCATTTAGTTGTCCACGTACCAAGTCAACTACCAGTCAACCAAAGTCAACCAATTGGCCACCGAAGATATATTTACTTGAAGAAATTAAGTCATGATGTTTAAGATGACCAATACGAATAAGCAGTGGCGAATGCAGGATGGAGGATTAGGAGGGGCTAAAACAATGGAGTTGTTAAATTTTATGAAGATTTAATGGGGATTTTAGGCTTATGCTACAGTACTTTTAGTGGTGATTAAGGTGCTTAGGGGGGCTAGAGCCCACCCAGCCCCTCTGTACATCCGCCACTGCGAATACAATTTACAAGCTTCAATATGCATGGATTCAAAAACTTGAGTATCTATAAAGCTTTATTTTTGTGAAGTTAGTTACACTGTAGATGACCGGGTTTGCCACAGACTCAAGGCACTGTTCATATACATTAATGGGTGTACGTCTACTGTTTCATTCCGGGTATGCTACTCTTACCTAAGATCTAATAGTGTTTCATAGCGGGTCTTTCACAACATCGAGAAGCCGATATGCTCCTACACGAGTTCGTTGCTGCTCCTTGCGACCCGTTAACTTTTTCCACTAATCCTTTCTAAGACCCGATACTTCTTCTAAACGGGTACATCTTACACCTAGAGACCCGCTACCTTTTTTGTTGTGCTGCTTTCTTTTCTCCTTCACACGCTAAGCGTGGGGGCGCACTCTAGTCAGACTTCTAAGTTTGGCCTTTTTTTTGGGGTCGAGACTTCTAAGTTTGGTTAAGCAATTCAGATACTACGAGTAAAATCTGTCACGAAGGATGGAGTTGAAGGCCAAGGGGCTAACGCATCTCCTGCAGCTCACCAAGAAGACCCCTCATCCCTATTAAACTGTTATATTGGAGAAGATAGATCAATTTTCTTGCTCCAGCAGTTCCCCATAAGCCTCCCAATTTTTGGTGGCCACCAAAAAATCCCTCATCTCCCCTCAAATGAAGGGGAGTTGCAACTCTCCCAATAGATGGGTCCCACAATACCTGACATCTCCTTCTGTTTGTGTAAGGATGGCGCTCCAGAAGTCCGGCCACCGTTGGTGGCACAGCACGCGTAGCAGCTGGCACCAGGGACGGACACGACGCTAGCCAGGAGCAGGGCTGGGAGCGGCGGTGCTTGGGACCGGTGGTAGGCGTGGTAAGGGTCGGGGATGCGCACGGTGGCCTGGATGGCGACGGCGCATGGCGGTCCTCATCCACCACGCCAGATCTCCACTGTGAGGAGGAAGACTACGACGCAGATCTCCACAGCATCGCCAGATCGAGGCAAGGGTCAAGGACGACGTTGGAGGTAGTGGTCGTGGTCGCGAGTGTCTGGGACTCTTCTTCATGGCAGCCATGGCCGCGAGATCCAATGAAGCAAGCCGCGGTGGGGAGGGTGGGCGCATGGTGGAGGTAGCGGTGGGGAGGTGCGGGCGCGCGGTGGATTTCACGGTGGGAAGCGGCGGGCAGCGGCGTCGGATGCGGGAGAGAGATGGACGGAGCTGCTAGGGAGAGCAAAGAGAAAATGGAAAGAAAAATAAAAAAATGTAACTGATGGATAGGTCCCACATTTTTTGGTACATTATTGTAAGTTGCTGTAGGACCTCTCTTCAATATTCTGAAAAATAGTATTGGGTTACCCTAATACTGGTTTATTGGAGAAGTTTTATTGGTAACTCGTGGAGATGCTCTAAGGATCAGGTCTAGGACCCTGTTTTTTTGGGAGTTTAGGGTTTGGGCGAGCCGGGAATTAGGGGAATTAGGGCGGCCTCCCGTCTTCAACCTCCACTTGGTGCCGCGGACTCGCTCTCGCGGTGTCGCCCTGGCTGGGGGAGGAGGTAGGGGTATTCGCGGAGGGGAGGTAAGGCAGCCACCCGTTTTCAACCTCCGCTTGGTGTCGCGAACTTGTTTTTTGCGGTGTCGCTGCCTCGCCGGCTGGTGGAGGGGTAGGGGTTGGGTCCGCCACTGCTGGGAGAAATGGAGAAGTGGGCCTTGTGGCTGATGGCATGGTTGGTTTTGGTTGTTAGCGCGATTGCTGCTTCTGCTAGAGAACATCAGGTGAGATGCACTTCAATAGGTTTGGATGCTAATCCGAATTTATTCTTATCCTATCTTGATTAGAATTGGATCCGGTCTCGTCGAGAGAGTCTTCACGTCCCCTCTACTTGCCTTTTCTAAGCGCCAGCCCCTAGCCTCGGCCCTCCTCTAGGCCCTGTAGGGCCTTTCACCTTTCAATTGGACCCATGACACAATTGATTTGGTTTGATACATTTTTAGATATATGTTGTTCCTTACGGTGCCATCTACACACTCTTTTTTTATTTTGTCTTTGAGTTTATTTCTAAAGAGCATATTAGAGTTGTTTTAACAACAAATGAATGCTAACTTTTTTCTTATATATTATTATTGTAGTCTCTGAGCCCCGCACCATTAGGACGTAATTTTTTAGGGCTAAACTTGGAGGAGACCGTGCTTCTAATTATCAGTAAGTCTATTAACACTATTTTTTAATTTTTGATTAGTTTTTATCTTATTATATTTTCAGGGGATATTTTATAATTGTTATTTCTTTGCTTTTCTTTTTGATTAGCTTTTTATCTTGTTATTTTGGTAGGAGATCATTTCTAACTCGTATTTGTTCACAGCTGATATCTTTAGCATTATGCTATCAATGTGTCCTTTCATAATTTTCAAAAGCACAGGCAGTTGGTTTATGACAAGAAGAATTTTTCTGGCAAAATCAATAATGTGTAACGTTGGTGGAGCATTCAAGTGGGAAATATACATGAACTTTCAGATGTATCTTTTTTATGGTTACTCTAGTTTAGATGCTCTACTGGTGAATTGTTTGAGCATAGCTTTCAATGTTGCAGTATTACTAGCATACTTTAAAGATGGGAAGGAACATCTAAAGGTAATTAAAAAATGTGGTTATGTCTTTAATGAATGTTACATTTATTAGGTAGATGTTTATTCTAATACTTTTGTCTTCTTCTGTCACAGTTTGTTACGTGTTTAGTTTGTTCTATTGCATTGGTTTTGGTTTTCATTGTGATTCTTGTATTCTATCCATATGGTGTAAAACTTTCTGTCGGGTACCTGGATAAGGGGTACCCTAAACTCTTGATCTCCAGGAGAAACAATCCAAGGTAAATTGGCATAAAACGCCCAAAAGACCCACTGCCGTTCCTAAGCAAAAGACAAAAGCCAAACACCGGGCCGTCGAGTGGTACTGGGCCAGCCCACGAACGGGACGAACTGGCCCGTATTCATATCACTCGACGGGGGCCCTCGAGTGACGGAAGTCCGCCCGAGCGGACGCCCCCCTCTCGAGCGACGGAAGTCCGCCCGGGCGGACGACCCCTCGTTGAGTGCTGTGTCCCCTCGGCCCACCTACTCTCTATACGGGAATCAGAGCATTCAATGCAGTCTACCAACTCCTGCCAACCCCCATGGCTACAGCAGTGGTCATGATGGACGAGTGCAGGGGTCAGTGTTGGGAATATGCCCTAGAGCTAATCATGTAGATGATGATATTCCGATTGTATCCATGATTAATAAAGTGTTCATTGAATATCCATTATAGACAACTTATATTGATTGGCGATTATGTGAATTATTTGTGGAACTCAATTACTTGAATGGTCATTCTAAAGTTATCCCTGGTCGGCATTCTAGTGAGAACACACTTGAATATTAGACCAGCACATGTATTAGTTGATGGCTATGTTTCACAAGTTATGGACATGGAGATGTCAAACTAATAATGTGGGCATATGTGAGACATGTAGGCTGGACTGTCTCGACATGAGAAAGTCTCTATTCACATTATGTATGTTATATCCTTAGACCTAAGATTGTGGTATGTACTCAAGATGTGAAACGACCTACTTAGGTACTATCAAATGCTGCTCCGTAACTGGGTAATTATAAAGGTGGTCTTCGGGTGGTTGAAAAGCATGCTATGAGACATAGACAATCAAGATGGAATTTGCCCCTCTCTATGTGAGAGAGATATCACTGGATCACTCAAGTGATTGGATCAACAAATGCATGGCCGTGCTTGGGTTAAGTGTTAACCCACGAGTTGAACCATATATCGAGTGGCAAAGGGAATAACTTATATGTGGTCGTAGTGGTTCGTCTGATATGATCTTTGCGTGCACATAGGAGTTGTCAGACCTTGCTAGAGGTCGCTGTCAACTATTGGGTGAGTAGGAGTACTCGGCCCATGTCAATGTGTGCGTGAACCCATAGGGTCGTACGCTTAAGGGGCTGGAAGCCTAATTTGAGTTAGACCTGAATTAGATAAGGCTTTGGGTTACTAATGGGCCTCCAACTCGTGAGCTCATTGGGGACGCCTATATAAGCAAGGGGTAGAGGCGCGGTTAGGGTTACACACGCCTTTGGCAGCCGCTGTCACCCTCCCCACTCGCGCCTTCTGCTCCTCGCGCACCTAGCAGTCCGGAGGCGCATTGCTTCTTCCCTGCACGTGTGGGATTCCACGGAGGTGCTGCATCTGGAGCACTGGGACGAACCGCACGAGGGGACTAAGGTGACGGACGACCACACAACTGCACTGCCTGTTGCCACACGTACGACTACATCGAGTCGTCTTCCGCTGCACCTGCGCGTCTAGTGGTAATCCCGTAACCTGTAACTAGCAGTAGATCCTGGTTTATGAGGTCAAAAAGTTTTGTTTTCTGGCTACTGTAGCACCCTCATAACCCTTCAGCTGTATCGGAGCCATTACTACCTCGTTATAGGTTCGGTTTTATGCATATGGTGATATGCGTGGTTGTAGATGAGTCTCTAACCTTGGTTCGTCATCTTGCCTTGTTGGTCTTGAAATGATCTACTCGTACTGGTCGGAATTCCGCCATCCAAGTTAAGTGATTCATGTAAATCCAGTCATGGCGAGTTAGAGATCAATCAGATTAATTGAATTGAACCCTAGGTCAAGTGCCAAGCGCATATGATGCGCGGCGGTGGTAGATGGAATTTACTGCCGGACGCCGGTTCGCCGAGAAAAGTGCTGTTGGGTAAAACAACCGTAACTTTTGAACCATAACTTAGATTAAGATGAACTCTAAACGAAAATCATAGAGAACAAAATTTTACATCTGGTTCTCTATGGCTTTGCCATATTCGGTGAAATTAGAAATGCAAAATAAGACTTAGAAAATAGAGTTTTCTGCGTTGCAAGATTAGACATCGGATTCGGATAACTCCGTTTTGCAGGTATTGATGACTGGTATAGCCCTTATGTGTATGTGATGCATGTATGTATTTAATTCATGGCTTGCATGTCATGAGGACAATATGGACAGGAGCCACATACATATTGTCAAAATTATTGTAATGGCCTATGTGCCAATCTGTGATGATCTATCCGCGACTATGTAATTTCATTTTACTTGCGCTAGTAGTAGCTAGTCTCGGCAGAATCATCACTGAAGGATGGAATACTCGAATCATGGAGATGGAGATCACCGTGATGCACAGATTGATGGAGATGGAGATCCCCAAAGGAATAATGGACTATACCAAGTCATGTCTGTGTTATGCCGTTCTTACTATGTTCTACTTTCACATGCTATTATGTTTTTGTCTACATGAGTGCGGTAGTGAAGTGTAACGATCCCTCAGCAATGTTTAAGTTAAATGCTTCCCCAAACTTTGCACTGTCATAAAGTCTTGTACAATCAGTGGCGGGTCTATAAAATTAGGGTGCCACTAGTTTTCCTCGACTAGGCAGGTTCGTATCGGATACTTACTGCAAGAAGGTTTGGTTACTTAAACAAGGTCATCCTAACGGTTAGGGACCTTGGAGCATGGGTAGGTTGAGTGTAGCATAGAGATGCTACCCAACAACGAGAGTCATTTGTGATATGATTAGCAAAGTGTTGCTTACCGATCTACCATGTCTTCTAGCGATGATGCTAAAGCTCACTAGTTGACTTGTTAGTTGTGGGTCTTGAATCACTAAGTATCAATTGAGGGATATTGATTTTAGTGGGAGTAGATTTTATTTTGATATAATTTACTCTTTCATGGATACATTGTCTTAGTATTTTGCGTAACTTTTGTTGTAGATGGCCACTCGCAATCAACCATTTTCTTTGCGTACAATTCTTGAGAAAGATAAGTTGAATGGAACAAATTATGCGGATTGGATCCGCAACCTGAGAATTGTTCTCAGGGCTGAGAAAAAGAAAGATATTTTAGACACCCCATTAACGCTTACAAGAAAAAGGGCTGAGAAAAAGGAATTGTTCTCGTGAGTTGCCTCATGCTTGCTTGTATGGAACCTGATCTGTAGATGCAGTTCGACAACAATCATTCAGCGAATGATATGATCGTGGAACTTGAAGATATGTTCCAAACTCAAGCGCGGACTGAAAGGTTCAATGTCTCTAAGGCGCTTGCAAATACCAAGCTAGCAGAGGGTGCAGCTGTTGGTCCATATGTAATCAAGATGGTTGGTTACACTCAGAGGTTGGAGAAGCTAGGCTTTCTAATTGGCCAAGAGTTGATAACTGATTTCATTCTTTCATCTTTTCTGCCCAGTTATGGAAACTTCATCTCAAACTACCATATGCATGGGGCAGAGAAGGGCTTGAATGAACTATGTGGCATGCTGAAGATAGCAGAGGCTGACATCAAGAAAGCAGGAGGTGGCCAAGTGTTGGCAGTTCAAAACAGGCCTAACTTTAAGAGAAGGAAGGGCAATTGGAAGAAGAAGGGCAAGGCTAAAGATGAGATCTCTAAGCCAAACCAATCGTCTTCCAAGGATGAACCACCTGCAAAGAATGATGAATGCTTTCATTGTAAGGGGAAAGTCACTGGAAGAGGAACTGCAAGGTGTACTTGGCGTCCTTGAAGAAGGATGGCGGTAGTAAAGGTACTCCCGCTCATACACTTGTTGTTCATGTTATAGACATTTTCCTCGCTAACTCTTATATCAATTCTTGGGTATTTGATACCAGATCGGTTGCTCATATTTGCAATACGATGCAAGGAATGATAAGAAGTAGAAGTGTGGAGAAAGGAGAAGTTGATTTTCACGTGGGCAATAATGCAAGAGTTGCTACATTGAACGTCGGGACGATGCAACTTTCCTTGCCGTCAAGATTTATTTTGGAATTGAATAATTGTTATTTTGTTCCTAGTTTAAGTCAAAACATTGTGTCACCTTCATGTTTGGTGAAGGATGGTTATTCATTTGCGAGTAAAGACAATGGTTGTGTGATCTCAAAGAATGATGTGTTTGTGGCTTTTGCATCCATTGTGAATGGGTTATTTATTTTAAATCTTGATGATGCACCTGTCTATAATTTTAGTGCTAAATGGCCTCGGATTAATGAGTTAAGTCCTACCTATATATGGCATTGTCTCTTGGGTCATATAAGTGAGAATCGCATGAAGAGGCTCCATGATGATGGTCTTCTAACTTCGTTTGATTTTGAATCATACGAGACATGTGAGGCTTGTATGCTAGGCAAGATGACCAAGGCGCCATTCAAAGGATTTCCTGAGAGGGCGTCTGACTTGTTAAAACTTGTACATACTGATGTATGTGGACCAATGAGCATGATAGCTAGAGGCGGATTTCAATACTTCATAACTTTTACTGATGACTTTAGTAGATATGGATATGTCTACCTAATGAAGCATAAATCTGAAACATTTGAAAAGTTCAAAGAATTTTAGACTGAAGTAGAGAATCAATGTGGCAAGAAGAAGGCCTTACGATCTGATCATGGAGGCAAATATCTAAGTCACAAGTTTAGCAATCATCTTAAGAGTTGTGGAATTGTTCCACAGCTTACGCCACCTGGAATGCCTCAGAGAAACGGCGTGTCTGAGCGACGTAATCGGACCTTGTTGGACATGGTTCGGTCTATGATGAGCCAGTCAGACCTACCTTTATCATTTTGGGGATATACTCTAGAAACAGCAGCTTTCATATTGAATAGGGTACCATCTAAGTCTGTAGTTAAGACACCATATGAGATGTGGACTGGTAAGAGTCCCAATTTGTCTTTTCTGAAAATTTGGGGTTGTGAAGTTTATGTCAAACAACTTATATCAGATAAACTAACACCCAAATCGGACAAGTGCTTTTTTGTGGGATATCCGAAGGAAACTTTAGGGTATTATGTCTATAACCGGTCACAGGGCAAAGTGTTTGTTACTCGAAACGGTGTTTTCTTAGAGAAAGAGTTTCTCAAAAGAGAAAAGAATGGACAAAAGGTATATCTTGAAGAAGTTCAAGATGAGCCAGTAGGGACTGACTCTACAAGTGATGCTAATGTAGCAGAGCAAGTTGAGACACCCGTGGCAGTGGAGACACCACCACAACCACGAAGATCAGTAAGACTTCACGCATTGCGTGGGGATTTGTTATTGTTAGACGATGACAAACCTATGGATTATGCGGAAGCTATGATGGATCTAGATTCTGAGAAATGGCAAAGTGCCATGAGATCCGAGATAGATTCCATGGGAGACAATCAAGTTTGGAACTTGGTTGACCCACCTGATGGGGTTAGACCCATAGAGAGCAAATGGATCTTTAAGAAGAATAAGGACATGGACAGAAATATTCACGTCTATAAAGCTCGACTTGTCGCAAAAGGTTTTTGGCAAGTTCAAGGAATTGACTATGAGGAGACATTCTCACCGGTAGCGATGCTTAAATCTATTCGGATCATTCTAGCAATTGCTGCATATTTCGATTATGAGATATGGCAGATGGATGTTAAAATGGGTATTTATAAGAGTACGTGTATATGATACAGCCTGAAGGTTTTGTTGATCCTAATAATGATGGAAAGATATGAAAGTTTAAGAAATCTATTTATGGGTTAAAGCAAGCATCTTGGAGTTAGAATATTCATTTCGATGAGGTAGTCAAAGGGTCTGGGTTTCGTCAAAATGAAGAAGAACCTTGTGTTTACCAGAAGGTAAGTGGGAGCGCTATTGTATTTCTGATCCTGTATGTGGATGACATACTATTGATTGGGAATGATATTCCTATGTTGCAATCTATAAAGACTTCACTGAATAATAGTTTTTCTATGAAGGATTTAGGTGAAGCAGCATACATCTTGGGAATTAAGATCTATAGAGATAGGTCGAGAAGGCTAATAGGATTAAGCCAAGACATGTACATTGACAAGGTGTTGAAACGGTACAACATGGAATAGTCTAAGAAAGGGTTCTTTCCTATGTCATATGGTATGCGCTTTAGTGACAAGCAGTGTCCTTCATCAGATGAAGAGTGCAACCGCAACCGCAAGAAGTGTTGCAAGCAGGTACCAAGCTAATCTGGGTGAACCTCACTGGACGCTTGTTAAGAACATCCTAAAGTACTTACGAAGGACTAAGGATGTGTTTCTAATCTATGGAGGTGAGGAGGAGCTCGTTGTAAATGGTTACACTGATGCTAGCTTCCAAACCGACGGGGATGACTCACTATCTCAATCAGGTTTTGTGTTCACAATAAATGGTGGTGCAGTTAGCTGGAAAAGTTCCAAGCAGGAGACGGTGTCTGATTCTACAGCAGAAGCCGAGTACATTGCAGCTTTTGGCACTGCAAAGGAAGGTGTTTGGTTGAGGAGGTTCCTCATTGAGCTTGGTGTGTTTCCGAATGCGTCGGACCCATTAAATTTACATTGTGATAACAATGGGGCGATTGCACAGGCTAAGCAGCCTAGGGATCACCAGAAGAACAAACATGTACTCCAGAAGTTTCATCGCATTTGAGAGTTTGTGAAACGAGAAGAGATCAAATTATGTAAAATACATACAGATTTAAATGTAGCAAATCCTTTAACAAAGGCTCTTCCACAGCCTACGCATGAGGCGCACATGAGGTCTATGGGGATTAGACATCTAAGAGATTAACTCTAGTGCAAGTGGGAGACTGTTGGGAATATGCCCTAGAGCTAATCATGTAGATGATGTTATTCCGATTGTTTCCATGATTAATAAAGTGTTCATTGAATATCCATTATAGACAACTTGTATTGATTGACGATTATGTGAATTATTTGTGAAACTCAATTACTTGAATGGTTATTCTAAAGTTATCCCTGGTCGGCGTTCTTGTGAGAACACACTTGAATATTAGACCAGCACATGTATTAGTTGATGGCTATGTTTCACAAGTCATGGACATGGAGATGTCAAACTAATAATGTGGGCACATGTGAGACATGTAGGCTAGACTGTCTCGACATGAGAAAGTCTCTATTCATGTCATGTACATTATGTCCTTAGACCTAAGATTGTGGTATGTACTCAAGATGTGAAACGGCCTACTTAGGGACTATCAAACACTACTCCGTAACTGGGTAGTTATAAAGGTGGTCTTCGGATGGTCGAAAAGCATGCTATGAAACATAGGCAATCAAGATGGAATTTGCCCCTCTCTACGCGAGAGAGATATCACTGAATCACTCAAGTGATTGGATCAACAAATGCATGGCCGTGCTTGGGTTAAGTGTTAACCCATGAGTTGAACCATATATCGAGTGGCAACGGGAATAACTTGTATGTGGTCATAGTGGTTCGTCTGATATGATCTTTGCGTGCACATAGGAGTTGTCACGCCTTGCTAGAGGCGCTGTTAACTACTGGGTGAGTAGGAGTACTCGGTCCATGTCAATGTGTGCGTGAACCCATAGGGTCGCACGCTTAAGGGGCTGGAAGCCTAATTCGGGTTGGACCCAAATTAGATAAGGCTTAGGGTTACTAATGGGCCTCCAACTCGTGAGCTCATTAGGGATGCCTATATAAGCAAGGGGTAGGGGCGTGGTCAGGGTTACACACACCTTTGGCAGCCGCCGTCGCCCTCCCCACACTTGCGCCTTCTGCTCCTCGCGGACCTAGCAGTCCGGAGGCGCATCGCTTCTTCCCTGCATGTGTGGGATTCCTCAGAGGTGCTGCATCTGGAGCACTGGGATGAACCACACGAGGGGACTGAGGTGATGGATGACCACGCAACTGTACTGCCTGCTGTGACACATACGGCTACATTGAGTCGTCAGTCATCTTCCGCTGCACCTGCGCATCTAGTGGTAATCCCGTAACCTGTAACTAGCAGTAGATCCTGGTTTATGAGGTCGAAAAGTTTTTTTTCTGGCTACTGTAGCACCCTCATAACTCTTCAGTCAAACCTACCTTTTACCGCCCATTCCCAAAGAAGCGTCATTTCGTACGGACCACTATTTCACCGTACGAGACACTGTGCCCCGTCGGGCGCCCCCTTGAATTGCTGAAGTCAACATCCGTACCATATTTCCTAAAATTCGTCCTTATCCACTCGGCCTCGGCTCGCTCGATCACCCCTCAACTTGGGCTCTCGGCGGTCTCAGTCAGTGATCCGACCACTCTCGCACGCCATCTGCAGCAAGCCGTACGTCCACCACAGAAGCACACTTCTTTCACCGCATCCTTGAGGCGTGCCAGTGCCATCATCAGGACCGGTGAATCACCGACATCTCCGTGACCAGTCAAGAGGGAGAATCTCATCATGAAGCTCGTCGTTACAGGGCTCGGCATCATCCCATCACATACCTCTACAGTGGCTATGACATGATTGACATCACTCCTTGACGTCATTGGTTACGATCACCCTACCAAGGGCAGTGCCATTAGGGTTTCCTGTACGCCCATGCCCCCTCCTTAGCCTATAAAAGGGGGGGCGCTGGGCTAGCTGTAAGAAGGGAGGAGGGAGAGAACTCATTCAAACTCACTCAGTCAAACCACGCAAGGCATAGGGCTAGCGCTCCTAGACTCGGGCCTTGTTTCCCACCTCTTCTCATACACACTCGCTTGTATCTCCGCTGTACATGCACTTTGGTGCAAGATAATACAACATCCCCTCCCTCGTTGGACGTAGGGCCTTCTTTGCCTGAACCAAGATAAATCCTTGTGTTCTTCTTGCATCACCATCTGGATTAGGGAGCACGCAGCACATAGTTACTCGTTGGTGCTAGGTCCCCGGGGTCAGGACACCGACAGTTGGCGCACCAGATAGGGGGCTTCTGCGTGTCACTAGTGTTTCCCGCCATTTTTTGGATGGCAGACTCCGTACCTTCTCTTCCGTTCGCTACAGTGATATGGTTCAGGAGCTTGGAGTTCATGTCACTAGGCTGCGGCCAAGACATGGTCCAGCTCTCGATCAAAGATCTGAGCAGAGGCAGTCCCGGGTCCCTGCAACGGGCCCCTCGCCAGTCTCGTCACCATGCTTCCGCGCCTAGGAGGAGGTGTGGCCGGTGCAACCACCATTGCTGCTTCGAGCCGACATCCACCTCGGCTTCCTCGCTCCCGGCTGAGGATGCAGGGTCCCTGGTTGGGAACCTAGCAGACCTACGCCTGGGATCGGAGGAGTTGGGAGGTCTCGGTGGCAACCCCGACTTCATTTTCACAATACGCTCGCCGAAGGGACCGGGTGCGGTCTCCCCAGTAGGCGCGGCTCCAGCACCACCTGACTTGCTACCTCATGGGCTGTTCGCGGTTGGCCGCCCGTTCCCATTCGGCTTGGGCAGCACCGCCAGGACGTACTCCACCGCTGTACGCTCCAGTCTTGGTGCTTACGAAGACTGTCCTGGGCACCTCCTGCGTGCCACTCTGGATTTGGGGACACCCATGCTGGTCCCAGAGTGCCCGGGGCCGTTGAGGGTCCCCAACCCAAGACACTACACCCTTGGTACGCTCCGACGATAGCTGGAGGAGGAGCGGCGCAGGAAGTTCCCCATCTTCTACTCTGGTAGCCCTGACTCTGACTTCGACAACTATGACCCCACGAGCGAGTGCTTCCACATTGACGGAGCCGTCACGTCGAGCAGCAACACCGTTGACCCCACGGCCACGGCTGCAGCTGTGGCCACAGCGGGAGGCGCCCTCGTCGTGGCAGATCGGGAGGAACAGCCACCGGCTGCGCCAAACGACACGTGGTTGCCCCAGGATGCTCAGGACGCCCAGCTCGCGCAAGTCCGGGAAATGCGAGCCAAGATCAACGAGGACCGGGAGCGTCTATGCCAGCTCGAGCGGATCCTTGAGCAGGAGCACGGACATCCGCCCGATGAAAGGGCTCGAGCGAGAGCCCAAGAAGTCCATCGGTAGATCGTCGGGGGGGGGGTGCGGTTGAGCGCCCCATCTTCAATTGTGCTGGCCAGAACGTCGTCGCGGAAACCATGCTTCTCTGCAACATGCCGGCCCCCTCGAACCCTAAAGCCCATCACATCTTACAGGAAGTTCAGGGCCTCCTTGAGGTAGCTGCTACATAGTAGACTAAAAGCTCGACCTCGAGATGTCGAGGGGCGGTCTCAGAGCAACCCCCTGAACCCTCCTCACATGAGAGGGGGGCTCAGTCCATCAAGCGGATGCCCCCAACCAAAGAAGGCGGTCCCTATCTGTGAGCGCATCCACGACAACCGCGAGCCTCGAGACGCACGCCATGACATCAATGAGAACCACAGACGCAAGAGCATTGATGCTGAGGCACGAGGCTACAATCCACACAGGGGTGGGTGTTACAATAGCGATGAAAACCGAGACCGATCCCCCGAGCCACCGAGCCCTCGAGTCTTCAGCAGGACAATTCGGAGGACGCCACTGCCGAATCCCTTCCATGCCCCCATGAGCCTCATCAAGTACAATGGTGAGACCAAGCTTGAGTGATGGCTAGCTGACTTCTGGTTGGCATGCCAATTGGGCAAGGCGCGCAACAACCATGCCATCATCTGGCAACTCCCCCTATTCCTATCGGACATCGCTCGAAGGTGGCTTCAGGAGCTTCCCCCCATTAGATCCATGACTAGACCGACCTGATCAGGGTGTTTGAGGGGAACTTCAAGGAACCTACGTGTGCCTCGATAACAAGTGGGACCTCCAGAGCTGCAAACAGAGGCCCGGGGAGTCTCTCTATGATTTCGCTTGGCGCTTATCCAAGCAACGCACCAAGCTTCCCTATATCCTCGACGATGATGTGATCCTAGCATTCATTGTCGGGACCACTTACAAGGAGCTGGTACGGGAGCTGGGGCGCAACCCCCCAAGACCACCGATGAATTGATGGACATCGTAGCCAATTACGCCATCGATGAGGAGGCTGTTGGCGCCTTCTTCGACGGCGACCAGGGCAAGGGGGAGGCCAAGCAAGGCGATCCTGAAAGCTTGAATTGGGGTGCCCAGAGGAGCAACAAAAAGAAGAAGAAAAACTAGCAGGGCAAGTGCGAGGCCGTCCCCAATGATCTCATGGCTGCTGTTGAGCGCAAGAAGCCTCGAGGCCCTCCCGAGAAGGGCCTCTTCCACAAAATGCTAAAGAAGCTGTGCCCCTATCACAAGGGGCCTGCCAACCACAACCTCGAGGACTGCTGAATGCTCAGGAAGTACTTTGAGAGTTTGGGCCTCGAGAAGGACGACAAGGAGGATCCCAAGAACAAGGGCGGCGACAGGGAGGACGGCTACCCCGACATTTATGACTGCTACATGATCTACGGGGGGTCCTTGACTCGGCTCTCCCCACGCCAGCATAAGAGGGAGCATCGAGAGGTCTTCTCTGTGCAGGTTGTGACTCCCCACTACCTTGACTAGTCCGATACGGCCATCATATTCGACTGTGATGAGCACCCAGACCACGTCCCCGAGCCAGGGGTGTACCCGCCCGTCGTCGACCCTATCATCGTCAATACCCGCCTCTCCAAGGTACTCATGGACGGAGGTAGCAGCCTCAATGTCATTTACGCAGAGACCCTCGACCTCCTAGGAATCCCAAGGATGAAACTCCAACCTAGCATCAGGGGCTTCCACGGAGTTGTACCGGGGAAGAAGGCTCTTCCCATCGGCCGCATCGATCTACCCGTCTGCTTCGAAACTTCTGCCAACTTCAGGAAGGAGATGCTCACCTTCGAGGTGGTCGGGTTCCACGACACGTACCACGCCATCATTGGCCAACCTGGCTATGCCAAGTTCATGGTGGTCCCCAACTACACCTACCTCAAGCTCAAGATGCCAGGACCCAAAGGCGTCATCACCGTCGGCCCCTCCTTCGAGCATGCATATGACTGCGACGTCGAGTGCGTCGAGAATGAGAAGGCCGTCGAGGAGTCCGCGATGCTGACGACAACCCTCGAGGGTCTCGCTGCTGAGGCCCCCGACCCCAAGCACCATGCCGGTAGCTTCGAGCCAGTAGAAGACACCAAGAATGTCCTCCTCGACCCCAGCATCTCCGACGAGAAGGCGCTGACGATCAGCGCTACCCTCAATGACAAATAGGAAGCAGTGCTCATCGATTTTCTTCGTGCAAATGCCGATATGTTTGCATGGAGTCCCTCGGATATGTCGGGTATACCGAGGGAAGTCGCCGAGCATGCCTTGGAGATCTGAGCCAGGTCCATGCCGGTGAAGCAACGCTTGCACCGCTTCAACGAGGAGAAGCGCAAGATCATCGGGGAGGAAGTCAACAAGCTTTTGGTGGTCGGTTCATCAAGGAGGTTCATCATCCTGAGTGGTTAGCTAATCTTGTACTAATTAATAAAAAGAATGGGAAATATAGGATGTGTGTAGACTATACCAGTTTGAATAAAGCATGTCCTAAAGTTCCTTTTTCTTTACCACGTATTGATCAAATCATTGATTCTACTGCGGGATGTGAAACTTTTTCTTTTCTCGATGCTTATTCCGGCTACTACCAAATCAAGATGAAGGAGTTCAACCAGCTCGTGACTTCCTTTATCACCCCTTTTGGCATGTACTGCTATGTCACCATGCCCTTCGGCCTTCAAAACACCGGGGCAATGTACCAACAATGCATGCTTCATGTTTTTGATAAACACATATGGTTGATGGTTGAGGCCTACGTCGATGACATCGTGGTCAAGTCCAAGAAAGCTGACAGGGCAAAGAACATCAAGCTCAACCCAGAGAAGTGTGTCTTCGGTGTCCTTCGAGGCATGCTCTTAGGGTTCATAATATCTCGGCATGGCATTGAGGCTAACCCTGAGAAGGTCTCAGAAATCATCAGGATGGCCCCAATCAGAGATCTCAAGGGCATTCAGAAGGTCACGGGCTGCCTCGTAGCCCTCAGTCACTTCATCTCGTGTCTCAGGGAGAAAGCACTGCCTCTATACCACCTCTTGAAGAAATCAGAGCCCATTTCGCCTGGACACTCAAGGCTGAGGAGGCCCTCACCAAGCTTAAAGCCATGCTGACCTCGCCTCTGGTCCTCGTACCCCCAACCCAGCCAAGCCCCTCTTGCTTTATGTCGACGCGACCACCCAGGTGGTCAGTGCGGCCATAGTGGTTGAGAGGGCAGAAGAAAGGCACGCATTGCCCGTCCAGCGGCCTGTGTACTTCATCAACGAGGTACTCTCAGAGACAAAAATCTGCTACCTGTAGATCCAAAAGCTACTCTACACCATCGTCCTCACACGACGCAAGCTCCAACACTACTTCCTCGGCCACCAGGCAACTGTGGTCTCGTCTTTCCTCCTCGGGGAGATAGTCTAGAACCGGGAAGCCACGGGGGGAATTGCCAAATGGGTGGTTGAGCTGATGGGCGAGGCCCTCACTTATGCACCACGGAAGGCCATCAAGTCCTAGGTGTTAGCAGACTTCATCGCTGAATGGACCGATACTCAACTTCCCCCAGCACAGATTCAAGCAGAGCTATGGACGATGTACTTCGACGGGTCATTGATGAAGACCAGAGTAGGAGCGGGCTTGCTCTTCATTTCATCTCACAGGGTCCACGTGCGCTATGTCACTCGGCTCCACTTCCCCGCCTCCAACAATGTTGCTAAGTACGAAGCCCTTGTCAACGGCTTATGCATCACCATCGAGCTCGGGGTTCGACACCTCAACGTACAGGGTGACTCACAACTCATCATCGACCAAGTCATGAAGGCCTCAAGTTGCTATGACCCCAAGACGGAGGCCTTCTGCAAGGAGGTTTGCTGGCTAGAAGACAAGTTCTACAGCCTCGAGCTCAACCACATCGCCCATAGATACAATGAGGCCACGGACGAGCTAGCCAAGATCGCATTGGCTTGAGGTACCATCCCAACCTAATGTTTTCTCGAAAGACCTGTACGAGCCCTCGATCGATCTAGGCGCAGGGGAAGGAGCTGCAACACTGGCAGTCGACCCTCCTCCTCCCACTGAGGCCCCCTTGACCAGGGCCAAGGTCATGGTGATTGAGGGGTCGCCTCCTCCGCCAATCCCCGATCTGGACTGGCGGCACCCCCTTTCTCGAATGCCTAATTCGAGGGTAGCTCCCAAAGGATCGGACTAAGGCCCGACGCATCACTCGACGAGTCAAGGCCTACGTCCTCTACGACGACAATGAGGAGCTTTATCGACGGAGCCCCACCGGGGTCCTTCAGCGCTGCATCACTATCGAGGAGGGAAGGAAGCTGCTCAAGGACCTACACTTGGGGGCTTGCGGTCACCACGCTGCTCCAAGGACCCTTGCTGGAAACACCTTCAGGCAAGGCTTTTATTGGCTGACCGCAGTCTCCGATGCCATCAGCCTAGTCCACTTATGCGAGGTGTGCCAATTCTACGCCAAGCAAACACACCTCCCCGCTCACGCTCTACAGATGATCCCATCACGTGGCCCTTTGCCGTGTGGGGGCTCGATCTCGTCGGACCCCTAAAGAAGACAACCGGGGGCTACACTCACCTGCTCGTAGCCATCGATAAGTTCACCAAGTGGATCAAGGCTCGGCCCATCACCAACATTCGGTCCGAACAGGCGGTTCTATTCTTCACTGACATCATCCACTGCTTCGGGGTCCCCAACGTCATCATCACCAACAACGGCACACAGTTCACCAGCAAGAAGTTCCTGGACTTCTATGACCATCATCACATCCGTGTGAATTGGTCCATGGTCGCCCACCCTCGAACTAATGGCCAGGTCAAGCATGCCAACGGCATGATCCTCCAGGGGCTCAAGCCAAGGATCTTTAATCGCCTCAAGAAGTATGGGAAGAAGTGGGTCGCCGAGCTACCCTTGATCTTGTGGAGCCTAAGGATGATGCCTAGCCAAGCCATAGGGTTTACCCTGTTCTTCATGGTCTATGAGTCCGAGGCCGTCCTCCCCACGGATTTTGAATACGAGTCCCCTCGACTAAAGGCCTACAACGAACAAACAAATAAGGAAGCACTCACAAACGCCATCGACCAACTCGAGGAGGCTCGAGACGTGGCTCTCCTCAACTCCACAAGATACCAGCAGAAGCTCTGACGCTACCACGACAAGCACGTGCGCAAGCGGGATCTTCAGGTCGACGACCTCGTCCTCCGTCGACGGCAGAGCAACAATGGTCGCCACAAGCTAACACCACCATGCGAAGGCCCCTTCATCATGGCTGAGGTGTTAAATCCTGGAACCTACAAGCTATCCAATGGAAAGGGCGAGACATTCACCAATGCATGGACATTAAACAACTATGTCGCTTTTACCCTTAGGGCCTCGAGGCCTTGTACATTTTCAATATCATGAACAAATAAGAAGTACTTTCGTTTACAAGTTCAACTTTTTGTTCATATGCTTATGGTAGCCTCGACTCTGCTCCATCAGAGCCGAGCCTTCCTTGGCGGTTATAAGGGGGGAACCCCCTAAGTTCCTAAAAAACTCGCATGTTTTTTTCAAAACTCAAACATCCTATTCTTTCTACACCTCGATGCTTGCTGTCACTCAGTTGAAAATGCCATGCAACGCCCCGAGGGGTCAAGGGACGTTGAGCTGCAAGACCACCCTCGCCCCTAGGCTACGGTACCTCCACTCATTCCCTCCCTCGAGGGGCAAGCATACACACCAAAAACTTTGTGAACAACCAACTCATGCAAAGCAAGAAATAGAACATTGAACATAAAACATATGCAAAATAAGATATATACATGCATTATGTTTTCAATGCCCCAGGGCCACACCGTCATAGTTCACAAAATACTAACTATTACACGGGCCACTTGCCCAGATTTGGCTCACAGGCCCTCTTCCTCATCAACGTTGGGAGGGACGACCTCGGGCTCGAAGAGCTTCGCCAACTCACCGCCGGCACCTCGGCCGCCTCGATCAAGGCCAGATGCGTCTCACGATTCTCGTCCTTAGTCTTGTTGGGGTTGGAGATGAAGCCTTGGGAGAGGATCTCCATGTCATACATGAAGCCTGGGCAGACGACCGCCATCACCCTCTTCACACCATGATGGAGCGTGTCGCAAATCTGCTCCCACACGGCATGGTCGAGGACATACATCCACTAGAGATATGGGTCCCCATGCATGTCACCCTCAACCTCCGCCTCAGGGTCGACCCCAGACCATCGCAGATCGAGTCAATGGCTCCTCGGAGCTTATCAGTCAGCGTCGCCTTGCCCAGTAGAGGTCTTGGAGTGCCTTGGCATATTTTTGGGATTGGAGCCTCTGTTCATCGAGGTCCGAAATATAAGACAGGGGTCAGCCACGACAAGCAGGACGGCAAAAGAAAAATTCAAAAGCTAGAGAAGAAGACTCACCAGTGACATGGGTATCAAGGGCCGTGTATCCGTCCTTTAGCTCGGTGTACTCCTTCTTGGCCACCTCTAGGGCGCGGACTACCTCCGTCTTCTCCACCCTCAGGTCCTCGATCACCTTGCCAGCCAACACGATGGCCTCCTCCTTCTTCTGGTGGGTTTCCTTCAGCGTGGCAGCCTCGACGGACAAGGCCTAGGCGCGGCGCTGCACCTGCCCGATTGTGATGTTGAGGGAGTCGCCTGATGGGAAGCTTCGATGAAGGTCGCCTCGAGATCCTTGATGCATGATGCGGACACCTCGAGCTCCCCCTCAAGCGTATTGACATGGCCTCTCGCTTGGGAGAGACCCTCGAGGGCCTTTCGTGCCTCTTCCTGGGCCTTGGTGGTGTTGTCCTTGGCCTTGGCCTCTACTTCCTTGGCCTGGGTCGCCTCCCCTCGACCTGCAACAACGTCTTCCTTAGCCTTCACCACTTCCTCCTAGGGCTTGGCCGTGTCTTCCCATCGCCTTCTTTGCCACGGCCCGGCAGCCTCGACTACCGCTTGCAGCACGGGAACCTGCTCCCACCCACCCCTCGTCAGGTGGATGAATTGGGATTTGATTTGGGAGCGCCCCCTCAGGTCCTGGGAACAAAAGGGCACAAAAAAAGGATGTCAGATAAGAAAGCAAATTGACCCCCACACCACGAAGGGAAATTACATACCTGGAAGCATCTTGCCAAGTCCTCGAAGACGACATCGACCGCCAAACACAGGGTGTGCTGCATCCAGACATGAAACTCCTTGATGTGCTCCCATCTCTCAACCTTCGCCAGATCGTTCATCTCGAACATGGGCGCATCGGGATTCATCGGGTCCTGGAGTTGAAGAGCCTCCCGGCCCCAGTGAGGAAGGTCCTTCTCGATCCGCTCCTGCACGGATGCCATGATGCCGTCCCCCATCTCAACCAAACCACCGTGACGAATCACTCGATCGGCCAGAGTGGGGAATGGCGCCTCAGCCTCTTCCCAAAACCCCCGATGACCCGGCCTCCCCCATCTTCTACTTCCCTTTGGCAAAGAGGCCGGGGCTATACAAGCTATGGTCGTACAAACGTCCTCAACCGCCAGCTCAGCTGGAGGGCTCAAGGCCGGCAATTCTAGCCGCTTGTTCTCTTGACCTGCACTTAGCGAGGCTTCCTCGGTTGGCCTAAGGCCGGCATCCCCAGTCACCTATTGCCTTCTTGCCTCGCGTTCACTGGGGCCCCTTTTTTCTCCCTCTCCTGCTGCTGTGGCGGCGAGGTCGAGGCCGATGCCTCTTCCTGTGACTGCGGTGGTGGGCTCGAGCCTGCCGGCGCCTCCTGCCGCAAAGAGCGCGGCAGACTTGAGGACGTCGCACCCTCCTGTTGCTGTTGCGGCGACTTCGGTGGCTGCCGTTGTTGCTGCTGCTTCTGCCGCTCTGACTGGCTCGAGGCCAGCCGCTCATCCTCCTGCTGCTTCTGCGGCCTCATGCAGTCCCCGCGGCCACGGTGACCACGGCTACTGCTGAGAAAGCTCCACTATCTCCTCCCCGTCATGGACGATGGACTCGGCCCCCTCATCCTCGATGGTGATCAGGGCCCCCTCCGTCGACCCCGACGTGAGGTCAGCAATGGTCCTCCCGAGTCCCGCGTTGCCGGGGGGTACCTCGACCCGCTCCTGGTTTTGAGCGGCGTCGTCAGCCGTCGTGTCTCCTGGGGTACTCGAGACTGCGATGGAAGCGGCACCCATCAGTTTGCCCTGAGCCATGGCAGCCCATGCTTTAGCAACCCAGGCAGCTAGTGTCGCCGACTGGGACGCCGAAGCAGCACCTGGCATTGATGCTGTCATCTTCACCGCGGCGTTGATCTTCAACCGCTTGGCGGGGGAGGGAGTCGCCGTCTTAGGCGCGCACTTGACCCTGAAACATGCACGAGTGGGAGACATTGAGGATCCCATAAAATGTTAAAAAAGGGAAAGGAAGCCACAAGGCACTGAAAACTTACCCCACCGGGATGAGGGGCGCACTCCTGGCCGCCTTCGAACTACTCAGGGGCTTCCGAACCCCCCCTCCTCAATGGACCCTTGTCGGATCCAGAGCCGCTTGGGACCACGGCCGGTGACGTTCCCGGCGCCCTTTGCTCCTTCAAGGATGATTGACCTCAGGTCCACGCGCCATGAGTCAAAGTTCTGGTACAGGGTAGCGACGTGCTTGACTTGCCCCATGACGAAGACGGTGGAGTTACCCCGCGCGTACGCCGCGATGTCGACCCCCCTTGGCTCGAGGGGTCAGTCGTCCTCTCCTCCCTAGGCAACTCCGGGGCCCTCGCCTCTTGGCCCTCGACGGGCGCCAAGGCCACCCTCGAGGCCTGAGAAGATGACCCCGCCCCGACAGTTCCATACGTAAAGGAGGCGTTAGCTCGGGCCATACGGGGCACCAAAGCATCGAGACGTGCCTGCACCCCTTCATCATCACTACCCTCGTCCTCCTCCTCTTCTTCTGAGGGAGACTCTTCCTTAGGAAGCCCCTCACGTCTCTGCTTTGCCCAACATTGATCACGCGCTAGGCGCTTGGGGCTCTGTTTCTTCTTCTTCTTCTCCTCATCCTTGCTCTTCTTCTGCTGCTGGGCAGTGAAGCGTCTCACCTGGCGACCGGGATCATCTTCCTTGACCGGGGGGCATCGACACCCTGAAGTCTATGATCCCCTGCACATAAACCCAGGACAGAGGACATGAGGATGAGGTAAAAAAGAAAGGAACTCGAAGGCAACAGAACCAAAACACTCACCAGCTGGATGTGGCCATCATCCAGCTGCATCAGGATGCTATTCATGTCCTCCAGAGCGAAGCCGCCAGTGACCGCCCCCTCACCCGCCTCACAACCTCCTCGGGAGGAAGTGCCTCAGTTGACATCTGGCACCCCTCGAGCGGCTCCCCGGGCACCATTTGGTCCAAGCGCAGCGGGCGCCGCATCAGCGGGACGACTCTCCGGCTATGGAACGCCGAGACGACTATCCCGGCATTTAACCTCTGCTCATGCAGAGTCCTCAGCGCATCGAGGAGGGGGTTCAACCTCGCCTGGAGATCCCTCGCTATGCCATGTGGGTAGTGCTCCGGGTGCACCACGATGGTGTGTTCGGTGTAATGCGATAGCCATCTATCGTCGTTCCAGAGGTAGAACCACCAGGTGTGCCATCCACTGTGGTTGGATATCAACCCCGTCAGGATGTACAGCTCTGCCTGCTTCAATGCCAAGTTATAGTAGCCAGCACAAACGATGCTCATCCTCCCCCGCGACACCAGCTTGGTGAAGAACTCCCCCTTGAAGAGATGGAGCCACAATTCCTAATGCGGCTCAATCCCCAGGTATCCATCGTAGACGGCTGCTAAGATTGCCGCGTTGGAGATGGCGTTGGGGGAGAAGTGCTGGAGCTTTACCTCGTAGTGGTTGGTCAGTGCCCGCATGAACCAAATCAGTGGCGATCCGAGACCCACCCGGTGATACTTGATGAAACTCACCACGTATCCCTCCGGTGGATTCGGCTCTAGGTCCTCCCTCAGCGGCACCATCCACTCCGGCTGATCATCTGAGACGGCGGGGCGAAGAAGCCCGTCATCCACTAGCTCCTCGAGCTCCCACTCCATCACAACCAATGGGAGCCAATCCTCTAGAGGAAGAAGCTCTGGCGCCATGGCGACAGCACGGACCTACTCGACGGATGGACGGGAGGGAAGATTCCCAATCTCCCTCTCTTTCTCTCTTGCGCTAATGAACAGGGCGACTCTGCTCTCCGGTGGCAGTGGTGACAAAAGTAGAAAGGCAAGATGGGGAATGGACGAAACCCTACCCCCCTCCCCGAATTTATAGGCAGGCGAAAGAGCAACGGGCAAATTCGACCGGGAGGCAAGTCAATCTCTCACATTTATTGCACCTACCTAATCACTCCCTCGACTCCCGGGAGCAGGAACATGCATTGACCGCACGGGTTCTAGCCGTTGCATGGGCCCACCATGACCACGCCGCTCCAACTTTCGCCTAAAAAGACACGCCCGATGAACGAGAGAAATCATCCACGAACGAAGCCTTCCATGAGAAGAAAAAACAGGCCCGGGCCCCATGAAAAATCTCGAGGGAGCAGAGGCTGGCCCTCGGTCAGGATTTGATAGCCTCCCTTGAGTACTTGAGTCAGGGATGACCGAGGTGGAGCTGACACAATTCCCTTGCTCAAGAACGAACTCTTGAGGCCCCCTTAGACATTTTCAAGGCAAAATGAAAGGACAATTATGGAATCCCCTCGGAGGGAGGCATCGAGCCACTGAACCCTATCGAACAAGATCAGGATCTATATGCCCATTTGTTTGCTTCAATAAGAGTGCAACCGTGGCCACCAGTTGACCACTATCGAATGGGGCATGAGCTCTTGCTTGAATTTTTTGATAACAGCTCACCCAAGGACGTCAGAGCTCGCCCAAATGAGGGTAGCATGACACTTCTCACCCCTCCTCCCAATGAAAGCGAGGGTCAAAAGAAAAATATGGGCTTGTTCCTGATCGACATTGATGAAAGAGGCTCGGGGGCTCACTCACAACCGGGTTGCCTCGATGAAAGAGGAACCAACACCGGGGTGCTTGACTATGCTTCACACCCCATGACGAAAAGGGGTCGAACACGCTCAGGGTCTCGATCGCATAAGTACCCCTCGACAACATGTCTAGTAGGTCCTCTGAGGATGAAGCGTCAGTGCTACGACCCTAGTTCATAAGTGCTCAGCCCTCGAACAGGAACTACCTCACCCGACCGCCATGAGAAGGCCTCCACGAAAGAAGCTCATACCCATCCTGGGGCTCGACCACTTGAGCACCCCTTGACAAGAAAGGCATAAATCCCTTAGGGAAGTATTCTACTCCTCCGAGGCCTCGGGGGTTACCCCCAAAGGGTACGCTCGCGCACACCCTTCAGAGAATGATAGATGCTATGACTCTATTTCATGATGTTGGGAATATGCCCTAGAGCTAATCATGTAGATGATGATATTCTGATTGTATCCATGATTAATAATGTGTTCATTGAATATCCATTATAGACAACTTGTATTGATTGGCGATTATGTGAATTGTTTGTGGAACTCAATTACTTGAATGGTTATTCTAAAGTGTCCCTGGTCGGCGTTCTAGTGAGAACACACTTGAATATTAGACCAGCACATGTATTAGTTGATGGCTATGTTTCACAAGTCATGGACATGGAGATGTCAAACTAATAATGTGGGCACATGTGAGACATGTAGGCTGGATTGTCCCGACATGAGAAAGTCTCTATTCATGTCATGTACGTTAGGTCCTTCGACCTAAGATTGTGGTATGTACTCAAGATGTGAAACGGCCTACTTAGGGACTATCAAACACTGCTCCTTAACTGGGTAGTTATAAAGGTGGTCTTCGGGTGGTCGAGAAGCATCCTATGAGACATAGAAAATCAAGACGAAATTTGCCCCCCCTACGCGAGAGAGATATCACTAGATCACTCAAGTGATTGGATCAACAAATGCATGGTCGTGCTTGGGTTAAGTGTTAACCCACGAGTTGAACCATATATCGAGTGGCAAAGGGAATAACTTGTATGTGGTCGTAGTGGTTCATCTGATATGATCTTTGCATGCACATAGGAGTTGTCATGCCTTGCTAGAGGCCGTTGTCAACTATAAGGCGAGTAGGAGTACTCGGCCCATGTCAATGTGTGCGTGAACCCATAGGGTCGCACGCTTAAGGGGCTGGAAGCCTAATTCAGGTTGGACCCGAATTAGACAAGGCTTAGGGTTACTAATGGGCCTCCAACTCATGAGCTCATTAGGGATGCCTATATAAGCAAGGGGAAGGGGTGCGGCCAGGAGGTTACACGCCTTGAACAGCCGCCGTCGCCCTCCCCACGCTCGCGCCTTCTGCTCCTCGTGGACCTAGCAGTCCGGAGGCGCATCATTTCTTCCCTGCATGTGTGGGATTCCTCGGAGGTGCTGCATCTAGAGCACTGGGATGAACCACGTGAGGGGGTTGATGTGACAGACGACCACGCAACTGCACTGCCTGCTGTGATGCGTATGACTACATTGAGTCGTCTTCCGCTGCACCTGCGCGTCTAGTGGTAATCCCATAACCTGTAACTAGCAGTAGATCCTGGTTTATGAGGTAGAAAAGTTTTGTTTTCTGGCTAGCATAGCACCCTCATAACCCTACAAGATGGTCCCCGGTGCATCGCTCGAGGGGTGGTAGATGTCGGCCAAGGCACTGTCCCTCGAGGACATCGCGAGCTGCGTGAGGGGAGTGGTCACTGGCGCCTTCGCATTAGAGGATGTGAACAACATTTTGATGCCGCCCGACGACGGTCACATCCATCTGGTGAGTATGTCGTAACATCGCCCTCAAATTCCTTTATTCCTCGACTCATCCCATGTTCTCTGTCGTGGGCTTATGTACAGGGGGCCATAAATTTCAGGGTGTCGATGCCCTCGGTCAAAGAGGATGACCCCGATCGCCAGGTGAGACATTTCATTGCCCAACAATAGAAGAAGAGTAAGGATCAAGAGAAGAAGGAGTAGAAGAAGAAGAGCGTCGAGCTCCTGGCGTGTGAGCAGCACCAGGCGAAGCAGAGGCTCGAGGGTGTTCCTAAGGAGGAATCTCCCTCAGAAGAGGAGGACGTGGAGGAAGATGAGGGTAGTGATGACGAAGGGGTGCAGGCACGTCTCCACGCCTTGGTGCCCCGTATGGCCTGAGCTGACACCCACTTCATGCAGGAAAGGGTCGAGGCAGGGTCATCTTCTCAAGCCCCAAGGGCGGCCTCGGTGCCTGTCGAAGGTCAGGAGACGAGGGCCTCGGAGCAGCCCCGGGAGCAGAGGACGAGTGACCCCTCGACTCGGGGGAGGTCATCGTCACGTCGCACGCCCAGTGGGACGTCGCCGGCCCCTTCACAGGGCGGGTCCAACTCGCCACCACCTCAGACCAGGTCCTCGACGCTCAGTGCGCGGATCCAGGGCCAGTCGGCCTCGGAGAAGCAAGGGACGCCGAGGATGTCATTGGCAGTGGCTCTGAGCGACTCTGGTTCCGGCAATGGCCCATCGAAGAAGGGGGCTCAAAATCTCCCGAGCGGTTTGAAGGTGGGCAGGAGGGCACCCCTCATCCCCATGGGGTAAGCTTTTGGCATCTTGGGGCTTTCTTTCCCTTTTTTGACTTTTTAGGGGTTCTTAGCGTCTCTTGCTCGTGTGTGATCCAGGGTCAAGCGCGTGCCAGTGACGGTGGCCCCCTCCCCCGCCAAGCGGCTCAAGATCGAGGCCATGATGAGGGTGGAGACCTCAACACCAGGTGCTACTTCGAATGTCCCGGGTGGCAGCGGTGGCTATCTGGGTTGTGAAGGCCTGCGCCGCTATGACTCTAGGTAGGCTGACGGGTGCTGCTTCCGTTGTAGGCTCGAGTTCCTTGGGGACCATGGTGGGGAGGGACGCAGCCCAAAGCCAGGAGTAGACCGACGTGTCCTCTGGCATCGCTAGGCTCGAGGACACAGCCTGCGGCCAGGAGCCGGGGTCGACAGAGGAGCCCCTGATCACCATCGAGGATGAGGGGGTGGATGCCTCTGCCCGTGATGCGGAGGAGATGGCGGAGATCCTTCAGCAGCAGTTGTGGCCAACATGGCTACAAGGGCTGCACGAGCTGGAGGAGCGGCAGAAGTAGGAGTGGCTATAGAAGCAGTAGGATGGTGAGCAGCAGGCGTCGGGCCAGCCGTAATAGCAGCAGCATCAGCAGCGAGAAGGATAGGAGACGACGCCTTCGGCCCTGCCGCAGCGGTAGGAGGAGGCGTCGATCATAGTCTCGCCTCCGCTACTACAGCAGGAGGAGCCAGCTGCCTCGAGCCTGCCGTAGCATGGACACGTGGGTGATCTCACAGCTCAACAGCCCTTTGAGCCTTGTGGTGCCCTCGCGGCCTTGTCGACTATGTAAAAGATTTTCAAAAAATGCAAGATTTTTTTGGGATGCAGAGGGTTCCCCCTTCCAACCCCCAGCTCGACTCTATGAGGGCAGGGTCGAGCCCACCTATTTTTCATGAAATGTATTCTTTATTCATGAATTGAGAATATGTACAAAGCCTCGAGGCTCTAAAGGCAAGAGTGATGTAGCTGTTCGATGTTCCAGGTGTTGGTGAAGGTCCATGGTGGCTCGTAGGAGGTGCCCCGGGGGATCCTCGTACACGCTCATGTTGGTGCTCGTCATAGAGGAGTACGTCTTGGTGGAGTTGTTTAGGCCAAATGGGATTGGGCGATGGGCCTCGAACAACCCATGTGGGAGCAGGTTGGATGGCGTTGGATCCGCACCCACAGAAGAGACCTTACCCGATCCCCTCGGCTAGCGCATGGCAAAGTTAAACATCAGGGCATCGTGGTGTCCTTCAGGCCCATCCTCCGCAACCAAACATAGGTTAGACAGGCCCTCTATGAGGACACCCGCATCACTGGGAGGCTGCGAGGTAGCCACACTGGACACTGCTTCGCCCGCAAGGTGGTGACGATGATTGCACCGATCGCGCCTCCTCCTGGCCGTCGATGCATGACGAGAGCGGTGGGACTAGCGCGTGGCCCCTCTTGGTTGAGGGAGCCTGTGATGCCTATTATCTGGGTTCCTGGGTGGGAGCAGGACCATGTCAAGGCCATGGACAAGTGACAAGAACTCCAGACTCCCAAACCAGATCACCGTGGCGAATGGTCGCGGCGGAACGAAGCCTGCCATCCGGAAAAATGGCGGGAAGCGGTTGTGACATGCAGATTCCCCTACCTGGTGTGCCAATTGTTGATGTTCAGACCTAAGGGGGCCCTAAGCCGATGAGTAAATGTGTACTGCATGCTTCCTAATCGAATGGTGATACAAGAAGAACACACGATTTTTATCCTTGTTCGGGCAAAGAAGACCCTACGTCCAGCGGGGGAGGAGAGGTTGTATTATCTTGCACCGAAGTGCTTGTACAAGGGGGATACAAGTGAGGGTATACGAAGAGGAGTGGAGAACAAGGCCTAAGTCTAGGAGCACTAGACCTATGCCTTGCTATGTGTGTGGTGTAACTTAGCGAGTTTGAGTGAGTTCTCCCTCTACAGCTAGCCCAGCGCCCCCTTTTATAGGACAAGAAGGGGCATGGGTGTATAGGAAACCCTAGTGGCGCTGCCCTTGGTAGCGCGATCGTAAACAATGACGTCGATGTGAGATGTCGATCATGTCGTGGGTGCTATAGAAGCATGTCCCGGGCGTGGGTCGCCCTGCGTCAACGTGTTTGGAGTCGATGGTTGTCCTTCATGTGTGTCATGACGACGCCCGTAGGTGGTCAGTGAAAGACCCATACCCATGCGGGGGCGTGCGAATCCCTGTAGACGTCACGTCGAGAGTTGTTGGAGCCCTGACCGGAGGTGTCGAGGTTCGACTCAAGAGGTGGCTGAGGGGGTCGAGGCCCGAATGGATAAGGCCAAGCCCTGGGAAGTGCGGTACGGATATTGATAAATGTGCCTCAAGGGGCACCTGACAACGTACAGTGCTCGGTATGGCGTCGCAGTGTAGTACGAACCACCGATTTCTTGGGTACGGGCGGTAAAAGGAGGATTTGACCACTGTACCCGGCCACTGTAACTGTGCTGTAGCCATGAGGTTAGGCAGGAGTTTGTGGGGGCATTAAATGCTTTGGATCCTGTACAAGAAGTAGGTGAGCCAAAGGGGGAGTGCCAATCGACGGGGGGTCGTCCGCCCACGAGGAGATCCGTCACTCGATGGGGGGTCGGTCACCCGTGATGCGCTCCGTCACTCTGACGGGGGGTCGTCCGCCAAGGCGGACGTCCATCATTCGAGGCTCCCCGTCAAATAGGAGGAGGTCTTGACTTGGATGTTGCTCGTGGGTCGGCCCAGCATGGCTCGATGCGCGCTGGTGGACCCTTGCAATTTGAGTTTAATTGTGCAGAGATTAATTCTTCTGGATTGAGGTTCAGGGTACCCCTTATCTAGGTACTCGACAAATACTGTTTTGTCCATGAGATTCATCAAGCCGAATCTCATCCCTGCATCCATGGAGTTACTGATTGAAGAACCTAAAGGGTTATGAGGGTGCTACGCTAGCCAGAAAACAAAACTTTTTGACCTCATAAACCAGGATCTATAGCTAATTACAGGTTACGGGATTACCACTAGACGCGCAGGTGCAGCAGAAGATGATTCAATGTAGTCCTACGCGTCGCAACAGGCAGTGCAGTTGCGTGGTTGTCCATCACCTCAATCCTCTCGCACGGTTCGTCCTTGCGCTCCAAGTGCAGCGCCTCCAAGGTATCCACACATGCAGGGAAGAAGGGTCGCGCCTTGGACTGCTAGGTCTACGAGAGCAATAGGGAGACGTCAGTGTGAGGTGGGCGGCGGCTGGATTAGGGTTCTCCTTGGGCACTCCCACCCCTTTAGGTTATATAGCCCTGCTAATGGGCTTTTCCTAGAAAAGGCCCATTAGCATCCTACCTTTAGGGTTTCCACTAACGCCCAATGTTTGGGCCCGTTAGCAGTCTCTAGGGCATATTTCCAACAATCTCCCACTTGCACTAGAGGCAATCTCTAATCCAAGTTTCAATGCTTCATCCCGTTAAGTGTGTGACCCTATGGGTTCACGTGTAAGTAGACATGGTCCGAGTACTCTTACTCAACCAATAATTGATAACGGCCTCTAGCAAGACATATCAACCCCTAAGTACACGTAAAGACCATATCTGACGAACCACCACAACGTTAAGTCCATGCTATTCCCTTTGCCTCACGATATTTGGTCTAGTTCCAAACCGACCACTCTTTCTCAATCTATGACTCGGAATTCCAATTGGTTAACTCTTTAACCTTAGCACGGCCATGCATTTCTAGATCTGATCACTAGAGGGGCCCAGAGATATCTCTCTTGTGAATAGAGGGGCAAATTCCATCTTGACTAACCATTACTTGCAGCATGCTTCCCATCAAACCCAAAAACTACCTTTATAACTACCCAGTTACGGAGTAGCGTTTGATAGTCCCTAAGTAAGATGTTTCACATCTCAAGCACATGCATTAGCCTTAGGTCAAAGGACATAGCATACACGTTTGTGTATTGTGAGAATACTTCACACCTTCTCATGGTTGGGTCAGTCCAGCACCATATCTCCATATGTGCCCACATTATTGATGACATCGCCATGACCTATGACCTGTGAAACATAGTCATCGACCAATACATATGTTAGTCATTAATATCAACCAGGGACAATTCTAGAATAACCACACAAGTATGAGTTTCACAAACAATTCACATAATTGTTGATCAATACAAGTTGCCTTTCATATGGATATTCAACTGCACAAAATGCTCAAGGCATAAATCATGAATACATAAATTAATCATCTCTATGATTGTAGGTATCTAATACCCATAGCCGTCATGTGTGCCTCATGCTTAGGCTATGGAAGAGCCTTTGTCAAAGGATCTGCTACATTCAAATCCGTATGTATTTTGCACAATTTGATCTCTTCTCATTTCACAAACTCTCAAATGAGATAAAACTTCCAGAGCACATGTTTGTTCTTCTGGTGATCCCTAGGCTGCTTAGCCTGTACAATCGTCCCATTGTTATCACAATGTAAATTCAATGGGCCCGACGCATTCAGAAACACACCAAGCTCAATGAGGAATCTCCTCAACCAAACACCTTCCTTTGCAACGCCAGAAGCTGCAATGTACTCAGCTTCTACTGTAGAATCAGACACCGTCTCCTGCTTGGAACTTTTCTAGCTAACTGCACCACCATTTATTGTGAACACAAAACCTGATTGAGATAGTGAATCATCCCCGTCGGTTTGGAAGCTAGCAACGATGTAACCGTTTACAACAAGCTCCTCCTCACCTCCATAGATAAGGAACACATCCTTAGTCCTTTGCAAGTACTTTAGGATGTTCTTAACAAACGTCCAGTGAGGTTCACCCAGATTAACTTGGTACCTGCTTGCATCACTTAGAGCATATGAGACATCTAGGCGAGTACATATCATGGCATACATGATGGAACCAACGGCCGAAGCATATGGAACCTTACTCATGCGGTTGCGCTCTTCATCTGATGAAGGACACTACTTGTCACTAAAGCACATACCATGTGACATAGGTAAGAACCCTTTCTTGGACTGTTCCATGTTGAACCGTTTCAACACCTTATCAATGTACGTGTCTTGGCTTAATCCTATTAGCCTTCTTGACCTATCTCTATAGATCTTAATTCCCAAGATGTATGCTGCTTCTCCTAAATCCTTCATAGAAAAACTATTTCCCACTCAATAGTATGTCATCCACATACAAGATCAGAAACACAATAGCGCTCCTACTTACCTTCTGGTAAACACAAGGTTCTTCTTTATTCTGATGGAAGCCAAACCCTTTGACTACCTCATCAAAATGAATATTTCAACTCCGAGATGCTTGCTTTAACCCATAAATAGATTTCTTAAGCTTGCATATCTTTCTAGCATTACTAGGATCAACAAAACCTTCGGGCTGTATCATATACACATCCTCTTCTAAATACCAATTTAGAAAGGCTGTTTTAACATCCATCTGCCATATCTCATAATTGAAATATGCAGCAATTGCTAGAATGATCCGAATAGATTTAAGCATCACTACCGGCGAGAACGTCTCATCGTAGTCAATTCCTTGAACTTGCCGAAAACCTTTTTGCGACAAGTCGAGCTTTATAGACGTGAACATTTTCGTCCATATCCTTATTTATCTTAAAGATCCATTTGCTCTCTATGGGTCTAACCCCATCAGGCGGGTCAACCAAGTTCCAAATTTGATTGTCTCCCATGGAATCTATCTCGGATCTCATGGCACTTTGCCATTTCTTGGAATCTGGATCCATCGTAGCTTCCGCATAATCTGCAGGTTTGTCATCGTCTAACAATAACAAATCCCCACGCAATGCGTTAAGTCTCGCTGATCTTCGTGGTTGTGGCGGTGTATCCACTGCCACGGGTGTCTCAACTTGCTCTGCTACATTAGCATCACTCGTAGAGTCAGTCCCTACTGGCTCATCTTGAACTTCTTCAAGATACACCTTTTATCCATTCTTTTCTCTTTTGAGAAACTCTTTCTCTAAGAAAACACCATTTCGAGTAACAAACACTTTTCGCTCTGACCAGTTATAGACATAATACCCTAAAGTTTCCTTCGGATATCCCACGAAAAAGCACTTGTTCAATTTGGGTATTAGTTTATCTGATATAAGTCGTTTAACATAAACTTGACAACCCTAAATTTTTAGAAAAGACAAACTGGGGCTCTTACCAGTCCACATCTCATATGGTGTCTTAACTACGGACTTAGATGGTACAAGCAGTTGTTTCTAGCGTATCCCCAAAATGATAAAAGTAGGTTCGACTGGCTCATCATAGACCGAACCATGTCCAACAAGGTCCGATTACGTCGCTCAGACACGCCGTTTCTCTGAGGCGTTCCGGGTGGCGTAAGCTGTGGAACAATTCCACAACTCTTAAGATGATTGCTAAACTCATGACTTAGATATTCATCTCCATGATCAGATCGCAAGGCCTTGATCTTCTTTCCACGTTGATTCTCTACTTTATTCTAAAATTTTTTGAACTTTTCAAATGTTTCAGACTTATGCTTCATTAGGTAGACATATCCATATCTACTAAAGTCATGAGTAAAAGTTATGAAGTATTGAAATCCGCCTCTGGCTGTCATGCTCATTGGTCCACATACATTAGTATGTACAAGTTCCAACAAATCAGATGCTATGGCAGAACCTCCTAAACCATATGGTCCACACGCATGATTATTGTCTAACAGACTCCTAATAACCATGAATGTGTTCCATAAGACTTAAAAGGTCTGTCGGATAAATCCCAAATCATCCATGATTCTCCGAGTAGGATCAATCATTACAAAGAGATATTGTAGTATTACAACAGTTTTATACAAATAATATACATCAGAGTAAAACAGCGAAAAGGATTACAATAACATAATTTTACAAATCATTTAGTTTAAACTTACAAACCATATGTTTTTAATTATTACAACCATAGGAGCAGTGGAGTAGCAACATAACTTATTACAAAACCTTGGAGACATGCTCTGCCCAAGAGCCAGATAGCCTACAAGTCGTCACTCTCCGCAACGACTGTCATGCAGCAGGGTGCAAAGCACTCCTGCCGATGAGGCTCACATGCAACAAAGGTTCAACAAACCCTGAGTACAAAAGTACTCAACAAGACTGACCCGACGAAAAAGAGGGGTGAAGACTTAGGAAATGCAGGCTAGAGGGACAAGGTAAGGCTTGCAGAGTTAAGGATTTTTGCAGAAAAGCTTTGACAAAAAGTAAAGTTGTCTTGCTCTAGCTTAATATTACCAACCAACTTTATTCTTAACCTTAAACATCATTCAAGTTGTTACTACGACGATGAACAATGATCGAGTCTTCTTCTTCGAAAAGCAACGGCGATTCGAATCCATTTTCATACCCAGCTGGGACCTAGATCACTGGGATACCGAAGACTTTAACTCCGATGCATACCAGATCACAGATATACCAGGATAACAATCGCAGCCATATATCACCACATGATAGCACTAGGACCCAGTGTACCGATATACGTGGGAACTTAAACCCACAGCATACCACACTGTGACATATGTGGGGACTCTGGCCCACAATATATCACTCCATAACATACGTGGGGACTCTGGCCCACTGTATATCACTTCATGCATGTGAATTTCTAGTTTTTCGATATCACCAGTTCACCATCGACACGGGACCTAGGGCATCAACAGACGGAAACACTACAGAGGGACTCCATTCCCAATGCAAGTTAGCCGTCCGGACTCGATTTATTAACTATCATCATGTTTTCACAGATAAAGCCATCCTCATCTTTTTTATTCTTTTACTTTTTGATAACCTAACTTATTAAGCGGGGCTAAGCATTACTATGCATTTCCATAAATAGATAACAAGGAATAAGGAAATAAGACAGGTAATGCAATTGGTGGGTTATTACTCAACTCTTATTACTAATGCAACATTTCATAACTGAAGAGATAAAACTTTCATAAAACCAAGAAAGGGTTTGAATGCATCTGGGGCTTGCCTTGGTTTCAGGGTAGATGATCTCGAGCTCTGGATCAACTCCCAACTTCTGAGTCTGCTCTTCCTTGGAATCTGGTGCGACAACGTTAAATCCTCCGTTAACAGAAACTATACGATAAATAATATGCTTCAACATGATGGAATAGTAAACATGATGCTCGATGGATGCATGACCAGATTAAGGACTTAAGTACAACTTTCCTTCACGATAAAGTTGCAAGCCAACCAAAACTTACTACTAAGTTCATTAGGGTTAACTACGTTATTAAAGAAGTTCATTATACACATAAAATAACGTTGATTAAACCCTAATGACATGGTTAAGTTAAGCGCAAACAATTAATTAAAGTACCAAAGGTCATTAGGGTTAATGACTCAAGGTCATCAATCAATCCCAAAGTCAAAACAAATCCTATAATGATTAAACTTAATTAAAAGGGATTAATTAATTATTTAAAGGCATAAAATAAAGGCATAAAATTAAAGTTGTCTAATTGAGCTCAAAATTTTATTTTGAAAAGCTCTTGGTCTAATTAGATGGAAAAATAAATTTTAGAAATAAAGTTCAATTATTTTATTTATTAAAAATCATAGAAGATGCATTTTTCAATTAAAAGAGCTAATTTTAACTTATGCAAAAAGTACTTAAATTTTAACTTATGCAAAAACTAGGTAGAGGACATCAAAAAGAACATACACAAAAATTTTCAGAATTTTTGAAGCTATACATGAATTACTATGATTTTTCAAAGAAAACAGCATTTAAATCATTTTCTGGAAAAAGAAAAAGAAAATCCTTTTTCTTTCCCCGCGTTGACCCGACGGCGACGGCGCTTGACCGGCGGCTATCTCGCCAGTGGCGAGGTCTCCGGCGACGAGATTTGGTCCTACGTGCTCAGCTCGACACCGCGAACAAGATTAGCTAGCTAATGCAGTGGTGGAGCAGGGGCAGCAGGCTCGCCAGCGGCCATGGCGGCACGGCGGAGCTCGGGCGCTGCGGCCAAGCACACCGGAGCTATTTTCAGTGATGGCGAGTGCACGGATATGTGCAAGGCAACAACGCAAACACGCTAGGACAGAAAATGAAGCTATCCCTGGCCTCTAACTCAGACGGCTACGCACGCGACGTCGCTGGCAAGGTCGCGCCGATTGCGAGCTACGGTGACCGACGATTACAGCGTGGTATAGAAGAAATTGAAGGCACCAACAGATGTAGGAGCTCACCGCGGGCACGGTGCGCACGTTGATGAAGGCTCGGAGTGGCTGAGTCAAGCTACGGACGGCGACGGTGCTCCGACGGCACGGATGGCGTTCCGGCGGTTCCTGTGCACCATCAAGCCGACCAAGCTGCGCATAAGGGGCAGGAGAAGACAGAGAACATGATGAGAGGGTTAAAGGAAATATGTTTTCAACCTTGGCGGCGGTGGACAGCGAGAAATCTCGCGACGGCTCGGCGACCGGCCGCGAGGAAGACGACAACGCGTGGGCAGCTCGGGCGGGGAGAACGAGCACGAGCTGGCTCAGAAGAAGCGCAAGGTCAAGGCAGAGCTAAAGGAGAGGAAAATGGAGGCAGGGCGCGCTCGGTGTCATCAAATTTCAGCGGCGAACGAGGACGACATCGACGGCGGCAGAGCGAAGAAGAAGAAGAAGTCGGCCACGGCGCTTCTATTTATAGCCAGGGCTCGAGGAAAAGAAAAGCGACACACGGCGAGGATGATTCGAGCGTGAGGTGAGCTGGTGGCCGTGGCAGGGCAACGGTGGACGGCGACGTGGCTTGAGAAGCCGGCAATGGCAGCTGTTCATAGGTTTCGATACTGTTCTTGATAATTACAGAAATGCCATTTGTCAAAAATAACAAATTACTCCAAAATTTCTATAGGAACTTGAAAATATCCCAAAATATCATTTGCATTATTTTCCAAGATCTACACTTTTTATTTAACTAGCATTTTCAAATTCTTTCTAGATTTTGAAATATGAATTCAAAATCAAAAGGGGAATAAAACCCTAGAAACAAATATTTAAAATTACTTTTGATTTTTCAATAAAAATTGAAAATCTCCAAAACTATGAAATTCTCAACTTGTTAAACTAGATATTTTTCATATACAAAGTTTTCTCAAATTATGCATAATTTTTGAATTATGGTTTTAAAATCAAAAGGGGATAAACGCTGGAAAATTGTATTTTCAAATTCATTTGAAATTCCTTTTGGAAACTTGAAAAACTTTAAATACCAACTTTGTATCTATTGTCAAGATCTACAAACTATCTTTTTAGAGTATCCCCAATTTCCTTATAGATTTTGAATTATAGAAAAGGGGATAAAACCAGGTTTTGAAATAAAGGGTTTTTGAAACCGAACTCAAACTCGATTTGGTTTCTAAATTAATTGGTTGGTTATTAGTGATCACAAACATCATCCAAGGACATTTTTAGGTCAATGACCCAATGAAACCCTTGGTTGACCAAGTTGACTTTTGAAAAATATTTTATAGCTTTCCAATTTGAATTTAGATTTGAATTGCAAAACTTGGGAATAAGCTTTGAAATCCAAATTCAACTTCAAATTTGGAAATCATTTTTAAAGGTTGGACTTAGATTTATACACTATGCTTGACACTAGTGTGAACACGGTTTACACCTCAAGTACATAGAATATAAACTAAGTATTTGAGATGACATTCGAAATTAGATTTTATGATTTCATGTGGCAAAACATTACAGAAACACATCAACCTATGAAATGTAAACTTGTTTTAGTTGATGCACATTAAGGTTGACTTAAACAGGAATGCTTTGTAATGCATATGATGACATGGCATGTTTTAGTTAATATAACACCAGAGGTGTTATAGATGCCCTCTCAGGAAATCCTTTGAATGGCGCCTTGGTCATCTTGCCTAGCAAGCAAGCCTCACATGTCTCGTATGATTCAAAATCAAACAAAGTTAGAAGACCATCATTATGGAGCCTCTTCATGTGATTCTCACTTATATGACCCAAATGACAATGCCACATATAGGTAGGACTTAACTCATTAAGCCGAGGCTGTTTAGCACTAACATTACAGACAGGTGCATCATCAAGATTTAAAATAAATAACCCATTCACAATGGATGAAAAAGCCACAAACACATCATTCGTTGAGATCACACAACCATTGTATTTACTCACAAATGAATAACCATCCTTCATCAAGCATGAAGGTGACACAATGTTTTGACTTAAACAAGGAACAAAATAACAATTATTCAATTCCAAAATAAATCCTGATGGCAAGGGAAGTTGCATCGTCTCGACGTTCAATGCAGCAACTCTTGCATTATTGCCTACGCGGAAATCAACTTCTCCTTTCTCCATGCTTCTACTTCTTATCATTCCCTGCATCGTATTGCTAATATGAGCAACCGATCCGGTATCAAATACCCAAGAATTGATATAAGAGTTAGCGAGGAAAATGTCTGTAACATGAACAACAAGAGTACAAGCAGTAGTAGTACCTTTACCGCCGCCATCCTTCTCTAAGGATGCCAAGTACTCCTTACAGTTTCTTTTCCAGTGACCTTTTTCCTTACAATAAAAGCAATCTGAATTTGCAGATGGTCCAGCCTTGGCAGCAGATGGGTTTGGCTTAGAGATCTCATCTTTGGCCTTGCCCTTCTTTTTCCTCCAAAAACTGCCCTTCCTTTTAAATTAAGTTGGTTCTAGATCGCCAACACTTGGCTACTGTCGGCACTTTTCTTGATGTCGGCCTCTGCTGTTTTCAGCATGCCACACAGTTCATTCAAGCCCCTCTCCGCTCCATGCATATGGTAGTTTAAGATGAAGTTTCCATAGCTGGCCGGAAGAGATGCAAGAATGAAATCAGTAGCCAACTCTTGGCCAATTGGGAAGCCTAGCTTCTCCAACCTCTGAGTGTAACCAACCATCTTGATTACATGTGGACCAACAGTTGCGCCCTCTGCTAGCTTGGTTTCTACAAGCGCCTTAGAGACATTGAACCTTTCAGTCCACACTTGAGTTTGGAATATATCTTCAAGTGCCATGATCATATCGTTCACTGAATGATTATTTTCGAACTGCATCTGCAGATCAGGTTCCATACAAGCAAGCATGAGGCAACTCACTTCAAGATCCGCATCACATGCTTTCTTGTAAGCGTTTTTCTCAGCAGCAGTTGCATTTTCATCAGGCTCATCTGGTAATGGGGTGTCTAGAATTTCTTCCTTTTTCTCAGCCCTGAGAACAATTCTCAGGTTGCGGATCCAATCCGCGTAATTTATTCCATTTAACTTATCTTTCTCAAGAATTGTACGCAAAGAAAATGGTTGATTGCGAGCGGCCATCTACAACAAAAGTAGCACAAAATACTAAGACAATGTATTCATGATGGAGTAAATCACATTAACCATTTAATAGAATCTACTCCCACTAAAATCAATATCCCTCCATTGATACTTAGTGATTCAGGATCCACAACTACCAAGTCAACTAGTGAGCTTTAGCATCACCGCTAGACAACAAGGTAGATCGGTAGGCAACGCTTGCCAATCATATCACATATGATTCCTATTGTTGGGTGATATCTCTATGTCTCAGCGCCCAACCTCCATATCCCAAAGTCCTTAACTGTTAAGATGACTTTGTCTAAGTTAACCAAACCCTTTTGCGCATAAGTGTCCGACACAAACTTGTCACGTCAAGGAAAACTAGTGGCACCCAAATTTTATAGACCTACCACTAATTGTACAGGACATGTGACAATGCTAGGTTTGGGAGGATATGTAAACTTAGATATTTGTGAGGGATTGTTCTACTTCTATCATCGCAAGCATGAATAGCAATAAATAAAAGTAGAACAAGTAATGAGAATCACATTCACACATAGTGACATGGTATGGCCCTTAATCAAATGGTGATCTCCATCTCCATCATCTTGTCCATCATGGTGATCTCCATCTCCATGATCTATGTGTGCCATCCTTCTTGTGATGAGTCCTCCAAGAACTATTTTACCACAAGCTATACTAATTACATAGTCGTGTAATCACAAGATGGTGCGCATGTCAATACATCAAATGGCAACACATATGGCTCCAGCCGTGTTGCTTACATGAGACACAGACCATGAATGAATTACATACATACACATGGGCCATACCATACACATCATACCCTGCAAAAATAAGTTAGGCGCAGAATGATTCTATGCGCGTACGACTGGTAGCAACGGCGGTCCCGCTATGAGTAGATCGCATCTACTATCTATGGAATCTCTATGAAAATCTCATCAGATTGATCTCATCAACCTGAATCCAAACCATTCAAAGTCCCTCTATTTTCACTAAATCAATCCCATTGATCTATGCCCAACATGTATGGTCTTACGTGTATCACTTACCTCAGGTGGCAGATTAAACTGACCGGTATGAGTAGATTGTTACACGGCCACGCATCAAGAGCATGAAAACAGATTGAGTTTCCACCTACCACCCCGTTTCACAGATTGATCTAATCAAACCGTGCAACTAAGACTAGCAGATCGCATCTACTATCTCTGCATATCATCTATATGCCAAAATCTGAACCTATAACGAACAGCTATGGCTCTGATACCACTAAAGGGTTATGAGGGTGCTACGCTAGCCAGAAAATAAAACTTTTCAACCTCATAAACCAGGATCTACTACTAATTATAGGTTACGAGATTACCACTAGACGCGCAGGTGTAGCGGAAGACAACTCGATGTAGTCGTACGCGTCGCAGCAGGCAGTGCAGTTGCGTGGTCGTCCATCACCTCAATCCTCTCACGCAGTTCATCCTTGCGCTCCAAGTGCAGCGCCTCCAAGGTATCCACACGTGCGGGGAAGAAGCATCGTGCCTTGGACTGCTAGGTCTGCGAGAGAAACAGGGAGACATCGGCGTGAGGTGGGCGACGGCTGGATTAGGGTTCTCCTTGGGCGCCCCCACCCCTTCTGGTTATATAGCCCTGCTAATGGGCTTTTCCCAAAAAAGGCCCATTAGCATCCTACCTTTAGGGTTTCCACTAACGCCTAACATTTGGGCCCGTTAGCAGTCTCTAGGGCATATCTCCAACAGAACCAACGCCAGTGGCTGCTGAGGGGTTGTCGATGCTTCAGGCCCTAACCTACCCTCATCAACATCAGGACCACGGTCACTACCTAGACAACTGTGGTGGATCCTCCTCCATCACCATCTCCACCTTTGCCGGATGGTCAAGG
Source organism: Bothriochloa decipiens (assembly GCA_023333625.1). Lineage (NCBI taxonomy): Eukaryota > Viridiplantae > Streptophyta > Magnoliopsida > Poales > Poaceae > Bothriochloa > Bothriochloa decipiens. The sequence goes on along the minus strand of CM041632.1, from coordinate 22,488,435 downwards.
TAGTAGTTTGTGCCGTTGGAGATTTTTGTCTTTTGATTCTCCACCGCGTGTTCTGAGGTCTGGTTCTGCACCTCATGGTAGTGATCCTCGCACTTTGGGCCTCTCTCAGCTGGGCCAATGTATGGCTGGATCGCACCCTTGGGCAACTTCTGTGGAACATCGAAGGTCTAGTGCGGCACCCTAGCCATCTTTGTCAACATTCAATGCAGCGACACGTGTGGCATGTTCTGATGGTGGGATGGTGGACACCCCTCCCCAGGCAGCCCCCAATGTTGGAGATAAATCAGAGATTTGGGGCAAGTTTTCTCATTTCTATTTGCCTTGCCAAAACCATGATAGGTTTGGGGAATATATAGGATAGCTTTGCTTACAACTGAAGGAAGCTAGGCATATTCCAAGTAGATGCTAAGCATATGCTAAAGATGCTAAAGCAAATAAAGGATAAGATGCAGACACAATAGCCCAACTACTCCTGAGATAAGAATGCTAAGGGGATAGGCACTGGACTTATACTTTCATTCTCCCCCTAAGTCTTATGTGGCACCTTTTGGGGAATCTGAGTCATCCCAATTTGGGTGTGCATCTCCACAAACTTGATCTGCCCAAGGGACTTAGTGAGGAAGTCTGCTAGCTGATCTTGGGTGTTGATGTAGCTTGCCTTGATGCTCCCATCATCCAAGCAGCTGCGGATGAAGTGGTACTTGATGCAGATGTGCTTGCTGCGCTCATGGAAGATGGGGTTCTTCACCAAGGACAAGGCGAACTTGCTATCCACCCTGAGCTCCACTGCTTGTGCACCTCTGCCAAGGAGATCGCCAAGCAACCAAGCCAGCCACAGAGCTTGAGTCAAAGTGGTAGCAGCAGCGATGTACTTCACTTCATAGCTAGACAGGGCCACCACTTGCTGCTTCACCAACTGCCAGCTTATCAGGCACTTGTCGAGGAAGAAGAACATCCCGGTAGTGCTCTTGTTGTTGTCAATGTCACCGGAGAGGTCACTATCATTATACCCAATGAAGTGCTCGGCGCTGTGACACCTTGTTTAGTGCAAGCCATAGTCGAAGTGCCTTCGACGTAGCATAGGATCCTCTTGATAGCCTGTAGATGCTTCGTTGTCGGTCGTTGCATGAATCGACTGACGTAGCCCACGGCAAAAGCCAAGTCTGGCCGCGTGTGGACGAGGTAGCGGAGGCTGTCCATAAGCCGTCGATACTCCATGGTGTCAACCTCCTTCGCGGTGCAGTCGCGGCTCACCTTCAGCCTCTCCTCCATGGGAGTGTGGGCTGGGTTGTAGCCGGTGAGGCCGCTCATCTCGACAATACGCTTGGCATAGGAAATCTGATGAAGAGATATGCCAGAGTTGTCTTGGTGGACCTCAATCCCCAGGTAGAAGGAGAGGAGGCCCAAGTCGTTCATCTGGAAGGTTACCTTCATCTTCGCCTTGAATGCTTCTACCTCTTCTTCCTTGTTGTCAGTGATCACCAAGTCATCGACGTAGACGCCCACCAGCAAGGCATTGCCTCCCTTGCCCCGCCGGTAGAAAACAACTTTGTGAGGGCTTCGTTGAAACCCCATCTTCTTAAGAGTGGAGTTCATCTTGTTGTTCCATGAGCACGGTACCTGCTGCAAACCTTAGAGGGCCTTGCGCAGGTGGAGAACCTTGCTCTCCTTGCCGGGGATGACGAATCTCGGTGGTTGGCGGACCTAGACCACCTCCTTCAAGTCACCATTAAGGAAGGCGGACTTGACGTCCATGTGGGACCAGTGTCGAGGTACCAGCCGTCCACCCGGTCATGTGATGGGTGGCTCCGGTGTCGAGGTACCAGTCGTCGATCTTGTCGTCGGTGGGACCGGTGGCGGCGTAGGCGCAAGCTCGTAGCTCGTCAAGGTGAAGTGCGGCGGAAGTAGAGTGCAGCTCGTCGAGGTGAAGCCACGTTCTGATCCTCCGCCTGCATGACGTGTGCTTGACCGTCACGCCTCGCTCCCCGGCAGTCCTTGGCCCAGTGGCCTCTCTTGCCGCAGTTGAGGCAGATGACATCGTGGTTCACCTTGCACTCACCGTCGGCGCCTCCAGGAGTGCCACCACGCACCTAGGGAGCCTTGTCCCGCTTGCGGGTGGCCCTCAATGAAGCCGCAGAAGCCTCCCCTTCTTCCTCTCTCGCTGGCGGGCGAGCCACTGCTCCTCATTGTAGAGAAGCTGTGGTGCTGAGGTGGTTGACTTTGAGGGTACTCGGTGGTCGATGGCATTGAGGCGCCCCGTCACGTCCTCGATCGTCAATGCCTCGAACTCCATCAGCGTCCTGATCGTGACGGCGATTGGCAGGTACTTGTCAGGGATGACATGGAGGAGCTTCTGGATGGCTCGCTCCTTGTTGATGGAGTTGTTGCCGAACAACGCCAGCTGCTGCTTCATGGTGGTGAGGCGGAGCGCGAAGTCATTGACGTCCTCGCTCGACTTGAAAGCCAGGTCTCCTACTCCCTGCGCAGCCTCTGCAGCGTGGCTAGGCGGGCATGGTCGCTGCTGATGTGTGCCGCAGCGATGGAGTCTCAGGGGTCCTTAGCGGTGTGCTTGTTCGCGATGGAGGACTTCAACTCCGACGGGACCAAAGCGATGATGGCCTCTATTGGCTGTCGATCGTTGGCATGAATAGCGTTGCCATACTGGACCGCCTCCCACATGTACCGCGCCTCCACCTTGACCATCACCTAGGACCATTCAGCGTAGTTGGTATTGGTGAGTATGGGCCAGTCGCTGCCGATGCCGGAGTCCTTGATGACGTGATTGACGAAGGGCAGAGAGCCATGGCATCCGGGGAAGGAGAGGCGTGGTGCATGTGAGGACTGCCTCCAGCGTCCCATCCACCGCGGTCCTGGTCGTCGTCCTGACCGTCGTGTGGCCACGTGCGTCGAAGCTGCGTCTGCCATGGTTGCGCTCGAGGAAGTTCCACATGGCCCGCTCCAGCTTCGCCTGCTCCTGCCACCGCTGGGCCTCGAGCTCACGGTTGATCCAAGGATCTCGCCATGGATCAGGTCCCAGCTCGTCCTGCAGCCTCCAGCCACAAGCGTTGGATCTCCATAATCCGCTCTGCACGGAGGTCATGAGCGTCGGCGGCGGGCCTGTGTCCTACAGCTGCGTCGGGGTAGAAGTCGTGATTCCCAGTGCGTCCGTCGTGTTTGCCTGCACCAGTTCGCATAGCCCGTAGGTCCGTGTTGGTCTCAAAGTCTGTGTCAGAGTCGAAGCCGCACCGAGGCCGATCCCATGTAGCGTCCGCATCGTAATCGCACACGACCTCGCGTCCAAAAATGGAGGAGCGGATCAAGCTGTCAAGGCGCAGCATGACGGCGAAGGTGGATGCAACGCTCTATGGAGCATCGTCGGCGGGCTGCACTGGCTGACTCATACCCGGCCGGACATTGCGTTCGCCGTCGGGTATGTGAGTTGATTCATGGAGGACCCGCGGGAGGACCATTGGACGGTGATCAAGCGGCTGTTACGCTATGTCCAGGGCACAACAATCCTGGGCATTGTCTTCCCCAAGTGCGGCGCGCAGCATGGCGGGCTGCAGCGGTCAGCGAGGCGCCGCCCAAAGAGGGTGAGCAAGGGTTCACGACCTTCAGTGATGCAGACATGGCCGATGATGTGGACGGGAGGCGCAGCACCTCCGGTGTGCTAGTCTTCCTCGGCGGAGTACCGATCGCCTGGCAGTCACTGAAGCAGAAGATGGTGGCCCTATCTAGGTGTGAAGCAGAGTAGGGTTCACGGCCTTCAGTGATGCAAACATGGCCGACGATGTGGACGGGAGGCGTAGCACCTCCAGCGTGCTCGTCTTCCTCGGTGGAGTGCCGATCACCTGGCAGTCACTGAAGCAGAAGACGGTGGCCCCGTCTAGGTGTGAAGCAGAGTACGTGACGGCGGCCACTGCGGTGTGCTAGGTGGTCTGGCTGCACCGGTTGCTGGGGGAGCTCATCGGGTTGAGCCCCGGCCGTCGACGCTGAAGGTGGACAACAAGCCGACCGTTGCGCTGGCGAAAAATCCCATCCTCCATGACAGGAGCAAGCATATCGATGTGAAGTTCCATTTCCTTCGAGATTGCGTCGATGGAGGACACATTGTCATCGAGTTCGTCGATATAGCTCGGCAACTCGCTGACATTCTCACCAAGTCGCTCAGGCGCCTCAGGTTCATGGAGCTTTGGGCCATGATCGGCATGGATGAGGTCAAGGGCTGTCAGCAGGATTAGCGAAAGATTGTAAGACATAATCAGCTGCTGCCCAATTCTCTTCTTCCTGATGAGATCAAGGGCATGTATAAGGGTCAGCTCATAGTCATGGCTGTCCAAGTCCTTGTTGCTGTAGCTAGATTGGCAATAGGTCATACCATGTACTTGTAGAGGTACACCAGTAGGTAGTGGGCTGATTCTAGAAGTAGAAATGGCTAATCTAAGCCATGTACCTTAGGAGTAATGAGTAGGTAGAATTGTACCATAGTTGGTACAGGTATGGTGTATATAAACCAATGAAATGCAATGAGAAAAGGCAGTCACTTTGCCACCAACATCCAGAGTTTCAGGTTTCAGCCACTGCTGAAACCGTGTGCAGTGTGTGCGCGTGAAAAATGAGCTCAGCTCATTGTCTTCCTTAGAGCAGGGGAGGAGAAGAGAGAAGGTGAGCAGGGTGTGCTCACCTGGTGCCTGCCGGTTGCAGGGGCCAACAAAGATGCTGCGACGGGGGATGGGTGGATGGGGCTTCTAGGGCGGATTCGGCCATCTTGGACTGTGTAGGCCATGGTCTAGGGAATTAGGCCGGCAAAGCTCACGCATACCCCTCGCCGCCTGTGCGTTTGCTGCTTGTGGCCTGCTGTGCTGTTGCGCTGCTCAGTTGCCTGCCCTGCTTAAGTGCTTCTGCACAGTTATTTGGATTATGGACATGCGGGTTGGGCTGATTTGGACATTTGGTGATGTTGTGGGTGTAACATGGAGATATGCCATGTGCGGAGGTTTGTACTATAATGATGAATTAATTTTTTATTGGTTCAATTCAATGATTCATGCAGATTTTAAAAGCTTTTAAATTGTTTTTCCTTTTAAATTAACATGTTTTGTACTATAATTCTTAAATGAAACATGTATTATTATTATTGATTCATCTTTTAAAATGTAACATCTTAACTTTTGTTCGTCATTCTATATCTTATACTCTTGAAACGTATGTTGTCGTTTTTTACCTAAAATTATGTGTTCTATATTCGCCCTACCTCAATTTTTGGGCTGGGTCTGCCACTGCTTTGTTATATATGTATTTACGGAATATTTTCTGTGAAATATGGTTTATCTGTAATCAATTCAATTAACGTGATTTATGAAATTAATATACATTACACATGAAATTAATTCTGTACATCCTTATTCAATTAACTTTGGATTGAAGGATAATGTTTATGACTTCTTTTTTTATTTAATATCTGTTGCAACACACATAATTGTAGTATCACTAACATGTTCCTGTTTTTGCTTCGTTTATAGATTGCCAATCTGATTGTGGCGATACTTAGCCTTGTCCAATGCTTTTGGCTTGTGATCTTGTGTCTGCATAGTGATGGAAGGACAAATAAGAGATGTTGAAAGTCTCAGAGCAAGTTTCTTGGAATTGGCTAAAACATTAGATGATATGGCGGCAGTTTCAGAAACTGATGCTTTTTGGAATAGAACTGGGTTCTTCAGAGATTTGCTAGATCATATATTGGTTGGAACCCAGTATCTGTCAAATATAAGGCTAGCTTTGGAGCAGGAATTGCCCATTTTACAGGTAAAGGAAACTACAGCTACTGCACGTAGAACCCGAATTAGAGGTGTAACCACAACACTTGCAAACAATGCTAAAGCCATTTTACAAAATGCTATCATGGTTGCCAACCAAGGCACTGCAGCTGCTGTTATTGCTGAGCTGGCAAATCAAGAAGCCACCGCATTGAAACCACATCAGGATGCCCAGGCTGTCATTGTGTCCGTTGGACAGAGGCTCAATCCAGCTCTTGCTCAACAGGACCAAGTGCAGACTACAGCTCCAGGTACTGAAACAGAAGAAGCTGAAAATGCAGGCGCTCCCGTTGATGCTCAAGTACCTCCTGTGCCTTCTGCCGCTAAAGATCTATTGGCACTGTTGACGAAGATTGAGAAACATTGTGATGCATCTCGTAGTGCTGCCATTTCACATAAGATGGCAGTAGCTTATGCTGCGTCTTCTACAGCAGATGCTCGCGTTGCCCGTTCTTCATGTATTAACTTGATTGTAGCTTGCGACATTTGCATCAGTGCCTTTGAGGATGCCAGCATGGCTATCAGAAACAAGCTAGCCGATGTCGAAGGTGAGGCCCGAGCTCTAAGTGCAGATGATGCGAAGACTTTACAAGATTCGCGTTTACTTGCTCTCCGGTCTGCAATCAAAGCGTGCCCTCCTTGCCTTCGGTTTATCTCCAATAGAGTTCGTACCAGCTTACAAGTCGTAAATGCTACGGTTGGAATCCCAGTCACAGTAAGAGAAGGACTCCGTGACACAAATGAGCACATGGTTATCCTCAAAATCGCAGCAAATTCTCCTTTCTTATGGCCAAGATTGAAGACAGGATTGAAGAGAATATTTTCCTATGAAAAATGAAAATGTGGTAGAAATAGAGGATGACATCTGAGACTTGATCCAATACTGTAATGATCCTGCTGCTTGCTTAAAGATTTTCATAACAATTATTCTGCTAAGTCGCTGGAGATTTAGGTATTTTTGTAATATGAATCTGTAAGATGGAACTCGTTCTTATACTGTTGACTTTGTATTGCCTGAGAGCCACAATTTCTGCTTAGTTTGACATTGTAGGAGTCCTCGGTGTTCAGGACTTCAGGTTGCTGGTACCATTAAATCTATACAAGTAGTCTCTACGTATAGATTGCTTCTCTTAAGTTTACTCAAACCCATGCGCGCGGGACATTGGCCGGTTATGTATTCCTGCTGTGAAATAGTACTGGGAAAAAGAGTTTTTTAGCACTGCAGCACTAAGGTGTTGATGAAGCAACGGATCGGCCAGCATTGTATGCTGAGATAGATTCCAGATAGTTAAACTACGTTTCTATTGCACGGGATAACACATTTAAACAGTCTAGAAGCACACTGAAACATCAGGTAGGGATGGCACCGAATATAAATGTTGAGGAGAGCAACAGATCAAGCTATAAGCGAGAACATACGAGCAGCAGAATCTGTTACAAACAGCCACGGGAATGTTCCGTAGTTTTTGCAGCATACAGAGTTCAAGCTGCATAAATGGATCGCAGGGTGCAGGCAGTTCTGGTTCTTTTTTTCTTACAAACAACATATATAAAGGAAGACAGCAGCGTCGACAGAGGCGCAGAGGACGATGATTTCGTCGATGAGGGGTTAACGCGCAGGGGCGTGCCATCGAAGAAGAAACATGCCGACGATCAAAAGATGTTGATGTCGTTGCCGGGGATAGAAAAAGCTCGAACCGAAGACCCAGATAGGGAGGGAGTCGTCACACAAATGCCGACCAAGTAGCTGTCTGGTTGTAGCATAGGACCGCAGGAGTGGAGGCTGCAAGATCGGGATGAAGGCGTGCCGTAGAGGTTGCTCTGAATGCGTCACATGCCCACCGTGAACATAATTGATGTAGACGTGGCTAGTTCCTGTCCACGTGATGGAATCGGTTGTTGCGGTTGAGGTGCGCCCATGAACGAGCGGTGACCCCCAGACACCTCTTCCTAGGCGGACGCTTGCATGTTGGACACCGAGATGGCCTGCATGCATGTGGTGTGTTGTCGCGTGGCCCTTGTGGGCTCCAATGAGCGGTAGGTGGGCCCCCGGAGCTTCACCGCCGAACAGGAAGTCCGGATAGATCGAGACCACATCGGCCTCCATGCGGCGTACAAGCGCCGGCCGGAGCTCAGAGGCACACAACTCCTCCGTCTTATCAGCCGCCTGCTTTGACGCGGCAACAGAGCCGCCGATGCCGATGACGCACACGGCCGTAGAGAAGTGGAGGAATCCCGGGCGAGCTGTCGCCATGATGAGCAGCGCCGAGTCGAGTAGAGGTCCGAGCTCGAGTATGTTGAGAGCTCCACCCGACGCCACCCACGCTAAGTATCCTGACACTCGCACCACCCGTATACAAAATAAACCTACAACTACACTCAAATCTAAAGATCGTGTCATTCTTGAGATTACCAAAATCTACTAATTTCGTAGGCGACGGGCACGTCTCACCGAAATTCACTGTTTTTATAGGCGACGGGTACGTCACGATCTACAACTACACTCAAATCTAAAGATCGTGTCATTCTTGAGATTACCAAAATCTACTAATTTCGTAGGCGACGGGCACGTCTCACCGAAATTCACTGTTTTTATAGGCGACGGGCACATCACGATCTTATTATGGCTTTATGCAAGAGAGGCTCGAAATTATTTAAAAAACAACGTTCTTGGTGGTAAAATCAGGCGGCTGAGCGTACTCGAACCTGTGATCGGTGGCCTCCCTACCGGGAGTGCTCACCACCCGAGCGTACGCTCGGTTCCCTCATCAGGCCAACTTGATATCACAGAAGATAGGGCACCACCAGAAGTAGGCGGGAGTCTCCCTTGGATGGCAAAATGAAGCGAGGCTGATGAGCAAGCTCATCACTGTTGTAAGAGAAGCAATAAATACCAGTCAGAAAAAGAGCATGGTCGGCTGATTTAAAATGCTGTTGAGCAGTTGGTTTGATGTAGAGTAACCTTTTCTGTGCGATATCTGTGGGCCGGGTCCCGATGGTCAGGCAGTCCTTTGATCTCCTGAGAATCTCCAGACAGCAGCTATGTTTAGGAACAATAAGAAGAATCAGTGAGGGCATTTCACTATGCACATAGGCTGAAATAGATTTCCATGTATAAGCTATAGTACATACCTGAGCAGCATTTTTCATTCTCAAAAGATATTCGAGCACTTGAATGGTCATCATTTTCCAAGACATTTCTACAACAGAGGCAGCCATGGAACTTAACGTCTCAGTATACTGACATATGTGTCGACTACTGAGAAGCAAACAATCAAGAGAGAACACAATATGCAATAGTCGCTGTGGAACCATATCACTTAGGAGTGGGGCAACCAAGTAACTAATTCGATGGCACTAAAGTATAAGTGAAAACTATGCTGACGTTGTATAGGTTCGGCGCAACAGGAACAGTCAAGTCAAGCCAAAACCTGACATGGCCCTTTTGTACGATTATTGCTCTCTGCTGGCATCACAGTACCTTGGCGATAGTCGCCATAATGAATGTTGTGGTAATGTGGTGTAGAACTCAGGCGGTTACCGCCCTAAGATTGTTGTGGTCTCTGTACTGTTGATGTACTATCGAACGCTAAGATATATCATGCCAGCTTTAGTGCAGGTCCTTTCACTTGTTAGGTTGAACTATGTAAAACGCTTGATTGCACCCGACTCTGTCACTGGCCAATAAGTTTATGTTATGCAACACCTATACCTGTGGTGCTGTCATGCCTCATGCGCGCAGGGGTGCGCCCAGAACACTAGTCACATAACAGGTAGGCAACCAGGAACCTGACATCGGGAGGCAGCGGGTGGCGCGTGATCTAGCGGTTGCGGGGCAGCGCGGGAGACGCTTGGGAGTTGAGACCCTCATCCAATCTCCAGTGGTGCACTGTCGTCGAGCGGCGGGAACGAGCAAGGGCTGCCGCGTGCGATGGCTGCGGCGCCTCTTTGAGCGAAGGCGCAGCGGGCGGCGCCAGGAGACCCTGTTCGGGAGGTCGAGGGCCGGGATGACAGGAGACGGCCACGCTCCGGAAGTAGGATCTGAAAGAACGAAGTAACCAAGAACACAGGTGGGCGTTCCCATGCACGCTCGATCGGCTGAAAATGGATTGTGCGTTGGCACGGCGCACTGACCTTGGGTACTTGGCGCCGAGGATGTGTCCTTCTGCCCGTACTTCCTCCAGCTGAGGCCGTCGTCGAGGGGGCTCACTTCCTGAACGGTGCTCACCCTCACCTGAGTGCTCCACTTGGGCAGCGTTTTCCTGCATGCGTGTTCGATATAATCTCAAACCAAACCACACAAAAGCCACTCGTCGAGCGGTGCTGCACTTCTTGCTTTGACTAGCTCCCTACCTCTTCTTGCACTGGCCGGCCGCATTGCCTCGGCCCGGAACTCGCCGGCCTGGTCGGACCCGCCGCTGCGCGGGCTGCCATTCCCACCACCCAGCTGCCCGGCTCCGGCGCCCGGACGCCCCTCCGCGCAGCAGGATACCACGGCCATGTGAGCGACCCTGTCGATGGAGGCGCGCATGGTGCTCACCAGCGATCGGCGCCGCTTGGGAAGACTCTGGAACTTAGCTACGGTTTCGACGTCATCGTAAACGGTGGCCCTGGGAATAGCTGAACACGTGGCAAGATACCAAGTTTGATCTCATCGTGCAACTTTCGTCTAGTAGAGAAGAGATTAGATATAGATTAGCAGTTACTAAATATGCTGAGTAATAGTTATACATTAAATTGTATGTTTGTGGAATATTATCTTTTTGAGCAATTTGTTGAATATTATATATCCCCTCCAAGATTCTCACTAGTATTTAACGATTACACAGGCCATATCCCAAGTCCATGGATCGCAGCCCAGTATTCTTCCGTAGCACAGCATCAAAGGCCTAACTTAGTGTTCTTTTTTTCCTAAAAAAAAACTTAGTGTTCTTTGTTTCGAACGGCCCGACTTAGGAGTCTCCAGTACCATGACATACTCATCCATATTGGACTCGGAGTCGGTTGTATATCCGATTTGGAATCTTTATGGAAAACGGTTTTTTTTTCTTTTTTTTTTTTGCGAAGTATGGAAAACGGCTCTTGGGCAATATATATACCGTCCCATAAATACGCCGGCGGCTGTAGCTTGCGTTGCTTTTCCTGAAAATTTGTACTAGCTACTTGACATCGTACAGCTCCAATAGCTAGGCTGGAGGACGTGTGACGTGCCATAGCCCCTACCTACCCTTCCAGACTTACGACTTACGCCGGGGGGGGGGGGGGGGGGGGGGGGGGGGG
>CM041632.1:22389707-22475544 GCA_023333625.1 Bothriochloa decipiens | reverse complement strand
CGGTTCCGGCCACAGCTGGATCGCTCTTTTGTTGCTAGTGGTGCACATCGTGCTTCTCGTCCTTTTTACTGACTGAATGATGATGTACTGTATAGTAGGAGTAATTACTTCGTTCCTTTTACTACGCTAGATAGTCGCGACTCAAAACTCAGATTATTACGTCCACAGGATTTTAACGCGCCAACGACCTTTTCTTGGTGTCTTTTTTTTTTCCATTTTTATAGGGGAGGTTTTGGGTGAGACTTCATGGGTCTTCTTTGGATAGGGATATTAGACTACCTGCACCGGATGCTGGACCGCGTGCGGTAAAGCAGATGCAGCAGCCTTTAGCGCGCGCGAACGCCGCAGCGGGGTGCTGGACCGGCTGCTGTATACGCGAGCGCACGCCAAATTCACAGCACATGCAGTCCCTGCGGTATCCGGCGGGGGCCCCCTGGGCGGGCGCTGCCACGCGCGTGGAGTCTGGCAGCAGCATGCGGGAGAGAGGAGAGAGAACATGCAATCACGGGCCCCACTGATTTAACTAAACAAAAAAAAATATTATAACGCACAAACAAAAAACTAAATGAAATTCTGATTTCACCGTCGAACTCGTCTTAATAAATACTTTAAAACTAGATCTCACATCGATGTACCTAGATAAAGTGATAAGTGGACTCACAGTGGATAGAGTACACTGTAAAGAATAGATGAGTGCGGAAGAATTAAGATAGAGTACGTTATATGATGAATAGAGTGTGAATATAGAGTTACATGAGTGCGGATAGTCTTAGTACTAGGTCAGCACATTTGCCAGCTGACACCAATGATTTTGGTACAAGAATTGAGTAGGTACATTGGATTTTTTTCCGCAAGCATTCTTCAATCTTCCTTATGAGCACCTCTTTGAATTGTGGAACTATAGTTTAAGTTATTGGAACTATGGTTTTTCTTAAGGCCCCTTTTAATTTGTGTGGACCTTAATAGAGTTTCGCCGAAGATTACATAGGATAAGACTACTTTGTAAATTTTTTAACTAATATATGAAATCAAGGGAACGGAAGTAGCTTTGGAGACACGAAGACACTTTTTCGAGAGAGTGGGGTTCGTCGAAAATTCTATAAGACTACAGTTATATTGGTGAGACAAGCCACAATAATTGAGATGGACGGTGCCATAAGCAATCCCAATCTGTGCTACAATCCGAAGCTTTCTTTATTTTTCATCTACCCCAGAGATCCGACTAATACTCTGCTCCATATCCAGTATAGCGCCACCTAGAGTTCTCGCTCGGCTCAGGGGTCCGAACCTGCACTCACCTCCAAGTCTCCAACCAACACACGTCAGCAGAGCTAGTGCGACGAGAGGACACATCATTTTCGACGCAAATGCCGCTGGCTGGGACGCGATGTCAGCGACACGCACAGAAGCTAGCTGGTGCCGTGCTGCCCAGGGCGCCGTGTAGTTGCACTGGCACGAGACGCCACCCACGAATCGGGCTATCGGCTATCGGCACCACACGGTACTGTAAACAGAATGAAAAGATTGGAACGGGATATCTCTATCGGTACTCGGTACATGTTAATATATAACTTTTTGGGCTTGTACAATAAGAAGATCAGATTTACATAGATTACAATTTGACATGTAAGTCAATCTAACCGGATCCTAACAACACCGATCCCCTATCTATATCTACGTGATATATTAACATACTATTCTAACGCTTCTCAATCTCAGCCACTTTCAAGGTTGAGATTGACTAAATTCTTTCATCTTTGCAGCACTAATTGGTTTAGTAAAACCGTTTACAATCTGATCTCCTGAGCTGATATATCTGATATCCAGAAGCTTCTGTGCCACTCGTTCTCTAACAAAGTGAAAATCGATCTTGATATGTTTTGTTCTTGCGTGGAACACCGGATTCTGTGACAAATATGTGGCCCCAATGTTGTCACACCACAACCTTGCCACTTTTGAATGAGGGATCTTCAACTCTGTGAGTAGCTTCTGTATCCACATGATCTTAGCTGTGGCATTAGCCAAAGGTTTATATTCAGCTTCTGTACTTGACCGAGAAACCGTAGACTGCTTCCTTGCACTCCAAGAGATTAAATTTGGTCCCAGATACACGGTGAAACCTCCTGTTGATCTTTTATCATCAGTGCAGCCTGCCCAATCTGCATCAGTGAATGCACTGACTATGACACATGGTGATTTCTGGAAAATCAATCCCAAAGAAGCAGTTCTTTGCACATATCTCAATATCCTTTTCACAGCACTCCAATGCATAGTACTAGGTGCATGCAAGTATTGACAGACTTTGTTGATTGCAAAAGAAAGATCTGGCCGAGTGAGTATCAAATACTGCAAAGCGCCAACAACACTTCTATAGTTAGATGCAGCCTCAGCACTCAACGGGATGTCACCTGTTGCACTCAATTTCTCCGAAACAGAGAGAGGTGTATCAATGGATTTGCACTTGTCCATCCCTGTTCTCTTCAGTATATCTGCTGCATAGCGCTGCTGAGACACCACTAGACCCTTGTCTGTTTTCCTCACTTCCATCCCAAGGAAGTAATGAAGATCCCCTAGATCCTTAAGAGCAAAGTCCTTCTCCAAATCTATCAACAATGCTTGCGTTGCTGCACGAGATGAGCTTGCCACAATAATGTCATCAACATAGACAAGAACATATATAACCACACGTCCCTTACTGAAGTAGAAGAGTGATGTGTCGGCCTTGGAAGGTATGAAGCCAAGCTGAACAAGTTTATGGCAGAGACGAGCATACCATGCCCGAGGGGCCTGCTTGAGACTGTAGAGTGCTTTGTCAAGTCTGCAAACAAACTCTGGCCTTCTCTTATCTCTATACCCGGGTGGTTGATGCATGTATACCTCCTCCTCAAGCACACCGTGGAGAAACACATTCTTGACATCAAGTTGTTGAAGCGACCAACCACGTGACACAACAACGGACAAAATGAGCCGAATGGTCACAACCTTTACCACCAGGCTAAATGTATCTTCATAATCAAGACCATACCGTTGTTTGTAGCCCTTGGCAACTAAGCGTGCTTTATATCGATCAATGGAGCCATCAACATGCTTCTTCACCTTATAAACCCACTTGCATCCTATTACATTTTTTCCTTTGGGTGGTGGTACCAAATGCCAGGTTTGATTCTTCATCAATGCAGTGTACTCACTGTCCATGGCTGCCACCCAATGTGGATTAGCAAAAGCTTCACTGAGTGTAGCCGGCTCTTCAGGTTCAACAGTACCTGTCATGCACCACCGCATAGTCCCATCAGTTCTAACTTTAGGCTTGGAGACACCATGTTGTAGCTGAGTAGATGGACGGGTGCGTTCCGGAGAGGAGCCAGCATCCCTGACCACACCAGATGCGACAGGTGCGCCAGTCATAAGAGATCCAGTAGCCGAATCCTCATGTGAACCCGGGACAGGATCCGGCTATGGCTGGTCTGAAGACATCAACGCAGCGGGGACAGGCGAAGTGGCCGCAGAGGATCCTAGCTCTCCACCTACGGAGGAAGACGACGCGGCGACAGCATCGCTGCCACCCGTATTCACCCTCGCTCCAGATGCAAATCCATACCGCGCACCCAAAAGCCCTTAGAAAAGTGTAATCTGGAGTTTTCTTGAGAAGACGCTCATAAGGAGTTTGATTATCAATTACTTTGGATGGGAGACGATTAATAAGGAAGACCGAGGTTAAGAATGCCTCGTCCTAGAACTTTAGTGGTATGGATGCATGGGCAAGAAGAGATAGACAACTATGTGCCTGTGTTTACGTTCTGCTGCGTCATTTTGTTGATGAGCATGGGACAAGAAACCAAATGAGAAATCCCTATGCTTGAGAAAAAGGAGTTCAAGGATTTGTACTCTCCTCCCCAATCAGATTGAACGGCGCGAATTTTTATGTTGAATTGTCGCTCAACCATATTTTGGAAATCATTGAAGCAACGAAACACATCTGATTTTTGACGCAACAAATCGATCCAAGTATACTTACTATAGTCATCGATAAAGCTTACATAGTAATTGTGCCGGCCAACGGATGTTGGAGCCGGTCCCCAAACATCGGAGAAGACAAGTTCAAAAGGATTCGATGACATACTAATAGACTTGGGATAGGTAATTGGTGGCTCTTGCCACGCTGACATGCATCGCATATCACTTTATTCTCTTGATCTCTAACAAATGAAAGCTTATGATGACTAAGGACCTCTTGAACGACGGGTGCGGCGGCATGTCCTAGACGATGATGCCATAAGGAAGTGGTAGGTTTGTACAACAGATGCATTCGAGGATGAAGCGAGATGAGGAAACGCCATGGCTTTTCTCCGCTAGGAGTAGGGCTCTGATACCATGTAAACAGAATGAAAAGATTGAAACGAGATACCTCTACCGGTACTCGGTACATGTTAATATATAGTCTCTTGGGCTTGTACAATAAGAAAATCAGATTTACATAGATTACAACTTAACATGCAAGCCAACCTAACCGGGATCCCAACAACACCGATCCCCTATCCATATCTACGTGGTATGTTAACATACTATTCTAACATGTACCATCTCTGCTTTTTGATTTGGAAGGCGGCTTTGTCGATTTGCCATCGTGGTCGTGGTCTCATGGATCATCACGTTCTTCACATTGCGATACGCATAGGCATAGTACGGCGTATGTGTGCAGGTTCCACGGTGTGGCCTTCAAGACCGTGGTACTGGTGGGCTGTACTAGGACACGCCCATGCAATGTTGGTCGCGTCAAGATCTTCCTCAAGCTGAAATTGATCTTGTGTATTAACTTTGTCGGAGCATATAAGATCGGAGGACCCAATCCTCACGTGTCCACCGAACAGGATATATGTGATATGCTGTGGAAAGAAGCGTGACATTTTTGTTTGAAGTAAATGCCACGGACCGCATGTATGATTGATGTTCTTGCTTTACTACACACTAGCTACTTTATTACGTGGTACTAGCTTTGTTCTTAATTATAGTTTATTTAATTTTTTATCTTAAATTTGACCATTTGTCTTAATAAAATATTACTCTTATTAATGTGGTATGCTATATTAATAAAAAAACTTGTTCAAGAATAATATAAATTTGACTATATTTGTACGTATTTTTTGAATAATACGAGTGGTCAAAAAAATTTAGAATCAAAAAAGTTAAATAAACTATAATATAAAATAGAGAGAGTACTTGGTACTAGGGCACCTGGAATTTGTTATCTATATCTTGCTAAATTGCACTATGTTTGAGGCATTGCTATGGAAAATCTATTTCCCTAACTAGTTTTCATCTCTTGTTCTCTGTAGCGTGATGAGAGTTGTTCGACAGTATGCCTTCAGAGGATTATCGGTTTTGTGTTTCTTGCCGCAGTATTGTTGTTGTTGTCGTCTGTGCTAGGCCTGCTAATGGGTTGAAACCCGCTCCATACCCAACCCTATTTATGATAAATTAGTTTTTTTTTAACTCAACCCATCCCAAATTTTTAACCAATCCCAACCCAAAAGCTAATTAAACCCACGGGTTTAGTATAAGAACCCATAGTTTTACAATAAAATATATAAAAATTTATGTTCACATTATAAAATTTTATCAAAATTAATTCAAATTTGTTGTAGATAATTTAATATGACAAGTAGCTACTTCATGCCAACCGATATTGCGAGATCAATATGTGGGCCCCGCATTAGAGCTAGACCCTAGATTAAAAAGTCCGTATTCATATTATAAAATTTTACCAGAATTAGTTGAAATTTGTTGTAGATGATTTTATATGAGAAGCAACTACTTCATGCCAACTGACACTGCGATATCAATATATGGGCCCCGCATCAGTGTCGGACCCTAGATTTAAAAGCTCGCGTTCACATTATAAAATTTTACCAGAATTAGTTGAAATTTATTGCAGATGATTTTATATGACAAACAGCTACTTCATACCAACCGGCACTGCTAGACCAATATGTGGGCCCTGCATCAGAGTCGGACCCTTGATTTAAAAGCTCGCGTTCACATTATAAAATTTTTCCAGAATTAGTTGAAATTTCTTACAAATAATTCTTTATGACACGTAGCTACTTCATGCCAACCGGCACTGCCAGATCAATATGTGGGCCCTGCATCAAAGTCGGACTCTAGATTTAAAAACTCGCGTTCACATTGTAAAATTTTGTCAGAATTAGTTGAAATTTATTGCAAATGATTCTATATGACAAGCAGCTACTTCATACCAGCCGTCACTGTCCACATCTGAGCCGGACCCTAAAAAAGCTAGAACCCCACATCAGATCAATATGTGAAACATGTAATTACCCGTTCCAACCCGTCCCAACCCATGATCGCTCTCAACCCAACCCAACCCAACCCAACCCATAAGATATTAAAACTCGCTTCTAACCATCTAAATAAACCCATAGCAGAACCTAACCCAAAAAACTCGGGTCTCACCCAACCCATTAGCAGGCATAGTGTGTGCTTTGTTTTGTCCTTTTTATTTATCGTATTATGCTTTTTCCCTATCAACATATCCCGGGCAAGTTCTTGCCTTGGCTCTTCAAAAATAAATTGCACTCTGTTTAAGTCAAGTCTCCGTGCTGCTCTGGTTAGTTTGCACCGTAACTCACGTCGTCTTGGGTGTAGCACAAGACAGCAATGAGCATGATATGTTGCATGCATGGAGCAAAGCCGGCGGTCACGGAAGAACGCACTGGCAGTAATCGTCCTTTTGGCAAATAGTGGTAAGTGGGAACACAAAATCGAGAGATAAATTAAACCCCAAGAAAATCGCACGCGGTTTTCTACCATTGACATGTTCCACTTCTAACACAAGCGATCGAGCTAGACTGACGATGAGGGCCCGGGTCCCTTCTATTTTTACCACGTCGCTGCAACCTGCTACCTCTCCTATATAGGTCTTTTTTAATCCCAGAATTGAGCACCAAATTTCACTATACAGAATTCTTATTTTTCATCACATCAAAATACCGGCACATGCATAGAGTACTAAGTGTAGATGAAATTAAAAACTAATTATACAGTTTTGTTGTACTTTACGAGACGAATATTTTAAACCTACTTAGTCAAAATTTAGATAATTTTTACCAAATACAAATAAAATGCTACAGAAATTCTGCTACAGAAATTCTAACCCTAATTCTAGGGATCTAAACAAGGCCATAGCCAAGCAAGCCACCCAACACTTGCGTCGCTTTCATTCTCTGGGAATCAGTTTAGTGTGTGGACGCCGTAACGTCACCAGGCTTACGGCACCTTTTGTGCTCTTGCGCATGTCTCGCTTTCTACTCGTTATCCTTGCTGGTTCTCGCTTTGATCCCGTCCTCTTCGACAAATTGTATATGTCTGATCCTTGACAGAGATGGGCGAGGCAGAGTGTGCACCAAAGGTTTGGGCCTTGTGATAAGAATAATAATACGCGCCGAGCTAGCCGATAAAGATGTGTATGTCCAGAATCCCAGCTAATACTATACGTACTGATTCAAAACATAGACGCCCTCATTCGAATGTAGACAAAAATGAAGAAAATAGCTGATTGGATTCCTATAGAAAGTTTTCCGATATGAATCTTTGAAACAAAAGATGATTGGGCTGACTTCAATTGTGGCACTATCCTACGGGACTGAATTTTGGAGTAAAATAATTAAGCAGGCCTAATATAACCTCATTTTTTTTTAAAAAAAAGCTACTCTCCATTCAAACACTTCACTTATAACTCTCGTGTATTCTTCCTAACTCTATTTTTAAGAATAACGCGTTCCAAAAGGGGTCTAAACAACAAAAACAGAATAATATGTGCCTATATATACTCTAGTTCGTTTGTCATAAAATTAATGTGCATATCTCGTGTTTCATGTATACCAATTGCGCTATATATCCGACAATTTTAAGATAATGTTGATTTTGTAGCATTCTATGTTAATATATAACTAAAATTTAAGAGATCTAGAATACCTTGAAACTTTTGGTAGTACGTGCTTAATGAGTTTAAGTTAGAAATAAGAGATAGAGAGAGAGCGCACATATATTATCGTATATACATTCGTGGACCGTTTCCATGTTTTTCTAATTTTGACAAACCAAATTAATAATCATCTCAAACCCTGATGAATTATCCCCAACAATTGCTCTATCCAACAGCTCAACCATTCCAATGTAGTTATTAGGAACAAATAAGTTCACAATGATACAATTTAATTTAACCTGAGCTTCTCTACTCAAAATAATGATAGTTTATATTGGAGTTGAATGGTAACTAGAGGCATAGCACTAGCATAGGATCGTTTGTGCTAATTACATTGTACTCTCTTCTCCCTCTCCTTTTCCACCAGCGCAACCTCCGGCAAACATGAAAATAAGAAAACAAGGCTTTCAAAGAATCCTTCTCTTGGAAAACCTTCTCGTCCGTTTTCCTACTGCTTTGCTTTCAAGCTTCAATCTCGGCCGTTTTCCTGTTGCTTTGCTTATCTTTTAGTTTTTGTCGCTCTAGTTCATCCCTAATTCATAATCTTCTTTAGCCAATCCACCGCTCTAGCAGACTTAAGATATATTTTCGTATGGACATCGAGCTTCTTATCATCATGATATATGGCACATCCATAACGACGAATTCATTCACATCTCTATCTTGAAAGACCGGGGCTGGTGTGATTGTCGGTGTGTCTTCTTAGTGACACATGAATAGAAAGTAATCGCTTGACCTCTGGTTAGCTCTCTTATTAGCACCATTTGATGCGCATGATGGTGTTGTAATATAAAACCTGGTATGCTCTAAAATGTGATTTCTGACTCTGGAAAAACACACAGAGCATCAAAAAAGTAAAATCCTGATCTCTAAACCAAACTGTAGTATTTCTCTCATGTTGTTTCTCTAGTTATAGCACATCGAATGGAGATGTGGAATCACACACTAAAGGCTCAACTTGCGCCTTAAACTTGTCATGGAAATGGACATACAAGTGACACTTTGGTCTGATTAACTTTGATTGAGTCAATATGAAAACCGAGTTGAGAGATTTAGGAAAAGTTGTGCTCGTCGGACGGCTCCTTCTCACCCTCTTCACCCACCGCCACACTTTTGCTCTCTCTACTAGATAGCTGTCTCAATGGTTTGTACTTTACCCCTCTCTACTATATAGCCATCGCAAGGTTTTGCACTTTTCATACTAGATAGTCGTCGCAAGGGTTTGTACTTCAGAAAATGAAAAAAATAGCGGATTGAATTCCTATAGAAAGTTTTTCAATATGAATATTTGAAACAAAGGATTGTGTTGCCCTACACATACATGACTTCAATTTTGGAGCTATCCTATGGGCCTGAATTTTGGAGGAAAATAAATAAAAATAGGGGCACTATGCTTAAGAATAGGATCATCTCAGACAAGTCGAGCCACTCATATGTAGCAGCACCACCATAGCCCCCATGAGACTGGGTTGGCAGACTTGTTCTTTGGTGTGGGGCAGGCGAGGGGATTTTTTGTGACACACAGACGAATTGTGTCTCCTCCGACCAACAAATCCGCCTTTGAGAGGATTCAAACTCTGATCAACAGAGTTCAAGCATACAACCGGACCGACTGGTATAGCAAGGACTAATTGCCTAATATAACATCATTTTTTTTTGTTTTTTTCCTTCACTGTACCCAATCCAAACGCTTCATTTATAACTCTCCTATATATTCTAGTTTTCCATATAGGATTTCCATTGCATGTGTATCCTACTCTTGTATTTTTTCTATTTCCATATGTTTTGAAAACCGCGCTCCAAAGGGGACCTGAACAACAAAAACAGAATAATGTGTGCCTTTATATATACTCTAGTTCGTCCATAAATTTAACATCCATATCGTGTTTCATGGATACCGGTTGCGCTACATATCAGACATTTTTAAGATAATGTTGATTTTGTAGCGCAATATATGTGATATAACATAAATTTAAGAGATCGATACTACGGTCGGTATCTATAAGGGCAAAATACAATTTACAACCTTGAATCGAGATTTCAACCTCCAACTCTAAAATCGGATAACTTTGGGCCTCCAACTCATGAAACATATCAATTTTCAACCTTAGACTGATTTTTGGGAGGTTTTGGTCATGAGCATTGACTATTGACTTTTTCCAAAAGTTTTTAGAAATCCAACTTTAGAAGCAAGGAAGGGGGTACCTAGAGAGGTGTAAAAATCTTGATATGCTGTAGGTTGGCAGAGTGAATAACAAGGATCATAATGGCACAATACACACTAAATTATGTTAAGTAATATTTCTTGAGATTACACAATACAGCGTAGACACCCAACACGCACGCACACTTAATATTTGAATTATTGCATTTCAAAAATTGTCAAATTTATATATTCTATGAATTTTTAGGGTATTCAAATGACAATAAGAAATCTAAAAAAATCATTGTGAATTTTTGGGTATTGAAATGGCAGTAAAATTGAGTTCTTTACAAATGTCAAATTTTAAGCTAAATTTCAAATAATAACATTTTGTAAAGCAACTAAATTTTTGCCCATGTAACATTTGTTGAACAAATATACCAAAACCAACTAGAGTTCAAATGATGCACAAATATAATTTTTTTGAGATTTTTTATTGCCATTTGAATACCCAAAAAATTCATAGACTATATAATTTTAACCTTTTTTGAAATACAATAATTCAAAATTCACTTAACAAAATTTATCATGGACTATAACATTATTATCATCCTTTTTATTCACTCTATCAACCTACAAAATATCAAGATAGATTTTTACAGCTCTCTAGGTACCCCTTCCTTGCTTCTTAAGTGGGATTCTAGAAAAAGTTTTGAAAAATGGTCGAAAGCTAATTTTTTTAGGGAAAAGACCATGGGGGGAGTTCCCCATGGTGCTCAAAACTTTATTAAACAGAACAAAATTACAAGATTACAACATTACAAGTAAAGGACATACTTACAAGAAAACTATGAGGGAAAAGGGAGAGTGAGAAAAGGGGGAATCAAATAGCAAGATAAGGCTAAGAGCTTCATTAGCACAGTACATCCAACGTCAGAAAAGGTAGAAACACAGAAGCTTCCTTCTATTTGTAAGTATGGGCCAACAACTAAGCCGGCTTGGTCATACTATTTAACAACAGTCATGTTCATTTTATTGCAGAGAGTCAATCCATAATGAGGCTAGTCTTCTATCTTCATCTCCCCGGTTGTGTGCTTGAAGAGCAGATTCATCTTTGAAATTGTTGAGCCATCTTGCAAAGGAGGCTGGTATTATCAAAAGCTAACGTTAATACACCAAAACCACCCAAAAAAGTCAGCCCAATGTTGAAATTTGAACGGTTTTAAAAGTTAGAGGGTCAAAGTTATTTGGTTTTGATGTTCAACGTTGAAATCCAGATTTGACAAGGGTTCCACTACGGGAAAGCCAGACTTTGTCGAGTGCCTGTTGCACTCGGTAAAGGCTGATTTACACTCGGTAAAGCCTTTGCCGAGTGCAACACTCAGCAAAGAGGTCCCCGCATATTTGTTCACGGTAACAAACTCTTTGCCGAGTGCCAAAACACGGGCACTCGGCAAAGACTTTGCCGAGTGTCAGGACGAAATTCAGCAAAGATTTAACGCCGTAGTCTGCTATCACGCCGTCTTCTTTTTTTAACTTTTCTTTGCCGAGTGCAACACTCGGCAAAGAAGTACTCTTTGCCGAGTGCCACTATGCAGACATTCGGCAAAAAAATTTGTTTTTTTAAGAAAAAACTCTTTGCCGAGTGCACAGCCCAGGAACTCGGCAAAGAAATTAATTTTTTCTAAAAAAAGTCTGGAAACTTAATGGGGTTACCTTGATTCAAGTACCTTCTTTTTCAGTTACTAATATTACTATCACAGCTAGTACAACTACTGATATAACAACTACTAAGAAAGTTCAAGCAGTAAGAAAAACAAACGGCTACAATAGTTTATTCTAGCCAAGTGCAAGCAGGATGCTAATATTCAGGATAGTCGCCTATCAATGCTGGCCGCTAATTAAGACCTGTACTACCCAGGGGGTTTCACCCAAGGAACCGCATCCACGTCACCATAAATGTTTTAGGCCGCCCTATCTTTCATCCAGTGACTGAGGTTGCTCTGGCTAGATTTTTGTTCCCAGCTTCTACCTTTGGAGCCGCTTCTATTTATCTAGCTTCTGCTTCTCCTAGACACAAATATATACTTGGCTTTCGCTTCTCGTTCCAGATTCCTTCCCCCAAATTCTAAAAAAAAATCTTAACCGGCCTTATCTCTTCCTCTCCGTTTCTCCTCCCTCCCCGACACGGACAGGGGCGATGGCGGGCGGCGTGCCGCGGTGGGGGCAGCATTTCTCCTCAACGTCTCCTCCTTCTCCACTAAAAATGGCAATGGGGAATTCCCCGTCGGAGTTTGCCTCCCCATCCCCGTCCCCGCGGGGGGAAAAAATCCCCATCCCCATCCCCAAAAAAGCTCACGAGGGCGCTTTCTTCCCTATCCCCGCCCCAGCGAGGGGAAAAATCCCCGTCGGGGATCCCCGTCCCCGCATTAATCCATCGCTTTTCATGGTCAAAATTCATCACCAATCACGCAAGGACATCATAGATTAACACACAATCCTAGGATTAAATTCACAGGAGTAATATACAGAGATTTACATACAGATATTTACATTTATACTGAGAAGAATCCTTAAATAAGAAGTCAAACTCAACAAAAACACATCCACACCTCACTCATCTCAATAAGCGTTAAGCTCAAGGACATAGGTTTTGGACTTATCCCCACATAAAATTCAAAATAGGAGTCCAAAATAGATATGGGTTGTAGACACGAGAGGACTAAACCATGATGGATACTCATTCGATAATGCGTAGCTATCACTTGACCTGCATCTTTTTGCGGTATCCCATTTAGGTCTCTGATGCAAGTGCCTTGCTACATGGGAGAGCTAGGGAGGAAGTGGATCTCGCCTCTTGGATGTGCCATCGCAGGCTCCCAGCATCGCGGCTCACAGATTCAAGGGGCTGGAGTTGGTGGCGTGGATGCGATTGTGCTTGCGAGCTGTTGGGTCGTGTGCAATGGTGGTGTGCGCCATGGCGTGGATGAGCGGCGGCTGGAGCCCGGAACGAATGAGGTTGGGAGTAGGGAATTAGGGTTTGATGGTTACTCGCGCATATATATACTTCACACAACCTGGGCCTTTAGATGGGCCTCGACGAGTCTCTTGCTTGCTTGGCGGGGCGGGTCAGCGGGGATCGGGGTCGGGGACCAGGAAACCATCCCCGTCCCCGCCATCCCCGACGGGGATAGATTTTCTGCCAAATAGATCCCCGTGGGGAGTATTTTGATCCCATCCCCGTCATAAAATGGCAACGGAGACCCATTAGGCTCCGTAGATATGGGTTGTAGATATGAAAGTGAGTATTCTATTAGACATGAGAGGACTTATTAGGCTCTGTAGAACATCAATAGAATATGTCAGGTTTCACTATGTTGGAAATTCAGTTCTGATAGTCTGTAAGCATAGTGTTTCCTCAGAAAGTGAAGATCGGCAAAACTTTAGAGCGAAGCTAACGCATCTTTTTTGTGTACCCCAACTTAGTTCACATGTTCCAATCTGAAATTAAAATTGATTTGTTCTTCCTTCTGTTTTTTATGTTGGTCGATAGTTCTAACGATCTAAATTGAGAGAACAAAAAAGGTTCTGCAAATTTTTTAGTTTCTGGATGATAAGGCAATTGAAAATGTCAATGGACAAACAATTTGGAAGTAATATTTCAATACCTGACGAACTTTTTGCAAACTACATTCCATGTGATGAAAGCTGACTGCTTGCTGGATTCGCCTCTTGTGTCTCATTGTTGCTGCTGTAGTATTAGTAGAATTAAGGTGCAAGATTACAAATTTTTGGCACAATTGTTTGGGTAAAATTCATCTAGCATATTTCAGCGTATCACCATATGTGATATTGCAATGATTTGGTGCTGCTTGCAACATGTCCTTTCTATTTTAGAAAATTATCATCACTACTTTTGAAAATTTACTTGACTCTGCACCAATCAGTCTGTAGTCGAATGAAGACATGTAGTAGTCGTTCAGCTGTGTCAATTGTTCCTACATGAGCTTCTACAATCTAAAAGTTTCTAAGTTCCTGGCCTATCCATGTAAGGTTTTATGAGCTGAAAATTAAATAACTACTGCTATTTTTCTTGATTGATCGAGGAATGAAAGGATGAGCACTGCACGGGCTCTCTCGTCCATGTGTATGAGGAGGTGAAATTTCTTGGTTCATACTTCAGATTTGCCTAATGCTTTGGTTAACTTTGACAAGATGACAAGAAAGATTACTAATCAGGTCAAATTCTTTGCGTTAAATAAAAATGGTCTGATTTGTGCAGCTAGCCTCGGCCTTCTGCTTTGGTTTACTGTACATTGAGATCCTGTATCAGTTGCTCAATTTTCATTTCATATACAATTGTTTCTCACCCCAAAAAAACGAAATTAGCAAGTGCCATGATCTTAACACATGTATAAAATTCTTAGTAGTTATCTGCTATAAAATACTTACCTGATCAAAGACTGAAGTTTGAGACAATAAAAGTTCCAAGAATATATCCTTCAAATATTTGGGAGCTCACAAAATAAACTTTTACGTGATTATCTAAAAATCTGCAATGCAACACTGCAACCACAAACTCAGTATCCTTAAACATGACACTTAATTCGTGCTTCAGGTGTGAAGCTATCATATTCCAAACTTTGATATGGTGTATTCTCTTAACTGAGTGAAATTAATGATTGTCACACTCTATTTTAAAGGATAAAAATAGAATGTATAAATAGCCTTATATGTGCCTCAGGAACAAGTCGCACATATAAGATGACAAATTACAAAGAGTATCATCACCCTGTTTATTACATAATAAACCAATATTTATCACAGAGTCTTGCACATAAATAAATAGATAACCAATATAACTTTATTGCGAAAGCTCTACACAGGGACACGCCAACTAGTGAACACCAAGCCTAGTACTTATCACGGTAGCTCTCATTGCAACCTTCATCTGTTACCCATCCAGGATTTTCCAAAATTGAAAGTAAAACAAGCGTAAGTACACAATCGTACTCAATAAGCATAGCATAGGTTAATGAGGCTCAATTAAACTGACACTGTTAGACTGCATTTAGCTTTTATAGGTTAATCATATTGAGGCATTTAAATAGCATCAAGATTTTGAGAATTTCCATATACTCATGATCGAAATAACATAAATAAATATATAGCAATAACGACATTAAAATGAACATCTTAACAATTAAGAACCATTGTCCTTAATGTAAATATGTCAAGGCCGCCCTAACCATAGGGCACGGACGATATATCGGTTTAAGCTCTGCGCAGAGGTGTACACTTTTACTGTGAGTCATGATTTACAATCAAGTGGGTTTATAACTCCCAAGCCACCGCAAAACATATAAAGCCGTCTAAGGGTTCGTCTAACAAGTTAGGGCCGCTAAGGTTTCTGCGCCTACGAATGTAGTATCCTCCTTCTAGATGGCACATAACCGCAGCCTATACACATATAGACAGGGGTCCAACTACACCCAACCCAGACACACCCCTCTTGCGCCAAAAAGAAAACCACTAACAAGCTAGAAAAAGGTCCCCTAGACAACTAAAGCCAGAGCCATATAGCCCTCGCAGTTGTACGGAATATCCATGATAAATCACTTACAGACAAGATCTCATACTTGTTAAGAGTCATTATTATCGTTGGTAGCATAAACACACATCATGTTATAGGATCATGACCGGTAGAGCACTAACATCACTACTACCCAATGCAACCCGAGGGTTCAAGGAATCAGGATATCAAAGCTATTTATAATCTCTAGGTCATCAAAGAAAACACATGCATATGAATTGTTATTTATAGTGAATAGGTAACAAGGAGGATCCATGCTATACTTGCCTTGATTCCCAAAGTCTTGCTGGTCCTGCTGATTCTCAAAGTAGCCTTGCTCAACAAAACCCTCACCGTCTGAACTCGACATTAACAATCAACACCAAGCAATCCAATCGAGCATACATACACGAAGCAAATAAGGAGTTATTAGAGAAACAGTACACCAATCTCATCAAACAGAATAAAAAGTTTATAAAACTATTCTACCCGCTGCTACGATCACATAGACGTCAAGTTCACCGAAAACTGAGTTATAACGGTGAAGATATAAATTTTTAAAGATTTCCTATAGACAAATAAATGCATTAAATATGAACTCAAAATATAAAGTCTATAAAATATACCAACAGTGGCACCACTGCGTAGCTTACAAAATTATGAATCTAACGGAATTTGAACGGATCCAATTGGAGTTAAAATGAGCATTTTATAAGCATTTGAATCAAATGGCAAAACTATAAATAACTGGAACTTTTATCGAATAAAATAAATTCAGAATTCCACTCGGCCAGGGACCGATCTATAATTAATAGAAACTTTAGGGTCTCTTAATCAAAATGACCCGTGAAGGGTACGATGTATTTCTGGCCGTCCGTTTCAAGATGAACGGCCCAGATTAGATCGGGAAGGCGGCGTCAGCGCCTGGCCGAGGAGAAGCCGACCCCGGCGGCGGCCATTGCCGGCTGCGAGCGGAGCTCGCCGGCGTTCGTGAAACCAGCGATTCCGGCCACCATTTTCAGGCGGGGCCGGTACCATTCGAAAGAGAAGGACGAGCCGCGCTCACCTATGACGAAGATGGAGGCGGGGAGAGATCGAGTGCGGCAGACGACGCGACGAGGCGGACAGCGGTTGTCTGTGTACGGCCAAAACCCGAGATGAGCTCAATTGGACCAAAAGAATTATACCAACGCGCTCGCAAGGTCAAGGCGGAGCTCCGGGTGTAGCTTACTTCAATGAAGAAGCGACGGAGACGGCGAATTTTGAGCTTCCGCGGATCCTGTTAATGACGGCTAGGGTTTGGCGGCGCTACTTGCTCGTACTGAGGCGGCGCTGACGGCTAGGTTAGGAAAGGAGTTAGGGGTGCTGACCCAATGCTTAAATAGCCGAAGGCAAGGGGGCGAGCGACCGGGCATGGAATTGCGACCAGGTCAGTCTCTGCTTCCCGGCTTGGTTCCGGGTCGGAGGAGGGAGAAGATGGTGTGGGCCCCGTCCGTCAGCCAAAGGAAGAGAGGAGTAGCTGCTGGCGCTGTGGGCTTCGGCCATTTCGTCCCAAGAAGATGGCAGGCGCGCGCGCTGCGTTGCGGCTGGCTTGGCCGCTTGCGGCTGGGCTGCTGGCTTGCGGCCTGGCTTGCCTTGGCCGCTAGTGGCCAGAGCTGGCCGCTGTGGCCGGCCACTGCTGCCGCTGCCTTGGCCATAGCTGGCCAATGCTGGCCATGGCCGGCTGGGGGTGGCCACTGGTGGCCAGGGCTGGCCGTACTTGGCCAGTAGGGGCTAGGGTTGGCCAGGGTCCCCTAGGGAGCAAAACTTAGACAACAAGTTCAAACAAGTCAACCAAAACTTATGCAGCAGCATGAATGCATCAACAATTGCATAAATAAATTATTTTGGCTATTTTTAAAAACATGCCAAATCTAGGGTGTTACAATGATACAACTGAGATTTTGTTATTTCAGGAGCCTACAAAGCACAGTAAGGTTCCCAGGACTGAATTAATAAAATATCCTACAGAAATCAACAACATTGATCCTTGTTTCTCTGTCAGGTATTGCTCTGGGATGTCGCAGCTACCTTTGCTTTCTACAAAACTATGGTCTTGCAGGTAATATAATTTTCTATTTTTGCAGCTAACTACAAATGTTCCTTTTCTGCATTGATGATTGACCCTGTGTATCTTGTTTGCTTTTTCTGTCGCATTCTTGCAGTTCATGGGTGTGGCGATGGCGGAGACTGCGTGCCATGGTCTGTGTGCGGAAACTATCTACTGGCGAATACTCACTCCTGCATTGAGCAAGGTCGTCATTTTGTTCCCTTCTTTGTCATATTTCTTCACCATTGTGAGTTCGCTCAGTACATCTGCTTCCATCAGGTATTTTTACCTGAGTTGTTTTGGTTAGAGTGACTTTTATTCTTGTGTGTGAATTTTGGTTTGAGAAACGACATCATCATTCCATAAGTGAATTTCTAGATAATATCTTAACTTCAGTTATTTATTGTCCCCTAAATGTGTAAATCTCTATGCCGGGTTTTTAGATGTAGTGCCCGATAAGTCCCTTCTGTGGTATACAGCTTCCAGTTAAAAGATGCAGTGCCCGCTAAGTCTCTTGTATGTTCCAGTTACATTTAGTGTTTCCATGGTGCTGCTAAGCACATGCATGTGTCAGCATCTTTTCATATGTACAGTACCCATTTAGGCTATCTCTGCCATCTTTTACCATATACCAGTGAATCTAGATCATGTTTCAGGAATGCATCTTTATGTTGGTCTACCTTCCCCCCTACCCCTTCCCCTCCTAAATTTCCTAGACAAAGGTAAAGTAGCACATTTTTAGAAAGTTATTTGTAAGTTCGACTGCAGCAATATGAAACTACAATCAAAGATAGCTTAATCTTGAATAGCCAAATATAAATACAGCAGTATGCATTCCTGCTCATGCGTCCTACCTTCTTATCCTGATAATCTACAAATTTATTTCCTTATTTTTTATTAGATTTTGTATTGTGGATTTGGTCCTTATGTTATTGTGTCTGTTCCTTGTGCAAACACACTCGCAACCCGAATCATCCTGATAGGAAGCTACCTTCTACTGTCATATGAATGTTACTATAATAATAAGAAGAAAGTGAATAGCTTACCAATAAATAAGAGAAAGTTAAGGGTTTTTTAAAAAAAATCTAGAAGAAAAGAGTGCTGCTCATAAACCATTTGCTCTGATATATTAACAGAGATTCAATTAAAAGCAATAGTGATGCCTCTAGATCTTCATGAAAAAAATACCTTCTGTTCCTATATACTAGCTGGAATAGTTTTCTATGTTTAGTTGTATCAAATGTTAAATTCTTCATATACCATTCTCTCTTTTTTCCCCTATAGACAAGGGGAACATATATAGTTTATATTTGTTTGCTCAATGACATTTACAGAAATGCTTGCTTACCAACCTTACTATCTGACTTTGTTTCCTAATCATATCTGTGACATGGGTATCCCAACTATACCAGGGTACTTCAATTTCTTTTTGCATTTCAGATCTAAAGCTATGGATTAGCTTCATTCTAAAATACAGCTATAAACTTTTGCATTTCTGAGCTAAAGCTATGGATTAGTTTCATTCTGAGATATAGCTATGAACTTTTGCATTCCTGAGCTAAAGCTATGGATTGGCTTCATTCTGAAATATAGGTACAAACCTTGCTATCTGAAATATGATATTGCTTTTACCTAATATCAACTCTGCAGTCATTTATTATTTGGTTGGGCAAATCCATTTTCTGCTAACTGAGTCAGTCTTAGTGCCATTAGATTTTCAATGGTACATGATTCCAGTCTGTTGCTTTCCACTTGCTAAGCATTCTTACAATTCCCTACTATTTTGAATTGTAATTAGATTTGTGAAATAAATTCATTATTACAATGGCCTCCACAAGTTTACCGTTGTCCTACCATTCCGCTCAGTCTTGTACTGCCAAACATTTAGCTAATGGTTTTGCTTCTGTTACCAGATATGAATGTTTTTTAGCTGCAAGTATTTACTCTGATACACAGCATGAAATTGCTATTTATTGTGATTCCAATTTTATACTAAGTCTTAGTTTCTGCCATGCTCCCTCATCACATGGACTGCAATCAGGTTCTGATAAGCATGGAATAGCTCCTTTTATCTCTCTCTGTATTGTTTGTGATGGATTGGAATTCTTCAGTTTCTAGATTTATTTAATATGCCATATGTGCATGGTGTCGAATGGCTTTTACGACGCCTCTTTATGTTTTACAGAGCAATTACTTTATTATTCCAGTAGGACACCAACCGATCATATTGGTTGTTTGCCTTGCTACCATACCTAAAATGAGGTGTGTATATAGATTTTCATGCCTATTTTCTTGTCTTAGATTGTCAATTGTCGCATCAACTTGCTGGATCTAGCAATACTGCCAGTACTTTGTGAAACATGGATGCTTGATTACAAAATTGTAATAGCCAAGTTTTGTGCAAGTTCTGATTGAGACTTTACATGAAACTCACAAATTTTTCGTACCTAGCTTTCAAAGTTTTATGTTCCAAAAAAAAAAAATAGATGTCCTCACAGAAGCCCAGTAACGTCTGCTCATTACTATGTTGAAGTCCAAGCCAACTGAATCTGTAGCCTCACAAAGTGGAGATGTACAGCATTGTCTCGATGGACATGGCGAGCTGCGAGTTGGGAGGCACCACACAGAGCAACTTGCTGACAAGTTTCTCATCTTCCATCGGCTTGCCGTAGGTGGCCAGCTAGCTGGCCAACGACTGGAGGCGCAGCGTGAAGTCCTCCACCGTCTTCCCGGCCTTGAACGGGATGTCGTTGAACTCCCAGCGCTGCTTCTGGACCTTTCCCCGCTTGGCTCGATCCGAGCCGATGCGGAACGAGGCCAACATCTCCCAGGCCTCCTTCGCCGTGTCTTTCTGGCCAAGCGCCTCATGGTACTCGTCGGGCGTGAAAGCCATGAGTGCCTCCATGACGCCCACCTCCGCTCCTCGCCGGCGTTCCCAGTCTCGACTGTCGCCCACCACTTCCGTGCGCAGAGTTTCCACTTCATCTGGATAGCCCACTCGCCGTAGTTGGTGGGGGTGAGCATCGGCCAGGAGTTGCTCCCGTCGTACTCCCGCACCACGCGCACCTCTACTGGCTGTGGCTGCGCCACCGGCTGGAGCTGCCTCTCAGCATCTCCGCCGTTGCCCGGCAAGGCTCCAGTGGGATCCGCCATCACTGGCTACTAAGCCTGACGATGTGTACGGCTCCGATACCACGTGTTGATGCTAGATCCTAGTGTCGTTGAGGCGAGCAGTACCTGCTCGACCCCCCCTCGAGATCCTCCCTGAAACAAGGAAGAAGACGAGCCGAGCTCCCAACTCACACACACACAGCACACTTTCTGTCTTCTGCATTGGCTGAAGACAGAGCCTGAATATGGTGGCAAAGAAGTTGCCTTTTTTCATTGTATTGCGTAGCATATATATACAAACCTACACCCACTACCGGGTACAAGAGGCATGGCTGTCTACAGCCCTCACCTACTCCTAGTACTATACTTACATCAGCCCAAGAAATAACCGATGTACCTCTACCTACTCCTACCATGCTGCTACAGCACTAGTGATGGCCTAATGCCTTGCTGCTGCTGTGCGCAGGGCATAGACAACATGTGCTGTCCTTTTACCTGCCCCTCGACTGACTGCATGGTGAGAACGTGGGGGAGCAGCAGATTAAGTCTAACAGTGAATTCGTAGATACAAAGAATGTGATCTCCCATTCTCACAAGCCAGCGATGCAGCTGGTCTACCGGCGGTGCTACAAGCGAACAAGCGAGGCTGCATTAACGGCACGGCCTGCAAACACACGGCGGCACCAGCCATGGCCGGCGGGGCTCCGTCGCCTTGCCTGTTCGCCATTGTCAAGCTCCGCGTGCGATCGCCTCCATCGCTGGCTTGTATCTTTGCTACCTATGCCTCCCCGCTCCCGCTTCACGCAGCCGTTTCGCACCCCCAGCACGCGCGCCACCAGCGCCCGAAGGTCGAAGCCCGCCTGCAACGGCGTGCGCCGCCGCGCGTTTGCCACCATGATGCGCGCTCCCCGGTGGCGCAAGCTGACACTACGGCGAGCTCGTCACAAACCAAGGACCGCACTGGTGCAACGTTGTTACAGGTAGTGGCGGATGCAGGATAGAGATGAAGGGGGGCTAACCAATGGAGATTTAGGGTTAAGGGTAGTAATTTAATGGTGATTTGACACTTAGCAACAGTAATTAATGAAGAAAACATGTTCATTAGGGGGGCTGTAGCCCCGGCAGCCCCCCTTTGGATCCGCCCCTGGTTACAGGTATGCCTGCGGCCCAACCCCACCCACCTCAATAAACTCGGTGACGACCTTGCATACTCCGTATTCATCAATATATTGTTAAGCGTTGGTACGGTAAGAAATTGGAACTGTGTATTTAAAGGACCTTGCTGTGGTACCTAAAAATTAATGTGAGCCGTTCATTTAATTAGATCTGACCGTTGATATCATGTATTACTTCTTAAGAGATAATAGTTGAAATGTATATTTATTTAATTTTTAATTTAGAATAGTGAGATAAATAAGGAAAGTTTTAGATACACATATCTTTTTTCTAGATACAATTGATACATGCGTGATCTATTATTAGCATTATTTTTTGTTTGGCCGTGACATCTATGGTGTCTTCTTTTTCTAACATTTTTAATTAATGTGAACGAGCCGAACGTGCATCGACAAGTACGAAAAAAAGTATATGCATGTAACAATATCATTTTTGTGGGTGACAAATTTATCAATAAAATATGGAGCCCTATCATTATGGTTATTTTATATAAAAATATTGTAACGTGACTGGTGTATATGTACGTATCACAACACAATAACAAGACATGTTAAGGAAAAATATATACGAGAGTTGCATCATATGTAATATAATTATACTATAACTGGGTTAATGACAAGCGATAAATTCCATTTTTTATTGCAACATATACTATCATACACATACACATATAAGAATGTTTGTATATGATCGTGACTGTATTTGAATTTTTACATACAACTCACATAATGCAATGAGGATCCATACATATACGTATATATCCATCTCTAAGTCACATCCAAATTAACAAATAAGAGATAATAATCAAGTTGCATATATGGGCATTTAATTTGATGCCATTACTAGCGTGCATGCTCCTATATTAGATATGGCAAGTAAACCGGCGCATAGATATATGCCAACATTTTTTCTGGATTATTTGATTATTTAATTGTCTAATATGTTCTAAAATTCAACGGTTGTGATTTATTTAAACTCTTACCTCCTAAGAAGTAAAGTTTGTACCGTAGCAAAAACCCGTATTTAAACCTGACTGGCGGTCATGATTGCTGGCAAAATTGTATAGTGGCTTCTATTTGTCAACAGAAATCTGCATAGAAAATTACTTTTGAAAAAGTGCATAGAAAGTTACTACAAACTCAGCCTACAGGTTTGACTTCTGATGAAGTGCAACCAATGATGGATCTGGTGATAGTTCTCATACAGCTTTCAGTAATCGATTACAAAATGTTCCACGATAGGAAAGTTTAAATGTAAACTCCAATGCATGGTGAATTTGCAGGGGACTAATCTGAAGTTCTGAACCAAAACTGAGGAAGAACAAAGACAATCCTGCAAACTGTCGTGAACAGCAAAAATGTGTGGCAAAGATTCTTTACTAGCCACGTTACATTCTTGTGAGAATTTGTATTGAAAACTGCAGACCTGAATATTTCTTGAGACTTTGCAATCTCACGTAGTATGTTGACCAATTGGATAAAATGATAAGGCAAAACGAATAAATTAATTACAACAGCAGTCCCCTTAGTAGTGAATAGAATGCACAAGCCACTGAATATGGGTATATGACTACCTCCAGAAAGTATTTGAGTCCTATATATGATACATAAGAAAAATGCAATGGTCTCCGTACTGCAAAAATTCATAGCTAGAATGAAGCCTTTACATCTCTCCCTGGCTTCCAAATTTAAAGGCAGAACGGGAGGCGAGGGCGACTCTGACTGCGGATGTAGCGCACCAGGTCATCGCTATAGTTCTTGTGGTAAACAATGGTGTCGCTCAGCTGCTTGATGGCTTCTCTCTTCTCCTGCACTCTAGCTGCTAGCTCGTCTTCTTTCTCGTGCACTGTCTTCTCGAGCTGGAGCATTTTTGCCTCAGCCTCAGCAGCACTCTTCACCATTTCTGACACCATCATTTCTTTCTCTTTCAACCTAATAGCTAGCTTATTGTTCACACTGGCAAGTTCCTTCTGTTCACTAAGATGATCATGTACCTTCTTCCTCAAGACTTTAAGCTCGTCACTACATGCAGATGAGCGGTCAATGAAGAGCACAAAATTCTGACTGAAGAGTGTTTCTAGCTCATCCAATTTGTCAGCCCATTTAGAGATCCCTGACTCAGCATGTCCTTTAACTTGCATGAGAGTTCCTTCCAGCAAGCCGACTCTCCCTGAAAACTGCTGTACTAATTGTTCAAGATGAAGGATCTCTGCCCGCGACGCTTGCACTGCCTCGGCATATCTCTCTTCTTTGCATTTGCTTTCTGCCTCGGTAATTTTAAGCTTCTGCTTTGCTAGCTGCAGCTGAACTTCAAGGTCTTGGACATGCTTTTGTAGCTTAATATTCTCCTTACTTGCAGATAACTTTTCCTCTTCCAGATCCTTCTCCAACTTAGTCTTTTGAGAAGAAAATAGATCAATTGTATTCTCCAGATCTTTAGTTTTTGTACTCATGCCATCAAGTTGACAAGCTGCTTCAGCCTGGGCCTTCTCAAGATTCTCATTTAGGTTAGACACTTTCATCATTGCCTCTTCCAACTGCTTGTCCAAGGTGGAATTGTTTTCTAGCTGGACGGAAAGCTCCTCTTTCAGTCGTGTCACCTCACTCTCAAGATTTTGTACTAAAGCCTCTGACTGCTTCAGTTGTGTTAGCACTGAATCATTCTCTTCTTGTATTGCCTTCAACTCATCCTGCATCTCCACCTTGGTTTGTTGTGATTGCTCAGTCAGTGTGTAGATGTTCTTCTGTATCTCATCATTAGCTTGCTGTAGAGTTGAAATGTTCTCAGTTTGCTTTTCAACCACAATCTCAAGATTCCTGACAGAAACCTGAGACGTCTGTAACTCCGATAGGGAGCTATCCTTCTCTGAACGTAGGTCTGAAATTTCAGCATGCAGATTGCTTCTGGCTTCTTCAAACTGCTTGTCCAAGATGGAATTGTTTTCTAGCTGTACTGAAAGATCCTCTTTCAGTTGTGTCACCTCGTTCTCAAGATTTTGTACTGAAGTCTCTGACTGCTTCAGTTGTGTTAGCACTGCATCCTTCTCTTCTCGTATTGCCTTCAACTCATCCTGCATCTCTGCCTTGGCTTGTTGTGATTGCTCAGTCAAACTGTAGATGTTCTTCTGTAACTCATCATTAGCTTGTTGTAGAGTTGTAATGGTCTCAGTTTGCTTTTCAACCACAATCTCAAGATTCCTGACAGAAGCCTGAGACGTCTGTAACTCCAATAGTGCTGTATCCTTCTCTTCTTGTATTGTCGCTACCTCCTTATGCAGCTCAGCCTTGGTTTGTTCTGCTTCCTCTGTCAAGGCACATATTTTATTTTGTAGCTTATCATTAGCTTGTTCTAGCGTTAAAATGTTCTGACTTTGCTTTTCTAGCACACTCTCCAAGTTCCTGACAGAAGTCTGAGACATCTGTAACTCTGATAGAGCTGTGTCCTTCTCTGCACGTACTTCTGCAATTTCAGCATGCAGACTGCTCCTGACCTCCTCCAATTGCTTCTCCAATACAGAAATATTATTCTTCATATCTTCATTAGCATGATGCAAGATTGAGGTTTGCTCCTTTCCTTGGTCCAACTCAATTCTAAGGTTCTTGATACAACCATCGGATTGCTGCAAGTCTGAAATAATCTTGTTCTTTTCATCTTGTAATGCTAAAATTTCAGCATGGTGACTAACCTTCGCCTCTTCCAATTGCATCTCAAGGTTGGAATTGCTATTTTGCAAATCTTCATGAGCAAGCTGCAGAACAGAAATTTGTTCTCTTTGCCGCTCTAACTGGACTTCTAGGATCTTGAGTGAATCATTTGACTGCTGTAAGCTATTGATGGCCTCTTCCTTCTCTACTTGTAATGCAATGATCTCCTCTTGCAGATTAGTCCTAGTTTCTTCCAGTTGCTTGTGCAAGCTAGAATTTTTATCCTGCATTTCTTCATTTGCTTGCTGGATGACTGAAATTTGGTTGTGCTGCTGTTCCAAGTCACTCCGAAGATTCTTGATTTGAGCCTCAGATTCTTGTAACTGAGCCAGTGCTACAATTTTCTCCTGTTGAAGTACCATAATCTCATTATACAGATCGGTCTTTGCTGCTTCAAGGTCTTTGTTGGCCTCCTGAAGATTTGAAATCTCTTGTACTTGCTGTTCTAACATGCTCTCGAGATTAATTACAGAAGCAACAGCTTCATTCTTTTGTCCTTGTATTTCCACAATCTCATTACGCAAGTTAGAATTTGACAGCTCCAGGTTTTCATTACTCTTCTGCATATCTGAAATCCTATCAAGTTGCTGTGACACATCGTTCTCAAGATTCATCAAAGAAGCCTCTAGCCGCTCTATCTCTGATGTGGAAGAATTCTTCTCCATCTGTAGCTCCGCAATATGACTACTGAGAGCACTTTTTGTTGACTCCAGTTCCTTCTCTAGATCCTTAACATTAGACTGTGCTTCATCTAACGCACTCAAGTACATAGAATTTTCTGATGTTAGCCTTTCTTTTTCTTCTGCTGCAGTACTATGTTCCTTGTCCATATTGTTCATTATCTCTGTGGTCTCAGCCTTCAGATCATCTATTTCCACCCTCAGTTGCTGGAGTTTTCTTTCAGCTGAATGATTTTCTGTGGTCAGTGATTCATTTTCAGCTTTGGCTTCCGCAATGGCTGCCTTCAGTTGAGAGCACTCAATGTCTAAGTTATGATGAAGTGTTTTCAGGTTATCATGCTCCACCGACAGCATCAGGTTATGGTTTTTCAGGTTCTGGTTTTCTTCAAACAAGGTCTGCACCTCTTTCTCAGCTTTCAGTGACTTCTCTAGTTCTGATTCCATGAAGCTGCATTTATCCACTGTATCTTTCAGCTGATTGCTCAGATCTTCCTTCTCCTTCTTCATGTCTGCAATTGACATCTTCAGGTTATCTCTCTCTTCTTCAATAGTTTGCAACTCGCTAGACAATGTTTTGACATCATTCTCCTTAGATTTTATGATGTTAAGCAAGTCTCCTTCCTCCCACTTTGCAGTTCCAACTAATGATTTCAGATTTTCATTCTCAGATGACAAATTTGCAACCTCTAAACTTAACTCTCCTCTTGTAGCTTCATTATCCTTGATTGCTTTTTCTAGTAGCTGCTTCAAATCAAATATTTCCTTGGGTTGTTCTTCTGGATTTTGTTTTAGCTTCTCAATTTCTGCTTCCATGCTATGATCCACATTAAGCTTATGGTTCAGGCCGTTTTCTTCATTCAACACTGCTTTTGGTGTAGTTACATCACTGTCGGATTTGTCTCCTTCCTCGTCTGAATCAGATGAATCTGAACCTGAGGAACTGTGGCCAACAATTTCTAGTTTGCTAATTAGCTGTTTGTAGTGCTTGTGAAGGTATTGATAGTCCTCATGGAAGCCCTTCACAAGGGAAGATAGCTTTGATTTCTTGATGGGATTTCCAGAATCATCTTGTTCATTCTCAGTCTGTCCGTTCTCCTCTCCTATCATTCTTAAAATGTTCTCCACATTTTCATCAACATCTGAAAAAAACAAAATAACACTATTATTTTCAGACAACGGCTCGCTAGAAACAGGAGAACCATTAGTTGAAGAACAAGGCATATTTCTTCTAAAACAATGCAATTTTAGCTGTATCAAGCACTTTAATGACGAAAACTGGACACATATGACTAGGCTGTTCATCTGGTATTGTAACCACATTGAGATCAGCCAAACAGAATGGCAAAAAAAAAAAACAGTAGATACGTAGTTATATTCTTTTGATGCGAAACAGTTTCATTTATAAAGGCACTTTGAGATCCCTGTATGTACATAAAGATTCAATTGAGAAAATATTAGTCATGAATTAAGAGAATACCCTTTTTGCTCTCTAAAAGATGCATGGACTTTCTAATTTTGTGTTTCTTCGTCATGCTGAACTTCTTGTATCCACAAGCTTTAGCTTTACTACTTCTTTGCAGAAATCTTCCTCAGACCAAATTGGTCACAATTGAGTGCATATCATGCTGCAACTCCTGATTAGCTTTGCTCCTGAATGGGTAAGGAAGGCAATGAATAGGACGTCATCCGTGGATAATATATCATCTAGAATAGCAAAAAGATATACAAAAAATCAAGAAAACAAATATAGCTTTTTCAATGGAAATGGTTTAACTAGTTAATGATTGAAACTACTCTCTGCACACATAGCTAAATATGTGTAAATTGGAAAAGATTGAACGTCTTTGAAGGAGTGTATGCCACCAAGTTAGCAAAATTGGAGGTTTAAATGTGCAGGTATATTTCCAATTTTCCATAATGCAAAAAGGACTTAATTTGTGAAGCTCGTATCCAGAATTTGGAGCTAAAATTAGTAGCGCCAGTAAGCTCTTTTGACGTTGATCCTATTGCGCTAAGACGGAGTAGAATGTCCAACATATCAAGTATGGACTTCATGTTCTGTAATTAATATGTACTCCAAATGATGAGCAGCATAGTTTGGTCATGAGGTCTTAAAGTTACATATAACTGGTTTGCCTGTAGGCATGTTGCTACAACATGGTCTTCTTCATTTGTAGGCAGCGATATGTGGCATGGATAGCAAGTGATCTTTTAGTCAAATAATTGCTTAACACAGTGGAATGTACAAAAGGTCCAACTACACCTTGGGATTTTTAGGATAATTTTTCTATTTGGGTATGTGAAAATGTAACTTCAGTGATAGAAGAGGCAGATAAGGTGCCATGGCTGGTGTCCTGGGAGATAGTAGGAAGTAAAGAAAAACGGAATTACATTTTGCATTTTGGATCTCCGCAGATCATGCTTGACAGAAGAAAAGTAACAGCATATGTTAAGACTAAAGGTACTATTTTTCAGATGTAAACTAATTATTTGTGAAAGACACTTTGGAAGTTCAGTGCACTAGCCAGATGGACATATAGAGATATTTATAATGTACTAGATATTGTAGCCTCTGCGAAGCACAGACATGTTCATGTTGTATGCCTACAAAGGCCATCTCAAAACCGGAGTCCTATACTGAGCTAAATGGCAATCTGGACGAGCACATTATAAACATTTATCCATTTTCATCTACCAGTCTCGTCGTCGCCCAACATCTTGGGCAGCATAACTGCGTAAGTTGTTGTATAAAATAAAAATAAACTGTGTAAGTTCAGATCCATTTTATCTATTTGAAATGCCATATGGAGCTGTTCTGAGCGTGAGCTCCGTATTTGGTCATGGCACAATACCAGTACATACTCTTACGCGAGCTGATTGGGGAACGATGAGCGCCATATGGCAAAGTATTTTGTCAGTTGAAATCATCAACCAGTAGTAACAAACATGCGGGTCCCAGCTAGGCAGCTAAGCGAAGGAATATTTCATCAGAAAACTAATGCATAAACACAGAAGTTAAGGAGTGACGACTGACAAATGCCAACCACTCCTATCCAGAAAAGAAGACAAACATGGATGATGGAAGGGGCAACGAAGGCTAGGACTTCGAGCAGAGAAAGATGCTATGATTCTGGTGTAATCATATTAAGCTTCCGCAGCGATCCATGTCAGCTGCCACATCAGAACGTGCAGGCCGGCCCACAAGGCCACAGCGATCCATCCAGGAACGCACACCCCCAACACACATTCGTTGAGAAATTTCTTCACTGCCGCAAGAGCAAGAACATCACAGCAGCACACTTAATGAGGCATCAGGGAAACATACCGCCGAAATGTCTCCCGCTCAACTCTATAACTCCCTCCCTCGCTTGTTGATCGAAACAAGATCTGACGAAATGAAAAGAAAAACAAAAACAAAGCATGATCAGAGATCGCGAACCGGTTGCAAGCACAGCAACCTACCATCAGATCAAATAAACTCAGGGGAACAGAAGCCAACAACAGCAGACAGAAATCAAATCCCAGACAAGACACGAGAGGAGGTCACCTGAAACTCAAAAGATGGGTGAATCGCGTGATCTGCGAGAACCTGACCAGAGAGCGGAGGTTTCTTCTCCACTAGGCAGATGATGTGTGTGCAGCGTTAGAAACGCACACTAGCGAGCGAGCAAGCAAAACAGCCATGGTCTTGCTGTCCTTTCGGAGCCTCTGCAGCATCTACCTGACGCCTAGAAAGCCCACCACTTCGGTACATTATTACGAGAACGCCACCCAACAAAAACAGCGCTCCCGCCACTGCGCGCGCTAGGGCGCGAGATACGGCCACCGGGAAGTGGGGCCAGGTCCAGCGTGCAGCGGCTGCCATGCAGGGCCCGCGAGGGGCGCGGTCCGAGCTGGCGGGGCGTGGGAGCCAGCTGGGCAGCGCGGCCGGCTTTTTGTCTCGTCCGTGCGCTGACGCGGCTGGGCGTTTTGTCCCTGCGTTCCCGCCTAATAAAAACGCAGGGAGGGAGGAGCCAAGATGTTCTGTGGCCAGGCCACACCATGTTTCAGGTTTGGATCTTTTAGTAAACACAGTAATTAGCTGGCTAGTACAAGTTATTAGCTGAGCCTGTTCAAAACCACTCCAGCCAGCTAATTTTTTAACGGTTAATTGTTACCTGGGCGGATCTAAACATGATCTGAAGCACAGTTGCGGTGGCTCCAGCAATATGAGCTAGCCCCACTTCTAGAATTTGAATTCTTGTGGTATTTTTTTTTGATACAAATGAAATAGCTGATTACGAAATTGCGTCCTTCCAAAAACGGCCCATTGAAACGATCCTCGGATCAGGAGTTGAGATGGAGAGAAGTGGACACTGAGCAGCACTATTATGTGCTAGTGTGCTACTCTGTTGCTTGTGGCAGAAAAGGCCATGTTTGTGGTGCACCAGTATCTAGTGGGGTCTAACGAGGACGGCCTCCTTCATTTTCGTCCATCAGATTGAGATGGTGCTCTGGTTTTGCTGCTTCTGTGTTGTTCTGCCCCATATAGAATAGAATTGCTCAATCGCTATCCACCTTGCCTAGTTTTAGTTGGTCGCGGCGTTACGGCTTGTCAATCGACGCAATGACAGAAAAAACGCTAAAAGTAACGGGATCACAGTAGATTAATATCGTGAAAACCATTGTGTATTTTGTTGGCTGTTGCAGTTGCGTGATGACGAAGCGCATGTAGCAGTTAAGCGTCTGACGGGAACACAACCTTTTTTGTCTCTCTTTTTGTTTACTTTTATAGCCCCTAGATGGCTGATAACAACAGTTTGTAATCACATGACGCGATGCATGGGACTGACTGGACAATTTGGATGAGTATAAAGACTAATTTCTTCTGGAATCAATCAATTGAACCGAGACGCCCATTCAGTCCCGTTCCGTGCAGCGTTTGTGCTGCTTTCAACGGACAAAATGTAGCGAAATGCCGTTTGTATATCACGTAGAATTTTGAGGGCAACAATTAGCCAGGAATGCTTCGGATTCCTCAAGATTTCTGCAATGGGACTTGATAGCTTGATATTCTCTGGATCGGTCTCGGTGGAGGAATGCCGGTGGAAAAGGAAAAAAAAAAAGAAGGAATATTCCAATACTGCCCACTAGACCGATCCAAATACTGCGCCGGATCCAAATATTCCTTCCGATCCAGCTGATGAGGTTCAGATAGACCTGGGCACTACCGATCAGCAGTGTGTGGGTTGTGAGTCGATCTGCAACGGAACGTCGACGGAGCATGTGACCGTGACCTGCTGTGTGATCTGTGATGGGGGGGGGCTCCGTTGCCTCCACTGTACGGGGGTTGCGAGAAAAGACAGCCCCTTGTGCGAACGAGCATGTTTAGCTGCGTCCGTCTTCCATGCTTGTTGAGCTCTGTACATGTGACCATACTGTGCAGATCGACATCGACTAGCTAGCTGTTCCTGTTCCGTCGCTACGGCAAGAGAAAGATCTGCGATGAGTTCACTGATCAGATCGGTAACGTAACGTTGGCTCGCTCGCGCACCGGCCACCAGCTCTCAGGATTCAGGAAAAAACGGCCTGCAGCAGAGCATACCGCGGCCGAACTCGCGTTCCGCCACGCGGGCCGCATGGCGAGCCAGTTCTGTCCAGTGTCCAGTGATCGATTAGCGAGGAGCGACCGACCCCATCCCTCACACATCTACTGTCATCTAGTCTAGTAATTTAATACTCACGTGACTTGACGTTCTAGATATGAATTTTTTTATTTTTAATTTTTTTTAAAAAAATTTATAATTTTAATTTTTTGTTTCGAAATATGACAGAACTAGTCGTCCACAGTGGGCGTTTTTTAAAAAACGCCCACTGTGTAGGCGTTATATGTGACATGGCACAGGGCCGGCCGCCGCCGGTGCCGGCTTTTGCGGGCGGCCCCTGGCGCCCAAAAAACGCCCACTGCGTGGGCATTTTTTGGTGGCGAGGGGGCCGCCTGCAAAAGTGCGCGCTGTTTTACGGGCGGGCCTCGGGGCGTTTTTTGCGCGCCTTTTGCAGGCGGCCCCCTGGCGCGCAAAAAACGCCCACACAGTGAGCGTTTTTTGGGCTCCGCCTATATATACCCAGCCCCCCTCTTCAGATTTTTATTATATTCACTAAATTTTCCAGAAAAAAGAAAGAGGAGAGGAGGGAGGGGAATAAGGAACCCCTAGGGATTATTAGGGCCGTTTTCTTAGATAAATTCGGATTAGTAGCTCATCGCCCTAGCGGACCTATAATTTTGGAATGTATTAGTTGTGTTCGAAAGGGTACGAATAAGGAACCGACGGGGATTTCTAGATATAGTACTCAAAAGAATCGTCACAATACGCCAGGGCCCCGACGGGAAACGAAGAATATAACAAAAGGTAAATTTTGACAAAAGGAAAGTGCGTATCATACATCAAGACAGTAATTACATCGTACAGGGTACTACTGTCCTCGAGCCTGTCCCTGCCGCTGCCCCTACCCCTCTTCGGCCTCCTCGGTCGCACGTGCCCCGACGAGTAGGTGTGGGATCCGGTGGAACACCTCGAGTCGCACGGACGTGCTGCACTGGAGTCATCTGTGATAACTCCTGCGTGTAGGGCGGAGGTGCTCCTGCAAGCTGTGAAGGGCCGATCTCGACCTCCTCGTCGCTGATCGGTGCGTCAGTGGAGGGGTCATTAGGTAGTCGGTAGGTCCACGACGAGGTGCCGGCTCCCTGGGCCGACGTCGAAGCTGCTCCCTGCGCGGAGGTACCCACTCCATGGGGCGAAGGGCAGACTCCCCAGGCTGCTCCCTGAGAGGAGGTACCCACTCCATGGGGCGAAGGCCAGGCTCCCTGAGCGGAGGAACCCTCACCATGGGCCGACGCGCTGGGTGGAGCATGAGTGAAGTGCCTGGATGCCTCTGCTCCGTGCACTGAGACCTCGCTCCGGAGGAACGAAGGTACGGCGTAGAGAACGCTGTGAAAGATGTCATCGTAAGTCACACAGTCATCCAGATTGGAAAAAC
The DNA here is from genome assembly GCA_023333625.1 of Bothriochloa decipiens. Classification (NCBI taxonomy): domain Eukaryota; kingdom Viridiplantae; phylum Streptophyta; class Magnoliopsida; order Poales; family Poaceae; genus Bothriochloa; species Bothriochloa decipiens. Next base: position 22,442,050 of record CM041632.1, on the reverse strand, counting down.
ATAGGTAGACGAGGTGGGGTACACAGAGTTACCTCTGGTCTGGGGTGCAGGAGGACGTGCTGCGGGTGCCGGTGCAGGAATTCGAGGCGCTGCGTCGGAGGTCCAACAAGTCAGAGCCCTCAGCACGGATCTAAGAGTCGTACGCATCCGCGTGTACGAGGTGCGCTGCTCGTCCACTGTCAACGCCAAGCCACCCTCCAAGCGGCGGCACACGGAGTCAACCTCCGTGTAAAGTAGTTGCGCACCGTTGACCTAATTTCAGTTTTAAGTTAGATGAAAGATATACGTAATGAACTACTAATATATATGAGAGATTCAAGTACTCACGGCACAGAAGTAATCCTGATTACGGTGCGCAGGGTAAGCGTCACTCACAGCGACGACGTGTGGCTGCTGCTCCGGAGGAACGAAGGTGACACATGTGCGGGTACGAGGCTGGTACCATCGGAGTTAGTTCATGTACGAGTCCTCGGTGTGGGGATGGTACTCCTCAACGACGTCCTCTGTGGTAAGCAACCAGTCGTCCACATATGGCTGCAGACGTGGAACCCATAAGTTGCCGCCGACCTGTCCCCTCGGAGTCAGCCGGAACACAAATTTGAGTAAGACATGTCTATTACGATTAATTTTTTAAAGTCAGTTGTTATAGTACTTACCTGTGAGCATCTGCAGGGACGGTACGGATGATAGGGGCAGGGGACGGCTGCATGAGACCGAACTGGCGTAAAACACGCCCTGGGCAGTGCGGTTCGATGAATATGTCGAACACCATCGGTCGGAGCGTCAGCCAGAAGGCCTGGTCACGTGTGCACAATGTGGACAGCCCAAGGGGAGCTCGTGCGTGGATAGCCTCCTGGCTGTAAGGCTCCCAGATCACGTCGGTTAGCTGTATCCTGTCGAACTCCAGCATAAACTCGTTGTACGACCGCGTGACCTGCACATGTGCCCATTGTCGCTGAAATATAACAATCAATAGGTTAGAAGGTACGATACGAATTAACTATATACGTCAGCTAGGAACACGAACCTGACGATGGCACCAGACTGTACCCATGGTGGGGAAGTCCTCGGGCGGATGCTGCAAGTACAGGTCGTCCTCGTAGGCGGAGTGATCCACCACAGGTCGACCAATCGCGAACCGTTCAGCTGCCCATAGCTGTAGAAGGAGGGGGCAACCAGTGAGCAAAGAACCTGTTTCTATCTTGGTACACGCTTCGTAAAGCCCCCTGTACATCGCCGCCAATACTGCGGATCCCCAGCTCCACTGTGGCACTGCTCCCTCGTCAGCATCAGCGATCGCGCGCGCGTAGGGGATCATGACCTTGTCGACGGCATGTCCCGCGCTGCTGGTGAATATGACCCAGCCAAAAAGCCACAACAAGTAGGCCTCCAAGCTCCGTCGCACAGAGTACACGTCAGCCTCTGGGTGTAGCTGATCGGACTAAAAAGATACAGTTAATAAAGTTGAGTAGAACTGCAAATTGATAGAATTCTTTTCAAATAGGTCTTACGGTAAACTGCATGAGCCACTACTGCGACGGGCCCATGGTCGTGTACGGAGGGAGGCTGCTCATAGCTGGAAGTGCAGGGTGACGCTGCACATGGCCGAAGCGGGCCATAATGTCGTCTCGCCAATCATGAAGTCCGTCGACTGGCCCGACGGCATCACCAGCGAGGGGAAGGCCAAGCAAGAACGCAACGTCCTGAAGCGTCGGTGCGACCTTCCCGTATGGCAGGTGGAACGTGTGTGTCTCCGGCCTCCATCGGTCGACCAGAGCTGCTAGAAGAGACCTATCGAAACTCCACCTCCTCGTCTCATCGGCCTCAGCAGCTCGAGCCTCCATAAGGCGACACAACGGGAGGAGGCCTGCCTCACGTAACCTGCACATAAAAATTATATGTGATTAACAAGCCATGTGTACTTAATTAGGAGACCTCGAAGAGTCAACGGATACCTGAAACAGAACCGAGGGTCCACTGAAAGTAGACATCTGGACGGTCGTGGTCGAAGTACGAGCAGAGTGGCGTTCTGTACCGCAATACGGTACGAACGGTGGTGCAGATCGATCCCTCGATCTAGCAGCTCTGGTGTGTCGTCCGCCATCCCGGCATGACATTATCACAGTTAACACATATGACACATGCAAACAGAAAGCGAAAAAGTATACAACAATAAATTTAAGGTACAACAAGAAATGATTGAATTTGAAACAAAAAGAATACACGTACAACATGTAACTGAAATATATTAAAATACAAGACAGAGATTAAGAACATCATAGAACATTACATCCGCAAGATAGGTTAAAACAACAAGTTTGTTCACTTCAGTTACAACAAAGCAAAAACCGTACATTACATAATCTTAACCAAGCTTACTACACAACACTACACGATCGAACCACGAGGCACGCGTGCACGCCTTGGCCTGGTGGGCCTAGAAGTTGTCCCTTCCCCTGTTGGCGGGGTACCATCCAATCTGGATCCTGATGGCGGGTCTTCTGCTATTGTGGGCATGTTTGAGTCCTTCGGGCACTTCTTGTAACTATGTCCCTCTTTGTCGTATTTGCTGCAACGGGCATGTTTGAGTCCTTCGGGCACTTCTTGTAACTATGTCCCTCTTTATCGCATTTGCTGCAACGTTTGTACCTTCCACCTGCTTTGGACTCATCCATGGCATTTCGAATACGTCTTGTCTTTCGACGCCCAGCCTTGTCTCTGATCTTAGTTGGGTCTGGAATATAGCTAGGTTGCGGTACTGTACCTGTAAAATTCCTTGCTATGCCAAAACCATAAATTTTATGTGACCATGTATGCATTAAGGCTTCCTTGGTGAAATAGGAAGATACAAAAGTACGATCAAGTATTCCACACTCCGAGCTCGCTGCAATAACATAGAAACATGGTTTATGGTAGAGTCTTGGCTTGTGGCACGTGCATGCGCAATACCCATCCTCCTTAAGTATGCATTCTTGCACAACTCTTGTTCTATATATTCCACGCTTGGCCCTATCAGCACACAAGATTTCAAATCGGTGCTCTCTAGTACCTTGAGTTATAACTCTATGCTCCTTTGCCTTCTTACGTTTTTCCTCCAGATAATTTATCAACATATGTCCAAAGAAAACACCTCGCACTTGCATTGATAGGGCAGCGACTTGGTACCGGTCTCTGAAATATCTGCATGTTCTATACAGGATGAACTCAATAATGGCAACCAGGGAAAGGTCTCTAATACCACGCATCACCCAGTTGTAAACTTCAGCCAAATTAGTTGTCATAATGCCGAACCGCGCTCCGCCGACATCATGCAGCAAAGACCACTTCTCCTTAGGCTCATTCTCTATCCAGTGCGAAAATTTTCTCATAGCAGATGCCGATCTCCTTCTGATGTTTGGACCATCTGTGGGCAGCGGTCCTAAGGACTCTGGACCATCCTCACCAACAGGTACTGATCGGCTTGAGTGCTCTTCCCTTTGCTTCGTTGTGAGCTCGTCCAACCTCATCCAAAGCTCGTTGAATTTTTTATCTTGATTCTGTCCGCACAGCCTCTTGAATAGATCCATCAAGCTCTTGCCCTTAAACTGCTTGTAAAAATTAGCACCCATGTGACGCATACACCACCGACTTTGAACATCTGGCCAATCTTTACCATATCTCATCTCTGCATCACCGTTCTTCGGATATTCAATTGTCCGAAGAAGGCCAGTGTGACGGTCATGAATTAGGCATACACCAGGCCTCATACCAACAATGCTAACCTTCACCTGCTTGAGAAACCAGTACCAACTATAGGTATTCTCGCTCTCCACAAAAGCGAATGCTAGTGGTAGAACTTGATTATTCCTATCCACGGCAATTGCTGTTAGTATCTGACCTCTGTATTTACCTGTCAGAAATGTCCCGTCAATACAGAGTATTGGACGACAATGCAGAAATGCCCTGATGCAAGCACCTAGTGCAAAGAAAGCACGTTGTAAGACCAATACTGCACGGTCATTCTCCATGGTTGGGTATGTTATAAGATCTGTACATGTCCCTAGATTTCTGGCGGCTATGCATTGAAGAAGAGATGGTAAATTATCATATGAGGCTTTGAATGTGCCAAATCTCATCTCGATAATCTTCTGTTTTGCCCTCCACGCCTTAGCATATGAAATGGTGTATTTGAATTTATCTTCGATATGCCTTATTATTGACCTTGGCTCATATCTCAGATTACGCACAACATCTGAATACATCTCTGCAGCAATAAATACAGATGTCATGTTTCTGTGGTACTTCTCTACACCTTCCAAGTGACAGTTGTGCTCAGTGACTATTGACACTTTCCAATAATCCTTCCACTTTCCCTTGAATGCATGCACCCTCCACGGACAACCATTGCTGGATCTCATGCACTTTACTTCATATACACACTTTGTGGACTTTGCTACCCAGAACTCCCTCTGCAGTGATACAGCCCAATGCTTGACTGCCTCCATTAATTCTTCCTTCTCTGCGTACATCGCTCCCTCGATTACCTCATTCTCTTTATACTCCCATGAAACATGGTATCCCTCTGAAATAGCAAGTCTAGAGAAGTCTTCATTAGACCATTGCCACGGATTCACATTGCATCCTTCCTCATCAGAAGATTCATCACCCTCCACTTCCTCATTCGCTGCATCTTCGTTTTCCATTGCCTGAACAATAGAGTTGATCCTCTCGCCCTCATCTGCCAAGCCTCTCGGCTCACTGGCTTCTCCTTCTCGTTCTGGTTTCCGCACATCCTGTCCCTGTTCTTCTCCTTGCTAAGCATGGTCGTTTTCTTCTTTCATTTCAGCATCAGTCCTAACCATGCTTGTACCCTCTACATCTTGCAAGGTTGCATTGTCTTTATCGTATACCTCCATAAAAATGCTGGGTTCCCAGCCCCGCTGCAATGCATTTTCTACGTACCATTTCCATGTTTCGGTGTAATCTACCGACATTAATTCCCAGAAGCATTCTTCGTTGCCACGGTTGACTACTACATTTACTTTTATTGTGTTAACCTCTGGGTTGATATGAAATGCCCTCATTAACCAGTTACACACTGACCGAAAATTTCTTTCCACTGGCCTATTTATCCCCTTTAGTGTTGACCCAAATTCAGACAGATCTATACCATACGGGCCATATCTGACAGTGCCACTACCATGGAACAACCGAAACATCACTTTGGTTGACATATCTATTCAGAGAAAATACGATATTCGTCATATTTCAAATCATGCAATCTATTGTTTAAAGCATAGCATAAACATCATTATTACTAAACCCTAAATATATCTATTCAGAGAAAATACGATATTCGTCACATTTCAAATCATGCAATCCATTGTTTAAAGCATAGAAGAAACATCATTATTTCTAATATAAACTGCAATACTCTAACATCATTATTTATAGATCTAATATACATACTACTCACAGATCTACCCAGAGTCAACTAAAAACTAAACAACTCTAGTGCACATTATATTTTACTAATGCATAGCAACAGACTTATAATGTATGAGAAACTTACCTAAAAGCTGAGATCTCAAACTGACAGGGCTTCGCCGTTTACTTCCTTCCCCTCCCTCCTCTCCTCTTTCTTTTTTTTGAAAAATTTAGTGAATATAATGAAAATCTGAAGAGGGGGGCTGGGTATATATAGGCGGAGCCCAAAAAACGCCCACTGTGTGGACGTTTTTTACGCGCCAGGGGCCGCCTGCAAAAGTGCGCGGTCGGGCCCGTCCGCAAAACAGCGCACACTTTTGCAGGCGGCCCCCTCGCCACCAAAAAACGCCCACGCAGTGGGCGTTTTTTGGGCGCCAGGGGCCGCCCGCAAAAGCCGGCACCGGTGGCGGTCGGCCCTATGCCACGTCACATATAACGCCCACACAAAAAACGCCCACTGTGGACGACTAGTTCTGTCATATTTCGAAACAAAAAATTAAAATTGTAAAAAAAATTTAAAAAATTTAAAAATAAAAAAATTCTCTAGATTTTGCGTGGACTGTGGGCCGTAAGCCCAAGCCCCATCCCGTAAGGTTTCGGCTCGTGTTGCGGCCGACCTGGTTCCAATGAATCAAAAGGCCTAGCGCAATAGATTAGGCCCATCATCGGTGATGGGTTTCTGGCAGCTCTTCTGTCACTGACGCGATATACCACAATAAAGGGCTACAGTACATCTGAAGTAGTTTGTAGAATTAAGTTGAGTGGTTTAAATATTTATACCTAATCTAGACTATAAACGAAATCAGTCATATAATTGTTTCTTGATATGTCTGCAGCTCTAAATCCAAAATTTTTCTAGCTACCTCTAAGACCAAAAGTTTTTTCCAGAGCTAGAACTCCATCAAACCTGTCCAAGGTATATTTTATCTTTGTTGAGGGAGGAGAGAGAAAAAGAAATGATATGTAAGTTAATAGCTAACTGATGCACAAGCTTTAAAGTAGCTTTATGATAAAAGAAAAAGAACTATATATTATATATTAATGATGAAATATGTGCTACCAACTACCATATGAGTGATTTGATAGTAATAAGCTATAAATATATGCACAACCAATAGTATTATTAGACAGGCTTTTAAGCAACGTCTTTTAGTTTGGGCTGCGCAATTTTAATCCGGATTTATGTTGGTCTACCTCCCATTCACAAGCGCTCATGTCGGTTAATCTTTTTATGTGTATATCTAAGCAACTTTAAGGAAAATTGTTTGAAATTTTTCATGATAATATTTCTAAACGAGAAGTTGTCAAAGAAAACCTTTAGAGGACAAGTGTTCTTTCTAAAAAATCTTGCGGGGGACAAAATAAAAAAAACTAGAAAAAAGAAAATCTAGCAATCCTTGTAGGCTTGAAGCTAGAGAAGGATTTTGTCGGAGTGCGCATGTGCACCAAATAGCAAGAACACTCAAGGAGATGTAGCTTCAAGGGTTCTAGGATGTGTTTTGGGTTAGGTTCTGAAAAGTATTTTTACTATAAAAAATAGAACTGCACTAAACATAATTTCGCACTGAACATAATTAGAAATTAGTAAAAATAATTAGCCCCTTGGACTCTTTTTTTGGTTTTTTTTTCAAATGAGTGCCAATATAGAGAAGTTTCATATCTTTTTTCCAGAAGAGATAGAAATATCACTTAATTAACCAGGCAACTTACAACTTCCACTTCACTTAATTAACTTTTTCACGACTCACGGCTTAGAGTTCCTTACATACCGTACGATAATATATTTTTTGATAGGTTATTTAAATATTGATTAAGAAAAAGGTAAGAAATATCTTAAAACAAGATGTGTTCGTCTTCATATAGAGTTGAAGTTGTTGTAGCCTATGATCGTTGTTGGTATACTCTCCAGTCCCGTAAAGAGCGTCATTGTCACTTTTTGGAAATCAAATATTTTTCAAATGAGAGCAAATAAGATAAGAGATTATGAAAATTTAATTTGTAGTGCATAATAAGTACTACTCATTCGTCTAAACGGCCATTTAGTGGTCTATAAACAAAATCGAATCAAGCTTGATTAACTGAGCTAAACAGGCATTTAATTCACCCTTCACCGAATAACATGATTACAACTACTACTATGTTGGCACCCAACTAATCAACACCATAAAGATAGGTGGTTGAGTGGAATTTAGTTTTCTTAAGCAAATTATTTGGTAGAATACCTATTGTTTATAAACAATATGGGCAAATATGTATACACCTATTCTCTATTATATTTATTTTTACATATAAGTAAATATGTGTACGGTAATGTTACTATACAAGATTTATTAGGCATTCTAGTTCCATTTAAATAATGTTTAAACAGTCTTAACGCTGAATAAAAGGTACTAATCGGCTGTTTACCATTTGAAATAACACTGATGTTATTAAACTAATCATACATTTGACATGCGCCCAAAACTCTATGATGCTTATTTTTTTCCCAAAACACCTGCTCATGTGTTGTTTAGTAAGGCCTTATTTAGATGCTAAATTTTTTTGAACTTTGCTACCGTAGGATTTTTGTTTGTATTTTGTGTCTAATTATGAACTAACTAGATTTAAAAAATTTATTTTATAATTTACAATCAAACTATATAACTAGTTTATTTTTTTATCTATATTTACTGTGGTCAGAGAGAGACGCAATTTGGAGTGCGACTTTGTCAAGCGGCCGTTTGGCTGGCGTTTCAGCTGCTCTGGCTATCTGCAGCTAGCTTTACGTCAGCAGTAGCTACACAGTGTACAGTACACACGTGACAGAGAGTCGAGCAGCGAGCAGCGAGCAGCAGCAGCAAAAACGGCAGCTAGCCAGCGGATGCGGACGAGAACACTGGCTGTGCTTCTGCGTCGAATCGGATTCTTCTCACGGACGGAACACTCGCGGTCCACGACCACGGTCAAGCGAAACCGTAGTCACCCACCGGTCACGAGCACGTCCCTCCACCTCCACCTCCACCATTCCACCAACACTCCCCCAACCAAACCCATCTCGAGGCCAAAAACCCCAACCCAACCTGTCCCCATCCGCCGCGGCGATCTCTTCTTCCTACGTGCGTGCGTGCCCCCGAGCCCGCCCGCCTCGAGCCTTGACGCCGGGCTCCGGCGCGATGCCGTCCGCCGGCGCCGGCGCCGACGCCTCCGAGTCCGACCTCGACGCCGCGCTCGCGCGCCTCTCCGGGCCGCAGCTCGTGGCGCACCTCCGCACAACCTGCCGCAGGGCGGACTACGACGCGGCCGCGCGGGTGCTCGCCGGCCGCGACCGCAGGCTTGCCGAGGCCGAGTACGCGGCCGCCAAGTCCGAGGCGGGCCTGGCGGAGCTGAGAGCGGAAGTCGACGAGCTGCGGGAGCGCTGCCTCGCGTACGTGGCGGAGAAGAGGCAGAGCCGCGGGCCCAGCAGCCGCTCCTCCTCGGGTGGCGCGATCGCGGCCACGGCGCCGCGGGTCCACCGGCGCCCTGAGGAGCCGGGCCCGATTATTGACCTCTGCAGCAGCGACGACGACGACGAGGAGTTGGAGGAGGGGGAGTTCCGCCCCCCTGGTGTCGCAGGGGTTTGTTGCAAGCGGAACGACTTCTCCGCGTCCAGGGGCGACGAAGGGCGCCGCGCGGGGGTTTCTTGCCGGCGGAAAGAATCCGCATTCGAGGGCGAGGAACGGACCCCCGCGGGGGTTACTTGCAAGAGGAAGGCACCCGCGTCCGGAAGCTCGCCCGATAACGACAACGACACAATCCAGCTCAGCCAGCTTTTTATGAGGAAGAAACAGAGGAAGAGGGCTCAGCCTGGGGCTAATGGCATACCCAGGAAGGGGCCTGATGATGCGCTGGCGAATTCTGCTGGAGCTGGACCTTTGGGGGTTGATCGGCCTGCGATTTCTCCCGTGTCCGTGAACATGGGAATCCCTGAAGCAGTCGCGGAGAGCTCTGATGATCCGAAGATGTCGGTTTCCGTGCAGGGGACTGGGAATGGCCGATCAGGGAGGAATGGGGGATTGTCCAGGACAGTGCCGAGTCCTCCGCCCACTGGTTCCACTGCTAGGAACAGTTCGCACAAGAACGGCTCTGAAGGCCATGTGAGGAATGGTGAAAAACAAGGTCCTGTGATTCCTCCCGTGAACAGGGGAATCCCCAAAACAGTCGCTGAGCACATGGTTGGTAGCACCGATGATCCAAAGATGGCGGCTTTCGTGCAGGCGACCGGGAATGGCCAATTGGGGAAGAATTGGGGATTGTCCAGGTCAATAACGGTTGGGAACAGCTCGCGCAAGAACAGCTCCAAGCCCAATGGCTCTGAAGGCCAAGCGAGGGCTGCTGAGAAACAAGGCCCTGTGATTCCTCCCGTGAACAGGGGAATGCCGGAAGCAGATGCTGAGCCCATGGTTGCTAGCCCTGATGATCCAAAGGTGTCAGTTTCCGTGCAGGGGACTGGGAATGGCCACTTGGCGAAGAATGGGGGATTGTCCAGGACAATGCCGAGTCCTCCGCCCACCGGTTTCACTGCTGGGAACAGCTCGCACAAGAACGGCTCCAAGCCCGATGGCTCTGAAGACCGAGCGAGGATCGGTGAGAAGCAAGGTCCTGTTGCTGGTCCGGAGAATGATGCACCCATTCAGGTGAGAACTCCAAGAGTTACGGACACGGTGAGGAGAATTGTGGGATCATCGCGAGTTGGTGCTGAGCCGCCCATGGAGCTCAAGAATTCTTTAACGGATGGAACTATCAACATAGCTCTCAAGTCTATCGAAGGGCAGGAGAAAGCAATTGGTGGACACTGGAAATCTTCTTCAGATGTTTTAAACTCATGTCTAAGAGATAAGGAGCTCTGTATGCAAGCTGTTTGTGCTCTTCACCGCCAGAAAAAGTTCACAACTCAGTCAACTGCAAGAGGAATCTCCAAATTTGATGCACACAGGTCTGTTCAAATTAAGTCCCTTGAAGGTTAAAAGTCATATGCTTTGAATTTTTGCCTTGTGTAGGATATTTGGTAATAATTACAGCCTTTAGCTTTCTACTGTCTTTAGCTCATAACTGTGATTTATTCAGCAAGTAGCTTTAACATACATATGAGTTTAACTCACATAGATATTTGAAGGCATCATTTAATTTGTAAGTCGTGAACATTGTAATTGTCCTAGCAGTTGCCTGATTATATGTGTATTGATTGATTTTTCTAGTAAAATTTTGATTCATCTTGGAAAAGCTTTGCTAAATATTTATTCATGGTGACCAGTTATCAATCCAAAACACATTTTGCAGTAATATATGATATTATTTGTCTTACAATTGCACAATACTTTGGCCATTGTCGCTGTTTCTAAAGTTATACTTGTTGATTGTTCCTTTAGGGTGGCTGCGTTGGCGGAATTTCTTTTGGATGGCAACCTTCAGGGACCACTGAAAAGAACTGCTGAGGACCTAGAGAAACATGATTCTACAGGGCATGATTTTGTTGAGAGAATAGTATTGCAATGCTCTGAGCAGTTGTTCAGTATTTACAGGGACAAAGAAGATAAATACTTCCGTTGAAAATGGCAAAACTGTATCTGGTAAGGTTTGCATAACTTATCATATGGAAGGGGTTACTATGTTTTGTTGTGATAATGTGATGTATATAGCTCATGCCGAAACTAATCATCTTCATGGATTAGAACGACTAGCAGTTGTAGAAGTTACAGTAACTCTGTTTCTTTACTTGCATTGTGTTTAGAAAGATCATAATGAATAAGCTTATAACTGCCTATCGTATATGCACCTTTATTTTCCATCTCACCCTGTATGTTGATGAGTCGATAAGAGATTGTATCTGGTGCTACCGTTTTACGAAATACGATAGCACCTAAACTGGTGCATGGAAAACTACAAAAAAGAGAGGATGGATTGAGGCAATCCACTATGTGGATGCAAAATTTGAGTTTGAACAAAAACTAGTTGTAGGAGTAACAGGCACTTGCATAGTATGTGCTGCAGACTCAGAAGAGTGTTGGAGAAAGGCTCCTTTTTCTGTTTCTGAAAACAGAGAATGAAGAGGATTTGTTGCTAACAGAAAATGTTAGCAGGAGTGAGACTTTTTGTTGGAGCAGGATTATGAGGGTGCCACTTATCCATTGATAATTTTGTTCTGGGGGTTACGTTCTTGGTTTTAGCGACTATTTCAGATTCGGATTCTCATTCTGTAAGATTGATTGGCTGTGCAAGATATAATAGTTCTGTGATCTGTTGTCCGTGGTACAGTTCCCTTGGGGAAAATTTTTGAGGATCTTGGATTGCTAAAGATCCAAAGGGTGCTGAACGCCCCATTCTTGGATTTGCAGTTTGCTTGACTGGATTTCAGCCTGGACCATGTACTCGATATGTTTGCCATACGACTGCGTGCCTGTGTTTGATTTGCCTTTGTACCTGCTGTGACTGCTAGCTGAGCTTTCGGAAGCAGATATTAGTAAGGTTCCTTAATTGAAATTGGCAGTGGCATGATGGGGATGACAGGTTATCTTGATGGCAAATAAAGAAAACAAGAAAAAAAGTGATAAATAAAGCACACCCCCTTAACTTTGGATAAATAGTTTTCTCTTAAATAAGCCCCAATATTATTATGACTTAACTAGCAAATGTGTCTATAAGCTGTAACATGTTCCATTATATTTTGGAATTGGATTCCGTACCATCATCCGTATCATCATCACTAGATGCAAGTCATTCTAACTTGTATGAACATGGATCTTGAGTCCAGATTACATACACAGGATGTTCTGAGAATAAAAAAATGGGTGATAAAAAAACCATTTGTTCTTTATCCAATGAAAAAAATGGGTGATAAAAAAACCCTTTGTTCCTAACCAGGCTTGTCTCGGTCTCATAAGTAATTTTCATTGATGAGATCTCTAATGTGATTATTATCAGGTTGTTTTTTGCATTGATGCTTTAGAGGTCTTATTTTCCTTAATTAAATACTTATTCTGACACTAATGTTCTTATTAATTAATGCTTATGGTGTAATTTGCACCTTTGTTTTTTTTGTTACAACTGTATCTGATGGGCCCACAATAATCTTGAGGTGCCTTAGCCAGATGTCCTAATGTACTCTTCACATTTTTTAACACAATCTACTATTCACCTTAGTCTCTTAGCTACTTCATCATGTTCTGATTGTACAGCTTACCACATTAGTCTGTTATTTAATTTATGAATCTGCATGTTGTCCTTTGTGCTCTCACTACAGGAAGAATTTTTATAAACTGTGCGACTGTGGTTTTCAGACCTTGTTTTCCTCATAAAATGGATCGATTATATTTCTCCTTAATTGAAAGGCAGAGCTCCAGCCATTGCGTTCAAAAAGAAAAGGAAGAATTGTTAGGTGAGGTTGTTTCAGTCTTTCATATAAGCTCATTCATGAACCTGATGCCTTTGTCTAGCTATTGTGCAGTTTCCATTTACTGTTCAAAAGGCTTTGAACCCCACCATTGTCTGCATTTTTGCGTGTTCTATACTCTTCTCACATTTACCTGATTTTTTTTTCTGGACTACAAGCTAAAATTTCCTCTGGTGGGTTTTTAAAGAGTACAATGTTTAATCTTGCTTACAAATTGTAAGTTTTCTGTCCTAAATATTCTTTTTTTTGAAAAATTGGCATGAGCTCTGCCTTTCAATTAAGATAGGAAAATTTGAGATGTTTATGTACAAGTGTCCTAAATATTCTAAAATCAATATTTCTTCTGAGTGTGCTATATGATAGCCTTTTTCTTTGACCAATAAGTGCATGTACCTGCACTCTGCAGTCACTCACATTTTACAAGTGAAAGTATTTAAGTCCACATTGTACTTTGCAGTAAGCAGTTTAGAATGATGAGAGGAGCTAAGCACAATGAAGCTGCTTCCATATGTCACAAAGTAGTTTTTAGTAAGGTAATCAAATTAGGCACACAACAATTCTTGATCATGAATGCTCTTTAGACTATTTACCATTTAGAATTGGTCTTATTTATTTGCAGGTGGAAGAGGGTCTTGGTGGAAACATTAGAGTTATTTTATCTGGAGCTGCTCCACTTGCTACCCATGTTGAAGAATACTTGCGAGTGGTGACATGTGCACATGTCTTACAAGGATATGGTACGTTTCTTTTCTAATGTGAAAGCTAGAAATTCCTACTATTGTGATTGATTCATGTTGCAACCTTGCTCCTGACTTGGGAGTCCTGAGTACTGATGTTTTTCTGCTGCAGTTTGTCTAGTTGGAGCCCCTTATAATTTAGTACTGTCTAAGATCCACTACGAAAGCATGGAAATTTGGTGCAACTGTGTTATTCGATAGAGTGTCTTATTGGTTTTCTGCTCACAGCATCACCAATGCTGTCCGCTTGTAGTTTGTGTAGTTAACGATCACCCAATAAATAAGATTCTGTCAGCAGAATGGTCCACTTTTATTTAGTTTTTCATGACATGCACTTAATTTTAAATCGCTATGAACATAAACAGAGAAGAATAGTAAGAATATAATATAATTCTAGCCAAGTTAGGTCACATGCAAGCTGATGCTTTTATTGAGGATGTGAACAGAACTTGCTTTTCTTCTCCAACCTATATTTAGGTCACATACTTGAATGTCTTCATTCATCTTCTTTTCCTTTTAGGTCTCACGGAAACCTGTGCTCGATGTTTTTTCTCACTACCAAATCAAATGTCCATATTAGGAACTGTTGGACCCCGGGTGCCAAACATCAATGTTCATCTGGAGTCGTCCCCAGAAATGGGTTAAGATGCACTCACGAGCACGCCTCGTGGAGAATGCATCAGGAGAGAGACATTATTCTCAGGTACTACAAGCATGAAGACCTTACTGAGGTCCTGATTGATGGATGCTTCCACACTTGTAGTGTGTTTCCCTTACTACTGCTCTGTTTTTACATGGTGATCACAATATTTATGACACATTGTTGGCAGTTAAAATTCCATGTAGAACTCCCAGTCCAGTCATATACCATCACCAGAATTTCCTTTTCTGTGCTAAAACCCAGCAGAAATCTGACGCATCTCCATGTTCTGTTGCAGGTGACATTGGTGAGTGGCAACCTGATTGATGTATGAAAATCATAGATCGCAAAAAGAACATATTCAAACTTTCATAGGGTGAATATGTGGTGGTTGAAAAATTTGGAGAATGTTTACGGCCATGTTTCTGCTATAGACTAGGTATGTAATATTCAACAATTTAATTTCTCTGGTCTTCTTAATGTTTATGTAACATCATTCTATATATGAAATGCTAATAAAACTGGATTGTTTTGCTTATGCTTTTGGCCTAGTTGTTTGGGTGAAGGAACTTGAATTGTCTTCAATCTTTTTGAACATTTTTTTTTTTTTGATATCGATACATGGGAACAGCTTTGATTCCTTGTTGCTGTGGTCAATCCCAACAGGCTCTCGAGAGTTGGGCTGCAGCAAATGGAATAAGTGGTGATTTTGAGGAGAACTGTCAAGAATAGGAAAAGAGAGGAAGGTGAGGAATATGATTGTTCTTTTTTGTCTGCTTGCTACTGGTGCACATATCATAACCCGACTTGCTTCCTCAGCTCAAAGGTTTTGAATTCATAGAAGATGTGAACCTGGAACCAGTACCGTGATTTGATCACTCCGACATAGAAGATGTGAACCTGGAACCAGTACCGTGATTTGATCACTCCGACATACAAAAAGAAGCGTCGGCAACTGCTTAAGTACTACCAGGTACCTCTCATTGAACTATTGGCGCATACGAATTGGGTATCTAATCTCAAAGGACAAACATACTGAGGGTCAAATATTGACATTTCTCATTCCAAATTTCAGTTCCCAGCGAAGAAAGCGTCCAGTCGATCTATGAGCTCCACGGCCTCCCCAGAGGCGGGGTTCTGGAGGAAGAATTGGTGGCCCATGCCCTTGGACTCGAACCACTCCAGCGTGCCGCCCCAGCCGCTCGCCGCGAGGGCCTCGTAGTAGGCCCTGTTCCTTGGCTGCAGGAAGTCCAGCTCCCCCGCGCAGACGAGCACCCTCTCGCACGGCAGGTTCCGGAGGCTCGGCGCCGCGGCGGCCAAGGGATTCATCCGCGGGTCGTCCACGCCGTCCGTCGCCTCGGGGCACACGATCCCCCACAGCTTCTCCGTGAGCGCCGCAGGCCCCGGCTTCTCTCCGTCGATGCGCTCCTTGCCAGCGAACCCGGGCTGCAGGAGCACCGCCCCCTCGATTCGCACCTCCGACTCCGACGACGCGGCGGCCATCATAGCGACGTTGTGGACGAAGTTCCCGCCGGCGCTGTCGCCCGCCAGGAAGACGCGGCCCAGGTCGCCGTGATCTGACAGCCAGGGGTCCCCGCTGCCAGAGGCTGCCCACTTGAGCGCGCGGAACGAGTCCTCGTAGCCCGCCGGCAGCGGGTGCTCTGGCGCCAGGCGGTAGTTCACGGAGACGATGAGCACGCCGGCCTTGGCAGACAGGGCGTTGAGGAAGGGCTGGTAGGGCGGAGACGCCGCCGAGTGGGAGACAAAGCCGCCGCCGTGGAAGTAGACTACCACCGGGAGCTTCTTGGACCCGGTAGTGGCCGTGTCCGGGAGGTAGAGGCGAACGTAGACGCCGGTGTCGCTGTCTATTACGGTGTCTTTGGAGGTGACGCCGGTGGCCGGATCAAACCCGGCTGGCACGGTGTCGGTGCCGTCCAAGCGGTCGATGCGCCGGTCGCTGTAGATGCGGAAGAACGGAGTGTCGAGTGCGATGTCTGAGCTCGCATCATCCATGGCGTTGGCGAGGGCGCAGCGGGTGCGAGCTGTAGCAACAAGGCAGCTCGCAGGAGACCTCAAGGCCGTCCATGTTTCCGGAGATCTCTGGTTTCGGCAGGCGATACGACGACTAGCCAACCAAGCCGGTATTTTTGGGGATGGGGAGATCGCCGCGGAAGCGTAGAAGCTGGCCGTGTGGAAATTCATGGGGATGAGCTTGATGGTGGATCGTGGCCGAGGTGAACGTGTGGTCGTGCATAATCGTGTGTTCCTGCCTGCTGCCTGTCGATAGACAGACACAACATTAACGGGCATTTCGGCCTACTTTTGACTCCTGTACTCCAATCCAATAGAGAAGAAACCCATAATCCCGTCCCTTTCGCTGGCCCATCAGATATTCTACCACAACTGAAGACTTGAGGACTGGAGAGTGTTTTCTGAATTGTATCCTCCAATTTTGCAAGGCGTGACTGACACCTTGTACAAAAGTGCTAAGTTAACTCACTCTACAGTACAGAACATCCAGGTGAACTGAATCTTGAAGGAGCAGACAGAAGTTTTGCTGTGGATATGTTCGTAGTTTGTATGCCAGAATTCTTTCTGTATCAGTTTTTCAGAAACGATTTGCCTTGGGCATATATACAGCAGGCGGGCAATGTGGCCAGCAGGCAATTACAGACACGGTTTCAGATTGCTTGAACTATGAAACTGCCAATTAGCTTAAGGCCAGTCTGGCTGATTTCATGTCCTAGTTTGACTCAACGTATTGGGAACAGTGTATGTAAGTTTCATCCCTATAAAATTCATTTATCCCATAAAAGTTTTAGCATCTATTTTCATTGAGACGAATACTGATTGACAGAAGATTTAAAATGCTCGGGGTGAACTTCCAGCTATTATATTATTGCATCGCACGTGTCGCTTCCAGTATGTCAAATTCTGCTTAGATCTAGGTATGCGTTTCTCATTTGAGTGTGATATGTAAGAATCTTGTCATATATATATCTCGACTCTCACTAGGTACGGAGATAAAGGAGGGCATTGATGTTCACAGTTCACGTGTAGTACTTGGTGAATGACATATATCGTGAACTGAGATCATCTTGTTATTTTTGACATACATAGACCTGGAGTTTCTGAATCCTGTTCTTTAGCTTCTTTTTTTTTTGACTGAACTAGAGGGGCCGGGGCCCTGCAGGAATTTATTTAAATAGAAGGGTAACAAGTTCAAATACAACAAAGCAAAACAAGAAGAAGAAGGAATACAGGAGGGGGGAATTAAGAGACAAAGAAAGAAACAAAAAAGAACAGGCTATTACAGCAATCAATCACATGTTTAGAATCCATTGCTCAAATTCAGAGACCAGTCTTTACTCTCAAGGAGGTAAGTCTGAGCTCCTTGAAGAAATTGTTTCTGCATTGCTAAATTGGTATCTGAACATTATTGAAGATGATGTTGTTTCTTGCATTCTAGATTGTCCATGCCATCACTATAATGGCTATCATGAAGAATTGTTTGTTCAGTTGATCCATAATGTCCAATATGTTTTCAAAAGTTCCTTCTCCCTATAGTGTACCAAGGTTCAGTAATCTCCAACAATCTTGTGCAAATGGACAATTCCAGAATAGGTGGTCTACAGTCTCTTCCTCCGCTCCAATACAGAAAACACAAAATCATGTTCTTTAGATCAATCAGTAACGCGCGCACGTCGGAAAGAATTTGGGTACCAACTGCCTGTGGCGAGGGTGAGGGTGATCTGACTTTTAACCTCTCTGATAGGGCCGGCCCTGACTTTGTTAGGGCCCGGGGCAAAACCTAGATTTAGGGGCCCTTATATACACATATAAACTGATAGATGCTTATATATAAGAAGTGTTAATGGTAAACACTTAACTACACATACAAAAGCAATATATTCATAAGAAACAATTCATATACATATTAAAATATTTTTAAAATTTTTGGCACTCCTAGATGCGAAGTCATCGATGGTGATAATTTGGTTCGTCGACAACAATCTCGCTCACCAACTTGTTTGGATCTCTTGCGGCGCTTGAATTATTTTTAAAAAAACTTGTGTATATATAGAACATCTATGTGATTATAGTAATTTATCTACACTTGCTTGTTTTTATTTTGGTTCCTCGACAACAATCTCGCTCACCAACTTATTTGGATCTCTTGCGGTGCTTGAATTATTCTTAAAAAAACTTGTGTATATATAGAACATCTCTGTGATCATAGTAATTCATCTATACTTGCTTGTTTTTTTTCTCTTCACTGCTGGAGCACCAAATAACTATTTTCTTTCAAGTTGGGGGATTTTGGCTTTTTTGGAGGACTATACATATGCTGCATAGGGCATACTATATACCTGGTTCATACTCATACGAAGCAATGGAAGTTACATCTAGTATCGTTTTTAGACAGAATCATAGAAGAGTCCGACTGTCCGAGAAGGCCACTCGCCACCAATGCCCGTTGGGTGATCGGTTGATCACATTGGCGTCACTGCATCGCGTTACTTGCGTCTCGACAAGTCACGTCTTTGCATCGATCGGGAGTCAGCCAAATAGGTGTCGCGAGTTGCCGAAGGCCTTCTCAGGGCAGGCTAGCATTAACGTGTACAAAAGACACAAGCTGCCGGCTTTAACCAAGCAACAGACATACTACTGAATACTTACTATATCTATATATACATATATACTTAAGATGGGGGCCCTTGGGATTTGGGGGCCCGGGCCGACCGCCCCGTCTGCCCGCCCTCAGGGCCGGCCGTGCTCTGAATCCGAGCACGCGAGTGGCGAGGAACGAGCGAGGCCGTTCGTGCCCTGTTGATTCCTTCCTGCATGCATGCCTTCCGTTCGGTTTAATTTTCACCACAAAAACAAGGCTGTATAAATCCTTCCGGGGCTCTCCCTCCTTCATCGCCGGAACGAAAACGCCAAACGCCGCTGCGCTCTCTCCTTCTCGTCCTGATCCCCCCCAGAGCGAGAGGGAGGGGCACCCGGACGAGCCCGTCGTTTTGATCGGTGTCTCGGCCCCCGCGTTCCCGCAAGGAGAAGAACCCAAGGTTCAGAAATGGCGCCGATGACCTCCAGAGCCACGGCAGTCGTCCTTGTGGTGGCTGCCGTCGTCGCCGTGCTCGCCGCCGCGGCAAACGCCCAGGCCCCCGCGCCAGCACCTGCCACCAGTGATGGTGAACTCTCAGATCCCTTTTATTTATTATATTATTTCCATCGTTGTTTCTTTGCGTGTTTATTTTCTGTTTTTTGGGAGGAATAGCCGATGCAGGCAGTTTGTTGTGGAAGGAATAGCCGATGCGGCTACGTTGTTTGCGTCGAAGAACACAGCCTGATAACCCATGATTTTTTTTTCCATCATTCATGATTCATGATGATTTGATCTCTTGTTGACGTTTTTAGGCAGGAACAAGTGTAGACCAGGGAATCGCCTACGTTCTGATGCTGGTGGCGCTTGTCCTCACCTACCTCATCCACCCATTGGATGCCTCATCCGCCTACAAGCTCTTTTAAATCATCATCCGCTTTGTAATTTGGCGCTAATCGAGGGTGTCATTAACAGTGTTTGATTAATCGAATCCTGTTTGCCCCATAACCAGAAAAGAAGAAAAAAAATTGCACACATCTTATTAGAGGACCTCTGTCTTTCAGTTGGGGCGAAGCCAAGGAGCCAAATTATTGCAAATGATTTTAGGGGGACCAATTTTTTTCGTTCATCTGCATGACACAACAATGATGTGCAAAACTAGTGGTGCTTTCGGTAATTCAATTATCTGATCCGATCTCTACCGGCAGATTCTGAAAAGTTCGTAGAAAATTAAAAAGAAACCATCGACGTAATGAATATGTCACATGAAAACTTCTGAAGTTTCCCTGGTTGCACGATCTTTTACCTAGAGTTTTTGATGAGTGATCTCGTGTGTCCTAACTTTCTGGTACAAAATAGCATATTGTCTTAGTGTTTTTATCAAATTGCCAACTACACAATTCCCTACAAACTCATATTACCCATGGTTAGAGCATCTCCAAGAGACATGTCATCTTTATTTTGTATGATATATTTAAATTTTTAAAGCAAAAAGTAAACTCCAACAGTTATGTCATCTAGCATTGCCACAGTAGAAATGCTGTTGGAATTTTCTATTTTTTTTACAAAATTTATATTTTAGAGGTTGGCTAATCATAAATTTAGTAATCTATTGGAGTTGCTCTTATGGTAGTTTATTAACCCAATATACTATGGGCTTGCTTGGTTCACCTAAAGAAAATGTGAGACTGGATGAAAGAATGTGATAATAAGACCCACTTGCTTGGTTCACCTAAAGGAAATGTGAGACTGAGATGAAATAATGTGATAATAAGACCCAAACAGGTGGATTGTAGGGATTCTTAAAGTCCAACCACGAGATTGTAAGAATATACATATCCACCTCTACCATACTATTTTTTTGAAGATAATGGGTAGAAATATCTTCAACTATCTGTCTTTTTATAATCCAATGATCTAAACATACAGCTTCTTTTTCTTATCTGTGATTCAAATTGTACAATCACTATTTGAATTTAGATTCTCGATCTTTGGGGATTCAAACAAGCCCTAAATAGTTAGCCCATTTGCAAGGAACCCGTGGGAAGATGGTTGTCAGTCTTGCTTGTTGTGAAGGTGATTGTTCTCCCCTTAGGTACATGTTATATAACATCTCTCTCTCTCTCTACTTAGAAGTGATTTTGAGTTAAGTCGAATTGTCATAGGTTTACTAAGACAATATGGAAGAACAAATATACTTATGGCACCAAATTAGCATCATTAGATCGATACATCATGAAATATAGTTTTATAATTTGTATTTTGATGCCATAGACATTAGTGTTCTTCGCTATAAATTTGGTCTGACTCATGGTAGCTTGACTTAGAGCATCTCCAATGGTCCCCTCATCCACACCCCCAAAGAGAAAAAACTGGAATTTGAGAAATTTGGTATCTCCAACAGTCTCCCAATCCCTGCCCCCAATGAGAAAAAAAATTTCTCATCCCCTCAAACCACAGCCCTTCACCCCGCAAAAAATAGGGAACAACCCCTCCCCCGCATCCCTCCCCGCATCCTTCGGCGGGCATGAAACTTCACAACCAACCTCTATCAATCCTCCACTGGCGCAGAGGTGAAGCTTCGCCGGTGTTTGCATGGAGGAACCTGCACACCGTCAGCGTGCTTCCTCGAATGGATCTAGCACCCCTGGACCCGCAGCGCTCGGAACCAACGCTGCAGCGGCGGCGGCGTACGGTGCGGACAGTGTGGAGATGGCCCGGTCCCACACGCTTGTGCCGCCCGGGACCGGTGCGCCAGCGGCGAACTGCAAGGACAGGCGCAGGGATGATGCTGGCCCACGCCACCGAGGCCCTGTGCGTCGGATTCGGCGTCGCGCTGACCAACGCCGGCAGCTGGAGCTGTGGAGAAAGGGAGGGGATGGCCGGAGAAGGAGCGGCGAGAAGGAGCGGCGGAGTCGTGAAGGAAGAAAAGACCGTGTGGGTGCTGGATGCGTGTTGGGAAGGAAAGAAGCAGAGAGAGGAAAAAATAAATTAAAAAATATAATATGATAAGTGGGCCCCATGTATGGGGGACTATTGGGCTTCTGCTGGAGCATCTCTCCCCAAAATGAAAAAAGTAGTATTGGGCTATCCCCATTATCATGGTATTGGGGAAATTGTATCGGGGAACTGTTGGAGATGCTCTTAGGATAACCTTAGACCCCTTATATTTTAGAATAGAGAGAGTAGGTGCAGTACTCATGACCTAAACACGTGTAATCCTAGATATCATGGCCTGAAGTGTGGGATTTTTTAAGAGACGATCAAGGTCCATTCCATGTTTTAAACCTTGAGGAGTCATCCTTGATCTTATCATTACCATTCTTTTTTTTCTTCCATTATTTGTGATGATGGCAATGAGATTATTGTAGTCACTACAATTATAGCATCTTCTTGTGTCCTAGCCACCCGTGTGTTGCTTGAACTTCCTCTTCTTAGGGTGGTTTGATAAAGTTTTGAAGTTTCCAATTAGCACCTTTTCTAGGATGATTTGGTAAAACAAGATTTAGTTGTAACTTGAAGAAGTTACTTACAAGCATTTGAAGCCTAGCATCGTGCATGCATGACTAGTGAACACAATTTTCATGTGCCAAAAAACTAAAGTCCTTAAGCAATCGTAACTAGCATGAATTGGGAAGCCTTAATACTTGAATCTACCAATGATGATGCACAATAATCAATGCCTGGCACATATACTCAGCAATTCATGCCACAACTAGAACACCAACTTATATGTGCCTATTTAGAGTGTTTTTAAGTGATGTTCACTAAGAGAAGAAGCAGTTCTTTGAGAAAAGGATGCCAATAGATTGCCAAACCCACAATAGTGATAGGACAAGAACATTGAAGCCAGGTACTGCTAACATTGATGGCCGATGAGTAAGATCATGATGGAGGCAACGATAAGAGAACGATCGGAGGAAAATATGAGGAGGTTGTCCCTGGTAGGACGTGGCCAATTAATCTTGAAGCATTGGGCTAGTGGATAGTGTCATGGTGCTTTGATGAAGCCCTACCCACCATGACAAGAGTAGTGGCATCAAGGAGGAGGAGGAGATAGTTGGAGGTTAAAGAAAAAAAATGAATCATAGGTTAAAGAAAAAAAATGAATCATAGGATGGTAATCAGATGACTAGAGAGATAGTGTAATAGGGCGGATGAAACACGAGGCGGCTAGACAAACCCAATAAGGCACATGTCACAGAGCCATGAACATATAAAAATAGATTGGGTTGAAGAGGTAGTAGGGGTGAATCAAAGGTGTGGGCGGGGACTATAATGGAAGAAATGGAGGTGGAGAAGGCAAAAGGAGAGAGGAGATGGAGGAAGGAGAAGAGAGAGTTGAAGGGGGACGAAGTTGGACAAAATAACAAAACAAATGCTAACACAACGATCTACTGTTTATTTTGTACACAATACATAGAACAAAGTACAAATGGTATGTCAATACTGACATAAATTGGATAGATGGCTGAATGCATTTTTCAGTTGTCACTCTCATACAAAAACTTCATGGAAGACTCTCAAGCTAGGTAGAAGCCGGCAACATATAACTAAGTAGTTGCCCTTATTAGTGTCGTCCCTTAATTTCCACACTGTTCAAAGCGGCAAACAATAGTATTACGTACTACTGTAGTTTTGGTGTGTGCTTACTGGAGGCATCGATCACGCATGGGTGGAGCTCTGCCACTCAGTACTGGAAACAGGCACCTTGTCATCCCTGCTCACGTTCACGTCCGCAACGCCCGTGGCCGCGCCGGCGTTGCCGTCCTCCCCGGTGATCTCCTCGAGGGACCGCCCCATGGTCTCCGGGACGAGGAAGGTGAAGAAGAAGCCGAGCATGTTGGTGACGGCGAGGAGGATGAGCGCCTTCTTGATGTACTTGGCGTCACCGTCGACCGTCATCCTCTGCACCCCGAAGGCCGCGACGATGGCGCCGGCCTTGCCTGACGCGGCGCTGATGGCGTGGCAGGTGGAGCGCACGCGTGTCGGGAACAGCTCGGCCGGCAGCACGAAGGTGGTGCTGTTGGGCCCGAAGTTAGCGAAGAAGAAGGTGAGCGCGTAAAAGAGGGCGAAGAGCGTGGTGTATTTGTTCTTGAGATCTTCGTACATGATGCCCATGATAAACATGAACACGGACATCATGAAGAAACCGATGAGCTGGATCAGGTACCTGCAATATGAAGGCAGTTGCATTGACAATCTGATATCGATGTGCAGCCGTGGCGACCTTAATGTTAAGTTACCTGCCCATTTTGTCGATGAGGGCGACGGTGACCCAGTAGCCGGGGAAGGTGCCGAAGAGTGCGACGAGGAACATGGCCTTCGAAATCTGGAACACCTCCTTGAGGGGATTTACTTCAGCGGCGGGGCTCGTGAGTTTGATCGCCGGGTAGATGTCCTTCTGGGTCAGGTTCTGGCTGTAGAAGGCTATGTCCAGAAGGAACCAGGTGGTGGTCGTGCCGAGGAGGTGCAGGCCGTGGCGCTGGGCGAACTCCCACGACAGCAGCGGGTAGTCGTTGGCCGCCTTGTACCTGGCGAGCTTCTCCTGCTCGGACTGGATCTCGACGTCCATCACCTTCTGCATGTCGTTGGCCGCCTGCTTGGCGTTGCCCTCGATGAGCGCGGTGTACCTCGGCGTCTCGGGCATCTTCATCCGCCAGTAGAACGTGGCCAGCGCCGGCGCCGCGCCGAGCATGAGCACGATGCGCCACATGTAGTCCGCCGCCGGCATCTGCTGCGCCAATGATTGGTCGGCGTCCTCATGCCACGACGGCGCGGGGTTGTAGTGCAGGAGAATGCCCGAGACGATCATGGACACCATCCCCGCGAAGATGATGCCGACGCCCTGCATCGCGAACACCGCGGCGATGAAGGCGCCCCGCGTCTTCTTGTTGGAGTACTCGGACATGATGGTCGCGGACAGCGGGTAGTCCCCGCCGATGCCGAAGCCGAGCCAGAAGCGGAAGAAGCAGAGCGTGCCGATGACGGCGTGCGGCGTGTAGCCGAACGAGAGGCCCGAGCCGATGGCGCAGACGGTCATCAGTATGAGCGTGACGCCGTACACGCGCTTCCGGCCCAGCTTGTCGCCGAAGTAGCCGAAGACGAGCTGGCCCAGGAGCGTGCCGACGAGCGCGACGCCGGTGACCATGTTGGTGGCGGAGACGGACAGCGTGCCAGGCT
Source organism: Bothriochloa decipiens (assembly GCA_023333625.1). Classification (NCBI taxonomy): domain Eukaryota; kingdom Viridiplantae; phylum Streptophyta; class Magnoliopsida; order Poales; family Poaceae; genus Bothriochloa; species Bothriochloa decipiens. Next base: position 22,417,013 of record CM041632.1, on the reverse strand, counting down.
TGGGCGATTTGTCCCACTTGTAGGCGTCCGCATAGTAGATGCGGCCCAGCAGCTTGGAGACGGTTGTGATGCAGAAGAGGTCGTAGGCGTCGGTGAAGAAGCCCATGCCGGCGATGACGATGGCCTTCATGTGGTACATCTGGGTGCGCGCCTTGTCCAGCGCGTCCAGCACCGCCAGGTTCGACCCGCCCTCCGCCGCCATCTCGCCGGCCACACGACGACGGCAGGGTGTGTGTGCCTGTGCAAAGTTGACCCGTGCTTTGGTGCCTTGGCTGCTTGCTCGCTGGGGCTCGATCTTATAGCCGGCGTACCAACCAGGAGCCCATCACAAGGTCGATGAACGAGAGGGGCATCCGCAACGAGGCCAAGGACGCCGTGCTGGTTGTCAGCATATTCCGCTTCATCACTAGGTGCTCTTCGTCTTCGTCTCGAGAGACCGACGCGGTTGTGATGGGTCGGGCAGTGGATATGGACGGAAACGGACCTGTGGTTTTGTCCCTCGAGCGATTGATTTACCGGGAGGCTGCAACCGGGGATCGTTTGTCCATGGCAGGGACGCGCGCGTAGTCAACTAGGGAGCAACGGTGTCGTTTCGGCCAGGATATTCGACACCGCCTGCCGATTGGCGATGAGCACCATACGGCCTCCTCACAGTTGGAGGCCAACTGTCCAAATCACAAGTTATGCCTGCAGGTGGCCATATATATGGTAAAACAAGAATATCCAAGTTTCGTCTTACTATGCTGTAACTTTTTTTCGTTTTTTTATTTTTTAAAATTAATAAAAAAGGAGGTGCCCAGAGTAGGAACAGCCTGTCAACTTACCAATCAAGCCCGTTCAAAACAAATGCTGCGATTGGGCCATACCTCGCTGCATTTAACTCTTTCTAGAGTTTTAGGCAGCCCGGTCCACAACGTTCTAAGTAGAAAGAAATTCATGTCCATCCCTCTGTTCTAGTTTTTTTAACAAAAACAAAATTCTACGTGTCCCTACAAGAATTTTGCAGTCGACCATTCATTATTGCGGATACATGGTTTTTACATAACCATTATAGAGCGTTCTTATTGTGTGATGAGTGATTGTCAACATGTTAACACTTTGTGAAAGGACCTAAATGGCCTAAGGGGGTTGAATAGGCCTGTTTGAAAATCCTGAAACTCACAAACTCGAAATACGGAAGTTAAATACCTACTGGAACTTCCGGTGGGTTTGGATCGGAACTTCCGGTCGTGACCGGAACTTCCGGTTCAAACCGGTCGGAACTTCCGGTGCCCTATTGAACTACGAGATTAGAGTGAAATGAGTTGTGATTTCGATTTTGATTGTTACCACACCCTCCAAGATGTTGTTGGTGATGATGTTGAACTCCACGGAGCTTGGCACCTCACCAAATTGTAGATCGGCTCCTCCAACCTATGAATTTAGGGGGTAGAGAGGAAGAACGCGAAGAACACAAGAACAAGAATATTCGATGCTACCTCCACAGCAAGACACGTAATTTATACCGAGGTTCGGCAATCCCCACTCAGGAGTTCCTATGTCCTCGTTGTTGAGGTGACCACGAAGGTCCGACCACGAAGGTCTCCTCCCTCAAGCACGAGCTTGAGATATTCACTAAGAATAAAGGGTAATACAAACGCTTCGGGGTGCCCTCACAAATGAATCAATACGAGCAACCACGAAGAACGCCTAGCCGGCTAGGGTTCCAAGAACCCAAGAGTAACAAATGCAAACCAAACCGGCAAGATGAGGAAGACAAGTGCTCAAGTCGACAATCGATGCTCCCGCTCTCAAATCTCACGTCCCTAGCTCAAACAATCGAAGATTGAAGCTTGGAAGCAAAGGGCAAGAGAGAGTGGGCGAGTTCAGCTCACAGGAGAGCTTGGCAAAGTATAAAGTTTTTCAAGTTTCCAAAAGAAATTTCAAATGAATTTGAAAATACAGTTTTCCAGCATTTGTCTCCTTTTGATTTTTAAACCATAATTCAAAAATTATGCATAATTTTGGAAAATTTTGTATATAAAAAATGTTTGGTTTGGAAAGTTAAACATTTCATAGTTTTGGAGATTTTCAAGTTTTATTGAAAAATCAAAAGTAATTTTAAATGTTTTTTCTAGGGTTTTATCCCCTTTTTGAATTTAAATTCAAATTTCAAAATACAGACAGAATTTGAGGATGCCAGTTAAAGGAAAAGTGTAGCTCTTGAAAAGTTATGCAAATGATATTTTTGGAGATTTTCATGTTCTTATATAAATTTTGGAGTAATTTGTATTTTTAAATGGATGGCAATTCTGTAATTTTCTCGAACAGTACCGAAACCTATCGTCGGCCGCCATCGCCAGCTTCTCAACCCGCGCCGCCGTCCACCGCCGCGAATATCTCAATCGCCAGCTCACTCCGGACACCTGAAACTTCGCCATCGTCGTGTCGCCCGACCGTGCGTCACCTTTGGCCTATAAATACCGGTCGGTCGCCGCCGTTTCTCCTCTTCTCCCCGCCGCCGTCGCCGACGACCTTGCTCCGCTGTCCGAATTCGTCACCGTCGCTCCATCATCACCCGATTGCTCGTGCCAATAGCTCCGCCACATCCTCACGATCAATTTGAGCTAGTTCGTGCTTGCTCTCCTCGCCCGAGCTGCCCGCGCGCCGTCGTCTTCTCCACGGTCGGTCGCCGAGCCGCCGCAAGCTTTTTCGCCGTCGACCGCCGCACAGGATGAAAATATATTATCCTTAACCCCGCTATCGTATTCTCCATGCTATCCTGCTTCTCAGCGCTTCTTGGCCGGCTGGATGGTGCACAGGAACTCCGGTGACGCCATCCTTGCCATCGGAGCGCCGCCGCCGCCATCACCGCCGCCGTCCGCAGCTCGACCCAGCCGCTACGAGCCTTCATTAACGTGCGCATCAGCACTGTGGTGAGCTCCTGCATTCTGCGCTTTTAATTTTATCTTTCCGGCATGGTAGTCGTCGGCCACCGTAGCTCGCCGCCGGCGCAGTGTTGCCAGCGCCGCCGCGCGCGCAACCGTCGTGGCTGGAGTTCCCGTTTGGCCTCATTTAGTTGCCAAATAAGTTCGCCTGAGTGCGCTGCGTGTGTCCGTGTGGTCGTTGTCACCGAAAACAGCTCCGGTGAGCTCTGCCGCCACGCCCGAGCTCCGTCGCGCCGCCATGGCCGCCGGCGTGGGTGCCGCCGCCGCTCCGCCTCACCGTTAGCTACCCTGATCGACTCCCCGTGCCAAGCTGAGCCCAACGGTTCAAGTCCGGTCGTCGGAGACCTCGTCGACGACGAGTAATCGCCGGTCAACCGCCGGCGGACCGTCGGTCAGCGCGGGAGTACTGTGCCGATTTTCTTTTTCTATTTTTAAAAAATGATTTAAATTCTATTTTCTTTGAAAAATCATAGTAATTCATATATAGCTCCAAAAATTTTAAAAATTTTTGTGAGTGTTCTTTATGATGTCATCTACCTAGGAAAAATATGAAATGCCAAAATTCAGTAATTTTTGCACATATTAAAATTAGCCCTTTTAATTGAAAAATGGACCTTCAATGATTTTAATAAATAAAATAAATAGCTTTTAATTCTGAAATTTGTTTTGCCATCTAATTAGGCTAAGAGCTTTATAAAATAAAATTTTGGGCTTAATTTGATAACTTTAATTTTATGCCTTTATTTTATGCTTTTAAATAATTAATTAACCCCTTTAGTTAAAGTTAATCATTATAGGATTTGTTTGACTTTGGGATTGATTGATGACCTTGGGTCATTAACCCTGATGACCTTGGGTCATTAACCCTAATGACCTTTGGCACTTTAATTAATTATTTGTGCTTACCTTAATCATGTCATTAGGGCTTAATCAACGTTATTTTATGTGCTTAATTAATTTCTTAAATGGCGTAGTTAACTCTAATGAGCTCGATAAGCGAAGTTTTGTTGGCTTGCAACTTTATCATGAAGAGAAGTTGTACTCAAGCCCTTAATCTGATCATGCATCCATTGAGCATCATGTTTACTATTCTATCATGTTAAAGCATATCAATTATCGAATAGTTTCCGTTAACGGAGAGTTAACGTTGTCGCACCAGATCCCAAGGACAAGCAGATTCAGGAATCAGAAGTTGATCCAGAGTTTGAGTCTACCCCGAACATCAAGGCAAGCCCCGGATGCATTCAAACCCTATTCTATTTATAAAAGTTTTATCGCTTCAGCTATGATATGTTGCATTAAGTAATAGGAGTTGTGTGAAAACCCACCAATTGCATTACCTGTCTTATTTCCTTATTCCTTGTTACCTGCTTTGGAAGATAAGTAGTAACGCTTAGCCCTGCTTAATTAGTAACCCTTATTGTAGGTAAGCATCATGGGCAGGAATGCTTCGCATCCTGCTGCATGACAGTCATCGAGGAAAGTGACAACGAGTAAGATGTTTAGCTCTTGGGCAGAGCTTTTCGTTTGGTATTGTAATAAAGTTATCTACCGCTACTCCACTACTATTATGATTTGTATAATCTAAACTTATGGTTGTAAATGTTTGAAACTCAAAGGTTTGTAAACTTATGTTATTGTAAGTCTTCCGCTATTTTACTCCGATGTATATTATTTATATCAAACTGTTGTAATACTGCAATGTCTCTTTATAACGATTGATCCTGTTCGGAGAATTGTAAATGATTCGGGATTTACCCGACAGACTTTTTAAGTCATATGAAACACAATCATGGTTATTTGGAGTCTGTTTAGACAATAATCATGCGTGTGGGCCATATGATTTAGGAGGTTTTGCCACACAAAGCTTGGGCGTTGTGAATAGAATCGACAAGCAGCCCAAGAGAAGGTGAGAAAATATATATATATACTCTGCCTCAGATGCACTACTGGAACTTCTGGTGGAACCACCAGAACTTCTGGTTAATTCGAGATCCGACCGTTGGGGCATGAGAAAGTCAACTTTCAGATCTGGAGGACCGAAACTTCCGGTCCGACCACCGGAACTTCCGATGAAATCGGAACTTCCGGCCGGTCGCTCCTGGGAAATGTACTACTGGGACTTCTGGTACGGCTAATGGAACTTTCGGTCCGGGTCGGAACTTTCGGCTGAAGGCCAAAACCCTTTTCTTGCATGTGGCTGCTCGCGATCATAGTGCAACCGAAACTTTTGGTCGTTGGACCAGAACTTCCGGTGCACCAGCTGCAAACATTTTAAGTGAATGTGAGTGCACGGTGTCTCTCAAACGCGATAGCTAAACCAACATGAGCACTTGTAGACCACGTCTAGCTAGTCTAATTTGTATCCCTCTTGATAGTGCGGCGTTTTCTATATCTCAATTTTAAATATAAAAGAGTAAGCTAATTGAGTCGAAACGTCTTTCATCAATAGAAATTTTTAGGGTGCTTGTATCACCAAATATATTCATTTAAATCTTTCAATGGACTAACACCTGTGAATACACTAGAATAAACTTGTTAGTCCCTAATTTGATTGTCATTAATTATCCAAAACCCACTTCGGAGACGAATGCACTTACACTTTAGCGTGCGGTTGGTTCGGTTGTTCTTCTAATCCTCTGGCACAGGGTTATGTACTTATGTGTCGAAACGTGTCTCTTGGCTAGTAATGTGTAGGTGTGGAGTCCGGAGGCGGTGGCAACGGTCGGGAGAAGTTCAAGTAGGGCGTGTCATGTCGACGGACCGGTGCAGTGAAGGGCGGACACTAGGCTTGGACTGACGGACCAGACGTCCGGGTGGCCAGCAGCGGTGTCTGACACTTGGGACATCAACAAGCGCGAGAGAACATGGCGGGGGACGCGTACGCGGTACGCTACTCGCGGGCGGTTTGGTGGTTTGGCCTTTAAACCATCGGCGACGAGCACCCATCCCCTCACCTCTCTCATTCCAGTTTTTTATTTCTAAGGTTTTCCAGTCTGTAGTTTTTCTGTGTGAGTGAGGTCAACTGCTACTCTGTAGTGTTTGTTCGTGGTAAAAGCACCTTCGTAGTGTGCTCATGCCCTCTAGGCTTTTGGATTCATGGAATTCTCGTGATGGATTTTGTGTTCTTGTTTGTTCATCTCGAACTCCCTCTTCTCCTCTCTATTTTGAGCTCAGATTCTTCATTTTTTGGCCGTTTGACTCCGTTTTTCTTGCGTTGATTCGTGCTATGACGTGAGAGGATCAATCCCACCGAAGAGTTTGAGTAATTCCTTACGACCAAGTAAATCGGAGCGATTTTGTGTTCTTGGCAGTTTTTTCCCCCTTTCTTGATTTCTCATGATTCGTGTCAAATTGGGCCATGAACTTTTAGAGGTAGCTTCCCTATTGCCTTGTGATCATACGGTTAAAATTTCGTGACAATCAGAGTTGATTTGATTGATAAATCGATTTTTCCTTGTTCAGGGCGATTTTCGCGCTATTCTGTTCGTGCTGATTTTTTTTACCTACGGACAGTCCGCCCCTTTGAGTCCGGACAGTCCGTAGTCAATTTTAGGTGCGTTCCGATCGCGTTCTGGGTCTGAAGATTGGTCCACTACTTTTGACCCACGGACAGTCCGCACCTGGGGGCCCGAACAGTCCGTCCTTGTGCCGAAAAGGCTGATTTCTCTCACTCTTCGTCTGAAGTTTGGTCCACTCCTTCTGACCTGGGGACAGTCCGCACTAGGGGGTCCGGACAGTCCGCCCCTGTGTTGGAAGGGCTGTTTCCTCTTGTTTTAATCGGCTCTTCCATCTTCTTTCGTGGGTTCTCTTTTGTGCCTAAAACTTCACGTGGAATATCTTACTACCCATTAGCACGTATATCACTCGCATCTTGTGAGGTTTTGCTCTTGTGGTCGTTTGCCGAGCCGAGGACCTAAAGTTTCGAAAGATTTTTGAGGCATCCATTCACCTCCCTGGTCGCCGTTTCCGGTCCTTCAATTATTATAGATCTAGCCTTCGTCTGAGTAAAAAACCCACAAATCACAAAAAACCAAGTAAAGTTTAGAGACAAACTCAAACCTAATAGCATACTAAGCACTAAAAACTTATTAGAAGACGGTCATCCACTCTTCTTTTGAGGGAACAGACGGTCATCCACTCTTGGCCATGGTCTTCATTGTCTTTTTTTTTTTTTTGACAACTTTTAGTGGTTTTGCCGTGAGCGCCGCCGCTGCTCATCTTCATTGTCTTTGTCTCCAGCAAACGGCATGTCCGCTCACTATGGGTTTGTGAGTTTGTTGTGCTCTTTACAAAGAATGGGCCAATGTGGCTCTGAAGATTACCTACAAATCAGAATATATTTTTCCAGAAACCAGCCTTTACAGGCCAAAAAAATAGACTAACAAATTGCAACTGCTTCCACCAAGATTTTAGGACACAAATTGTTCCCTCAGAAAAAAGAAAGATTTTAGGGCACAATTTTGTATGTACTCGTTGATCCAAAGTCCTAAAAAATTGATAAATCTTTTAGAGAATGTAAACCAAATGCAACTTAAACAGTTCTCCACACAAATCTTGCAACACGACAATTTTTTTAAGAAAAATATATGCTGGATTGTTTTTGGTTTTGTTGAAAAAAGATTATCATCACCTTTAATTTCTGACTTAGTTTGAGGAAATTGTCTGATCTTAAAAATGACACATTAAGGACCCAACAAGAATAATCTTAAATTTTAAGGACTTTCTAAAGATTTGTTTAGAGGCGTTGCAGTCTAATTAATAAATATATGAAGATGGATTTTGTTGAAAACACTATTTACATTGTAAGAGTAACTCAAGTCATATCCCTTAAATTAGGGCTTCTACTTTCTAATTTGAGTGCTCCTCGTACTTTTGAGCTTTTAACTCTAATAGTAGCCGCTAAATCAAAGTCCCTACTTCCTCTTTCTACAAATATTTGAATTCATATAATTCCAATCCATGAATTTGAATTCAAATACATTGTTTCATATAAATGACAATTGAAGTCAAGTATATGGAACTATGATTGGGCCAAGCAAAGGTAGTATTCGATAAGATCCTCTCGCAACCTCTCATGTTACTTGTGTAGTTGTCTTCGATCTTCTTGTGGATCTTTGGAGACTCCCACATTAACATCACACACATGAATTACGCCGTCGATACTCTCCTCTGTCCTAATCTCTCAGCAGTACCTTGTCACCATCTTGGTCCCGTGCTCTCCAGCACAGTACAGCGGCATGCATATACACGACTTGAGCTGGACGGGTAGCCACCCGTCACCGTCGACGCTTGCAGGTGCACGGTGGCACGAGCCAGCAAGCACTTCCGCCTACGAGACTGGCTGGGAGCCCCGCCGGTGGACGGGCACGAGCCGGTCCACCCAAAGCGTACAGCGACTATCTGGGCCGCAAAGTGGCCCCATTATCCCACCGGTCGAACCGCGCCGGCGGCCTGTCCTCCCTCCGTGCCACGTACCTTGGTCTCGTAGGTCGTAGCACTGCGATGCGCCTCCCTTATCTTTTACGTTGTCTTCCTCGTGTGGTCACTGGTCACCACGTACGTACGTGTTCCCGTTCCGGGTCGCTACGTGGTCGTGGGCCTGCCTGCGAGGACGGCCGAGGAGCCAGCAGCGCAGCAGCAGCAGCCAGGACCACCGCCGCCGCTTGCCGCTGCCGCTGCGCCCCGCCCGCGCGCATTCACTCGGCGTGTCCTCGGCCCCTCGCGCTCGCGCGCACCGCGCGGCACGTACGTTTCGCTAGCTTACTCCGCTGCCGGAGTCACAGGAATCACGCGCGCGCGTGCGTACGGCGGTACGAGGGCTACGGGCACCAAGCCACGAATCGATCCGAGCCGTGCGCCCGTGTCCCAGTCCCAACGGCAGAGGACTAAACGTGGCGCCGCAGCGCCGAACGCACATGTGCCTCGCTACGATGGAGAAAGCCATGGCCCTGTCCGTCGAACGGAACGGACGGACGCGGACCCCCGCACCGGCTCCGTCGCGCGAGGCGGTCTCGGTCGGTGCGGTCACTGTACCCGACCGGTCGACGACGCAAGGTCGGTCCCGCGCGGTGGTCGGGCCCCGTCGGATCGGGCGGATGATCGAGCCACTCATGGCGCGCGGCGCGGGCACGGCGGACCCAGCCCGCCGGCCACCCAAAACCAGCAGACTTTCCGCGCAGCCGCATCATGGCCTCCCCATTTCAAGCACAAGCACGGCCGCGCGTCTGCCGTCTGGACCACGGCGCAGAGCAGCAGCCCCCATGGCAATGGGAATCGGGGGAATGCGCGCGTGCTCGTTGCCAAATCAAGGCCGTCGTGCGTGCAGTGTAGAGCAGTCGAGAATGGTATACTACCAGGTGGGACACAGCACAAGTACGCACCAGCATCTATATATGCATCACAATTTGGACGGTGTACTGGAAAGAAAAAGAAAAACCATTCACGTACTAATAATACATAATACACTAGTAGACTAGAGCACCACAAAACTCCTACGTACTCACTCATCGGCAGCATGTTACATTTCTCATCGACTCAAAAAAAAGAAGGCACGACACTGACAGGACACACCACACTCTCGACGTCCAAAAAACACATTTCGGTAGACGAATCAACGAGGCCGTTCCGATTCCGGTTCCGGCGTTTCCCCGTCCCGTGTCCGCCTGTTCAGAAAATCGCGGGAAGCGGGTGGAGCGGGAAGAGGTCGCGCAGGTCCTGGAAGTAGTCGGTGTTCTCCTGCATCATCGGCGACGCCGGCGCGGCCCAGCTGGAACCCAGCGCGTCATCGGACGAGGCGGCGGCGTTCCACGACGCCTCCGGCGACGACGGCTCGGCGTAGAGGAACCCGGCGTCGGGCTGGAAGTCCCAGAAGCCGCTGGTGGCGTAGACCGGCGCGTCCTCGAACGGCACGAACTCGCCGAGCTCCTCCTCGAGCACGGCCAGCTGGCTGCGGCAGTACTCGGCCGCGGCGGCCGGCGGCTCGCACGGGGCCGCTGCCGCGGCGTCGGAGTCGTTGTCCTTGGAGTAGTAGTCCTCGGCGAGGGACGACACGGAGGGGACCTTGCGGAGCACGGACGTAGGCGACGACACCGCCGGCGAGGACTCCGCGCCGGACTCGTACCCGCCGGGGGTCGCCGGGTCCTGCTCCTGCAGCTGGCCGGCGGACCCGGAGCCGGCGAATGAGAAGTTGGTGGTGGCGTTGGGCCCGCGGAGCTGGATGGCGGCGGTGTCGTAGACGCGCGCGGCCTCCTCGGCGGTGTCGAAGGTGCCGAGCCAGACGCGCACGCCGCGCCACGGGTCGCGGATCTCCGCCGCGAACTTGCCCCACGGCCGCCTCCGGACGCCGCGGAACTTGGTGCTCGGCGCGCCGCCACCCTTGGCCAGCCGCCTCCGCGCCCCGCTGCACACGCCAACGGGGCCAGCGACGCCGACGACGGCCCTCCTCCCGCGGTCGCCGTCCCCGGCGTCGCACTGATCCGGCACGGGAGCAGAAACTGGTGCGGCTGCTGCGGCCATGGGCGGCAGCTCACGCACCATCCTGCCGACCCTCCGGGCTCCGCAGCCGTCCTCATCGCCGGAGGAGTCCGTCAGGTCAGGATCGTCCCAGAAGATCCGCACCGTGCGCGAGCGCGACATGGCACGCCGGGAGTGTCACGCTTAAACCCAAACGAACTAGGCGAAGGCCGAAGCGCACAAGGAAAGAGAGATGAGCAAGTACTGCAAGAACCCCAACCAAAACCAGGCCCTGTCCCCAGCAGGAAAAGAAGCTGCAGGTGGCGATCGGAACGGCCGGCCGGGTGGATTCCCTACGGCTCTGCGGATCGGCAGGGGAATAAAGAGCCAAGGGTCGGGAAGGAAGGGAGAGAGGCGGAGGCGATGCGAGCAGGAAGGCAGGCAGACGGACCGGGGCGCAGGGAGGGAGGAAGGGAGTGGCCGCAGTAAAGACGGGCTCTTTAAAAAGAGCAGCGGAAATGCAGCAGTCGCAGCAGTAGCTGAAAGCAGAGGCAGCAGTAAAGCCGCGCCCCGTCCTCTCGTCTGCCGCGTTGTTCGTACTACCGACGCAGCAGCTGCTGCTGCCGCGGCCCCCGCCGGGGATACGACTATCTCTAACGGTTTTCGAGCTCCGTGAGTGACTTGCTGGCTCCTCGCCTCGGCGAGAGGGATGAGCTTCTCCTTCTTCCCTCTCGGGGTGCTACTCCTACTACTGGTCCTAGGAAGGAACAGAAGAAGGTGCTGGAGCACCGAGCCACCGACGGACGAAATAAAAAGCGCGAAGAACAAGGTCGGAGACGAAGGGAGGGAGGGAGGTGGCAGCGGGCGGTGGTGTGGCGTGGAGAAAGCCGAGGAGGAGACCTTGTGAAGTGAGAACGGCGGCGGTGGCGACGTGAGGAGTGGTGCCGAGGATGGAGGTGAGTGATGGGATGGGAGTTTCTGGGGGTTTGGGGGAGGTTTTTGGGGAGTGGACAAGGCGAAGCGCGGGATTGGTTACCGCTGTCCACCCGTCTGTCTTATAGGATCCCCGGACCCGACAGCCTCGGTTGCAATCCACGCCCGATTCCGCGGTGGTGACACTGACAGGCCTCTCGTCCCCGCGGCACCGGCTCTGGCAAGAACCGTAATTAACTTCTGCCGCCGGTTAACCCCTTCCTGCAGCCGCATTTACTCCCCGCTGCGTGGGTTTACGGGCCGGGTTCCATTTCAAATCCCGCGCCGGCTAGATTAATCACCCCGAGGCGTACCGTACCACTGCTGCACCGGACTCGGCTGGGGCTCGGCCATTCACCGTTCACCCACCTCCTCCCAGACGCAGACGCAGACGACGACGGAGCGGGTGGGCCGGCTCTCATGATTTTTACAGTACAGTGCACTAGCTGTAGACTCCACGAGCCTGCACTGCACTGCTCTGTCCCTGCAGGCTGCAGGGTGCAGCCATGTTTGGCTGGCACGGTGGCCACTGGCGTGCGGCGTGCAGCGCAAGTGGGAAGCTGGCTACGGACGCTGCAGGCGGGGACGGCATGGGCTGCGCTGCGCGCGGTCGAGTCGCCGGCCGGCCGGCCGGCCTGCGCTTTGACTCGGCGGTGGCGTGGCGTCTGATCTGAACATCGCGCGCGCTGTGTCCTTCGTCAGTTTCGTCTCATGCACCACTGTTTTCGGGCCGGATGTTTTGAGACTGGAGGCTCCGCAGCGCTTCTTTTTCTCCGAAGGGACACTGTGAGTACGGCGTACTACAAGTCTACAACAGTGGCGAATTATGCACGGCGCTGATGACGGCTCGCTAGGTCGGTCGGCCGGTCGGTCGGTCATGGACGTCAATGATCACGCGCAAGGCGGGCGCGCTGGACCGTCCATCCCTTCACAGCTTCACTTCAGTGATGGCGCGTCCATCCCTTCACAGCTTCACTTCAGTGATGGCGCTGGCGCGCGGAGGAGCCCGAACAGCACAGCGGCACAGGCATCCCCCCGTGCCCCGCCCCGTCCCGTCCCGTCGCGATATTTTGGGGCGGGGGTACCGGTACGGAGCCACGCGCTGCTACGGCGTGGCCCCGCGGCCGCATGGTCCTGCTCCACCACCTCCTCGTCCCTGGGCGCTGGAGCCCAGCGGGCAGCCTCCCTCTCCCTCCGGTCAGGTGGCAGGGGAGCCAGTCGCGGCGCGACGCGTTACGACGGAGCGGACGGGGGTGCGCGGTGGGGCTCGGCGGCCATCGGGGCGCGGGCGGATGCGGACGGTGGGGGATGCGGAGGTGGGGCGGCACGTGATGCCGGTCGGTCGTGGGCCGAGACGGACGGAGCCAGACGGGGAAAGGAAGAAAATGGGCGGTCAAATCGTCGGGCGGAGCACCGGCGTCAGAGGCCTCTGCACCGCAGCCATTAATCTAACGAACCCATCACTCCTGGTACTACAGCTCCTACTACTGCCCAGCGCGCTTAGCGCTAATCAACTAACAGGGACGACGAAGACGACGGTGCTCCGCGTAGGGCATTCATGTCAAACACGACAGCTTAATGCAAGAGATGGGTAGAAACACTCCTTTTGGATGGGTTCATTTGTGATGTCTGTTCTCCATTGTACAGATAGCGCTTCTCTATTGAAATGTTCCTGTACATCAGCTTTGAATTCAAATTAAAGTTTTTGCATTTCAAATATACTCACTCAGTCTTAAAAAGATGACGTTATGGGAAACGTGTCGGTCAAACTTTTTCTTTGACTACGTTTGTATAAAATAGTGTAACATTTATATCTCTAAATAAATTTATTAAAAACTAGATTTAAAGATATTTCTGATGATACTAATTACTTAACATAAATATTTATATATTTTAATATATAATTGCCAACAGTTTGAAAACGTTGACTTCTCGAAAAATAAGAATAACATCTATTTTGGGACGAATGGAGTATGTATCCGGAGTCCAATTCGCATTATTAGAAGAGATGGCTAAAAAAAACGCTTTCAACTACACTATGATCTATGAATCGTACTTAAAAACAAGTTCTCAGAACAGACAAGCAAATAATTTCGTCAAACTTGAATTTAAATAGCCTTTTCTAAAAAAAATAAAGAGTATGTGACTGCTATGCGCCTTGAATTGATAAAATTTGAAAAAAAAAAAGACTTCACTTTGCAGTTTCATAGGATAAACCCAAACATTTCTTGAAAATCGTCAATAAAAAGGAGCAACATATATAATAGTTAAAGCCAGAGATATACTTTTTTCAGACTCTTTCACACGTTTTTCGGTACACCTGTATCCGATATCCCTCTAGTCCGCATACTAGTTTCACAACCAATCATTGGATCATTCTGTTCTGTATATCATTCATCCTTCTTGCTCCATAAGTATCATGGCCTAAGAGCAACTCTAGCAGGTCCCTACTTAAGCCCTCATTCTATTTTTGAAGGCCAATAGTAAAAAAATTTACTCCAGCAGAGCCCCTACAAAAGCCTTTAAATTCGAGAGGCCTCTCAAATCACTTATTCAGCTCTCGGTTTGAGTGGCTCTAGACACAGCCCTCAAATCTCATTTGCGTTCATTTATGGGCCTGATACCTCAAGTTAATTATTTTATTTGACTTTATATTTAATGATTATGTTATTTGATTTGCAAACATGTTATGGATTATATAGTGATCGACTATAATTAAATTTGGACTAAATTTGTGTTTAAATTTAAATTAAAAAATTATATTTTTATTTATAATTTTAATATTATATTTTTATCATTAGAGTTTAAATAAATTATTATATAGTATGATATTCTCAAGTATATATACACACATTATGTGTGACAAAATAGAGGAAATTAAGAAGTAGGGTTCTATTTTGAGGGCTATTGCTGGAGTTCACTCCAGAAAATAGAGCTCTCAGAAATAGGAAAAGCCCTCAAACAAAAAGTAGGGACCCTGTTTTGAGGGCTATTGCTGGAGTTGCTCTAAGTGTTTCTTTTTTATATCCATATTTGTGACACTGATTATATTCTCCATACTAAACATGTAGAATTATATGCTTATTCTTGATTAAAGTGTTAGATAGAAATATTATTGTTTATGATACTAAATAAACACAGTACAAAAATACATCTCACCATAGATTTAATAATACTATACAATAACTGATATCATGAGTATTGATATTTTGTATTTATATACTACTTTAACTTTTGGTAGTGTCTAGTTATCTGTCGACACAATTTTATGTGGACAAATCTCTTATTCTTTTTTTAAAAAAATACAACCCAGTAGACAGTTGTAGCACAAATTTTAAATCACATTCAAATGTATATAATTTGACTGGTTCGGTACCCAAAAAATCTATCAATAGATAAATAGCAAAAGTCTTAACTTTTTGTAGTTGTCCTTTTTTTGTTTCTCTTTCATTTTCTATATACTTTTTTTTACAGAAGCAGGAAACTCAAATTTATTGTGCGTGGCGCTGTCCTCGCTCTGAAGGGCCACCACTGAGAAGAGTCCCTACTATGTAATTTGCTAGGGATGTTTTTCTCCTCTACTTTTAAAATTAAAGTAGGGAGTTTTTTTTTTTGAGAATACACAGTGCTCCAAGATGGCTTAAAACAACCCGAGTATTGTAAAGTTGTTTTTAAGTGGTTCCTGTGTTTGATTGAAACCAAACTGCTGGAAGTCAATACGCTGCAGCAGCGGGCGGCAAAGATGGTGCAAACTTACGCGGAACACCCACGTCGTGAGCACTCTCTCATTAGTTAATTCCAGAGAGAGATCTTTGTTTGCTTGATTTATCTGTTTTGTATATTCGGGCGAAGGTCCCCCCTTTGAATTCAAGCGAGCTGCGAGCGTGCACCGCCGATAATTCTATATACTGTAGACTATCTTAGCAGAGGATCAGCGTACAGTTTGAACACATGCATGCATACGGTGCGGTAGCGAAGCACACAGATGATATTTTTTTATTCTAGCACTGTCGTCTGTCGAGCTAATTTACAGTTGGGTTTGGCCCGCTTGTACTCGTCTGGAGTGACTCAGCGATGACACTGCTGCTCAAACTATCTACCGGCCGCAGACTCTACTCTACTGTACTAGTACCTCACAGTAACTTTCAGAAAACAAAACAAAAAACTCTCAGAAGTTCAGTTCTAGCTAGAGGCCTACATACAGTAGCTCATCGTGGGCTGCTATGCAAAGCTGTGTGTCGTACGACAGCATCCTAGCTAGCCTCCAGGAGTCTGTCTATAGTACGACAAGGCTACTATCTGCTGGCTGCTGCTGAGAAACGAAAAAAATGGCTACAAGAAAAGGGATCAAAATAAGCAAAAAAAAAGAATTCAGTAAATGCTAAATGATCGAAGCGATGCTAGTAGTAGTCTACACACCACGGTGTACGGGAGATACAGTACACCGAATGCTGAGTACACGACGAGTGAGAGAAAAGGCGGACGGGAACGGGACGGGCATAAGCGGCCGACCGGATGGCCGCGCCGGGCGGTGATCTGCAGGCGGTTTTGAGATTTTTGCACGGCTTTAATTTGGCATCCATCCGCCACCGCAGAGATTTCTTTTGCCTGCGCTGCGGGGCACGTGAGCCACAGGCCCACCGCCTCCGCCGCCCCGCCCCTGCGTGCTGCGTGCATGCCCGCCCGCACAACCCGTGCGGTGCACGCATACGCCATACACGTGTGCCGTCGCGTTCCACCGGGACGCTGTGCGTGGGACCTTTTCTACTCTATAGTATCACCGTGTAGGTGTAGCTTTCGCGCGCACGCCCGGCTCACGTGGCAAGCAAACAACGCTCAAGCTACAGTTAGATCAGGCTTAATAATAATAACATAATGCTAAAGCTGTGCCGCCGTACGCTTTCCTTTTCTTTGCGTCGGCCACCTACGCGCCAGGGCCCCTGCTTTATATGTACGCCGTACGTACGTGCCTACAACTAAACATGCTTAATGCTCTGCTAACCACGAGCGAGTACGTATTGGGATCGAGAGCACTCTCATCATCAGAGAGCTTAGAGGCCAATTAAGCGAAATATGCTTACGGCCGAAGCAATTAGGTACCTGCCTTAATTTGGATCTGAAGTGCGCGCCTATCCTTAATCTCACGCAGGGAACGGAACGTGCGCGGTGCGCACTTCTTCGCCTTCCTCAAATCCAGGGTTTTGTAAGGACGGCGTTGCTTTCTTTCTGCATTTAATTTGTAGTGTCTAATTAAACTAAGTCCATGTCTATACTTGTTGCTCTAAATTTGTCACTTCATACCAAGCGATGCACATGCTTGCACAGAAAGCACTTGTTCATTTGTCCAAGACCGTGTATACATGTCCACACCACACACTAGCTTCCAAACAGTGTAGAGGACTAGGGCCTGATCGTGAAATTTTTAGCCTAAAAAGTACTGTAGCATTTCGTTTGTATTTAACAAATATTGTCTAATTATGACTTAACTAGAATAAAAAATTTCATCTTATGATTTACAGCTAACCTGTACAATTAGTTATTTATTTTATTAATATTTAATGTTTCATGCATTCAACACAATATTTAATATGACAAAGAGAGATTAAAATTTCTAACATTTTTAAGTCATCTAAATAAGCCCTAGAAATAGCCTGTGGTCTACTAGACCCCTGGCTAGCTAGCTACTGCCTAGTGCTGTCTTTTTGGAGCTTCATGCATGTGTTTGGATTAGGATACTCCGTAATAGGACGGTCAAAGGTCCCGGTACGGCTAACAGCAGTGGACCGAAAAGAATAGGAAGAAGCTAGGGCATTGTCCCCTATGCATAGATATGTTGCCGATGTTGGATGAGTGGCGATTTAGGCCTCCACATCCCAACACGCGTGGCGCACGCAGCCTAGGCGAGCGTCCCCGCATTATTTCTTTGTTTATCCAAAGCCATATATATTAATTAAGTCACGCATTAGTACGGCATTAAGCATTATGTCATGTACAAGCAACCTCTATGTTAGCGGCGGAACCTCAGAGGTGGCTCAACCAGTGCTGGCTGACGTTTGTTTCAGCTTATAATTGAATCCGCTGCCGCTCTACTGCAAGAATCGAAATAATTTCACCAAAAACACCCTTCGATTGTTTTGAACACACGAGACATATCCATCGAAGAAATAAACTGCGACTGGCATTTCCCGTGCCGTGGCGGGAGGCGGCGGTGCCGATACCGCACCGTGCGGCCTCCTTAACACTGCCAAACACAATCAAAGCGAGCCTTATGATTGTTGGAATGTGATCTCGGCTAATTCTAAAATTAGTCATAAAAGTATTGTTAATTTATGATCCCACCTGTCATATCTCAACTAATTAGATTTGCCCTGATCGACGACATCGGTTAGATATACTAGGGTTCGTCCCCGCCCACAACGCAACTATATAGGGGGGGGGGGGGGAGGGACACACGTGAAACATTTCACATGATCGGTCAATCAGGCGCTGGAGGATTTGGGAAGACCGTCACACACGTCCATCCCGTGCAAGTCATTCGGTGGCATTCAAAAGGCCACTGCTACTACGGCGACTCACGTTCTTCATCAACAGAGGGCGGTCCAACTCCCAGGTGCTGATTCTACTTCATCTGCATCAATGCCTACATAGCAGATCGCATCTACGGACTCTGGTTAGTAACTAAAATTAGTTTTTCATATTAAGATAAGTTGGTGATCATGTTTAGGCTAAGATTCAAATCCTGTTTATGTGTTTATGCTAGGATTTATTTCAACGGTGTTGTGTCAGAAAATTAAGGCCACATTCATCGTTATAGGCTGTACTCCGAGCTTCGGAGTACATTGTACACATCGACACTGTTACGTGTGGTTACTGGCTACTCCCTTTGTCTAAAATTGCAAGTCATTCGAAGAATTTTGGTGAACCAAAGCTTTTAAAGTTTGACCATATTTATGTAATAAGATAATAACAACTAGGCTGTCAACTAAGTATCAATTAATTCTTTACTAATTATATTTTCATAGTATATCTATATATTTAACGTAACAAATTTTTATAATTTTTTCTATAATTTTGGTCAAACTTGAGATGCTTTGACTTTTCAAGATTCTTAAAACGACTTGCAATTTAAAACGGAATTTTTGATTGTGCGTGTATTGGACGCTTCGCATTAAGGTTTTATTCGTTGTTCTGTAGAGCTAGGATCTATGCTAACATATCAATATTATATAATTACTGAACATTGCAACTAGGGAACCGTTGAACGGATTCAATCCTAAATAACAAAACCGGTCCTAATTCTTAGATTCTACACCGACCGTGGGGTAACTAAAGCAAACTATTAGAGCGGTTACAACTCGATCATGCACAGTATATATGTGGAGTGGAGTTAGAAGATGACCATCATGCCGTTGTGCAATGCAATTTAGCTATCAATCTCCGTAATCCAATACGTAATATATGGAAATTGCTAAACAACTAAAGTGACAAGTGAAGATATGTACTTCAATAGTTACATACACCCTGCCTGACAATGAAGATGACGAGGTTTATATTAAAACTGTAGAGATCAGTGAGATCTCTATAAAGTTTATAGTTTACAAGTTTTTGTTATTAAAATTATTTAGAATAGCCGAAAATTATTTTTTAATTTCACAAAAGTGCAATAAATATTAATATTTTCCCTATATATATTTGGTAAATGGAACGTGTCACGTTTACTTATGTTAAGACAAAGTGAATATATAGTTTTGCATCACAAGGACAGACGCTGCTGAGTTATGAATAATACGATCGGTAGGCAAACTGCTGAGACTCGGTGCAGCTGACTGCTGTAGTGCCACGGTACTATACTAGGTGCAGCAAGTCCCATGTCACAAGTTACTATACCTTTTCAAAAGTAGGACTTTAGTTTTCTGAATTGGAGGTCAGAATTTCTATAGCAGAATTTCTGTAGCATTTGTTTATATTTAGTAAAAATTATTCAAACTTTAACTAATTAGGCTCAAAATATTCGTCTCGTAAAGTACAACCAAACTATGCAATTAGTTTTTAATTTCATCTATATTTAGCACTCTATGTATGTGTCGACATTTTAATGTGACAGAGAATCTTCTTTTTACGTAGTGTAAAACATTGAGATTAGGAGAGAACTAAACAAGGCCGTAGGAGTTCATTAGATATTTCTGCCCTGCTAGCTACTCCCTCCGTCTAAAAATAAGTCATTTTTTGACTTTGATAAATTATATTTGACAATCCGTCTTATTTAAATTTTTTTTATAACTTATAAAATAAGTAAACTATTATTAGAGTATCTCTTATGATAAAAAAATTATATTAAAGTGGATGATATTTATATAAAAATTTTAAATAAAACCGACGGTCCACATAACGTATAAAAATAAAAAATATGACTTATTTCCGGACAGAGCGATTAGTAACCTGTGACCTGGGACTTGCTACCGTTTCTATGGCTATCGCCCATTAGTGGCCAAAACCAAGAGGCCACGCTCTGTCTCCTGATGCCGCCGGCCCGCCGCGCGCCGGTCCCGGTCCGGTCCGCCCCGCTCTACGGCGCCACGTAAGCGGACGGCATGCGTGGACAGATGCGCTGAGGCAGAGACAGACAGAACTTTATGACGTGTACTACTACGCTCTGGTGGCCCGTGAGTGCTACGGGCGAATGGGGACTGACTGACTACTGCGAGTGCGAGTCTGCTGACGCCGGCAAAGAAGTGCGCGCTGTCGCAGCACAGCAGAGAGCGTTGGTCCAGGCGTGCACGGGCTTTCAGAGGCGGAGCCCCCGGCAGAGGGCAGAGCGGCAGCAGCAGATGATAAATGGCGTTGGGACTCGGGAGCCGCTCCGGTTCCCACCGTCGGCGCTTGAGCCACGAGACCACTCCACTCCGGGGAGGAGAAGCGGACGAATGGATCGGGCAGTGCCAGTGCGCGTTGGATTGGACGCTGGAGGCTTGCCGCGGTGCGCCCGGCCCGGGGTAGAGATGGGCGGCTGGGCGCGCATCGCGTGCTTTACGGGGCGGTGCTCGTCCTGTTGTTCCTATTGCGGCGCTGCCGCTGCTCGTCATCACGTCGTGTGGTTCTCTTCTCGGGCGGGGCGGCGCGGCGCACGCCGGGATAGCCGCTTCCTGCTCCAGCAAGCAGCAGGAGCGGCTCCGGTCCGAACTTTTCTTCCTGTTGGGGTTGGGATTGCCAAGCACTTGGAGTGCTGTGTTTCCTTTAGAAAACTGCAGTGTGACGCAAGTATTTTGGCAACTGCAGTGCAGAGATTTGTCTCATTGAGAGAATTCATCACTGTGTTTGCTGCCTTGCTGGGCTGAGAGCCTGAGACTTGGCGAGTGGCAACGTACTTACTAGACGAAAAGGGAGGGGAGAAGACAAGGCGACGTGTGCGTCGTCAACCGGAGTCCGACCTACCTGGCCGAGATCGAACCCAACGTCGTCGGCTAGTCAGTTCACGTACCCACCGACCAGGGGAGGGGCCGATCGGGCCAGAGAAAAGGCAAATGCATGCAATTGATGATTTTTCCTGAGACCGTGATCGGTTCCTTCCAGCGACGCAGAGCAGGACCAGGAGTGGCACCTCGCCGGCTGCGTTACATTACACACACAAGCTTATTGACACCGGGCAGAGGAGCACCGAGACTAGCTAGATTGGAGCTCCTGCTTCGTGGGTTGCTCTCTTGCACTCGCATCAACTGTCCTCACTCACTCGTTCGATCCGCTAGAGGCTAGAGCCTAGAGCTAGAGGAGATGACCCGCGGCGGCCGCCGGCTGGTGGATCTGCTGCCCCGGGCCCTGCTAATGGAGTACAGTGTCCAACCAGGAGTGCGCTGTGGTCTGCGATCGAATGTCAAGAGCCATGGAGTACACTGCACTGCAGACCGTACCGGGCGTCCCCTTTGCTTCTGAGGCTCCATCAGGCCGGACGGACGAATGATCCCACGCCTGCCGACTGCCGTGCTGTCCAGGTCTCCGGGAGACCAGGACGCAGGGACGCGGGTCCGGCTCACCAAACCTCCGTGCGACGCCAGGTGCGGCGGATGGAGATGGATCCCCGCCGCCGGCCGGCCGGGGCCGCCGCTGCCTGCGTGTGGCGTGTGCACGCAATGCATGCATGAGCGCGGCATGATTACCGGCTGTTGCACTAGTGAAAGCTGCTGCAGCTGCAGGGGCCGTGCGAGAGTGCAGGGGAGGGAGGGCCGCCACGTGAGCGCGCATGATTACCGGCTCATTTCTAGGCTGCCGCAACCACCAACACCGCCCGTGCCGCCGGTATCAGAGCAACTCCAGCGCTCAAAACAGGGTCATACTTTTTATTTGAAGGCTTTCTGAGCTCTGTTTTCTATCACTGAACTCCAGTGATAACTCTTAAAATAGAACCCTACTTCTTAATTTCTCCTCTCGCTCTCGGACCGGCCATTGCAGAACTTTGGCCTGGGCCGCCTGGGTGTGTAGGGCTCGTGTGACAGTACGGTACTACGGTGGGCGTGCTTCTTTTCGTGAATGGTTTTCATATTGCTCCGGGTTCCATCATCCTCCGGATTCGAGATTTCGTAGTATTTTCATCTGGTGTTTTAGGGATTGAAAACACTGAACCTGAAAGTCTGGAATCTGGATTGAAGGCAGTAACAAGAGCCAGAAAACCTGCATCTGGGTGAAGGAAGAACGACCTTTGGCAAAGCCAATAGCCAAGGGCCAGCCAGCAGTACTACGGTGATAATATGGCAACTGCAGTCACCAGTCTGGTAGCACATTTGGAAACTCACTCACTCAGTTGCGTGCCCGAACTATAGTAGTAGGCAGCTGCAAAAGTAAAGTGGCACTAGAAAAAGTTTTAGTTACTTGTCAAATTGGTATTTTATATAGTATCGTATCACATCAGTGTCCTGTAGCATTTCATTTGTATTTAGTACAAATTATCCAAACTTTGACTAATTAGGCTTAAAATATTCGTCTCGTAAAATACAAGAACACTGTGTAATTAGTTTTTAATTTCATCTACATTTAGTATTCTATACATGTATTGGTATTTTGATATGACAAAAAAAAAATTCTATATAATAAATTTGGTGATAAAATTAGGCTTCTAAACAAGGCCGGGCTCCAGCTGAGCCCTGAGCTGACGCTCCTTCGGTTGATTGAAGGGGGATGAATTGAATGCTGTACAAAAGCGCGTGGGCGTCGAAATCCTCTCCTTTTTCTGTCTTTTGCAAACTTTGAACATTGAACTGTACTGTAGTCCTTCAGCTCTGGACTCTGCAGTCTGGACTGCTACGTGCAGCAGCTTGTCGTAGAACGGGGACGCATGATTGGAGTTGGTGCGTCGCACTGTAAAAATGCATGGGTACTGCGTGCACTGCAGGATTAGAGCCAGACGACAGCAAAGCATCTGGGCAACATTCCTGGATTTACAGCTAAAGACCTCACCTACAGAGTACTACTTTCTTGAAGTAAACACAACTTTGGAGTTTTGAACAGTTTGGTTTGGGTTCCTTGCATCTTATCGCATCGCCGCGCATCACCCCCAAAACAGAACGTAGTACACCAATCAATTGATTCGATTCTCTAACACCAGAAGAAATCTCATCGTCAGACGAGTTTTGTACGGATGCGAATCTGGCCAGTACGGAGTACTAGCTTACGAGTAGCATTGACGGGCTGACGGCCAACGTTTCTGCTTCTGCTGAAGGACAAGGAGCTTGGAATTATCGGTTTTCGGAGGAGCAGAGAATTACATACATACCCTCGACAACTCTTACATGATATAAACTGATCCCCCTTTGCTTCTGTCTCTTCTTCCTCGTCTCAAGGATCAATGGTAGTAGAGTTGTCGAGGGTATGTATATATGCTCTCGTGCTGGTTTGTATCCTGTCATGCGACAGCAAACGGCGTTCAATCACAAGAGACGAGATGGCTAAATCATGTTGCTTAGTTTCATAATATCGGTGGCACAGCTCATCATGAGCCGAGAGCCCGAGATAAACTATATATTTCTGGTTTGTATATAAAGCAGCAAAAATTGAAGATCATACGCATCTTGCTGGCACAGTAGATGAGTCAAGAGATTCGAAGATCGGGGCAGGCTGCAACAAGCCAACAAGGCTCAAGCTCTCCAGATCCCAAGGCCCAAGGCCCAAGGCCCCTTGCTGGCCGCCGCCGCCGCGGTTCACTCTCCGAAGGAACGCCGTTTCCGCCAGTCCAAGAGTGCTCACAGGCCGATGTGCGAAGGGGACGTTGTTAGGCTTTTGCAATTATGGGCTTTAGTTACTGGGCCATAGAATATTATCTACTCTCTGTTCCAAAATATGTGTTGCTTTCGTTTTTCAAGACAAAGACTTTCACAGAATATATATTAAAAAATATTAATATTTGTGACTTGTAATTAGTATCATTGAAAATTTAATCTTGTTTTTTTTAAAAAAATATATTTGGAGATACGAATATCGTGCATATTTCTAAAAAACGAGTTATACTTGTGATACAGAAACATAAAGTGACAAATAATTTAAAATAGAGGGAGTATATAGTTACGTTCCCTCGTGGACTTATATACTCCCTCCGTACTCGTAAAGGACATCATTTTATATAAGATTTGAGTCAAATATTAGGAATATAAATCACCAATAACTTTTAAGTTGTTGAGTTTACAAATGTATAAATTAATATGAATAGATTTATCTTAAAATATAATTTTATATAAGATACATATATCGCTTTTTCATAAATTTTTATGAAAACAAAAAATTAAAGTTGTGTTTTAGGGATCGTGTTGCTGTCCTAGCGACTTCCTTTACGAGCACGGAGAGGGTATAAATAGAAATGAAAAAAACAAAAAATAAAAAAGCTATTAAGAAAAGTAAAAGCGATCATGTATTTTGGTCGCCTTAAAAATGAAAATAGAAATGCGAAAATGAAATAGAAAAAATATAAAAAATGCGTTCGCCGGGAGCTGAACCCGGGTCTATTGTGTGGAAGACAATTATCCTAACCGTTGGACAACAAACGCTGTTGTTGATTATTTTTAAATTATGTTTTCAAAAACATTTTTTTAATTATGTTTACAAATTGCCCAATAGCGAAACGTGGCACGCCTCCGATAACCAGCCAGCCTTCACATCTTGTTAGTTTTAAAAAAAAATGAAATGCGTGTCCGGCTGTCTCGCCGGGAAAAAATAAAAACGGAACCACATGCTCCGGATGACCGGATCGCCTTTTCTTCCAACACGATGCCTGGTGAAGGGAAGGACGCAAACATGGACTCGCCTGCAGCATCAGCGCAAAACGGTTCCAAGCACCAGTTTTTGACATTCAGAATTACAGCTTCCAAGTGACACAATACAGCAGCATTCAGCAGCACACGGTGCACTGCACTGCAAAGCCAATTTTTTGATTCATCATTATACAGGACAGATCGAATACATGGAGACACACGTCCAGGTCCAGCAATACAACGCAGCAGCAGCGACGATTCCTGCAACCCGACCCCAAAGGCCAGGTAGGTTCTCTACTACATGGCATACCTCTGGGTCCAGGTCTTCGCGGTGTTCTCGTACTTGTGCCGGTCCGTCTTGTACATGTGAGCTATCTCAGGGACCAAAGGATCGTCGGGGTTTGGATCGGTCAGCAGGGAGCAGATGGACAGTAGCACCTGAAATGGAGCAGATTGAAGATGATGGTAGGTAGCTCTCCAAGCCTACTGCAACCATGGAAAGGATAATGTTATCCATGAGAGTAATAATCACCAACCTTGGAGATGGTTAGTGCCGGACTCCACTGGTCCTTCAGGATGTCAAGGCAAATGCTCCCGTTGCTGTTGATGTTTGGATGGAACACCTTGGTGCGGAATGCCACCTGCGTATTGCATAGATATAGGTTACATGATTTGGAATATGACAACATTTTTAAGGATATATGGATTTGGTAAGGCAGGTGAATTTCAGACTTCAAAAGTTTGAAACTTGCACATGAAATTGAAACTGTGATGATTGCCTTAAGAGTTCCTCCAAAAATAACTCAGGGTTTTCAGCAAGTGTGTTAGTGGCATTGTATCTCACCGATAAGCTATTGGCTATTGCACATTATCTCATATGCATTATCAAGGTAGTAAACACCGCATATATCAATTATCAAGTGCATATGGTAATGTTCCTGGGAAGCAAATGAGCTTATGCATATGTTTATTTTACAAATTCAATGGAAAAATAATAATAAGGTAAAAATGCACAAAATAAGGAATGATCATTGCCCAAATGCTTAATCGTTTGCTGTACCTTTGGTGGTTTGAAAGGATAATCAGGAGGAAAATGGATTGTAACTAGGAAAACTCCACCAGAATATGGGCTATCAGATGGACCCATAATTGTTGCCTGCCAGTGGAACATATCTTCACCAACAGGACCTGTCAAATAAGATTATGTTGTCACCAACAAGGGACACAATTGGACTTTTGAATGAAGAAAAATCAAGGTCACAAACTGGACTGAAGCCATCTTATATGATGGGCATATGGTGTAGGACTAGGATTTGGTAGGAAACATGACTTACTAGACAAGACAACTAAAAGAGCTTCGAACAGGAAACACCAAATAACACTTAAGAAAGATGAACGACAATATCTGTCAAACCTTAGTGTTTTTTTTTTCCAAAAAGGGCGGTAAAAGGTTTGCCACATGTTCTATTAGAACGAGAAAAGTGGAAAAACAAGTTTTATCGCAGTCTATTTGTAAACCAAAGCAACTGAAGGGGCAGAATCCTCCTCCAAAAAATTCTGGCACCAGCCAGTACACATATGCACTCCAAACCATAATTTATTTTCATGTATGGTGTTTACATGGTGCATCAACAACATCACCAAGCTTAACAGCACAATCAAGAAAGTGAGGAAAAAAATACTTAGCAACTTGATAACCATTTCGTTGTCCAGATCTCGACAGGCCAAACAACTATGTAATTGAAACATCAAGTTATGAATTGAAATGTTTGTACATCATCTGAAAGAAACAACGATATGTTTTCTGATCCCCAGAGCAGTTAAACAGAAAATGATATACTAGCACTTTATACTTTTGTGGAAGAAAAAACTAATGACTGACATGTCAACTTAAAAAAAGGTCTGACATGTCACCGACACAAAACAGCATGGGTATAGCCAGTTTAAACATGAAAAAACTGAGCTCAATAAAAACAAACAGTTCTATCCATAAATAAGACACGTTAATCATTTTCAGTGAATACTGCTCTGTCATCATTGTAGCTCACATTGTTGAACGATTTGTGGAACTAGAAAATAGTTCATTCATGTAACTTGATGTGTTCCAATGATTATGCCCCAGAACATATATCGGCATATCGCTTTATGAACAACTTTTATATACTTTTGCGAACAACTTATTCTAGTTATGCAATAACACTAACACTAATAGCAAGCATGAAAAGGACGAGTCCTACATGCTACCTGTTCCTCAATGTAATATTATAATATTCCTTCAATGTTTGTGTTTATGTTGCTTTGCTAACTACTCATTACACCAGTTACCGAATGGAGAAATGAAATTATTTGACATATCACCATCATCATCTTCCCATTTTTGGTAGGAAAACTAAACATGGCACATATTATAAATCTAACAGTTGCTACTTAATCCCGTTCCACTGAGAGAAAGGTAAAACCATAAAAAGATTTGCACAACATAGTAAAGGCCAACACTTTATAGTACTGCCTAAAAGTGTGAATGGAACCAATTCATTTCGATACAACAACTGTCATAACATCACATAATATCTACCCGACTATCTGACCCAACACAGGGGTTATCAGGCTGGCCTGTCTAGTGCAGTTCTACTTCAAGCACGGCCGGCCCTGAGGGCGGGCAGACGGGGCGGTCGCCCCGGGCCCCCAAATCCCAAGGGCCCCCATCTTAAGTATATATGTAT
>CM041632.1:22265746-22384707 GCA_023333625.1 Bothriochloa decipiens | reverse complement strand
GTTATCCTTTACCTACAATCAAAATGCAAAGACAAATATCATGCCGCAATGAACCATTGTCCAATTTGTTCATAAACAGATAGCACCTTAGTAAATACAGAGGAATCTTACAAAATTTAATATGAAATTGGCCCAATCCTGTATCCTGAGCCAGAGAATTAGGCACTTCTTGTGACCTTTGTCCATCCACTCTGCACGACCTGCAGGTTCAGCAAAAATTTAAACATGTCCTGATTATCAAACAGTATAGCACACCGTAAAAATATACCATAAGCTACAACAGTAACTAAAAGAAGTATCAATTAATAGTTACAGAATGAACCTTCACTGACGAGAGCTGCAAGGAACACTTCCTTTGCTTCATGGCTAAGAGATCCTATATTACAAAAAGGCTGTAAATGCAGTGCAATGACTAAAAATAAGTGTATAAAAGTACAGCAATGTACAGTATGCTCAGAATTAATTCATGGTAGGTTTTCTGTGTCATCAGACCTGATTGCAAGGCACAAATTTTCGGTGAGCTAACAGATATGCTAATAGAACATGTTTCACTGAAATTGTAGGAAACAATATGTCAAAACTACAATTAATGTAAATGTGTATTACTCTCTATCTTTGGATTGGAGAACAGGGGGAAATCTTCTTCCAGAGATATTGTATGTATCTTTTGACTTCTACAGTAATCCAGTATCAGATCTTTCCATAACTGCACTTGCTTCTCCCTCGTTTCACGCACAGGCTGCAAACTGAGGGATATATGTTAGCATAGCATGCTATAATTCTTAGTTCTGGTAATGAGAGCGTGCATTAAAACATGTTCCAATGGAGTTTGAAGATAATGAAACAGCAATTTTAATAAATAACAATGCGAGTAAATGTTAAGCATCAATGGATCCCAAAGAGAATGCCGAAACATGTTAGAAGCAATGTCAGCTAGCCAAATACTATCCCTTATTAAGTGAAAACATCTCAAATCCACATAGTGTGCCAGTATGATAAAAAAACTAACATACATGTAGCAAAATATTGGCCTAATAATATTTTTCAAGAATAATAATATATTGACTTAAAAGATTTACACCTGAACATTCTAATCTGAGCCTTACTGTATAAATTTGTGAACGGGGACTGTTGGAAAAGGCTAACCTTGAATAAAAAATACATAACATTGAAAAGTTATGTGCAACTACTGGATATATCTTCTGTTCTTCAATAAGGAACAAGACAATATGACTATACATACATGGTTTGTGGTCATAGTCTATTGAATGGAAGAGTATAGCTTATTTACAAGCCATCACAAAACAAATTTGGGTGTGTGTGTGGCAACTTTCCTCTAGTAAATATTAAGAGAAGCTTGAAAATCTGGAATACATTAGGTTGATGAAATTTGCTTAATACCTAAGTACTAGCACTAATTTAAAATCACACGGTGCAAGCAAAAAAAGAAAAAAAAACCACAAACTATTAATGTGCTGTGTATAACTGTATATTCTCCAGAAAACCTTAATGCCATGCTAGCAATTCCATCTATATGGATTGGATGAATGGTGAATTTTCTAAACTGAAAACATCATGAAAAACAGAAAGCAAGCACCATCAGTATGAAACACGCAAGCATAAAAGCAAGTACAAGTACTTCATGCATTTCATTGACCACCAAAATAGTTATAGGAGCCAAAATTCGCATTGAACTATTCGTCCTGAAAACGCTGACTGAGACTACATCCGTAACCAATTTAGCATCATCGATCATCCCTTACACATACAGCTGCAAGGATGCGATAACAAAAACATCTGGTGGCATTGTTTCTCAGAGCAGGCGAAGACCTAGTCACTAGAGTGTTTGGCAAGATAATAAAAGGCAGCGGATAGAGCGAGAAGAAGGAAAGATTACGTGAAGTAAGGCGGGTAGTTGAAGAAGGGAGGGAGCCTGAAATCCCCCAGCCTCTGCATCTCCGCAACCAGTGGCGGACCCAGGATCTGGCCACGATTAGGGCAGGGCCGGCGCCCGGAAGGCGGGAGCTGTGCCGGCGCGCAGTGCAGACGCGCAGGGGGAGAGGCCGCAGACAGTAGAGGAGCGGAGGAGGGCGACGAACGAGTAGGCCACGACGGCGAGCGGTGCAGCAAGCCAATGAGGGACGGCGACGGCGGCGTCGCGACTCCCCTGCCCTGCCTAATCGCGAGTCGCGAAGAACAAGCAGCGAGTCTGCGCCTGCCCTGTCGAACGGTGCATACTCGCTGTCTATGGGCTGCTCTTGCTGGGCCAAATTCGTTGTCTGGGCTCTTGCTGGGCCAAATTCGCTGAATTGTTTTTGGCAACACAATTCGCTGAAAATTGAAGACTCCTTCTTCACTTACATGGGCCGCGACCAGGGCAGCTAGTGTTGGGTCCGCCCCTGTCCGCAACAGCGCCCGCCCAAAATCAGGTCCTGCAGCCATTCAAAAATCGTATCAGAAACCTGGATTGGAATCCAACTCCCGTATAGAGAAGTAAAGAGAAGACCCGGAATGAAACATCCACGCAATCTCCTCTTTTCACCTGAAGACGAGGAAACCAGTCCAATTTGATGGATCTGTGCTCCTGCACCAGCAGATGAGAGGGGGAAAGGAGCAAAGCAACCGCTATAGCTCCGGTGGACTGGACTGGAAGGGAATTACAGAGCCGGGATTACGGAGCCGGGATGACGGAGGGCGGGCGGGCGGGGAGAAGCAGCCTCTGCCAGCTGCCGGCGAAAGAGGCGGAGCAATTGCAGAGGCAAGGTCAAGTCGAGGAGAACCTCAATTTGGGCCAAAACCTTTTGTGATGAGATTTTGGGCCAAAAAGCCTAACATTATGGTAGGCAGCTGAGCTAAGCTGCTTCTATTTTGGGGTCGTTATTCAATGCAAAAGTCCATTTAAATCTCTCACTATTATTTGAAACCAGATTTTTACCTCCGGTTTACCTCTACGAGTGCGGTTTAACATGACATCATGTCAATTGTCCCACCGGAGGTCACTTAGACCTTCAAATATATTTTTCAAGAATAAATATATATTGAAGAAGAGTACTAAAATATGATTTAGTATTAGAAATATCATAGAAAATTTGTTTATAACTCATAAAAAGATGAAAGCACCTGAAAAATCATACTCTTAGATGGGCACTAAACGGTAAACACTAAATAGCCG
This sequence comes from Bothriochloa decipiens, assembly GCA_023333625.1. Classification (NCBI taxonomy): domain Eukaryota; kingdom Viridiplantae; phylum Streptophyta; class Magnoliopsida; order Poales; family Poaceae; genus Bothriochloa; species Bothriochloa decipiens. The sequence continues at coordinate 22,381,535 of CM041632.1, read as the reverse complement.
GTCACTTGTCGTTTAGCCATTATTGCCATTATTCGGCCTAAACAAGGACTTAAGCAAACAAAACAGACGTTTGATAGAGGATCGATTAAAGCAAACAAAACAGACGTTTGATAGAGGATCGATTAATAAACAGAAAAGGCATACAACCGTGTGTAGCGTTCAAACGTTGTTTAAAAAGGCTAAATGACCTTCTTAGATGAATAATCTTTGGAATGCCCTGGATCTTTCACAAGCTGTCTCTATATGTGTAGCACAAATGTGGGTTCAAGAGAGCTCAGAACAAGATAAGGAACCAGATGATAAACCATGGGTCACACAAGCACCACAAGATATGGAGTAGCTTGGCCACTCAACACACAATCAAAATACATGGCCCTTCTTTTAGCATCAATGGCAGGTGCTTTGCCTTTTTTATTTAGTAGATAGGTGTTTCAATATGTACAGAGAGCTTAAAAGTTTACAAACAGGAAAAAGAGCAGGCTAAACAAGTGACCCAGAAAAGAAATGGAGAGAAAATAAAGAGGGACAAAGGAAAATGAAAGAAAGTCCACATCTGTGCGGTTTACTCCTCCCATGAATGTTGATTGCTGAACTGCCTGAATGTCTTCTCTAATTGCCGCCTCCAGCTGTTCTTCAATTCGTGTCTGTTCTCAAACACTCTTTTGTATCTTTCTTTCTTTCCACAGATTCCAAGCTGTGTAGGTGATGATTGTTGCTCGCTAGTTTTGTGCATCACCTCTTTCCTGGGTTCATATTCGTCCATCAGTCTTGCTAGTTTTGTGCGTTGCCTCTTTCCTAGGTTCATATTTGTCACCTCTTGTCCTAACCAGCCTTCTACTCTTTGACCCACAAAGGCACATGGATCATACAAAAAAATCCAGCCACCCGATGATCCGATAGGAGGGTCCAAATTATCAGATGCATATTTTCATCATGTTTTAAATGAAATCCTTGTAGACTTATTAAAAACACCAATTGGGCCACTCTTGTGTGACTTGGTAAGATTATACCAAAATGTATGCTTTTAAAGGTTCTTGACTTCACTCACATCAAGCAACTAGTCTCGATCCCCTTAATGTATGGCCAGACATAAAAGTAAAGATCTAAACACTACACTAAATGCCTTGAACACCAAGTTTGAACCTTGATACTTATAGTGTCCTTAATTATAACCCCGCGTTCATACTTGAAATCAACTCTAGGGCCAAGAACTATGTTGATGCGAAACTCAAAGTGAAAAAACCCCATGTGAAACATGTTGGTAAAAAAGACCCGTGTTTACCGATCTTCAGAACCCGAAATATATGAAATTGGGACATAGCAGCTTTGGTGGTCTCCAATTAGTAACATTAAAAGCATCGCTAATGCTATCCAAATCAGACTACCATAATGCCTGTTTGGGTAACAACCTATTTTCCCACTATCCATATTTTTACTCTCACAACATCAGATAGTACCTAATAAAACAGACTACCCAAACTCGTTCTTGTAGGGACTGACAAGTGGGTCCCACATGTCATCCTCTTTCATGTCTTTCTTTCGCCATGGATGGAGCTGGTGGTGGCCAGAGGGGCATCAGGGCAGCCACCGCGCTGGGATAGGTCGTTGTTCCCCAAGACCCATGAAATGTCAGGATCGACCGCCTGTGTTGCCTTTTTGCGACAAGCCTCGCCACTAGGATCCATGACACGCCGAGGTGCCACCTCTACCGGGCCTTGCGCTTCAGCCGGGGAGTTTTGCTACACCATGGGGGGGCAGATCTGGGGTTCCTGCACTCGTGCCAGGGAGCACTGCTGTTGATGCAAAATTATATCTGCAAACACACCGGGCTAATACCCACAATCGATATCCGAAGCGTGGCAGTCGATTTGACCTGTTAATCGACAAGGATGATAAATTTGAATAAGATCTGAACGAGACGACAGCGATACGCCCGGACGTCAAAGCTCAGAAGGTATTCGATAACTGTTGAACAGATCAGACGAGACGACAGCGATACGCCCGGACGTCAAAGCCTGAATCGTGCTAGGTAGACGCGAAACCTGCAAGGTCGCTGGAGATCAAGTTGATGCAGCCCGTCGATTCTTGAAAGAACTCGTTGAAAAAGAAAAGGTACTTGGCGAAGCCACCGAAAAGTAAAGTACTGGTAAAAGTAAATAAAAAGTAGATTGGTTTATTGATACTTGGATATCCATTACAATGCCCTTCGGCATATATTTATACTCTGCTAAAAAGAGTCCTAATTTAATACGTAAAGCTCAAATATAGAAGAAATAAACTAATTCCTTATACGAACTCTATTTCTTAAAAAAGAAATAAAACTTGTATAGGAGTTGGACTTAAACTACAATACTAAAAATCATAAGCTTCGTGTCACCGATCCGCTGTCCGCTCCCGTCATGATGAAGTCATCTCCTTATCGGCACATCCCTGGCATCGGGAACAACCTTGTAGCCTTCCTGCCTATCTTATCGGCAACAACCCTCTGGCTTCATCGGCAATGTACGAGATTAACATGTCCTTCATCGGCAACCACCCATCGGCAACTCAGAAGCAATGCTGAAGAACAATCACCTTCTTGCCGATTTAGTTTAGTCTCTCGATCCTCATTGACACGTGCCGAAAAACGGTGTCAACACATGCCCCCCAATTTCGGAGTATAAAATACTTTATGCACCAAAATTTCCTCCAGGTCATGATTACTCCTGTTCTTTTAAGCGTCTATCCAAATACTAGGATAATATTTCTTTAGATATTTACCGTTCAACGCTCTTGAAAATACTTCTCCTTCGAGAGTTTCTAGGATATAGGCATTACCAGGAATGGACCGATTTACGCGATAAGGACCCTCCCAATTAGGAGACCATTTACCGAACTTTGTACTCTTAGTCCCCATCGGTAAAATCAATTTCCAGACTAGATCACCATCGGCAAATTCCTTCGTCTTCACTTTTTTATCATACCACCTAGCAACTCTCTTCTTGTTCTCTTCGATGCTAACTAAAGCTTTTAGCCGATGACTCGCCAGATCTTCCAACTCATCTTTCATGAGTGTACTGTAATCATCGGCAAACAACTGATCTTGATGAAATACTCGCCTCGAACCAGTCTTGATCTCCCAAGGCAAAACTGCATCATGTTCGTATACCAACTGATAAGGAGACACTTTAGTAGCACCATGGCATGCCATCCCATATGACCACAAAGCTTCGTTCAACACTGTGTGCCACTTTCTGGGATTTTTCTTAATCTTGCGCTTAATGAGTTTAATAATCCCTTTGTTAGAGGCTTCGGCCTGACCATTGGCTTGAGCATAATAAGGCGAGGAATTTAAGACCTTAATCCCCATCTCATCGGCAAATTTATCAAACTCCCCCGACGTGAACATAGTCCCCTGATCGATCGTAATAGTTTGAGGAATACCGAACCGATACACAATATGCTCTTTTACAAAATCAACCATGTTTGCCGATGTCACATTCTTCAGAGGAATTGCTTCGACCCACTTTGTAAAGTAATCGGTAGCGACAAGTATGAATTTACGCCCCTTGCTGGATGGTGGATATATCTGACCGATGAGATCAATAGCCTATCCTCGAAATGGCCACGGTTTAATGATAGGATTCATTGCCGATGCAGGCGCTCTTTGAACGTTGCTGAATTTTTGACACTCCTGACATCCCCTAAAATATTTAAAACAATCTTCGAGTATCGTTGGCCAGTAATATCCATTTCGCCTGATCATCCACTTCATCTTGAAAGCCGATTGATGTGCCCCACATACTCCTTCATGGATTTCGCCCATTAAAGTCTTTGATTCTTCTTTGCCAAGACACTTGAGCAAAACTCCATCCATTGTCCGATAATGTAATTCATCATCAAGGAGCACATACTTAGTAGCTTGAAATCTTACACGTCTCTAGACCTTCCTAGATGGATCTTTCAAATAATCGACAATCTCTTTCCTCCAGTCATCGGCATCAGTTGCCGATGTCAATACTCCGCGGATTGGCTGATACCCCGAAGCATGTTGTGCTATACCGATTAGCTTCTTCATTATGTAATCTAGAGATATGTTCAAGGTGAAAATCTTTGAACTCCTTCAATAACTGTCGACACCTCTCGTAATATGAGATTAAAACTTCACTTCGACATTCATATACCCTAGCTAATTTGTAACACCTCTGGTGTTATATTAGCTAAAACATGCCATGTCATCATATGCACTGCAAAGCATTCATGTTTAAGTCAACCCTAATGTGCATTAACTAAAACAAGTTTACATTTCATAGGTTGATTGAGCTTCTGTAATGTTTGGTCACATGAAATAATAAAACCCTATTTTCGAATGTCATCGCAAATGCTTAGTTTATACTCTATGTACTTGAGGTGTAAACTGTGTTTACACTAGTGTCAAGCAAAGTGTATAAGTCTAAGTCCAACTCTAAAAATGATTTCCATATTTGAAATTTAATTTGGATTCCAAAGCTTACTTTTAAGCCTGGCCATTCAAATTTAAATTCAAATGGGAAGTGCTATAAAAGGTTTTTCAAAAGTCAACTTGGTCAACCAAGGGTGTCATTGGTTCAATGACCTAAAAATATCCTTAGATGATGTTTGTGATCACTAATAACCAACCAATTAAGTTAGAAACCAAATTGAGTTTAACTTCTATTTCCAAAAACCCTTTATTTCAAAACCTAGTTTTATCCCCTTTTCTCTAATTCAAAATCTATAAAGAATTTGGGGATACTCTAAAAATACAGTTTGTAGATATTGACAAGAGCTACAAAGTTGGTATATAAAGTTTTTCAAGTTTCCAAAAGGAATTTCAAACTAATTTGAAAATACAGTTTCTAGCATTTATCCCATTTTGATTTTAAAACTATAATTCAAAAATATACATAAATTTGGAAAATTTGTATATGAAAAATGTTTCGTTTGACAAGCTCAACATTTCATAGTTTTGAAGATTTTCAAGTTTTATTGAAAAATCAAAAGTAATTTCAAATGCTTGTTTCTAGGGTTTTATCCCCTTTCCAAATGTGAATTCAAATTTCAAAATCTAGATAGAATTTGAGGATGCCAGTTAAAGAAAAAGTGTAGCTCTTGAAAAGTTATGCAAATGATATTTTTGGAGATTTTCAAGTTCTTATATAAATTTTGAAGTAATTTAAATTTTTAAATGAATGGCATTTCTGTAATTAACTCGAACAGTACCTAACCCTATCGGCGATCGCCATGGCCGGCTTCTCATCGCGCGCCGCCGACCACCGCCGCACCCGCTCGACCGCCAGAGCGCTCATGGACACGAGAAACTTCATCGCCTTCATGTCGCCAGTCCATCCATCGACTCCGTGCTATAAATACCGGTCGTCCGACGCCGTTCTTCTTCTTTCTTCCTCCCGCCGCCGTCGCCGACGACCTCGCTCCGCCGCTGAAATTCTCTGACGACGCTTCATCTCTGTCCGATTGCGCTTGCCATTAGCTTCGCCACATCCTCACGGTCATCTTGGGCCAGTTCGTGCTTGCTCTCCTCGCTCGAGCCACCAGCACGCCTCCTTCTTCTCCGCGGCCGGCAAGCCGAGCCGTCGTGCCATCTCCGCCGTTTGCCACCGCCGGAGGTGAATATATTTTACCTTTGACCCCGCTACCATGTTCTCTGTGTCATCTTACACCTGATGCGCACCTTGGTTTGAGCAGCGCATCGCCAGAGACCGCCGTGACGCTGTCTTGCCATCGGAGCGCCGTCGCCGCCATCAGCGCCGCCGATCGCAGCTCAGCCCAGCCACTCTGAGCCTCCATTAATGTGCGCATCAGCACCGGGGTGAGCTCCTGCAGCTGTTTGCATCATCAATTTCATCAATCCCTTGTCGTGGCCGCCGGTAGCCGTACTCGCCGCCGGCGCAATGTTGCCAGCGCCGCCGCGCACATAGCCGCCGATGCTGGGGTTCCTACTTGGCTTCATTTTGTTGTCAAACGAACTCGTCGGAGTACCCTGCATGTGTCTGTATGGTCGGTGTCGTCGGACATTGCTTCGGTGAGCGGCGCCGCCGTGCCCTAGCTCCGCTGCGCCCCCATGGCCACTGGCGTGGGTGCTGCCGCCGCTCAGCCGCGCCGTTAGCCACCTCAATCGACGCGCCGTGTCGAGATGAGCCCGTAGGAGCAAACCGTGTCGTCGGAGACCTCACCGTCGGCGAGGAATCGACGGTCAACCGCCGCACCGCCGTCGGTCAGCGCGGGGGTACTGTGCCGATTTTCTTTTTCTATTTTCAGAAAATGATTTAAATGCTATTTTCTTTAAAAAAATCATAGTAAATCATATATAGCTCCAAAAATTTTGAAAATTTTTGTGAGTGTTCCTTATGATGTCATCTACCTAGAAAAAATATAAAATACCAAATTTGAGTACTTTTTGTATATATTAAAATTATCCCTTTTAATTGAAAAATAAACCTTCCTTGATTTTTAATAAATAAAATAATTGGCTTTTAATTCTAAAAGTTGTTTTTCCATCTAATTAAGCTAAGAGCTTTTTAAAATAAAATTTTGAGCTTAATTTGATAACTTTAATTTTTATGCCTTTATTTAATGCTTTTAAATAATTAATTAACCCCTTTAGTTTAACTTAATCATTATAGGATTTGTTTGACTTTGGGATTGATTGATGACCTTAGGTCATTAACCCTAATGACCTTTGGCACTTTAATTAATTATTTGCGCTTATCTTAATCATGTCATTATGGCTTGAGTGAAAACCCACCAAATTGCATTACCTGTCTTATTTCCTTATACCTTGTTACCTGCTTGAAAGATAAGTAGTAATGCTTAGCCCTGCTTATTTATTTAAATATTCAAAGTTAAAAGAATAAAAAAGATGAGATTGGTTTTCTTATTGAAATCTTGATATTAGTAATAAATCGAGTCTAGACGGCGAACTTGCATTGGGAATGGAGTCCCTCTGTAGTGTTTTCGTCTGTTGATGCCCTAGGTCCCGTCCGTTGGTGAACTGTCGATAATCGAGAAATTAGAAATCCACATGCATGAAGTGGTATACGGATGGTTGGAGCCGTGTATATCATGAAGTGACCTAGCGTGGGGCCAGAGAATCCCATCTGTGTCATAGTGTGTTTTACTGTGAGGTTTAAGTTCCCATGTATCTCGGTACGCTGGGCCGCAGAGCTCATGGGTGCCATGTGGTGATATACGGTTGCGGTTGTGTGGCAGAACCTCCTAAATCATATGGCCCACACGCATGATTATTGTCTAAACAGACTTCAAATAACCATGATTGTGTTCCATACGATTTAAAAAGTCTGTCGGGTAAATCCCGAATCATCCACGATTCTCCGAGCAGGATCAATATTGTAGAGAGACATTGCAGTATTACAACAGTTTGATATAAATAAAATACAACGGAGTAAAACAGCGGAAGACTTACAATAACATAAGTCTACAAAACTCTAAGTTCCAAATATTTACAATAATAGGTTTAATTTATACAAACCATAACAGTAGTGGAGTAGCAGTAGATTACAATATTACACAAAAGCTCTGCCAAGAGCTGGACATCTTTATTCGTCGTCGCTTTCCTCGACGACTGTCATGCAGCAGGATGCATAACACTCCTGCCCATGAAGCTCACCTGCAACAGGGGTTCAACAAACCCTGAGTACAACAGTACTCAACAAGACTGACCCGACGAAAGAGAAGGGTAGAGACTCAAGAGATGCAGGCTAGAGGGACAAGGTAAGGCTTGTAAGAGATAAGAAATTTTATAGAAAAGCTTTACAGAAAGAGAAGTTGCTAGGACTATCTCCCATTATCAACCAACTCCATCATTAAACCTTAATTGTTGTTCAAGTTGTTACTACGATGATGAACACCGATCGAGTCTTCTTCTCCGAGAAGCAACGGTGATTCGAATCCATTTTCATACCCAGCTGGGACCTAGGCGACTGAGCATACCAGAGACTTTAACTCCGAAGCACCCCAGATACACCGATATACCGGGATAACAACCTCAGCCGTATATCACCACATGATACACGTGAGCTCTTCGGCCCAGCGTACCGAGATACATGGGAACTTAAACCCCACAGTAAAACACACTATGACACAGATGGGATTCTCTAGCCCCACGCTAGGTCACTCCATGGCATACACGGCTCCAACCATCCGTATACCACTTCATGCATGTGGATTTCTAAATTCTCGATATCACCAGTTCACCAACGGACGGGACCTAGGGCATCAACAGACGAGAACACTACAGAGGGACTTCATTCCCAGTGCAAGTTCGCCGTCCGGACTCGATTTATTATTATCATCAGGATTCCAACAATAAAGCCAATCTCATCTTTTTCATTCTTTTTCCTTTGAACAATTAAATAAATAAGCAGGGCTAAGCATTACTACTTATCTTCTGAGTCGGGTAACAAGGAACAAGGAATAAGACATGTAATGCAATTTGTGGGTTTTCACTCAACTCCTATCACTTAATGCAACATATCAGAGCTGAAGCAGTAAAACTTTTATAAATAGAATAGGGTTTAAATGTATCCGGGGCTTGCCTTGGTGTTCGGGGTAGAAGTTCTCAAACTCTGGATCAGCTCCCGATTCTTGAATCTGCTCGTCCTTCAGATCTGAGTGATAACGTTAACTCTCCGTTAACAAAAACTACTCGATAATTAATATGCTTTACATAATGGAATAGTAAACATGATGATCGATGGATGCATGATCAGATTAAGGGATCGAGTACAACTTTTCTTCACGATAAAGTTGCAAGCTAACAAAACTTCGATTATATAACTGATTAGGGTTAACTACGCCATTTTTATAATTAATTAAACACATAAAATAACGTCAATTAAATCTTAACGACATGATTAAGGTAAGCGCAAACAATTAATTAAAGTGTCAAAGGTCATTAGTGTTAATGACCTAAGGTCATCAATCAATCCCAAAGCCAAACAATTCCTATAATGATTAAGTTTAACTAAAGGGGTTAATTAATTATTTAAAAGCATTAAATAAAGGCATAAAAAATAAAGTTGTCAAATTAAGCCTAAAATTTTATTTTAGAAAGCTCTAAGCCTAATTAGATGGCAAAACAAATTTCAGAATTAAAAGCCAATTATTTTAATTATTAAAAATCATTGAAGGTCCATTTTCAATTAAAAGGGCTAATTTTAACATATATAAAAAGTATTCAATTTTGGCATTTCATATTTTTTCTAGGTAGATAACATCATAAGGAACATTCACAAAAATTTTCAGAATTTTTGGAGCTATATATGAATTACTATGAATTTTTAAAGAAAATAGCATTTAAATCATTTTCTAAAAATAGAAAAAGAAAATCAGCACAGTGACTCCGCGCTGACCGACGGCGGCGCGGCGGTTGACCGCCGATTCCTCGCCGTCGGTGAGGTCTCCGGCGATGGGGTTTTCTCCTACTTGCTCCTCTTGACACAGCGCATCGATTGAGGTGGCTAACGGGGCTGGGGAGCGGCAGCGGCACTCACGCCGGCGGCAATGGCGGCACGGCGGAGCTCGGACGCGGCGGCGTCGCTCACCGGAGTGATTTTCGGCGACGGCAAGGTCACGGTTAAGTGCAGGGTACTCAAACAGACATATCTGGTAACTAGATGACACCGGCTCCGGGTTCCTAGCTAGGGCAGCAATGCGCGCGGCGAAGCGACAGCACTGCGCCGGCGGCAAGCTACGGCTACCGGCGGCCACGGCAAGGGATTGACCAAATTGATGACACAGATAGACGCAGGAGCTCACCACGGCGCTGATGCGCACGTTAATGAAGGTCCGGAGTGACTGGGTTGAGCGGCGGTCGACGGCGGTGATGGCGGCGGCGGCGCTCCGATGGCAAGACGGCGTCACGACGGCCTCCGGCAATGCGCTGCTCAAACTAAGGTGCGCATCAGATGCAGGACGACACAGAGAACATGATTGCAGGGTTAAAGGTAAAATATTTTCACCTCCGGCGACGGCAAACGGCGGAGATGGCACGGCGGCGCGACTGACCGGCCGCGGAGAAGAAAGTGGCGTGCGTGTGGCTCAAGCGATGAGAGCAAGCTTGAACTGGTTCAAACTGACCGTGAGGAAGTGGCGGAGCTTTGGGCGAGAACAATTAGACAGAGGTGGAGCATCGGCGGCGAATTTCGACGGCGGAGTGAGGTCATCGGCGACGGTGGCGGGAGGAAGAAAGAAGAAGAACGGCGTCGGCCGACTGCTATTTATAGCATGAAGTCGATGAAGGAGCAGGTGACACGACGACGGTGAAGTCTCTCGCGTCCGAGAGCGCTCGGTTGGCCGGGAAGGCGCGGCGGTGGACGGCGGCGCGCGATGAGAAGCCGGCCATGGCGGGCGCCGATAGGGTTAGGTACTGTTCGAGCTATTTACAGAATTGCCATTCGGTTTAAAATATAAATTACTCCAAAATTTATATAAGAACTTGAAAATCTCCAAAAATATCATTTGCATAACTTTTCAAGAGCTACACTTTTCCTTTAACTGGCATCCTCAAATTCTGTCTAGATTTTAAAATTTGAATTCAGATTTGAAAAGGGGATAAAACCCTAGAAATAAGTATTTAAAATTACTTTTCATTTTTCAATAAAACTTGAAAATCTTCAAAACTATGAAATGTTAAGTTTGTCAAACCAAACATTTTTCATATACAAAGTTTTCTCAGATTACTCATAATTTTTGAATTATGGTTTTAAAATCAAAAGGGGATAAATGCTGGAAACTATATTTTCAAATTAATTTGAAATTCCTTTTGGAAACTTGAAAGACTTTATATACCAACTTTGTAGCTCTTGTCAAGATCTACAAACTGTCTTTTTAGAGTATCTCCAAATTCCTTATAGATTTTGAATTAGAGAAAAGGGGATAAAACTAGGGTTGGAAATAAAGGGTTTTTGAAATAGAATTTAAACTCAATTTAGTTTCTAACTTAATTGGTTGGTTATTAGTGATCACAAACATCATCCAAGGACATTTTTAGGTCATTGACCCAATAACACCCTTGGTTGACCAGGTTGACTTTTGAAAAACCTTTTATAGCATTTCCAATTTGACTTTAAATTTGAATTGCTAGGCTTAGAAATAAGCTTTGGAATCCAAATTAATTTTCAAATATGGAAATCATTTTTAGGGTTGGACTTAGACTTATACACTATGCTTGGCACTAGTGTAAACACATTTTACACCTCAAGTACATAGAGTATAAACTAAGTATTTGTGATGACATTCGAAAATAGGGTTTTATTATTTCATGTGACAAAACATTACAGAAGCTCAATCAACCTATGAAATATAAACTTGTTTTTAGTTAATGCACATTAGGGTTGACCTAACCATGAATGTTTTGCAGTGCATATGATGACATGGCATGTTTTAGTTAAGGTAACACCATAGGTGTTACAGGTTGTTATCCCGGAATATCGGTTACCTGGGGTGCATCGGAGTTAAAGTCTCCGGTATTCCAGTGACCTAGGTCCCAGCTGGGTATAAAAATGGATTCGAATCGCCGTTGCTTCTCGGAGAAGAAGACTCGATCACTGTTCATCATCGTAGTAACAACTTAAACAAAATTTAAGGAGCAATAATGAAGTTGGTTGATAATGGGAGCTAGCCCAAGCAACTTTTCTTTGTTAAGCTTTTTTGCAAAAAATTTTTTATCTCTTACAGACCTTACCTTGTCCCTCTAGCCTGCATTTCTTGAGTCTTCACCCTTCTCTTTCGTCGGGTCAGTCTTGTTGAGTACTTTTGTACTCAGGGTTTGTTAAACCCTTGTTGCAGGTGAGCCTCATGGGCAGGAGTGTTTCGCATCCTGCTGCATGACAGTCGTCGATAAAAGCGACGACGAGTAAAGAGGTTTAGCTCTTGGGCCGAGCTTACTATTTGGTTTTGTAATAAGGCTACCTACTGCTACTCCACTACTATTATGGTTTGTATAGTTTAAACTTATGTTATTGTAAGTCTTCCGCTGTTTTACTCCATTGTATATTATTTATATCAACTGTTGTAATACTGCAATATCTCTCTACAACGATTGATCCTGCTCGAAAAATCGTGGATGTTTCGGGATTTACCCGACAGACTTTTTAAATCGTATGGAACACAGTCATGGTAATTTGGAGTCTGTTTAGACAATAATCATGCGTGTGGGCCATATGATTTAGGATGTTCTGCCACAGCTGGTATCGGAGCTGGTTCGTTGTTAAAAAGAGCTGTTGTAGTATTCTTTTGTGAAAACTGCAAAAGTTTTGAGTCAAATAATTTTAACTTGACTATTTTGGGTCCAAATTGCTTAATCCTTATCTATGATTCTTTCTATTGATCGTTATTCTGATTTTATAAAGCGTGGTGGTGGAATAGCATATTATATTGCCCTATGTTATAAAAGTTATTTATATGTAAGTGTTGCTTTCTTTTACCTTTTGAACATTCCTCTTAAGTGTCGGAAGTTGGATAAGAAGTGAAGTTTTACAATTGGGTATGTTCAATCTCACAGTTCTATTCAGGATGTCTATCACAGCGCCATGCCGTTTCATCCAGTTCATACCTAGGATCATCCAGTACAAAATCTCACAGATCGTAAGTTCGTGAAGTTCGCCATGACTATTTTGTTTTTCATGTTATTTTTAGGGGAGGGCCAGTGATATTTTACGGGGTGCCAGATCTGTTTTTGGCACGGCCGGCAGGTGGATGCTGCTGGGTGCATGCCACGGTGCGGGCGTGCATGCTGTGAGGCGGGGAGGGGGCATGCATGCTGCGCGGGGGCGCAAGATGTGCATGCTGCGAGGAGGGAGGAGGAGGGGAAGCGTACATGCTGCGTCATGCTGCGTGAGACGGGCCAGGCCGCTGCTAGCACGTACCGTCTTATGCGTAGAACGTCCGAACGCTAGCAGCTCTCTTTTTAAAAGTCAATGCCTCTCATGAGAAAACTTTGCATTGTATTAATTAGCAACACGTCTCCAGCAGGATAAATATCGTTGCACTCTCCCAGCTGCCCAATCCATGAAAAACTACATATGTTGACCCGACCGGATGCCGACGGTGCTTCAGCGTCTGCAACTCACAATCCGTGGAAAACAATGCATTAGTTAGCCCTGCACATGCTCTGGCTAGCTCAATCTTTCGCTTGTCCGGTGTTGGTGCTTCAGCGTCGCAACTCGCAACCACTCAATCTTGGCCCCCAGAGAGGCCGGACGCGGGTTTCTTCTTTCCATGGCGGCGCCGTTTGGGGCCGAAGAACTAGCGTTCGTACGCGCTTTGCTGATCTGTGGCCGCAGTGTGGGGTGGGTGTTGGCGCGCACAGCTCACAGCTCAGCCCTTGGACCTTGGTCGACACGCGACGGCGGCGGCGGCGACGACGACTTCTCCGGGCCGCTGGCTGGCTCATCGATCATCGCCCCAACGGTCATCGCCGGCCATCGCGACTCGCGAGCGCGCAAATTTAAAGCTGTGCCCGGCCGGCCGGCTCGCGGCAGACTGTGATCTGTGACGACCGGGCCTCCTCCTGCCGGTGCCGCGGGGCCAGCGTTGATCCTTGAATCTTCTTCTTCTTTGAGAACGAACTAGCTAGCGACCGACCGGCTTAGTGGAACCTTGGTTGATAGCCACCGCTACGGCGTACTGGTGGGCGGACGGCAGATGCAAGGAAGAACAAGCGCTACGTCCTACGTTATGCCGGCGACGGGGACCGCGAGACGACCAGGCCAGGTAGCTTTACCATACTGTCCATCTCCATACACGACAGCCAGGGCCAGGGGCAGATAGCTAGCTCTTCATCATTAGTTTTAGATTTGAACATCTCGAAGCCAAGAGGGGCGAGAGAATGTGCAACAAGAAGAGATACCTGAGAGGGCATCGTCATCAGTAACGTGTCAAAGCTCGATCGATTGGGCCGGTGAAGGCCGGGGAGAATAATCCTATCTAGCCAGCTGGTTGTTCCTCGGACTTGTCGAATGGCACGCACAAAACTTGTCGGTCTCGTCAACCACGATGCTGTTAAGAGGCTTATAATCAGCTGATGTGTGAACACAGGCTAACCGCGTAGTGATCTTGCATAGTTGCATACGTGTATAGTGTGTGTATATATACAGCTTGTCCTCTCGTACGTGCTCTCGTAGTATATATTGACCCCATTGTACAAGATACAGATATTTAAACCACATTTTAGTTTTAGTGTACAAATTACAGATACAGCATGAATCACAGCTTGAATTAATAAGCTCCGCCTAGTGATCTTGCATAGTTGCATATGGCCCTATAGTATGTATATATACAGCTTGTCCTCTCGTACGTGCTCTCGTAGTATGTATTGGCCTCATTGTACAGAGCTAATTGAAAGATACCTTGACAGCATTTTTTTGTGAACATTGACAGCATTTATTTTAGATGATCCGTTTTGTTTATAGGGTGGACAAGATACAGATATTTAAACCACATTTTAGATTTATTGTACAAATTATAGATAAAGCGCACATGAATCACAACTTGAATTAAGCTAAAGTTAACTTAGACCAAAACAGGCACATTACATCATAGTATTATTCTCTATATGTTGTTTTAGTTTCATCTTAAGAACAAAAGGCCGCAGGATGACACAGCGTCATTAGAGGGTTAATGGGTTGTTCGGCTGATGGTTTATGCGACTGGTGTTTTGTTGCGAGAGAAAACAATTATACTATGACCGATAAATTTAAACGAACTGGGTCTTTATATCTACAGTGTTCATCTGATAAAATACATCATCAATGACATCACATTTCACTTTTGAACACGTTGTGCTAGTTGAATGGGTTGTATATGTTTTTTTAGATAACGGAATGGATTCTCGTAAGAATGTGCTTTTCGCATCTGAACACCAGGCACGCAAGTCGCCATTCGCCAAGTCCGCGGGTGTTTAATTGCTACCGGTACGTACACGTCCAAGTCGCCAAATCCCCTCTCCCTAGGATCAGGCCTTCCCGGTCCGTCCAGGCCCATATATACCTAGGAACCTCGGAACCCAACGATAAGAATGCAGCAACAGCTAGCACGATCGAGCGCAAAAGCTAGCAAAGCAGTCAAAACGCTGAAAGGCTTTGCAAGCACGTACACAACGCGAGTTGAAAGCAACTAGCATAGTATATACTGTACTTCTTTAGCTAGCTAGCAAGGCCGCCGCCACCGTCTCGCCTCGTCACACCTCTTGCTTTGCCGCCGCGCGCCGGGGGCTGTTCGCGACGGCGCACGTGAAATCCGGCCGGCCGGCGACGATGGGGGCGCCGTTCATGAGAGCGGAGGAGCTGGTGGTGACGCTGGCGCCGGTGGCCGTGTACTGGGTGTACGCGGGCATCTACGAGTTGCTGCTGGCGCGCACCACGGTGCTGGACAAGTACAGGCTGCATTCGAGGCGGGACGAGGAGACCAAGAATATCGCCTCCAGGAAGGACGTCGTCAGAGGGGTACTCCTGCAGCAGGCAATCCAGGCCGCCATCTCCGTTGCCGTCCTCAAGGTCAGTATGTTGAAATGAAGCTCCACTCCTCTCGGTCCTCATCAGCATCCATCTTATATATGCATTTCATGCATCTATGATCGTCGATGTCTATAGCTAGTTACTGGTGTATTATTAGGAGTAGCATTAACCAAGCAAAAAAAGAACTTGCTGTCGTCCTCGCCCCGTGTTTGTATTGTATACTACATGCTGTGGCGAACCACTCTATAAAAAGCGCAATTTTTTTTTCCATCATAGTAACATACGGAGTACTCCGTAGATCGATAGACAGACAAGATGTAGTTATTATATACAGTATAAGTTTAAATATCAATAAGGCACCCCTTTTTGTTTTCTTAATAGTCTCGTTCAACATCAAAGCCAGACAAGTCATATCTCTGTAAGCTCTGCCTCACGGGACTCGCCGTTCTAAGAAGAAACAAGATGGTATAAAAGCACAGAGCGGTGGCGTCGTTGTATATGAATGAACAAGGATAACTATCGAAAACGTGGTAAAATATATAGTGGGCATGCTTAACGACGAAACAGAAGCTCGGTGCTGGAGATTTTTTTTATATACACTCGCTTGGCCTCAACCAGTGATAAAATATAGAATACCGCTCTCTCTGGTCAGTCCTTGTACAGTTACATGAAGCGTGTCTGAAGAATTCTTCGGTGAGGCCGTGTTTAGTTATCTGAACTGGGGCCAGAATTTCTGTAGTAGAATTTCTGTAGGATTTTATTTATATTTGATAAAAATTATTAAAACTTTGATTAATTAGGTTTAAAATATTCGTCTCGTAAAGTACAACCAAACTGCGTAATTAGATTTTGATTTCATCAACATGTATATGTACCGATATTTTGATGTGACGAGGAATCTTCTTTTTACGTAGTGGTAAATGCTAGAATTGGAAGGCTAATTCGGACATTAAAAAAGGCCCGAGTGAGATTCCCGTGGAGAAAATGAGTGTGTGACTCCCCGGAAGCTCCTCCATCCAGCTCTGTCGTCGCCGTGCAAGTGCAGGCAACCAGGATTGGTCAAAACTAGGGTCAAGCATGTGCTTGCAATTGCAATGCACGCACGACATTCAGGGCAACCTGCGACAAACAATGGAACACCAAAGTTTGAAACGGCTGCCAACCCAGCATCAGGCTCTCATACCAGTGTGCACACATCCGCTCAGAAAGAATTGTTTTGGATTGTTCTTTGCTGACCTGACCACGCGCGTAACTAACCTTCCCTGTTCTTGGTTCTTCCCCTAGTGGAGTAGTAGGTGTTTTGTGCATTCTTTTTCACATGGCTGGAGATTTCAGATTCCACACCAAACGCCACCTATTATCACAGCTTGACACAATGACACAGCTATACCGCAGACTTCAGTGTAGCCTGTGCCACTCCATGGATGGCGGGATGGGGGACGGCCGGCAGCCGGCTCGCCTGCACCTGAATGGCTTAGCCTGACAAGCATTGAAGACCACTCAGCACCCTGCACCGCTGGACGCTGGTCAATGCCTGCCGTGTCCACGCAGCGCAGGCCGCACCGCACCCGCCCGTGGCCATGCCATGCATGCACAGGGCAGGGCAGCCGCCTGCTGCACGTTGTACACGCGTACGTGCAAGTCGATATGCACGCATTTGTTGCGCTCGTGCGTCGTGTGAATCCATGGCATCCATCACGGGCGCGTCCTTTTCTTTGGAATCCATGCATTTCTGACCGTCGTCATTTATGCCGGACGCATTCATGCACAGATGCACCCACCTAATCATCTTTTTATTACGCCCGTCATTGTGCAGCTAGAAGGGGGGCACGGCGCCGCCGCCAACCACACCGACGACGACAACGACGGCCTCGCGGCGGCGGAGCCGTTCCTGGTGGTGGCGGCGCGGTTCGGCGTGGCGATGCTGGTGCTGGACGCGTGGCAGTACTTCACGCACAGGCTCATGCACTCGGTGCCCTACCTGTACCGCCGGTTCCACTCGTGGCACCACCGCGTGGCGGCGCCGTACGCGTACGCGGCGCAGTACGGGCACCCCGTGGACGCCGTGCTCACGGAGACGCTGTCGGGCGCCGCGGCGTACCTGGCCTCGGGCATGTCCCCGCGCACGGCCGCGGCCTTCTTCGCCTTCGCCACCGTCAAGGGCGTGGACGACCACTGCGGCGTCGCCGCGCCCTGGAACCCGCTCCACGCCGCGTTCCGGAACAACACCGCCTACCACGACGTGCACCACCAGCGCGGCGGCGGACGCGTCAACTACTCCCAGCCCTTCTTCGTCGTCTGGGACCGCCTGCTCGGCACGCACGCGCCGTACGACCTGAGAGGCAGGCACGGCGGCGGGCTCGAGGCCAGGGCCTTCAGCAAGGATCGTCGTCAGGTGCAATAGTATCTTGCTGCGCTGCAGGCTGGCGCCACGCTACGCCAGCCTCGTTCACCGCTCAGTTTTGGCTCGTAGCACCAGTGTCTGTAGTGCCGCCCATGCCCCCGCTATACCTCGTGTAACTTCATGTATAGGTATCGCGTACAGAAACAATAATGTGAGAGCCGAATCCATCAACTTGGATTCTGCCTTTCTCTGATGGTTAATGGTAAGCAGGATTCCGTTGCGAGATGTAGAAAGATGCAGATATAAACGCTTGAGACTTCGCACTCCAGGAACATCGAACATGTCGATACTCACACATGACACGCCTGGCAGGCAGATGATACTGCAGCCTGCAGGGCTGGACCTAGCGCCCCCATGTACATACATGAAAAAAGGTAGTACATGCCTTTCGTCAGGGGCGAACGAACAAACCCACCCGTGTTCTACAGCTACAGCCTGCCCGGGTGATCCAGGTGGTCGCTGCAGTTGGTCGACGCCACGGCGGAGAGCTCCAGCTTCCCCGTCCACTCCTCGCCGGGCTTCAGCGTGATGGCCCTCTCGACGGCGGCCGCGTCCACGCACAGCATCTGCTTGTACTCATCGTCGCCGAAGTCTGTCATCGTCTTGGACTTCTTCTCCCAGGGGTTCCACACAACTGAATGCAACCGGCGCAAGATAAAAGTGCAGGAACACGGTTACGAAATCGTGTTATCTTGTTCGACGAGGCAGCAAAAGGGTATCATCTTACCAATATCAGGAAGGCCTTCTTTTCGGACAATGAATGTGCGTTTCTTTTCATGGTCAAGAACAGCTATTACGCCTGGGCAGCCAACATAGACTCGATCAACCTGCACCGGTTGTTAGTTACCACCTTCAGGTCCAAAATGGAGCAATTAACTAGAGAGACTCAACAAAGGCAAGAAGAATAAGCAAACTTTGACGAGCTGAGCTATAATAAGACTTGAAACTAATTCCAGACACCACCCTTTGAGCCTTTGTCTCAACAAAAGAATAGAGAAACCACTCCTCATACTTTATCACTGGGGCCAATGCAAGATTGTTGCAAGTTTCCAGATGGCAACTACTAGTTAAACTCAAAAGTATTCCAACCACGACAGAACAGCAGGTTAGGGCTACTTGCACATAGGAGACTAGTAGTAGTCAGAAGACAGAACTTCAATAAAGTAAACTCAGAGAGCTCTTTACAATCACGAGTTGATGTGTGCAAATTCATGGTTGCAACTGTAACCGTATAGCCAAAAGAAAACAGTAGCATATTTACTCTAGATGAACTGACCCATATAGCTGAAAAGCTCAAATAAACCCCACATATCCATGTTGCATGTAATATCAAAACAGAGGAAAGGTACCTCTGATTCAAATGTTATAGCATCTCCCTGTTCGGTAAAACGTTCCCGCTGGCTAAGGTTGTCAAGATAATCAAGGGTCTCCAGACCTTCTATCCTCACTTCACTGGAATCAAGGTGCGACGTATCAACATTTGTATAAATATCATGGGTAAAATGTCTAGAATCATCTGGAAAACAGAATGATTCTTTGTTCTCCTGAATAGTAAGTTAGTAACAGATCATCAACTGAGAAGAATACTCTATGATTTACTGATTGTGAAAGTAACTTAGGCATAGCTCAAAATGTAATTTGGTGATAACTAAGCCTCAAGTTAGGACCATACATTTCTTCATGATAATAACATATCAGATTTCTTGTTTGACTAATATGGTTTTGTGGAATTAGACATTTTGTAAGCAAGGTATACCAACCAATTAGATCAACGAGATTTGATGTCAAATTCAGATCAGCACAAATTTCACTTCTACAGTTCATATAATTTTGAAAGTTTGTACACCTTCTGGTGCAAAATGTGATACCAAGAAAAACATCAAAGATTCTAATACTAGTTAGTCCAAATTTTATTCCCCATAGGAAAATACTCTAGTTTTGACCCGTCTCATGTGGGAAAAAACATTATCGTCAATGACCTAAAGTATGAATTGACAGATAACTTAATTGAAAAAAGAGCAAAAAAAATGATCACATCAAGTTTAGCATATACGAAGGAATTCAACTGAATAAAATATGAATAACCATCCAAATAATGCCATACCTGATGTCAGAAACAGAAAGGTGTGTATGATAAGCAAATGAAAAACTGAATGGCTTTCCATTAACATTCCTGACCCGTGATATCAGTGAAAGATCTCCATCCATTGAAAGAGAAACTCTAAGGCGTAACTCAAAACTGTAATTCAAATTAAAACCAATCAGGAAAAGAACATCCATATTGGAATTGACTCATATTTTCACATTAAGCAAAACTTTGTCTATAAAAGACTGAATCATACTACTTGCTAAAGGTACAGGTTCACAGCACGCATAATGTCATTAAATGGGTAAGTTTGTCTGTGAACTCAGGAAACTCTAATGTACTATTTTTATTGCAAAACTAAGTGACTTAGCTTGAGTAGAAGCACTGAATTATTGTGCACAGAGCATCCCATCTACAACCCAACATGTGTAGCCTGCAGATTCCTTTTTAAGCAAAAGATGCACATGGAAAGGAATCATGGATGAAGCAACATGCCTTTGAATTCATCATAGATGATTGAGAGAGAGAAACTAAAAAAAATAGTAGTAGCATCTTTAATTTATTGCACATTGCTACTCCCTTGTATACATCATGAAAATTTGACACAGCCAGGTTCTGATAGATCATAGTCATTTGGAAGCTTTTTCAACATCAAAATCCAAAGGGAGTAAAAGCCATCATACCAGTGTGGCCAGCACTTCAGGTCATCTTCAGACGGCTTTAGCAGAAGGTCAACAGAAGCTTTGTTGTTGTTATTATCACCATAATTTAGTGGTGGAGCCTCATCATCTATTGTCCATATCTTGTTCCTTGCAAATCCATGCTGCTCCAATGTTCCACAGTTTCCAAACTGGTAAAGTTAAACATTCAAAAACATTTAGTATGGTCCTCACTTCAAAACACAATTGCCTGAATATTCAGTATAATACTGTGTTTTGCAATATAATACTGTGTTTTGCAACACCTGTGGGAAGCATATTGGAATGCCACCACGTGTCGCTTTGGGCGGCTTGAAGATTGCCTGCATGGGAGAACAATAGTTGCCAAAACTCATAAGCCAATGTTGAAGTAAGCAAACTGAAACTGATTGTGTCTCAGCAGGGGACATCAGAATTGATAACAACTCACTAATGCCCAAAGCACAAGTACAGAGGAAAAAAAATATGTTGCTAGTATTATAAGGATAAAAGGGCAACAGATAACTAATCCAAATGGCCATTTTGATGTCCGCACAAGAAATCTGCCAATCCACCATATAGAGTGAATCAATGATTTGACATTGCTTTTTCCCAGTCACATAAAGTTGCTACCTATTTAGTGATTCCATGATACAGAAACAAGGTTGGTGTAGTATTTAATCACCACTAGTGTTGCTTTTCTAAACTACATCCAGTTGCAAAGGGCAAACAAAAAAAAAATGTTTTTATAAATATTCACAAGAACAGGAATCAGGAGAGAGCATCCACAGTGATCATAGTCACCGCACTTCGAATCGTTCCCCCCCAGGAGTAACAGAAACTGCATTGCAACAGATACGAACCAGCATCGGCAGCCGATCGAGACAAACTCACCTTGCTGCTGCTGAAGAGGAGCTCCTCGCCGCGGTGGTTCCTCCACGAGACGACCTGGCCGCCGTGCAGGCAGACCTGCGCCGACAACCGAACGCTCGCACATCAGACCAAGAGGAGCTTTTCTGCCTAAGTAGAACAGAAATGCCGAGCCGATCGCCCGTCGGGAATATACAGCCCAAAAGAAAAAGAAAAATCCCAGGCAGAACAGGAGCGACTGACTCACCCGGACGGAAGCCCCCCGCGGGGACCGGATCGCGACCTGGTCGGCGCCGTTCCAGTCCTTGGTGACCTCGAAGCCCGTCCGCTGCTCGGAGCAATGCCCCATGCTCATCAACCGGGGCAGGAGGAGGAGGAACACCACCAGCAGCAGCAGCACCCCCTCGCGAGAACCGACCAGCCACCCACTGCCTTCCCGGCGCACGCAAGCGAGGCACACGAGCGAGGGCGAGCGAGCGCTCGGGTCACGCGGAAGCGGAAAGCTACAACCACCTACCAAGCGCCAACCTAGTACTGACTGCCCGGCTCAGCTTCTAGCGCAGCAGTCTACCACCACCGCCCCAACAAAGCGCTGGAGACGAAAGCAACGGCGGCAGCAGCAGGGGTCGCCATTGGAACAGCTCGGATGTTACGGCTCGCTCGCTGCCTTGGTGCCGTCCCTTGTGAGCGAGGAGAAGGAAAAAGGAAAGCGAAAGGCTAGGCCCAAATCTCGTGATACCTACGGGAGCAGAGAGAGCAGCGCAAAGCGGCGGCCCTTTTTTTTTTTTCTTCTTCTTTCACGCCGCGCACCACCACCACCAACCACCGCTGCCACTGCCACCACCACCACCCCGAAGGCGTCCCGCGAGCGAGATCAGCGGGACAGAGAGCACGCCCGCACGGCAAGGAACGGCGCGCGGCAGCAGGCAGCAGCAGCACGGGGGTTAGCTCTAGTGGTGGTGGAACGTGGAAGAGGCTTCGCAGGGGGACGGAGGAGGGAGGGGCGGAGACGGGGAGATCTGCTGCTGCCTCGTCGTCCTCTGTCAAAAGCGGCACGCACATGGCGGGGTGGCGTGGCGAGAGCGCATCATGGGAGCCACCTCGGCGTTGCCGTGGGAGGGGAGTGGGACGGGAAGCGCCAAGGATCCGAGGGAACCAACAGCTGGAATCCGAGAAGCGCGGGGTGGGTGGTGGACCGTTATTGGACCGGGTTTGGGAGCGAGGGTTTATACCCGCACTCGGGATGAGTGATGAGTCCGCGTGGTTGCCTGGCTCCGTGGAGGAGAGCCAGCGAGGCTGCAGCGGCGCCGCACGCCCTGGAAACGCGCACACGTGCTGACGCGCCGTGAACGTGAAGTGGCCGAGCGTCTCGAACTCCAAATTAAAACCATCAACACATCCATCCTCGATTTTTTTTAAAAAATCCGGCTCTATTTATTCATGGTGGTACTTATTTACATACATTACTCGCTTATCAGCCATAAAGATCATTAGCCGAACAAGCCAACCTAGCCGATGATTTTTTTTACAAAAAAACGCGATCGGAGAAAGAGACGCCTCCAACCGTATTTCATTAAGAAGAATGAGATTATTCCCAATCACAGAAAAACCCCTGAACCCTAGCCACGCTAGCGAGGAGATTTTTATTTTTTTCTAGGCTAAAATTCTTATCGTCAGGAGCTTCGAACTCAGGACCTCCGAAGTGTTGAGTTGATTGAGGTAACCAACCGAACCCAACGTCTTTTGACCCAGCTGATAAATTTAGAAAAACTTTCTAATCTTTTTGAACTACTGTATTTCCCTCACACAGTTCACTCTACAGCCAAATAACACATGGACTAGACTTTGCATCAGCTTTAGTAAACAATCTCAATCTATTGTTGCCTTTATTGCCTGCCCCGTTGGCAATTGATGTTTGATAAGCGCGACAGACTTTAACATTTACTGCTGCACATAGACGAGTCATCTATAAGACACTATCTCTGTGCAAATTTCCATGCCATTCGAAAATTGAAAAGTGTGAAAACATTCACTTTAAGTTGTACTACGTCACCAAGTCCATGTGTCATCATGAATACTTTCTCTTCTATTACTTTCTTTGCATCCAACTGGCTGTCGCATTAGAATACGAACCGTTGAAGCATCTAGCAAACTAGATGTGCACAAATGACTCACCTACAACTTTGTTGAACTTCCATTTCATGTCCTATCTTTTCACTTCCGTTGTTCACTTCGATGCCAACTAGCTTCATATTGTCTGCTTTGCTGGCAATTGGTAATAAGCGCACTAGTATTTGGAATTTAGTGATGCACAGAGATAAGTCACCTACAACTTCCATGCTTTCTTTGTAGTTCAAAACGTGTGTGGAAACATTCATTTGCAACGGTCGTGCACCAACAAGTCATCTAAAACTTGGATTTTCTCTTCTATTGTTTTCTTCTTATAAAGATCTTGTTTTTCTTTCCTACTATTGTTCGTTTTGCAGTGGCCAATTGGTAGGCACCCTACAATTTCATCAAATCGATGAAACATCTAGTGAATTGCTGTGCATAAATGGGTAATCTTCATCTTTTGATAAATTTGCTTTCCCCTAAAACATCTTTTGTCTTTATTGTTGGCTTTAATTTGCCACCAGCTCGAAAAAGTATGGCATAACAATCATGCACGGATGCATGAATCACCTACATATTGCCAAACTTTCCACTATTTCCCAATAAAGTTCCTTTCGTCTTCTATTGTTCACCTCGCTGCCAATGCAACTAGCAGGTGTAGAACCTGAAAAAAAAAATCGTTACGTATATAAAGTGAAAACAGGCGTGCACATATGGGTTTTCAACAAATTTGCCAAACATCTTATTCATTTTTTTCCCAAAAGCAACTTTGTCCTATATTATCAGGTGCGCTAGAATTTGAAAACCATCAGATGAACTAGTCTAGCTACATACTGCACCTTGCATGGAGTCATTTATTACAACTTCACTAAACATCCTATTCTTTTTACTCGTAATTTTTCCTCCTTTTGTCATTTTCGGAGCTTTGGTGACCGAAACGATTTTTCTCTCCTTTTGTCATTTTCGGAGCCAACTATACTTTTGCAAATTGTTGCCACGTTTTCTCTTAAAGAAGAATCCTTTCAGGCTCCATATTGTGACAACTAGGATCGCTATGCACTATGTTCACAAACAAGAAACAAACAAAAGTATCTCTATGCACTAGACTTGACTTGGTTCATAAATTAAGAAATTCATAGATTAGCCATGCAAGAATGAGTGACCTAAAACATTGTTCTTTGTTGTTATACCATCGAGCACAATTGTTAGGATCAGACTAGACCAGCTGTTCGACCGGTAAAAGACCAACTAGAGGCTCGGTCGGTCTAGTCCACCTTAAAAACCGATAAAGTAATCGAACCGGTATAAAACCTATGAACCATGATTTTTTTTTATAGATACTAATGTAAAACTAAACGACCAAGAGCTGTGCATGGGGTTGCAACGGGGAATGCAGGGGAGAGGGGAGAAAATGACCTAAGGCAAGGGGGGTGCATTACGTTAGGAAAATGTGGTGTTCGGGTTAAGGTTAACTGGTTGGTGTTAGACCCGATTTGGAGAAAGAGTACCCTGAATAGGCTGCATGATGTTGCCACATGGGGTCAAGGGTCGTGCGTCGGGTCAAAGCAAGTACACTCCGTGCAATGCAAGGTCCGATCCAAAAGCCCCGGACCACGTCGTGCACTGCACCTGCACCTTCACGGGCTTATCCCTTGCCTCCATGATCACTTGAGAAGGCAGAGGTCGCTGCCCTCGTATAACCGAAGGAGCCATAGATAGGACGACAGGAGCTCCTCGCTGGCCGCCGCAATGCGTGTACTTCGGAGTGATCATCGCTGCGACTGGTACTGAACGCAGATGTTGCTTCAGATCATCGTGTAAGGTTAACTTGCAAACGGGCAGAAACAATCCACCCACAACCAGAAAATGGAGCTCAGAGGTAAACAACATGATGGTTATTATTAGCATCTGCTACATCGTATCAGTCGATTCAGAGGTAAACAACACAGTCAAAAGCTCAGGGAAGAAAACACCAACAGCCAGACGGCATCCGTATCTCGGTTCTCGGCAGAGTGGCCGGAACGATGCTCCGTCTGGGACATGTGATAGCTACTACGGTAATTTACAGGTCGTCCGTGCGTTAGTCTCGCGGTCGCGGGGCACAGCTTGGGCGCTCTTCAAAACAAATCGCCAGGCCACACGCGTGCACGCGTTCAGCAAAGAGGGGGACGCCGCGGATCAGCTTGCGGCCAAGGCGTCAGCTGCCAGAGGACCCGAGCTCAGGAGCTGGCGGAGCCTGGGCGCACCGTGCTCCATGCGCCGGCCGCCGCCTCTCGACGGGCCGTCGACGTCCATCATCGAAAGGAAGTTCTTGACGACGCGAGCCGAAGGTGGCGCGGTGGCCGTCTGGTCACCTGCGGACGCTTCTTGTGCTTGGTCTGATGTACCGCCCGCTAGTTTCTCCTGTGATGAGATGTGAAGGGTTCGTTTCAGAAAATGGACATGTTCGAAGGAAACGGAATGCCGGGTAAGAGTTCAAGTATGTATGCCGTTAAAGAGATGCAGTACCATCAGAGCCGCATTCTCCATTCTTAGTTTCTGGGAGCTTTCCGTTAGTTTGCTGATTTCGCTTCGGAGGGACGTGTTCTCTGCGGTCAGTAACTCTACTTTTCTAGCCAGTTCTTCAGTCTCAGCCTGAAACGACAGGAAAACAACCATATATGTGAGAATGGCTGGAATTTAACTATAAATGAGGCGCCCTAACTCTACAAGCTGCATGCACACGTTTTGCTCTCAAGGTGGTTTCACAGAACTTTTCTAAGTTAATAATTTCAAGGGATCTTGGTTTACCTGCTTCCTCAGCCTTGAGCGTCGGGCAGATTCCCTATTTGACTGCTTCCTCCTTTCACGCTTTGATTCCTTGTCGTCCTGACAATACAGCAAGAGTTATACGTTCCAGTTACTTCGAGCAAACCAAGAACATTTGATTCTACTCATAAAACAAAGTGAAACCCTTTAAGATACTCTAGTGGCATCTTTTTATGATGTGGAGAGGAGGATACCGAAAACAAAGTTATCAAGCACTGACAACCAGATCAGAACGGGAGAAAAGCATAACTGTCCACTCCAAGTGCCACATCAAACATACATACCTTAGCTGGCCATTCGATTGATGTCGCACCACTAACTTTGAAGTCACTACCGGTGCTCACACATGGTTTCATCGTTGCATCTGGAATATGCACATTGGACAAAGTTGGTAATCTTCCTGATTCTCCTGGTTTATCATTAGTTGCTGAAACTCCACATGTTTCTGAAAAGAGGAGGGGGGGGGGAGGATCAAGGCCTTTTTGTTGCATCATTGAAACTTAACTGAACGATTGATTTGGTTTAACAAATAAAGTACAGTAAGTTGCAAAACGATAAGCAAGAATTCCAGATAACCTGACTGAAAAAATATATGATTATCATGTATACTTGTTTGATGATGGTGAACGACATAATGAATTAAGGAGTAAATCAGTAGACTACCTGATGTAGTCATAACGTCTATGCTCCTTTTCTTTGGCGTTCCGCTAGCCTATATACAATGAAAAAAGATGCTTACAGCGTCAATGTCTTTTGGCTTACTCGGAACATCATGACACCATTGAAGACAGAAGTACAGAACAGTACCTTTGGGTTGTTTCCATCACTGGATCCTTCTAGGCTGTAATCCCCACTAAATTCACAGCATACAGATACAAAAGAACTCAGTTTACAGAAAGATAACAAACATGCTAGAAAAGTAGACTTGTTATTCACAGGAAAATATTTTAGAAATATCAGGTAACCACCTTGTCTTTTCACTGTTACCACTTGACACAGCAGTTCCATCAATTTCCTTCAGTTTCTTATTTAAACTATTATCGTTGCTGTTCA
Source organism: Bothriochloa decipiens (assembly GCA_023333625.1). Classification (NCBI taxonomy): domain Eukaryota; kingdom Viridiplantae; phylum Streptophyta; class Magnoliopsida; order Poales; family Poaceae; genus Bothriochloa; species Bothriochloa decipiens. The sequence goes on along the minus strand of CM041632.1, from coordinate 22,354,031 downwards.
CAGACTTAGCTGGCTCTGCACTCAATGGGTTGACCATCTTCACACAAAAAATTATAGAACAGTCAACATTTGTATGTAATAAAGTATAGTAAAATCTTAGTTCAGTCACTAAAGTACGAGCCAAAATAGAGATAGGTACATCACAATGTCATACTTACTAGGGGCATGAAGGGATGCAGGAAACCACCAGCATGTGGATATATTGCTGCATATGTTTTTCCAAAGGCAGCCGGTGGCATATTCTGCAAAGACGCTTGGAGCGGTTATTATTGTACAGGTCATCAATGTATACAGCATTTGGTATATCAAGATTAAACTTAAAATACCTGTGGACCCCACATATATGGTGGAGGGACATGACCAGGTGCTATTCCAGGGTTAAAGAATGCTGGTGGCAAGACCCCTGGGCCATAATATGCCTGTACAAATGGTTCTATGGTTTAGTCAGTTGCTCAATAAGAAAGGAAAACTTGATTTCAACAATAATCAGAAAAAAAATTCAATTATAAGGCATTTAACCTGCATAGTCGACCAATCAAGGCATGGATAAAGAGCTGGCTGATCCTGCAAAACAGTCAGCTATTAATTAGACACCAAACCAGCATAACTGACCAATAAATGCATGTAACTAGAAGAGTTTCTTGAGAACATTATATATGTTTGATTGCTGTCGGATGTAAAACTTTCTGTTAGTTTGCAGCAACAACACATGAAAGAAAATGAACATCTACAGTACTAACCCTTGAGGACATTAACTACCAATGAAGCTTTAATGGACTTTTCTATGCATTCCACTGTTATTTTTAGCCTTGGATAAATCCAATGAACGCAAAATCAATAAGGAAAACAATGATTGCTCAATTTATTACCTTGGGTGGTGATGGTGCTTCTACTGAATTCTGAGTAACAACAGCTTCATCGTGCCCCATGTTTTTTTGTGAATGCCTGCATATTTTTATGATAGAGATGTGAGATTACAAAGAAACATATCATCTGCAGAAATAAGACTTCCAAAATGTCTGATTCATCATTCAGTGATATCATCAAATTGCAATTAGTGGTAAGCTCTCCGCCCTTTTTCTTATTAGTACAATGATGTGCAACTCTCCTACGTATTAGAGGGAAACAATATTTGGTAGTTGTAGGCTTCACATGAATATCCAACACATCATTCCAGCTCAAAGTTCATTAAAAGAACCAAGCTGCTACCATAGTTTTCATTAATTAGATTACTCAAGATGATATAGTGATATCCTAATATTTATGAACATACCAGAAATGTATGCAATAAGTTCGTTAACTTGCATGTCCATGCTTATCCTTGGTCCTTCCAGGTCAACACTATATTTTTTTAGTGTGTGTTCAGGAGAATCACAATTGTAAGATGTAACTGTATCCATTGGAGAATAGGTTAAGCTTATCCAGATGGTAGGGTGCCTTCTAATCTACCCGGTTATAACATTTAAATCATTTATGTTAAAAAAACATTTAAATTATCTTGGGTGTCTGCGTTGTATTGTTGTGCGTGGTGGTGGTCTCTTTCTTTTTGTGTTGTTCGTTGTGTTTGTGAAGCCACTATCTCTCTGTTGTCGTGTTGTGTTTGTGAAACCACTATCTCTGTTGTCGTGTCGTATTGTATTCGCCGTACCGGCCCCCTTCTACTTAATAAAAAAGACATGTGAAGTCGTGTTCGAGAAAAAAATTATCTTGGGTGTCTGCCTCCTCCTTTAGTTTTGCAAACACTGGTCATGTGCCCATTGCAGGGTACTTACTTCGATCAAAATTATCCATTTTCACCTTTGGTGAAAAGGTAAAAGGTGAAGTGATAGGCTAGATCATTTAGATCCGTGTTTACTCCGATACATCTTAATTTCTGATGCATGAAGAAAATGAGACAGAAAACTCCGATATTTTTCGGTGCACTTTTCACTATATGACATGACCACTGAGGCACTGAACAGCGGCTAAGCCAAGCCGTACTATCAAACTTTCGGTCGTTAAATCACATCATTAATAATGCTGTCTTGTAAGGTAGGGACAGTTTCAAACTCAGACATGGATGAGTGGAAGTAACATCTGCTTGTTTCATCAGGCTGAAAAGTGATGGCTTTCTTTTCTATCATGTAATCTTGTCCCCCGGCCGAATCAGTTAAGTTCAAGTGGCATCCTCTGAAAAAAGGCTGAGCTGATGCTATATTCTGCATTCAGTACCAATAACAACAAGAGTGCACAGTCACTGCGACGACGGACTAATCGAACTCTGTCCTAGACCACTCCGACTGCCATCCATAATCCTAAACAGCATCAACGCAAAATCCCAGTTAAGAGCTGACTAGATCAGCAGTCTCGCCTGTACAACGCATACAAAGGCGAGGTGACGCCGGGAGACGAGAAGGACAAGGTCATCTCGTAGTACCGGGACCAATTTTTACATTCTTGACATGGTGCACCAATTTTACATTCTTCCATATATAGCCTATAGGAGTAACGTGCTTATTCTGAAGATTATAGTGAATCACGCTACACTACACCCACAGGCGTCATGTCGTAACCGTCAAAAAACGAGCTGGCAACGCCAAAGCATGTAGCAGGCACCGATGCATGCTGCACCGGCCACCGGTACGCCTACACTACGGGATCCTAACGGGAAGCAGCGAGATTTCAGGGAGCAGAACAAAGCCGACTGCAGCAGCGTTTCGCTCGGCCTTCGCAAAGGTCACACCTCGCATGGGCGGCGGCGCGGAGCGGGGGTGCAACTGGAGGAGAGCGCATTGCGTGGTAAGAGGAGGCAGGGAGATGGACTGACCGAGCGTACCTGGAAGGAAGCGGTGGCCGCGCCGGGTCGGGATCGAGGAGGAGGCCTTCGCGAGGATCGGCGGACGAGCCGGGCGGGGAAACACGCACCGCCGGGGGAGGCGGGACTCGGAAAGGAGAGGCGGCGCCGCGGCGGGGAGACGAGGCGAGGAGTGCGTTGTGCGTATGCCTATGCGTGCGACACTGCGACGGACGGGGCGGGGCGTTTGATTTGGAGAAGACGGGAGAGGCGGAGTAGGCACAGGGAGGGCGGACTAGTCGCTCGGTGCGCGAAAGGCGTAGCCACGTCACGGGGGCACGTGTCGACGCCCGATAGCTGGTGAGCGCGTGGCACTCAGTTTGCCTGCCTGCGGGCATGTTGGTTGGTGTACCCGCCACGGCGCCACAGGTCATCGACTCTTTGCGTCTCCGATTTCTTTTTACCAGTGGATGGAGTAAATAAACAGATACAGTCAGTGTATTTCTGCGCGTATACATGGGTCTCCCTCACTGTATACTTCCCTTTCCCAAATTCCAACCTGTATACCGTATTGGTTTGGCGAGGGCCGAGGGCGTAGCGCCATTTTGGTTTGGATCACGCGTAAATTACCCCTATCAAATCACAAACACATTTGTGATTGTCAATTTGTCAAGTTCACCACAGCTTCACTTTACCAGCGAAACACAACTGTACACCTGTGCAAATGACCTGTGGGACCGTCGACCACGAGCAGTTCGAGCGATTGATTGGGTCGAGCTGCTGCCGGTGGGACCGACCGGACCAAGTGCGCCGCGACGCGAGCTGGGCGGGCCCCGGGCGTGGGGGGTGAGCTGTGCGGCCTGCGCAGCCCGACCACGGTGCGCCGTGGTCCGCGTCACCCCTGTCGCGTGTCGCGTGCGCACGTGTCCGCTCGGGAGCCCGTCTACGCGTCCCGGCGGTTGCCTCACTCGAGGGCCAGCTGGGTATCCCAGTCATGTGGGTGACGTGGTGGGTGCCGCCCCTCGCGGGCCCCACCCAGGCCGGCCGCAGCAGACCCGAGGAAGGAAGGAAGCTTCTCCACTTCTGTAGGAGCACACGCACGCGCCCAAGCCTGGGCAACGTGGCATCGCTGGCGATACTTTACTGTCACCGGCGGATTTGGCATAAAGTTTAGCGTGGTAGTACTACTGACCACTAGTTAGTTGCATGCTCTGATGTAGCGTTAGGGCCTTGCCCGTCACATGTGAAGAAGCAATGAGGAAACTCCGAAAGCGGGGAAGAAAAAATATGTGGTTTACGACGCCGTTTGACTTTAATTTGCAGTTTAAACTTATGTGTTAACGCTAACCATCTGAACTGAACGTTGGCGCTTAACTATGCAATGATGCTAGCCGGTAGGTCGCCGATTGCCCGCTTACAAGATCTGACTGTTCATTTTGATATTGATATGATGCGCCACGTATAAAAGAAAGACGACGACGAGACGCGCACAACGAGGTTACCGTGCGCCGCGGCCCATGTCCGCGCCCGTGCTGGCCCACGATGAGCCGTTGCGTCGCCATCGGCTTGTCGCCACCGCCACGTAGCTCAGCACCCGCATGGGTACGTGTTGCCCGTGGGTCCCGAGGCTGTCCCGGAAACGTGGAGCAGAACCATGGCAAGGTGCGCCAGCTCACGGGTGTCCACGTTTCCCACGCAACTGGTCCCACGCCCACGGGCCACGAGCAGGGATTGGTTGGGGACTCAAGCCGGCCGGACAGGTGCCCTCATGGCGGACATGCATATAGCTCCACGAACTCCACGAGTGACAAGTCCTCGTTCGTCCAAGGGTCCGGCAAGCGAAACACTGCACAGTGCGCGAGCTCGTTTCGTCTCTTTCGTTCCATACCATTCGGCCCATGGGCCTGTAAGAATGGGCCAGAGCAGAATATGGGACACTCCCCAGGCCGAGCTTAAGTCAAAAAAAAAAGATTTTAAACTGCTATTTGATTGTCAGGTGGTGGCTCAGTCTATTGATTGGACAGCTAGACCATTACGAACCAATTTTCAAATGAAAGATTTTAACTTTTTGCGGCACAATAGTTTTCCATATTGCATAAAAAAAATTACTGGTACCATAAGTGTTTTTGAGACTGTCTCCCATAGCAAGTCTGTACGCACTTCTAACGGAGAAGATACCCTTCTTTTCAAGTGCTAGGCAAGAATGTTATCCCCTCATTTTCTGGAATTCTAATATTGAAAATTTTCTTGGCTTCATTAAAAGGGAATGTTTTCCTTATTAGGGGTTCGTTCCAGCCCCTTGGATTTTGAAGGATCAAATCTGCTACTTTCCTCACTCTTGAAGTTTTTGGCGGGCTTGAAATTTTGAGCGAATCATGTCTTGTCCCTCCAAATTCTAATACTATTTCCACTGTTAACTCTCCAAATTACATATTTTTAGGAGATCGAGGCCATGCTCTATGCTCTTCTAGACTTGTGACGAATTTCGAGGGAGCCTAGTATTTAGAAGATTACCAAAGGGATTGTACTTTGCTTTAAGTAGCCTTGCACAGAGGCTGTTTGGGTACAAGTTCATGCGCCAGACTTGCTTTGCTAGTAGAGCTTGATTGAACATTTTCAAATCTCTAAAGCCAACCCCTCCCCTTAGTTTTGGCTTAATGATTTTCTCCCAACTTAACCAGTGAACTTTTTTTTCCTTTCATTTTCGTTGCCCCACCAGAAATTTCGTATCATTTGTTCGAGATCTGCACACAGACCTGCAGAAAATTTAAACACACTCGTGGCATAAGTGGGGAGGCTCTGAAAACTGATTTGACCAGAACCTCTTTACCCCCGCATGAAAGATACTTCTTGACCCGTCATTCACCTTCTTATACCATGATTATGTACTGACTCTGTCTACGAAGAGAATATTAATTCTAACATATAGGATGTGTTTAGTTACCGGACCACTCCGTGTTCTACTGCAATTTTCTACAACACCCTCTGTGATGTCACCAACTAAAAGCTTATGGTTCTGTTTCTTTTTTTTTTTTTTTTTTTTTTGTAGTGAGCCACAACTATGACGTGAGGACGTGTGGTGCATAACCAAACATGTCCTAAGTATGTTTCAAAAAAAATGTCCTAAGTAACTGTGAGCCAAGCATCGAGCCCATCAATATTCAATATGGAGTAATACATAACCTTGATGGTATTAAGAAACTGTGATGTGAACTTGTCAATGTCTTCTTGCCTTCCTTGAATGATTTTCTGGTGTTTTGACATAACCATGTGCAGGATGTTTGATGTTGCTTAATTATTATCCACTCAATTTCAATACACAGGAGCTCTATTCACTTGAACTCATTAACCCGACTTATTAGTTATGGTACACCGATTTTCTCTCGCAACAAAATACCATTAGCATTAGCCTTAGAAAACTACCCCCCCAACCAGTAAATTCGATCCATGCGATGCAGTTTTTTTGGTGTTGGATTACCGGACTAAAATTTAGCCCTCCAGTAAATAATAAGGTAAGCATAGAGTAGTTTAAATTCTCTTTTTTTAATGAGTCCTATCGAGCACTTCCTCTGTACTGTATTATAGTGTATTCTTATTTTTAAAATTTTTCTGAAATATAGTGTATCCAGAGAATAATATGATAATGTTGATTTAAATAAAACTACATGATTATTTTGTATATAGAAAGTAATTCATTTACTTGTCTATTTCATATAAGAATGCTAAGAGTTTATCTTTTAATTATGAGAATCAAATTAGATTTTAGTATATTAGAAAGGTAATCGAGGATACATATTTCTATTATTCTTCCTCTTATTTTAAATGCATTGTATTTGATTACGGAGGGTCGTCAATTGGTCGATTTGACTAAACTGGCACTAAAATGCACGAAAACGAAGGGCAGAAACGCTCTCAGACAATGACGGGAAGCAAAGCTGCGGATCACGGATCCATGGACCGGGTCCACGAAATGATGACAGCAAGCACATGCAGACAGGCAGCGGCAACCACGGGAGCCAACCCGATCACGTTGCTCCCGCGGCTAGACTAGCCCCACGACCTCCACCTCGACCAATCCCGATCCCGTGGACTCTCCCTTACCTGTCCCGTCGGCTTCCGCGCTTCCATCCACCCCCGCGCGGCGGTCGCCGGAGCCAGCACTGCACAGCCGGAGGGCCCGTCGGATCCGCAGCCGCCAAGATGAATGACGCCGATGTAGCCAAGCAGATCCAGCAGATGGTGCGGTTCATCCGCCAGGAGGCCGACGAGAAGGCCAACGAGATCTCCGTCTCCGCCGAGGAGGTCAGTTTCCCTTCGCTGCCGCTTCCTCACCCTTCTAAAAGCTTCGGGAAGCTCCTAGATGCTTGCCTCTGTACTTTGAGCTGCCCGATCTGGCTGTCGCGCTCCATCACCCGGAAGCATCTGGGAGCGCCAGACTTAGCCACTCGATTTTTTTTTCGCTTGCGGTTTCGCTTATTGTGCACAAGATCTGTTGTCCCAAGCGACGAAGGTCCCAGTCCCGAGGCAGATCGAGGAGAGTTTGGAGTTGGGTTAGCGGCTCTAGGGCTTTGAGCTTGTGCCGAGCGCGGGTGGTGAACATTGTTGAAGCTTCTAGATCGCGGTGGTTTCGTGCCTCCAACCCTCCAAGCTTTGACCTTGTTCGTTTGCTCTTATCAGCGCTTAGAACCAGCGATTCAACAGTGTTTTTCTCTCATAACAAATCAGCAGCAGCTTGAATCAGCCAGCCAGAAATGACCAAACGAAAAGGGCGAAAATTGGAGCTTAAGCTGAATTGGGAACTCCTAAGATGTGATTCATAGCTTTCTAGATGGTTCTAGAAGCTAAATTGGAGCTTAAGCTAAATCTCTCCATTTATCTTCTAGACTAATTCTATGAGTTAGGCTTCATTGGGAATGGCTTCCATATTCAGATGCCCCGTTTGTCCTCTGCCTTGGTTCTAGGAGCTAGGCTTAAAGTAGCTTTCCAAACATAAGAGTGTAACCCCTGATATCAAAAGTTTGAAACAACTAATTCCAAACATAAGAGTGTAACCCTTGATATCAAAAGTTTGAAACAACTAATCACAACTTCTTTATGTTGAACACCTAATTATTTGTGCCATTACCATGTATCACATTTTAAGTTGTCTTTTGGTTTCTTCCTATAGTGCGAAATAGACACTGAAGTAACTCTACTGGGAGATGCAATCTGATAGATGTCAATTTTGGTTGCTTGCTAGTCAAATTGCTAGTGTGCTAGACACTGGGCAACAAATTTACTTGTTATAGGGCTTCTACCTTCATGCACATTCGTGTCTTTTCCTGTTTGTCTTTGCTGCTGACTTGTGAACAGAGTTGTGTACTGATTGAATTCAATGTATAAAATCACATGCGTGTATGATTAATATACTGATTCTGCTACAGTATAGTACAATGTGTTGGACCATTATGCTCAACCTCCAGTGGTATAGAATCCATCCTGTCAAACATTCAAAATCTTGAGTAATCATATGTCAAATTATCAAAGATTGCCTATGTGAAAAACACATTGCTAGACGTATCTTTTCAAAATGCTTCTGTAAAAGTACATTTATTAGTGTAGGTTGACATGAAGGTATAAAAAGTAGCATGCCCAGTTTAATCTTGAAGTTCGTAACAAACTGAACAATACAAGAAAAGGTTCACTTAGTGTGCTATATTTGCATTGAGGAGATAGTTGTGTGCTCCCTGGATATACATGTGCTGTGGTAATGTTTGATTTCATGAAAATAGTCATAAAAACTGAACAATACAAGAAAAGGTTCACTTCGCGTGCTATATTTGGGTTGAGGAGATAGCTGTGTGCTCCCTGGATATACATGTGCTGCGGTAATGTTTGACTTCATGAAAATAGTCATGTTGAAGTGGGTGAGTCATGCATTGAAGTCTTTGTGCTACATATATATACACTTCTTTTTGTTGCTATTTTCACACCCACCTTTTCCCTGGTTATATTAGACATGTTTATGCATTTGGGTGAATGTTGAATATGAGGTAATTACTAAGCGTGTCAGAGATTTAGGTTTGTCATTCCAATAGTAGCATCATTTGTGTCCACATCCTCAGGTTGGACCAGGCCAAAAAAAAGTCCACTTTTGCTACGACCCAAGCCCACCCATGGCCCGAACAGACTCTCAAAAAAGCAGCATGAGTCCACCTGCTGCATGGTGGCGGATGGCTTCTCCCTGTGGCAGACGGCTTGATCTGGCGTGTCTGGTGCTCCATGGTGCCTGCCTCTGCTGGTGGTCTCTGTCCTCTATCAGCCGTGTGTTGCCCGCTGAAAACGGGATTGGAGTGGTTGGGGGAGATAGGCGGTGGATGTAGCGCTTCTCCTGGTGGTGGACACAGAGCTCCTGCGGTCCTGGCGTCCTGCCATCTTTCAACTGTTCGAGCTTGTCTGGCCCTGGACATGCTTGACGGTTTGTGGCTGGAGGACAGATCGAACGAGACTACAAGAGTACGAGACAGAAGGAGCCAGAGGCAGAGCAGAAAGATTATAAAAGGCTAACTTGGGCAATAGGGTTGTTCCCGGTGTGGGTGGCATATATGTGGTAATAGATGGGCTTCTGTTGTTGGGCTAGTTCTGGGCTGCATGTGGGGTGGTAAGCCAGTCGTGTTTTTCTATTCTGGCTGTCCAGTCGGCCCGTGGGTTGAAAATCAGGGCTCTCAGCCTGACCCGACATTTTCTTTGGGTTAAAAATGATGGTCCGTGCCCGGCCGTCATATTGATCGGGTTGGATCGAGTTTTCTTGAATGGGTAGGATTGTGTTCGTTAGGTCTACTTTATTTAAACATACCTCTAAAATGTTTCATGTGGATGTATATGGTTATTGTTGCGCAGGCGGTGTCTGAAACTGATAAAAGATGTCTGCATACAATCTAAACACTTGGTTCATATTTGAACAGCGCACATAGATTCATGTTTGTATCTAGCCTGCGATGAATGTAAATATGTAATGTGGTTTGACTTTCGAGTAAACATTTGAATTGTCAGTTTTAGTATTTTTTTGTCTCTTTTTATGCAAGATGTTTATTTCTTGCCTCCCTTTTTCTTTTATCTGATTTAGTGATTGATATAAACACCATATTCCTTGAAGAGCATACACAGATTGATTATATATCTAGCTTACGTAGATATATTCAATGTGGTTTGATCAGACAGACAGTTTCACATCTCTTTTTATTTGTGTACTTGTCAATGCCCTTTTTTCTACACGTCCTCAATATTAAAAGTTTAAAAACTCGCAGGAATTCAACATTGAGAAGTTGCAGCTTGTTGAAGCCGAGAAAAAGAAGATCAGACAAGAGTATGAACGCAAAGAGAAGCAGGTTGAAGTACGGAAGAAAATGTAAGGCTTCAATTCTTTGAATTTCTTCACCTCGAGGATAAACAACAGTCGGCTAGTCGCTATCGAATATGATGCTGTTGCCATAAAATGCATTTCATGTCGAGAACGTTCGCAAACATGCTGCATTAACATTACAAATATGTCATTGAGCTGGGTTGCACACCAGAGCAGCATTATATTGGTTCCAACTTCCAAGGTTGTAGGATTGGGATCCTAGGCACTAGGCAGTATAGTTTGTCCAAACAGTATCAAATCTTAGGATTGTATCGTGGGATACTACGAGACTTATTTTTTAAAATACCATGTCACAAACAAATATATTTGTCAAAAGAAAAGCAGAGTTAGAGTTAATAGTTCCATTTAACAAAAAAAACCTAGATTATAGGAGAAGACTCTCCTATATCTTTGAAAATAAGAAGGTGCCAGGCTTCCAACCCGGGTCGGATGGGAGAGTCCCAGAGCTCACTGCTCTAACCGGTCACACCGTGAGAAGCTTGGCAATAGTTCCATTTAACGTAGGTTCTGAAGATAAAGTGACGAGTGTCATCGTACATGAACACAAAACTTCAGACAGTTATATTATCTCTTAATGCTAACATTGTTGACACATAGTTGGAGTCACATTGCATCTGGGAAGAGCTAACTAACTATCTTTCACAATTCACAATACCAGAAATTATCAGTATCTACAGCTATGCCATCAGAAGTGGGTTATCCTTTTCAATAATCCATTCATCATAGGAAGGCACACCATCCATTTCATGAGTGGTTAAGGCATCAGGTAGAAGATAAAGTACATGAGTACTAACACTCACCTTGCTAGTGCTACAATGTTGCAACTAGCGTCCAGTTTCTAGAGGTCTGCATGAATCATTTACAGCTTTATGTGGCACAAGTGCCTGGCTTGTGGCTCTCTGGTTTGCTGCTGGCAGCCCAGCTATTGGCACCCAAACTCCCTTCACCAAGACATGGACACATCTGGCACCTCCACTCCTGCTTTGTAGACGAAGCAATTAGCTAGCCACATAAAGGAACAATGGAGGCATTCAAATCCAAAGAGAAGGGGAAGAGATTACGACAGTGACCTCTGTCTCTGCGTAATGCCGGCGCCGCCAGTGCAGCTTTTCTCTCTTGTACGGTTTGTACCAGGTGCATCCAATCCCTGCTGTTTGATCTCAAATCCGAAGGATGATTTTAGACCTGTCCGTAGAGTCACATGAGATGGTATTCGTAGCGTGATTCTAATAATCCTGCGATACGTGTTATGATCCCAGGTCAATACTACCCGAAAAAGATACTAAGATCTTAGAGCAACATTATCATTCAGCCTGGGTAGTATCGTAGTATAGTATGATACTACAATACTGATCCCCATACTGACACAACTTTGATTTGTTCTTAAACAAAATGTAATAGAAGTAACTGCAGACTGCTGCAACTTTACAATTATGTTGGCAGCCATCACTTACGACCGCATAAGAATTCTGGACAGTGTTTTTTTTGGGGGTCAGATTGAAGCTCTTCCAGACTTCTATGCTGATGCACAGCTTCGATGCAGAATATTTAATACTTCCTCCAATCACAAATATAAACCCATTAAATCTATACAGAATTTTAAATATCGGTACAGCAACTAAAATTAAAGTTTTAGATAATGGTAGTCAATGGTAAAAGGAATTGACTTAGGATAAACCTAGATGATTATATGGTTGTGATCAGAGGAAGCAGATAAGTTGGCTGAACATTTTATTTTGAAATTTTAATAGTTAGTAGATGTTATATAGCCAGGAGGAGCAGGATGACAACAAAAGTTGAAAGGAATATGCTGAGGATGAAAGACACTAAGATCTTAACATTGTATAACATACACAATAGGACACAGGAAACTAAATATGTCTCAATGGAGAAAAGGAACTCCTTAGCTTAGTAAATACAACACAGAGTGACTGAATATTGATTTACTATAATGGCATTTAGTTTAGCTGTAGTGTTAGGCCTTGTTTGTATTGAGCTTTTGGCCACTTATAGACTACTAGCTTTTGGACTTCATAAAAGCCAAACAGCTCCCATAACCCAAAAGCCCAAAAGCTCACTATAAGGCTTTTGGCTTCTGAGAGCTTTTTGGCTTTTGGAAGATCCAAAAGCTGAGGCCCAAAAGCTCCTAGGAAGCTCAAACAAGCAGGCCCTTAATCAGATCCATGCCACTATAATGAAATATATACCACTGCAACTTTTGACATCCAAAATATTGCATCATGATTTGCTTTATCTTTGAGACATGCCATTAGGTCTTTTTGTTGGATGAGTAATTTGTTTTCTTGAGTAAAAAGACAACTTGGTTTTAACTAGTGAAGTACAACTTGGTTTTGACTACTGAAGTAGGAGTAAAATCGAGTTTGTATATGTATTAGCTAGAACATAGGTGTTGCTAGTTGTGTATTGAGCTGTAATAGCACTGTAGCACGTCGGTCACTGTGGCAAACCGACCTAAATAGCCTATAAAAGGACTTGTGTAGGTTCTTTGCTATGTAACCTTTGTGAGTTTGAATAAATAGAACAATAGTATCTCTATTGGTTCCTCCCCTCTCATCATATTTCCCTTCCCATACTAGTTAGTTTGGGCCAACAATTGGTATCAGAGCCATGGCGAAATATGAGGAAGGGAGCTCATCCTCGAAGCAGGGTTTGGTGACGTATGCAATACCCGTTGCTCATAGGAAGCAACTACACTGCATGGGCTATCAAGATGAAGGCCTACCTCAAGGCACAAGGCGTTTGGGAAGCAATTGATTCGGAGAAAGAAGTTGATGAACACAAAGATCAAATGGCTCTTGCAGCCATCTATCAAGGCATCCTAGACGAGACGCTCTTGTTGATCGCGAGAAGGAGACTGCAAAGGAAGCATGGAAGATGCTCAAAACCATGCACATGGGTGTTGAGCGTGCCATGGAGGCAAAGGTGTAGACCTTGAAGACTGAACTTGATGCCCCGCGCATGAAAGATGGGGAATCGATTGATGCTTTTGCTATGAAGCTGACATCAATCGTCAGCAAGATTCGTGCTTTGGGAGAGAAGATGGTAGAGCCCTATGTCGTCAAGAAGCTTCTTCGAGTTGTGCCCAAAAGGTTTTTACAGGTTGTCTCCACTATTGAGCAGTTTGGTGATTTCAAGACCATGACTGTGGAAGAGGTCATCGGGCGCCTCAAGGCATATGAAGAACGAATCAACATTTATGCTGATGGTGAGGGGGAGCATCTCTTGTTGACTCAAGATGAATGGAGAGCCAAGGAAGCAAAGGCCAGTGGGCGCAGTAGGAAGTTCGACAAGAAAAAGGTGAAATGCTTTAAATGCAAGAACTTTGGTCATTACTCCTATGATTGTCCCTTAGAGCAGAAAGACGGGAAGGCATGTATTGCCGAGAAGCAAGAAGATGATGCTTTGCTGATGGCTGAGGCTTGCTTGCTTTGACATCAATTGAGTATGTAGACTCAACTTTAGGACGTTGAGAAGGAGTTTCACTGTCCTAAGTTGAGTTTGTTTGATTTGGGATGTTTATTAGTTGTGTTCTCCATCCCAAGGAACTCTAGGATGTCGATTAGTTGAGTTCTCCATCCCGAGAGGGAATATGTCTAGGACGTTGATAAGCTGAGTTCTCCATCCTAAAACTGGAAGTTCAAGACGTCGATTAGTTGTGTTCTCCGTCTTGAGAAATTCAGGGTGTCGATTAGTTGTGTTCTCCATCCTGAAAAGGGAGCTCTTGGTGTCGATTAGGTTTGTTCTCCATCAAGAGAGAGGAAGTCCAGGATGTTGATAAGGTGAGTTCTCCATCCTGAGACAAGTTCCAGTACTGTAGAAGACCAGGCCGTGTGAGATGAAGATACAGAAATGCCAAGAAAACAAATTAAGGGGGAGATTGTTGGATGAGTAATTTGTTTTCTTGAGTAAAAAGGCAACTTGGTTTTAACTAGTGAAGTACAACTTGGTTTGACTACTGAAGTAGGAGCAAAATCGAGTTTGTATATGTATTAGCTAGAACATAGGTGTTGCTAGCTGTGTATTGAGCTGTAATAGCACTGTGGCACGTCGGTCACTGTAGCAAACCGTCCTAAATAGCCTATGAAAGGACTTGTGTAGGTCCTTTGCTACGTAACCTTTGTAAGTTTGAATAAAGAGAACAATAGTATCTCTATTGGTTCCTCCCCTCTCATCATATTTCCCTTCCCATACTAGTTAGTTTGGGCCAACAATTTTGTATCAATCAATGTTTATGAATTTCAAACCTGTTACCTGACAAGTTTCTGTTTTTCTTGTTAACAGTGAGTACTCTATGCAGTTGAATGCTTCTCGCATCAAGGTTCTTCAAGCTCAGGATGATCTAGTTAACAAAATGAAAGACGATGGCATGAAGGAACTTCTTCGTGTTAGCCACAACCACCATGAATACAAGAACCTTTTGAAAGATCTAATTGTTCAGGTTTGGACAAATACAGCATACACAAATTTCAATGTTCCTTTTTTTAGAAAACTCTACATGTCAATATCTCAAGTTACTAAACAAATGAAATTTATAAATATTAACACATGCTAATCTTAAATCGCAATGAAGGCAAACTATAGCATGTTATGTTGTCTGTCATTTTTTTCCTAGATTTGGTTGATATGAACTGATGTCAAATGTTCAATAGGGACAAGTATGCTAATGTGCCATTTCAGAACTTTCTGTGTGCTGCTTCTCATTATTGTCAAGTATCAATTAGTCAGTTTGTTTGATCAAATGCAGGGCTTGCTCCGTTTGAAAGAGCCAGCTGTATTGCTCCGTTGCCGCAAGGAAGATCACCATCATGTGGAATCTGTACTGCATTCAGCAAAGCACGAGTATGCATCAAAAGCAGATGTCCATGAACCAGAGATAATTGTTGACCATGATGTGTACCTGCCACCTGCCCCAAGCCATCATGATGCTCATGGCCAGTTTTGGTAATATTTGCTATGCCACTGGCTATTATTTGATTACTCAACCCTTGGTTGCCTATCTCTGCTACTGCTTGACATGCTACGATAGTATTTTCCATATCAATTCATGGTAGAATTAGCATATAGTTTGTTCATATAACATTTGAATTGACATATTACTAAATCTGGTATTGTTGCTAGGCTTACTGTGATCTCTGAGTTTCGACAGTAATGTTTATTTCTGTAACAAAGGCAAATATATGGGCAATATCATGGTGTTGCAAGTATGCTCACATGTCATGCATTAAGACATCTTTGTGTAATGATGGAACTTGGAAAAGCGTATTTTTTCCCTTTCCACTTCTCACTGACATGATAATAGTAAATCTCTTTATTGTATTAAAAAGTACATCATGTATCTTCATGAGATCTGGATTGCAGCTATATTTTGAATGCATATAGTCCATTTCAAATAATATGTGGCTAGCTTTTCAACTCAAGCTTGGCCACAATTCCAATGTTCTATTCTAAAAGTATCTGTTTATTCAGCTCTGGAGGTATTGTCTTGGCTTCTCGAGATGGAAAGATTGTGTTTGAGAGTACACTTGATGCAAGACTCGAAGTTGTTTTCCGCAAGAAATTGCCAGAGGTACCTTTGGCCATCTCATTTTCTCAATATACCATGTCACACCAAACCCTTTTCAGTTTACATCACACCCAGCTACCTTTCTTGAAAGAAAAGCCAATAAATTACAATCATGTACATTTTCTCATTTGTGCAAGTATCCTGAGTGGCACTGGTTAAAGGTAGCAAAAAACTACACTTCATTTTTCTTCATCTGCCTGTATATGAAAATCTTTTAGCATGACCTTATCATTTAGTTACTGTAAAACAAGTAGATCATCTGTTTATAGGAGAAAATACAACCAAAGGACCATTCTTCAGTGTTATCAGCATTTAGTTATTACTTTACCATGAAATCTTGCCAGAACCAAGTTAACACAAACCTCTCGCCCTTGCAGATCCGGAAGCTTCTTTTTGGCCAGACTGCAGCCTAATCAACACATCCCGATGGTATGGCTGCTTCTCTGTGTAATGGTTGCCGGTTCCATGCCTGCAGCCATAAGGAACTCCGCCTGTTTTTGCAAATTGATTGTTTAAGGTATTCATCCCATATGTACAAACTACCTATTTGTTCATTATTATCGCCGAGCACCGCCTGTTTGTACTCTCTTTGCTCCGAGGAATAAGAATAAAGCACAGCCAGACTTTCCATCGCGAAGCTGAATAAATATTGTAAAGCCATTTGTTGTGCTGAACTTTACGTTTCTCGCCAGTCGATGTGTATAATATTTAACTATTGCCGGATACGGTTCCTGGGAGAAAATAGTTTGTGTAAGTTGTCAGTTCATCTCCTGTTTTGTTTATCTGCTTATCCGAAGTTTCCGCTTTTGAGCACTGGTACTGAATTCTGCACTGGTACTGAATTCTGTAGATGGTCCAAGTGTTGCATCTGTTTTCCACGTCTTGCGCTTGCGCATAGCTGTGCCCGGCAGGGTTGGCGCTGTATATACCTATGCTGCATGTGCTGGCACCTAGCAGGAAATGTGTTCCAGCATCAGCATAAGCGCGACGCAACGTCGCAACAACTCTTTCTTTTTTTTTTGAGGGGAACGTCGCAACAACTTCGCGAGATGGCAAGTGCAATAATTGGAGATTGGATTCCAAAGGCACTGAGAAGAAGAGAGAAGCCTTGCAGCCTGGAGCCACGCCGGTGGGACGATTGCCGTCCATCGCCTGGAGGAATTGCGTCCGAGAATTGCATCATGCGCGTCTGCAACTAAATGTCTGCAGTTTCTGCACCACTTGTCTGCTTTTGTCGACACAGCTATCAACGAGCTGCAGTTGCAACTCAATTCACGCTATTCAGAGGATGCAGGTTATCGTCTTCTACGATTGGATGTGCTGCTTGAATGAGTGCGTTTCCAACGGTGAACTGCACCTGCATCTGCATGCCAAGTCCAGCTAGCGTTGCAAGCCCAGGCAAGCGTGGTTAGTTCATCCAGATATGGAAAAAAATCGTCATATAGCGTTCAAACTCTAAGTCAGATGACTAGATGGAGCTTTCCGTGGCGAATTTGAGAACTAAGAGGAATCGAGCGACGAGCTCAGTCGACAGTTTTTCCTCTTCACACTGTAATATCAGTTTTTCCTCTTCACACTGTAATGTCAAGTGGGCGAGTATTGTGTGTGAACCTGCCTGAACACAGCTCTCAGTTTGATGCAGATTAAATTGTGCCTGACCATCTGCCTGAAGATCAAGATGTGAGGAACGGAGATGGATTGGAGAACGAAGAACTCAGAGGAAGAGAAGAGAGATGTCACGGAGAAGAAGAAGAACTTGAAGTGCAGAGGAATGATTAACGAATTCGAAATTGGTTCATTACAAACGATGGTTCTCTCGGTGCCCTCGGCTACTTATCCCCACGCGTACATGGGCTGTAGCCCGGGCCGCACATGCAAGTAGGCCGTCCACTAGTTGTCAGCATATCTTGGATTCGCCTTTCGGTACCTCGTCTTGTCGGGCCGGCCCATGGAGCTCGCGGCCTGTTGATGCACCGCTTGATCATCAGCAGGACTCGGGGTGCTAACATCACACCCACCCCACCCCCCCCACCCCCCCCGCTAGGCCGTCCACTGATCATCAGCTTCGAAATCCTCCCATGTGGACAGCTCTTGAGGAAGATTGTTCCTCTTAACAAGCACCTGCTGAACTTGAGAAGCACCACGACCCACCATAGGTGTTTGCAGCACCTTTTCTGGAGCTAAATGAAGAGCAAAGTCAGAAGGCAGGGTAGGTAGTACCTGATGATTACTGCCGACTGTCTTCTTGAGCTGCGAGACGTGAAATACACGGTGGATCAATGCATGAGATGGCAACTCCAGCTTATAAGCAACCGTCCCCACCCGAGCCAGAATACGATATGGACCAAAGAAGCGGAACGCTAGCTTCTGGTAAGGTTGCAGTCTTAAGAAGACCAGATCACCCACTGTAAACTCATGTTCAGAACGATGTTGATCAGCTTGTTTCTTTATTCGAATCTTGGCAGATTGAGATGATGCTTTAGGAGTTGATCCATCCAATCACGGCCAGACAACCAAGCATGTGCTTCAGAAGTGGCACCGTCAGAAAGCTCAACAGCCAGTAGACAAGGAGGGTACCCAAACATAGCTTCAAATGGAGATCGACCGATAGCAGAATGTGGGCAAGTGTTATACCAGACTGCATTAGACAACCATTTACTCCACTTGAGCGGGCATGCATGAACAAAGCAACGCAAATAAGTTTCCAAGCACTGGTTGAGGCGCTCAGTTTGTCCATCTGACTGTGGGTGATAGGCTGAACTGTGACAAAGAGAAACATGAGCCAATTTGAACAATTCAGTCCAAAAGTGACTTGTGAAGATACGATCACGATCAGACACTATAGTAGTCGGTAGTCCATGCTGGCGATACACTGAATGGAAAGATGCATCAGCGACAGTGGTTGCTGTGAATGGATATTTGAGAGGCAGGAAATGGCCATATTTAGTGAAAAGATCCACCGCCACCAACACACAATTATAAGAACCCGATAGTGGTAAGCCCTCAATAAAATCCATAGACACCACTTGCCAGGCTGAGTCAGGAACAGGCTGAGGTTGGAGCAGGCCCGGAGATTTGACTCTTTCAGATTTAGACTGCTGACAGACTAAGCAAGACTGAACAAATGCTCTGACAGCAGCTTTCATCCCTGTCCAAGCAAAGCATTGCTTCAACTAAGCATAAGTGACTGGCACATCTGAATGACCTCCCCAAGCTGAAGAATGGAGGGTCTCAAGTAACTGTCTGTGAAGATCAGCATCACTGCCCACCCAGATTCTGCCTTTGTAACACAATAATCCTGACTGCAAAGTGAAATTAGGTATAGCACCACTATCCAAGGCCAATTTAGAGAGCAGATCAGTGGCTTTAGCATCACCACTGTAGCTGGAAATGACAGCAGAGACCCAAGTAGGAGCAATAGTGGAAACAGCAGCACAACTGGCGGGAGGAGATGGATGTCTAGACATAGCATCAGTTGCGCAGTTAGATGCACCAGGACGGTAGACAATACGGTACTAGAGACCAAGCAACTTAGAGAATACCTTCTGTTGCCAGTGAGTATGAAGACGCTGTTCACCAAGAAGAGTGAGATTGCGCTGGTCTGTCAGAATGGTAAACTCCTGAAACTGAAGATAAGGGTGCCATTGCTGAACTGCCAGGAGAATAGCCATATATTCCTTCTCATACGTTGAAAGGCCCTTGGACTTGTGGCCAAGTGCTTTACTGTAGAAGGCTGAAGGATGGCCATCCTGCATTAACGCTGCATCCACACCTGAATCTGAAGCATCAGTCTCAATCACAAATGGCTTAGAAAAATTGGGCAATGCTAGTACTGGAGACTCACACAGTGCCTGCTTAAGAGCTTGAAAAGCAGCTTCATGGTCACTAGTCCAGATAAACAAACAATGTTTCTTCAGCAGATTAAACAGAGGTCTAGAAATCAACCCAAAGTTTTTGACAAACCTGCGGTAGTACCCAGCAAGCCCCAAGAATGATCTCAACTCCTTGACACAGGATGGAGTGGGCTAAGCAACAATAGCCTCCAACTTCACTGGGTCTGTTCCCACTCCAGCAGCACTGATAGTATGCCCTAAATAGGCAATCTTAGTCTGGGCAAAGGCACATTTGGTCAACTTTAATGTCCACTTGTCCTTAGCCAGCAGATCAAAAACTATTCTCAAATGGGTCAGGTGTTCAGAGAATGAAGCACTGTATACCAGGATATCATCAAAGAAGACCAAGGCAAATTTTCTGAGACATGGAGCCAAAGTGCAATTCATGGCTCCTTGAAATGTTCCAGGAGCCCCTGTCAGACCAAAGGACATTACCTTAAATTCAAATTGGCCAAAATGTATTTGGAAGGCAGTCTTGAACTCCTCACCCTCCTTCATTCTAATCTGATGAAATCTAGCTTGCAAATCAAGAGTTGTGAAATAAGCTGCTCCAGAGAACTCATCCAGCAATTCTTCAATAATTGGAACAGGATACTTGCCCTTAACAGTGATAGCATTGAGTTGTATGTAATCAATACAGAATCTCCAGGTATTATCTTTATTCTTAACCAGCAACACCAAAAGCACTAGAGCTGGGCTGAATAATACCCTGATGCAACATGTCATTAACCTGCTTCTCAATCTCAGTTTTCAGAACAGGAGCATATCTATAAGGCCTGACAAACACTGGTTGAGCCCCTGGAATTAGTGGAATAGTATGGTCACATGCTCTCTGTGGAGGTAAATCAGTTGGGGGTTGAAAGAGGTGCTGGTACTCCAAGAGAAGGTCCTGCAATTGTGGATCCACTTCTTATGACTGTTGGTTGCACTCAGAATTCGGCAACAGACAAAGTTGAAGCACAGACCCCAGTGGCAAGTCAGGAGCATCGCCAAACAAAACCACAACACTGCCCTTGTATAGAATAGAGATCCACCTCTACACCCAGTCCACCTGCATGGGGATGAATTGACCAAGCCAGTCCAAACCAAGGACCATATCATAAGCAGATAGTGCTAATATCTTTAGATCATTAATAAAGTGACAGCCCTAAACAAACCAATCAGCACCAGGTAAAAAGGAAGAGCAAGACAGAACTGCTCCATTTTCCACCTGAACATCAACTCCAAGGACTGTACCCCTGACAGATTCTTAGCAACTCGTGAACTGATAAAAGTATGAGAGCCGCCAGAATCAATTAGAACAGAAATGGACTGATCCTGAATAGTGCCAGATAAACTGATGTCCTATGGGATAAAGAGCCCCGTGATGCAGCAGCAGACATATGCATCATACACCGTGACATAGTAAGAGAAGATGAACCTGAATCATCATCATCTGGAGTCATGGGAAAGATGTCAGTCAACTCCTGCACCAGATGTAGTTGTACTGTCTCACTACACTTGTGATCACGACTCCACTTGGCACCACAGCGGATGCAGAGCCCCTGAGCACGCCGGGAGGCGCGCAGAGCGCGAAATTTGTCCTCCACATTGGCCCTCCGAGGCTCAGCTTTAGCATGAGGAGGAAGGGGCAGCGGCGCTGCGCCCATGCCACGCTGGCTTGTACGCAGCAGCATTATCCATCCGCTTCCCTGGCTGTTTGGACAGGGCCATCGCCTGTTCATGCAATTACGCGAGAACACAAGCAGCATCCAGTGTCGCAGGCTTATGAACCATAAGAACAACTTTAATTTCATCGCTTAAGCCATCAATGTAGCACTGGACATAATACAATGGATCAGGATGCTTGCCATAAGCAGTGAGATCATCTGTCAGGGCCACGAGTTGATCATTGTACTCTTGGATTGGCCCAGACTGACGAATTTGGAAAAAGCGGCTAAGCAGGACCGCGTGCTCATCGCGGGCAAAGCGAAGCAACAAGCGAGCACAAAAATCAGGCCAACCTATAGACTCCAACTCATCCTCAATTGATGACAGCCAACGTTTAGCAGGACCAGAAAAATGCATGGTAGCAGCATCAACCCAGACCCCAGCATCTACGCGATAGAGTTTGAAATAATGATTGGCCTGCTTGATCCAGAGTTTAGGATGCTCGCCATCAAACTTTGGAAAATCGAATTTAGGGATTTTGCAAGCATGATCCCCCCTAAATCCCCCCTGATGACCCGATTCATAGTGATTCTGTGGAAGAGGAGGTTGGTAGCGCGTAGGAGGCAAATTGAGAGGGGGAGGACGGCAATGGGACGTACCCTTGCCGGGCGGTGGCATCAGAGTGGTAACCACTCCGAGACACCATCCCGGTTCCAATTCTCGACGCGGTGCCCGTAGGGCGGTTCGGCTGCGAATCCCGCAGATGGGCGCGGGGCAGCCTCGTAGCCACCAAGGGAAGGTGGCCAAAACGACGACGACTGTGGGGCCGTACGGAATGTCGGGGAAGCCGGTAGCGACTTGCATGACGGGGACCGCACCGGCTTGAACTCGGCGAGGGGTGGCGCACTTGGTGAAGCCGAAGACTGCGCCGGGTTGATGTCGGCGAGAGGTGGCGCACTTGGTGAAGCGGGTGCGAATGGCGATTTGGGGGCGAGCACCCGCGGCGTGGCGCCGTGCACACCCGGCTGATTTGACGGCCCGTCGACCAGGGAACGCTCCATGAACTTGGAGATCTTCCCCACCTCCAGCTTTAGGGAGGAGAGCTTTTTCACCTCGAGCTTCAGGTCGTCGATGACGCCATCAACCCCCGGCTTCCATTCGTCGAACGCTCTCGCGGCATCCTCCGGCGCCTCGATACGAGTCGACAAAGCAGACGTGTTGGTGTTGAGCTTGCGGTCGATGTTGTCGAAGCGACGCTCCACCCCGTCGAAGCGGGCGGAGAAACGCTTCTCGATCTCGTCGATAAGGATCTTCTGCGCTGGATTCATGGCGCCTAGCTGCTTCTGATGACGGGTAAAGTGCTCGAGAGCGGTCGAATCCAGATCGATAGCGCACGCCACAAATTGCGACTCATGGATTGGAATTATAGGATCCCCAATTCAAGCTGCAGCTCACAGACTCGAATCGGAAATCGACCAACCAAATCCGCTGGAGTTCGAGCAACCGATGGATTGAGGGCACCACGAATCGGAAACGAGGCCGAGGATAGAAGTATCTGATACCAGATGTGAGGAACGGAGGTGGATTGGAGAACGAAGAACTCAGAGGAAGAGAAGAGAGATGTCGTGGAGAAGAAGAACTTGAAGTGCAGAGGAATGATTAACGAATTCAAAATTGGTTCATTACAAACGATGGTTCTCTCCTCAGTGCCTTCGGCTACCTATCCCCACGCGTACATGGGCCGTAGCCCGGGCCGCACATGCAAGTGCTTAGGCCGTCCACTGGTTGCCAGCATATCTTGGATTCGCCTTTGGGTTCCTCGTCTTGTCGGACCGGCCCATGGAGCTCGCGGCCTGTTGATGCACCGCTTGATCAACAGCAGTACTCGGGGTGCTAACACAAAGATACCAGCAGCAGAGATCTGCTGTTTTGGATGACTGTGTGTGCACATGCGCGTCACTAGACGAGCCAGATCGACCATGGTGGAAAACTTTATATATATCTTTTTTCCTTTTCCAAAAAATAACAACGGTTAGTTTTCTTTTCCGCATCCAACAACGTCCATACCGACCTCGAACAACTGTTGGTCAAATGGTTGGAAGTGCTTAGTGTCTGCAGTCACAGGCTAAAGCTGCCATCAGCGCCGCCATCATGCATCTTAAACAAAACTTGAGATCACTAAACAACCATATTAACCCCGCGGTCACAGGCAAAGTACACATACTAATACTGGCGTAGCAGCAGCAGGAAAAGCAAAGGTTCGTGCGGTACACGTGACACTGCGCTGCCCCATCAACCACCATACATGGAGGGCTAACGTGGACGCATCTTGGCGAGCCTGGACGACGAATGGACGTGATGATGCGTGTCCCAGGCCTGCCGCTATCCCCCAACCCCATGCACGACAGCTTGGAAGAACACAAAAACAAGTCACATGAATCTGGCTGGCCGGCCACCATTCTCGTGCTTGCAAGCGTGCCATGTCACCGCCCAGAGTATTTTAGACCACTTCCCCTGCACTTTGCTGGGCACCGGTTGGCAGAGAGACAGCGCATTAGCATATCCTCCACACGTTTAGGTTTAATCTAGTGTCAAAGGCACAGTAAGCCACTTGCTAATAATTTCGTCGCCTCGGGAGCGCGCAGTGTGCGGTGGTGGTTCCCGACGAGAGGAGAGTGTGGAGGCGTCGACGAGCTCGAGCTAGAGCTGAGGCTGAGCACAGCAACAGGGAGGTATGGGGAGGAGTAAACAAAGAGGGGGCAGCATAGGAAAAGACCACCAGGCGGCCTCGTGAAGCCCAGCTGAAGTTCCAGCTTTTTGTGCCGCGTCCAGGCCTCCGCCAGCGCGCGAGATTCTCGCCGCCCGGCCCCTGCCCGCCGCTGGCATCTCTGCGCCTGGCTGCCGTCGGGATCGCCGCGGCAACGGCCTCGCCCGGCACGTGTTACAAAACCGGCCGTGCGCCAGCCGATCCTCGGCAGTTGTCAACTCCCGCGCGCGCTAGATCTCGTCGTCCTTTTACCCGAACCCTCCACCAGCTGTGCTTGGAGAGCTAGCGCCAAGGCCCCTGGGGGCGGCGACTACGGCTGCTTCCATGGCACTTTTGTGATTGTTTCGGAAAACAGTTCTACAGTCTACAATAATCTTTTTATTTTTCGACCACGCCTAACGCGTTACAGTCTACAATCTGTTTTAGTTATTAGATTTTCTAGTGTAGAAATATAAAGTTGTTTTTATGGCAAAATATAAAGTTGGTTACTAGAAGCTTTCTTATATGTGCTCCAAAGTTTTTTATACAAACCGGTCTATGTTGTATGCTACTATCTCTTCCGATACTCTTAACAACATAGATGGATAGTATTTCGCAGTCCTTCTTGTTAAGTGTACTTCCACGTGATTTTATGTCTATACTATATCTACATCTACATCTACTGTTGTCATTTATTCTATATTAGCTTACGACAAATCTGACATCAATATTGTAATTTAATATAAAGTTGGCATTTTCTATGTCCACATACGACAAATCTCTAGTCAGTATTACAATTTGATATTGACTCAAATCTCTAGTCAGTATTACAGTTTGATATTGACTCAAAACTAGTCTGCATGGAAGATGTGATGATGATATTCTTGGCCGCTCTAGTTACATATGTGCCCCTAAATAGGTTTCTTTTCTCGCCAAGTTTATAATGCAGAAATCTCTTCTAGAATAAATGTTTATTTCTGCATATATATGTAATCTCTCCATAGTAGTGATGATCCTCACTTTTCTTCCAAGAGCTTGTTTAAAGTTAGAAATCTAATGAAATGTTTTAGGAGTGTGTATTTAGTGAATGAACTTTTCTTTTAAGGCAATTCTTTGAATCAATAGATCAATATAGAACCACTCAGATAAGTATTGGGTTTAGGTTGTGATACGATTCAAGCGAATGAAAGTCACTAGCAGAGAACAGACTTTCAGTTTAGGTTTTCCGGGGCTAAAGAAGGCATTAGTTCCGGTTAGAGCCGCCAACTAGGACTAAAGTCCCCTTCCCAACGGCCTTTATTCTTGGATTGGCATTCCAGGTTGGCAAACCGGGAGTAAAATGGGTTTTCCAATCAGCACCAACTGGGACTAAAATCCCCTGCCCAACGACCTTTATTCTTGGATTGGCATGCCCCGTTGGAAAACCGGGAGTAAAGTGGGTTTTTCAACTAGGACTATGACCCAGTCCTGCACTAGTGAGTGTATAGCAATGAATAACGAGTAAATTTATCCCATTTATCTAATACCATGCTTTCTTGGTTAGGAACATTATTTATGCTCTATGAACGGATATTACTTCTTAAAAATCCACTATGTACAACGTTGAACCATGTTATATATTGAGCTTGATATAGTTCTCTATGACAATTAGCATTTGTATTATGCTTTGATATTTCCTTGAACTAGTCTATGATTTAGTACTATTGAACTTAGTCCATGCATACTCTAATGGCATTTCTACTCGGTGTAATGAAGAAACCGACTAGGATAAGTATAATTGTAATGTGGTTGGAGGATGCATTTTGCTTTGTCACATGCAATATCCATGTATAGCAGAGGTGGTCATATCTTTACTTTAAGAGCTTATCACTTTTCAATTCTTGTTCTATATGGAAGTGTATTTTAGTACCAATGTTTTTAGACAGCATACTCTGACCATCCTTAGTTTTGTTGAGGTTTATATGTTTCGGAGCGCCTATTTTCAAATTCCAAATGAATAAAGTTTTGTTATTTAATTAGTCCCTCACTTGGCAGTCATTACATCAATGTTGAAGATGTCACATAAGATGTGCTTAATAATAAAAACTCAAACCAATCACAATTAGCAAGTGAGCTCAGTAATTGGTTGTATTTAAGTGTGAAATCTAGCACAATAATGTCAAGGAATATAAAGCTAACACAAAAAGTTTTCTTGCAAGACCAAGTTTCCCATGGATGTTAGATCTTATTTGAATCTATTTAGCTAATAGTTAGCTGCTAATATTAGCTAACGTAGATCTAAACCAATTGAAACAACTAGTATCTCATAGATGGATATACCTAACTACTAGCATCTAATTGGTAGTTACCTGAAGATAATGTAAATAACAGAGGTAGTTTTAGTAAAACAACACTTTATCAGTGTCTTTTGGAAACGATTAAAACACTTTACTTCCCTATTGTCCGGCGCGATCCGAGCACTTCGCAGCTAGTAGTTAGCCAGCTAATTTTAGTTAGGAGCTAGTAGCTAATATAACCATCAGCTGCAGGTCAGTAGTTAGTGAGCTAATTTTAACTAGAAACTACTAACTATTAGCTGCTAATATATAGAGATCACACAACAAAGGATGCAAATTACCTAACTACTAGAGCATGCAGGAGACTGAGCTCGTGAGTCGTGATCAATCAAGAGACCACAGTTCTATGAAGCAGCATGCACACGACAAGCCATACACTCTTCTGAAGCAAGTACTACTGTACATGTACGTTCTGCGGTACTCCAACAAGACATGTAAAAGCACTTGTTTGCGAAGTGGTACAAGAAAGCTGCAGCTACACACTATTTCTACTGAGCAATGTGTGCACGCAAAGCAACATAGCCAACCTGTTTGGCCTCCTCTATGTCATATCGACACATCAGCGACGAGAACTTTGAGCTGCACCCGTGGTGGAGCGGACGGCTATGGTCCGGCCCATGCCATCCATTCCTCCGTAAATGCCCTTGTAATATATATGTACTACTAAAAATCTCATGTCAAGTACTCCGTAGTAGCTTTCGCCAATAAAAAAATCTCATGTCAAGTAGAGTTGCTGTATCCAGAAACATGGAATGTGCAAAGAGAAATAAAATATATATTACACACAAATGTCATATATCAGTTGCCCTGCTTCGCTTTTAGAAAATCAGAATGTGAAAAATTGTGATGGCTCCTGTGATTCCTGTCACATCAGCACTTTATAGAATGAACTATACCAACAAAGCTAGCCTTTTAGTCAAGAGCAATTATATTGGAGTACATATATATGAAATTCATTCCACTAATCGACCTTGAACTACTTTGTCCAATGCAAGATGGCCTCCACGCTTCAACAATATATGCTTGGCCATGTAATTAGTACACTAGTACCTGGTAAGAAAAATTAGAGCTCGTTTTCATTGTACAGACAAGTCCATACATTTGAGAAGGGGACAAGACGAAGATCTCAGTACTGTTCTGGACAAACGAGAAAGTACACTGTGCCGCAAGTACTACGCTGCGCCTGTAATAACACAAAAGTGAACAATATTGCAGGACTATTCAAATAACAAAAAAAACTAAATTTAGCAAGCTAACCGTAGTTCCTAGTTCTAGATTCGCTGGACAAACATCCCTTGCAAAAAAAAGGAAGAGAAGTGCGTTACGAGAATCAAGCTTTATTTGTTTCTCCTTAGGAAAGAACTAGTAACTAGGCAATCACAACCGCAGTTACTTAACAGGGTCTTCAACTTTCCTTTTTATACGAAAAATCTTAGCCCACCACCACGTACCCTCAAAGCATGCGGAGCAGAAGTAAGATTTCAGCATAGTCCATAAGGCTGAGGCACTGCGGATTAATTGCTTTTGGGGGGGAAAAAGTTCTGAATCAGCAGCTTAGAACAGCAAAGGAGAAATATGGAGACTTAACAAAGGTAAGCTCCAGACTACTATTATTGTTGAAAGCCTCACAAAGTAACAGAATTAATAAGTATGCACACACATAACAAAACTTAAGATAAATGGTACTGAGGTAGATTATTTCATGCAGGAGAGTTTGAGCAAACTAGAGGGAGCACCCTTCAGTCCAACCATAAACAGCGTAGAGCTTGATTTTAGCTCCCGCGCCACCCACTCGGCTACCAAGACCAGACCTAACGCTTGTCCGTGGTCCTTGGCAGGTGAATGGATGAGTCGGCAGCTAATGAAACTCCACAGCCATTTTAGAGTGGACTGAAGAGAGCTCTCTTCCAGGAGAAGCCATATAAACCCAAATAAAAGGTCAAATCAGATGAACAAACACCAGCAGCTAGCACAAGAGAAAACAATAGAACATGAATCTGCATATATATTGTGAACGCGCAATGGTAGGTATGTGTATCATCACAACATGCATTCCCCTAGCTAGAGGGGCATATATATATGGTGGAGAGAACAATATGGAGGATGCATATGCTATCAAAAGAAACCAGATCTCTAACATCCCGGAGGTGAACACAAACAATGGAGTAACTCAAGAGCTTAAGAGTCAACGAGAAGAGACGATAATATGGACGAGAGAAACGCTGAGACATAACACCGGAACCGGAAGAGACTAGATAGGAACAGGCTGTTTATTGGTCTTCTCTGGGGAATGCTAGCTATGAAATGGCTCATGGATCCAAAACACAAGAAAGGTCTTAAATAGTTGGAGAGGAGGGGCTGACATCATTTCTATCAGTACAGCTTGTAGGCGCACACGGCTAGCCTATACAGTATTGCTGGCCACCTCTGTACGGCATGTGTATGTTATTGCTTGGGTGAATAATGGAGATAAAATATGTCTCATCATACTACAAATAATTGAATGGGTTTTTGATACTGGAGCAGGTACTGGAATGGATCTTGTATCGACAAGATTTTATCAATTAATTACTACTATCAGTAACTGCTAACAATCATATTATTGCCAAATCTGGAAAAACTTACTAAATTTTTATTTAAAAAATAATTTGTCGCAATAAACTAACTAATTGAGTTACAGTCAGTTTGCTTCATGTATTGTACTAGTCCATTTGCAGTCATAAAATTTTGAAGTTTTGCTTGATATATACGTCAGACCAATAAATATTATTTACCTTTGTGTGTTCTATTGTTCTCTTTCTTTTCTAGAACAGTAAGGTATATAGATCTCTAAAGAATATTTCCTATATTTGATATGGATATCAAATATTTTATAATTTTTCGTATCTGATCTATAGTTTTTCTTCATTTGCATGTCAAATCTGTGTGATTTAATCTGATTTGGCCACAACACCGAGGTCTGCCTAAATCCTCATTGTGGAGGAGACCACAAAGGTCTTGATCGAGGCTCTTTCAACTCACCACTTGCTAAGCAATCACAAAGGTCTAGCTCAACCAAATCCACTAGAAAAGATTTGCTAATGCAAACTTTCTGAAGCAACACCACACAAGGTGGGAGCATTACGAACAACATTTAGGTGTCTAGGATTTACAAGAATCTTAGAATAACAAATCAAAGTCCAAGACGCTAGTGTCGAGAGTCCTCAAATATTAGAGATAAAGTCCACAAGTTCACCATCTTACCACAATTCAAATCCTCTCAAAGAGTCACCAAATTCAAGCACTAAATGAGTTCGAGAGGAAGCGAGGAGCTCTAAATGATTTTGACATGAGTTAGGTCAATGGTGGGTGAAGAATGGATGAAGAGAAAGAGAGAGAGAGGTATGGGGATTATAATGCTCCCTCCCTCTCTCATCTAATTGTTACTATGCATAATAGTTGTGAACCATAATGTATAAGTTTGTAAGTGGAATACTGTTAGGTTCTAGAAATTTTGAAAAATTATCGTAATTTTGAAAAATTATCGTAATTTTGTATCAAGAAATTAGTTCCAACTTGATAACCCTTGATCATAGTTTATCCTTGAAATTACCACCGATCAAAATTTTGGAGCAAGATCAGAATTTTGGACCCATGGGAAGTCAAGTCTCATTATAACCATGGGAAAGTTCCTAGAGTGCCTAAGTTTTAGTTAGAATCGTTTGAGTATTTGGACACCTACAAGTACTTAGATTTCAATTAACTTTATAGTACGTATTTTCTAGTATTAAAAACAAATTTGAAAGAATTTTTAAAACACTTTCAAATTCATGTCCTTTTTGTTAGTCTCTATCATGTATAGTTTTTTTGTTGGTGTCTCATTTCTTCCCACTTTTCGCCACTCCAGTCACTAAAAACACTTCATAAAACACATTAGTTGTAAATTTGTATTGGCAAGATTTTGTTTCCACTTCTATATATCGGGAGAAATCAACGAAGACAAATGAAGTTGCATGGGCCGATGGGCGTTCAAGCAAGCAGGGGTGTACATGCACATGCAGTCCTCGTGTTCACGCAAAACTTCAGAAAAGTATTCCTTGTCGTCCACCCCTTTGTCAGCTTTGAGTTCACCGGGTTTTAAATTCCTTGCTGAAGCACAACAGTTCCAAGATGAATATATTAACCTCTTAGCTCTGCTTTCCAGACAAAGTTGTTAAATTACCAGTAAAGTTTCCTTTTGGTACTTTACTAGTATTTATTTCTTGGAATATTTCCCTTCGAAAGGTTGCTGCCTTGCTGGAATGCATGCATTGTTCTTCACTACAGTATTAGGGTAATCACAGTGTAAGACTCCATCATAGAGTCAAGAATACACCTTATTTATAGTATTTTATTAATGTGATGGCCTATTTATTAAAGAAAGAGGTCTTATTTAGACTCTAAGTTTATAATAATTAAGGTAGTAAATATGTTTAGACTTTATAATAGAGTCTACATTGTGAATGACTTTATACTACTACTATTTTACTTGAGCGGGAACGATGATTGTTTCCCTGTGGTTTGCAAATTCTACGATCATTTTTCTCCCTCCGGCGTAGACGCGTAGTACAAGTGCAAGTGCAAAAAATAGTCCATCTGGACCCTCTATGCGTGTTGGCCTAGTATATAGGGACACGCATATCTTCTTGGTCTGTAGGTCATTCCCAATCCTAGATTCGTTAGCAAGTTCCAACAAAAGCGCTTAATTCTAAGCAAACTCCTCGACCTCAAACAGAATTTCATTGGCTCTGCAAGCTCTTTTTTATTTGCTCAGTGAACATTGATCTTGGCCGATCGACTAGTACTGTACTTCAGATCATTATGGATCTATAAAACCATTTAAAATCAAGAACCAGAACTTCTGCATGGGTGCTGTACGTGCTGAATGCTGAGTAGGTGAAGACGATGACAAGATGAGGGTGATAGTGCTGGGCTCCCAGCTGGAGAGACGGAATCAAATCGACGGATCAAAGAGCAAAAGAGATTTTGTCGGGAGCAAAAGACAAAGCACGGAGAGATCTGTTAGATCTATCTCTTCATAGCAGAAATACTCCTATGTAGTATATCTGTGTTTTCATAGTGTTCTTTGGATCAATATCCTTTGATTAAACATAAGATTCCATATGCCTGGAAATGGTCCTATCAGTCGAATGGTGACGTGAAGTGTGCACTCCCTTTTAACTGTAGGTAATGGGATCTCTGCAGCCAACAAGCATCTCGTGTGAGGATTTTTTTCTTTTAAAAAAAACATCGCCTGCCATTGATACTATCCCCGTTCATGAATTAAAGCAACTCTAGCGTTTAAATGCCGCCCTAAAATCCCAAATAGGAGTCAGTTAATTTTAAAAATTAGCATCAATATTTATGTCTTCTATAAGTATTGCTATAAGAATATATCTATAATTAATTAATCTAATATATTTATTTAGTGTTTTTATATATTTGGTTAAATGTGAAATTTAGTATTGACTTAGAAAGTGAGAAGAGTTCTTTTCTGGGATGGAGTATAAATGATAGTATGGTCTTTTCTCTATCATAATAGCTAATTTGTCCTAAGCTTACTCTTAAATATGATCAGCACTCTAATCCAACCTATATTGTTCAATTAGGGCCGTGGACTCTATAGGGTCTCGGAAGCTTCACTCCAAGTGCATAACGTAGTAACTAGGACACCATCTATTTCTGGCCAATTTAGAGCACTGTCAGGCATCCGATGATTTCTTATTAATTAGGCCAGTCTGAATAAAAGTTTCAAAGAAGTTTTATTCTTATTTAATATACTATGACATGTAAGTAATAAATTTGTTGAGTTAGCAGACAATTATATAAAAATTGAGAGAGAGAGAGAGAGAGAGTTGTGAGTCTCAATTTAGACAAAACTCGTTGCCACAGTTAACAACATAAAAGCTGATGTAGCAGTCTTGGTAATTGTGTCATTAAATTTCTCATTGAGACTGGCCTTAGCCTGAGGTGGATGATCTTGATTCTTGTCATATGGTGGTAAGCCCCCAAGCCATGGTGAAAAGCAAACACGCCTTCCATCTACACCAATGTCTGCTACATCTACAAAGGCGTTGATGAGCATCTAGCTTATATTCCACACTACATTAGCGATCACATTTAGGCTAGCTAAGATTCTTTTATTTCTTACATCAGTATTTTTTTTTTCGAAACCTAAGACAATCATAACAAGTGTTAAACAATGCCCATACTACTTTTACATATAACCATTCTCACTCCTCCAGAAAAGAATGCAATTCTAGTATAAAACCATTTGGAGTTTGGATGAGTTTATACAAAAAAAATGATGTTTGGTATCAAATAATAAGTCAGATACGTCATGTTACATATTGATACTCTTTTGTGCAAAATTTGTTGGTCTTAGTTTAGAAAGTTGGACTAGTGACAGAGCTAGAGTTTTATCTCGTTTTTTTACGGAGGTAGCTAGCTAGAGTTGCATTTTTTTTCAAACAAAGTTAGTATATATATAGGTCTAAAATAAAAGTTATACATCTGTTATGTCAGTATCTTTCTCACACACTATATATGGCGATGCCAACAACATCATAAGCGCTTGTGACATCTGCCTCCTGCCGCTAAGATTCTTGACCTTGACTAGCGTTTGTCCCCTCTCACATTTTATACTGAACTTGCATAAAAAAGGGAGATATGGACCACAGACCATTTTCTCATCAGGCATTGTAAGAAACAGGGGAGAAAATAAAAAGGTGATAGAAATCATATAAACTCGTACGGTTTTACACCTTTGTAGGAGTTGAAAGATTTGAATACCCCGGGCTATGCATGTTAGATCATGGAGTACGACTACAAACAGGGTCTCATGCACTGCAAGTTCCCATGCACGTCCGTTTGCTCCCGTAAACCCTCCAACTCCAGCTGGTTTTGTCCCCAAGCCACAGCTATCTTTCCGCATTAGTAAAAAACCTAATCATCAGCAGGGAGCCAGGGAGATGATGCTACTGTGCTCCTTGCCGCCGACAATTTCTTCGAAGTCCTATCCGCGAGAGTACCTGAGCCTGACGTCCGGGACCATTAGTATGTGGCTGCGGATGGTCCTGCCATTGGGGCCAGCCATCAACCCATGCAAAAGCAGTCTCTCATCTCGGCTAACTCTCTGTGAGATGATCTACTCCCACTATAAGCTTTTGGGTGTGTGTGTGGATGAGGGTGCTCTATCTCTGCCTGCTCCGGCGATATTCAAATGAAAGTGGTCGAGGTGGTGGCCCCTGTGAGAAGATCTGTCCCTGACCTTGTAAACTGCAGCTGAGCATTGACAATTCGAGACATCCATCAGTTCTCTCTCAATATCCCTTTGTTACTTTTGTACTTGTCGATACTTTAACTTGCAGACGGAGTTTTGCGCAATAATTTTGCAGCTAACACTGCTCTGTTCGGCTTTTCTGTAGGTTGATGCTGTTTTGTCGTGGGAAGAAATGTTATACTATGTTGCTAGACTACTAGAAGCTAATAAGGACCCCTGATCTATCTATTAGTAAATAACAACTTCTATAAATAACCCCAATTGCCTGCCGCTAACCTGGCGATTAGTGGAGCAAGACCTAGCCTAATTAATCGGTGTATCTGTAATGTATTATAGGTGGGTGGGTGTGGATGGATGGATGGATGGACGAATAATATTTTTATAGGTTTCGTTCTTGTGCAGTGGACCAATGGTGGTGCGGTGCGGTAGACTTATTATACCAGCTCAGAGCAAGTATAAAAGCATTTCCAACCGTCTCCCAATACATTTTTCTCAATAACAGGATAATGGGGGTAGCCCAATACTACTATTTGATTCATTGAAGAGAGGTGCTGTGGCAGTTTTCCAATAAATCTCCCCAAAACGTGGGACCCATTGTCAGTTTTCTCTTCCTCCTTCCTACTTCTCTCTTCTATCCCTCACCCAGATCCAGCCATGGCTGTACCCCAAGCCACCACACCGAGGCAGGAGCAAGAACACGAGGCCGCTGCATCGCCTTGGTGTCATGGACGCGGCCTCCTCGAGCTCCGCCATTTGTGTTGCAGAGTTCGGCACCCCAGGCTCGTCCTCAACCTTCGCACAGGCGTCCTTGCCCTTCTTCTTCCTCACGTACAGACGGGCAGAGCAGATCGGGGTCGGGCCGTCTCTGGCGGCTTGCTGGCCGACGAGGGCCACGGCGAGGTCGGGCGCCCATCCAGGGTCGCGTGCGCACTTGATTAGGGACGCAGCTCCGCCCGCGACGGCCCATGGCAGCGCAGCCACGACAGCAACCGGCGGCAACGGAAGCTCCGTCCGGCCATGGCGGCAATGCTCTGCGGCGGCGGCTGGGCTTGGCGAGCACACACGCGAGGTTTAGGAGACGGAGGCGAAGCTACTGTGGTGCTCGTGGGAAGGGAGGAGACGCGGAGCAGGCAGCGGCCATGGAGCTTCCATGAACGACCATGGCTGTGGCGTCCGCTTGCTGCAAGCTTCGAGATCCCGTTGACAGCGAGCAGCGAATACGGGCTAGGGACGGCCGTCGGCGCGCTCGAGCCCCGCAAGGAGCGCATCCAGCACGGGCACTGTCACTGCCGACGAGCTCCATGGCTCCTGTGGCTGTTATTTGTGGGGCCCAGTGTATTGGAGGAGGGAGGGTCTCCCTCATCTTTGAGGGATTGGAGGATGATTTTTGGGGGACCGAGAAAAAATTATTCTTATTGGGGTGGGATTGGGGGTGAGATTGGAAAACTGTTGGAGGACTCAAATCCTTCAAAATACAGTTTTTCTCATTGGGAATGGAAATTGAGGAACCGTTGGAGATGCTCTAATAAGTCCTAGTCAGCAGACGGTAAGCTCTAATAAGTCCTAGTCAGCAGACGGTAAGGTATTTCATGTCATCAAAGTCTTAGGTGGAGGAGCGAGAAATGAAGAAAGAGAGTGGAGCGGGCGGTTAACTTGCAGCCTGGCTGAATCACAGCACCCGAGGAACAAACGCTCGCTTCCAGCCTGCGCGAGCGACACAGCCGGCGTTTGCATGGCCTGCTTTCCCCTCTCCTGATCCCATGCGCCATCCACCCTGTGAAGGCCTTGCGGGAGTGGTCAGCTTCAGCTCCTCTCCGTGGACTCCCCCTACATCTTTTATGTTTGCTCTGTGAGGTGGCCACAATAGATCACAAGTGATGCAGTGAATGTTAAATATTTTAATCTTCAGTACAACCAACCTAGCAGCTAGCTTATGATACGAGTTTTTACTGATGAGAACTTGCAGCCAGCAGCCGGCGTTCTTATTAGCCATGCTCTCATGGTCGCTGCTGCTTCTTTCGTGTGGCATGTAGCTAGCTTGCAAGCGGTTTCTATACATGATTAGCGGGAGTTCATGTCATGGTTCAAAGGAGGTTGCGGTCAGGAGTTAGAGTTTCCTAGAATTTTCCGAAAGGTTAAAGTTGGAATGGTTGATCGTTGGGTCGTGACAACAATGTTAGTCCCACGTGATAGACTAAATTTTCCGTCAAAGTGTGCATACAAAAATGAGACCAAGAGAGAACTTTACTAAAAACAAACAAATAAGGACTAGAAAGTAAGGCATGTGTACGTGCAACCTCAAACTTCAAGAAACCACCATTACTTTAGACCACACATCTTGACATATATTACTCTTGTTCAAATAACAACTATGCCAAGTAATTATCCAAGTCTTTTTCCATACAAGTCAAT
This sequence comes from Bothriochloa decipiens, assembly GCA_023333625.1. NCBI lineage: Eukaryota > Viridiplantae > Streptophyta > Magnoliopsida > Poales > Poaceae > Bothriochloa > Bothriochloa decipiens. The sequence goes on along the minus strand of CM041632.1, from coordinate 22,317,935 downwards.
TAGTTTTCAAACCATATTACATCCATTATATTTTTTCACTTTGCAATTTTATATTTTCTTGTCATTTCTTCATCAGATTTGACTTAGTTCAATATTGATCAATACCAATGAATTATAAATATCTACTCACTCATGCAAGCAAGCTATCATTATTGAGACCAAACAATAACCTTTCTCTTTGTCTTATTTTATTGTATCAATTTTGCTTTTTGCTTGCCTTTCTTGTATTGGGAATATATGACATGAGTTTGATATAATCATTTACAATAAAACCTAACCAAAGCTCACCAAACTTGTTAGTTCTTCATTCACCAACACTCGCTTGAGGCTTATACTAAATACACTTGAGTGTAGTTTTATGTACATGTAGGAGGGGTTATGCAGGGGAGAGGAGAGAAAAAATAAATTCACCGTTGAAGAGAAGAAGTGGACATGCATACAAGCCAATCAACCAAACACGAGCTTTTCAAGCCAACCTACATATTAACTAAACACAGTGGTGGAGACAAAGAGGGGGCAAAGTTAATGATGCTATTTGTTTTTTATTCCATGTTCTTTCTCATATTAACCTTATTAGCATCTTATGTATTCTCTCCACTTCAAGTTGTAGTTTACTTTAACTTTTTTGACGCATGCATTTTGCTCTGTATCTAGATAGATAATATGTCTAGATACATAGCAAAATGCATACACCAAAAGTATAATTTGGAACGGAGGGAGTAATTAAGAATCAGAAGTTTGTATTTATTTTTCTCTCCATCTCTTTTGTTCCTCCAAATTATAGCATCTTATATAATTAGCTAGTTAATGATGCCCTTGTGCTTTTTATTAGACATCTAGTTTGTTGACATAGTACATTATGTAATTATCTACTTAATTCTAATTAGTGTTGTGCTTGTTTGTTTTCTCCGAATTGATCTCCGGTGACATCTATATTATTTATTAGGATTAGTATTTTTGTTATCTTCATCATCTCCCTCTATTTTTGTTAGTACTGAGATTTTTTCATGGCCAATTAGATTGATTGAGACTTGCTAATTAATTATGTTTTCTTATTTTTGTCAATGTTTTTTAAAGTTTTTTATTGTAACACAAATATTTATTTGGTAGTTATGCTTAACCCATACATTTTTCGTCATACACCATTGTCATCGGTTTGAACAACCCCTTTGTTAATTGCTAGCTTCGAGGCTTAAATAAAGCCAAGCAACAAATCTCTCATAGCATGGTAGTGTGCTTGATTAGGGCTAGAATACGAGCTAGCTAGACTTGTCTTAGTTAGATAACGAGCCAGCTTGGGTAGGCTCGGCTGCTCGGCTCATTTACAAGCTTGAGCTAGCCCCTTTAGCTCGCAAGTCAAGTATAAAACACACACAAAATATACTATATGCATTTATCTGAAGCTTAAGAATAGTAATAACACAAAATTAATGCATTGACAAACCTTAAATCAAACAAAAAATATATACAAATATAACAATATGATATAGTACTACATCATATATATATATATACACCGTACATTCAAAATGCTTCCAGAATCCATTACTGATTATCTATATATCCATTGAAATTAAGTTATAAGGCCTAAATTTACAGGGTCTAGGCCAGTCATCATCTAATTGTAAAGTGTAAAACAATAATACAAGACAAATATAAGTTCAAGACCAACCTATTTGGCTTGTAGGCTTACGCGAGTTGGCTTGTTAATTAGAATAAGTTAAAATGCCGGTTTAGCTCGTTGAAAAATCAAAACAAGTCAAGCCGAGATGAACCGCTAATGAGCGAGTTATGTGAGCTACCGAACTATAATCTTTTCGTCCGATGCTTGATGAACCGCTTGTTTCAGCATATTCGTTCAGATTTCCCTATGGCCCCGTGTTCATCTTCATGATGTGAAAAAATAGTTTAGTGCGGCTAGCCATCGAAAGAGAATATCACCAGAAATTCTATATGATTGCTTAGAGTATAAGTTAGGTTAAGAAGGCTATAAATGTTCAGAAGTTGTAATCTGATTAAAATCAATAAAGAAAGGGGTCATCCATATCTCTCTCCTTGCTCCAGCCGCCGTCGCCGTCCCTCTCACCTGCGCGCTCGTCGCCGCCTACGCCAGCACCGCCGCCCCACTCCTCCGACCGCTCCCTCGCCGCCCTGGGTTTGGTCCCTTATACCATATATATCCATTAAAATTAGGTTGTAAGTCATAAGTTTACAGGGTCTAGGCCAACCATTATCTAATTGTATAGTGTAAAATAATAATAGAAAACAAATATAAGTTCAAGACCAACCAATTTGGCTTGTAGGCTTACGCGAGTTGGCTCATTAATTAGAATAAGCTAAAACACCGGTTTAGCTCGTTGAAAAACCAACCAAACCGAGACGAACCGCTAATCAGCATGTGAGGTACCAACTACAGTCTTTTCGTCCGGTGCTTGATGAGCCGCTTATTTCAGCATATTCGTTAAGGCCTTGTTTAGATACTAAAATTGGTATCCAAAATTCACTATGCAGAATTCCTATTCCCCGTCACATCAAAATGTCGGCACATATATGGAGTACTAAATATAGATGAAATAAAAAACTAATTGCACAGTTTTGTTGTACTTTATGAGACGAACATTTTAAACCTAATTAATCAATATTTGGACAATTATTACCAAATAAAAATAAAATTACTACAGTGTGACGGGACATTCACTATGCAGAATTGGGATACCAATTTTGGTATCTAAACAAGGCCTAAGAATTTCCCCCGTGGCCCCTGTTCATCTTCATGATGTGGAAAATGGTTGGACTATCTGTAGCGGTACCTCTATACCCAATATGTAAATGCATAAAAAGGTTGCAGCGGGGACGCTATGGTCAGCCTGTATCGTTGAGGTCCGGCTCCAGTCCCCGAAATTTGCCGTGGTATAGAGCGGACGCTACCGCGCACGCGGGACCCGCGCGTCCTCGCGCCGTGCGCGCCGCGTGGCACAGGGAGGGAGATAGCACGGAGGGCCCCCCCCCCCCCCCGCCGCTCCCTGCGCCCGAGACTGCCGCGCCCCACCGCGTCCATCCGCCTCCGCCCGAGACCGCCGCGCACGCGACGCCCCGTCGTCGGGCCGCGCAGGCGAGCGCCACCGAGGGAGAGCAGCACGGAAGGAAGGAGGCAGATGGTGGAGAAGCACGCGTCCCCAGGAGGAGCTCGCGCCGCAGCCCGGTAGCTCGCCCCCTCATCGGCGTCATGGAGTCCGCCCGTCAGAGCCTCGCCAGCCAAGCTCGCCCGCCCGCCCGTCGCGCACCGTGGGCCGCCACCGCCACTGCTCCGTGGTGAAGCCTGAAGGAGCCACCACCGCCGCCGGAGCCCCGTGCTCGAGCCGCCTCGCCATGGCCGCCGAGGCCGGCCGCGCGCCGGGGCTCGCGCGCCCGCGCCCTTGCCGCAGCTGCTCGCGCCCGCCGCGCCTGCGCTCGCCGGGGTGCCCACGCCCGCCGCTCGCAAGGCGCTCGCCGGGGTGTGCGCGCGGTCGACCGCCGCCGTGGAGCCGCTGCCGGAGGAGGCGGTGCTCCCCGCGCCGGCGTCGAGGGTGGGCGCGCGGGCCGAGCTCCGGCGGAGCAGGGGAGGAAGAAGGGGAGCGGGCCCGTGCGTTGGGAGAGGGAGGAAAGCAAGTGGGAGGAAGAAGGTGAGAGAGGGGAGCGGGCGGAGGGAGAGAGGAAGGAGAGAGAAAAAATAAAATAATCTGACAAGTGAGCCCCGTAGTTGATAGAGGTTGGTGTTGAGGTTGGATGGATACGGAAAAAAATGGTATGAAGGAGAAAATCTTGATGACTAGGACGAAATATTTCTTTTAGAAGTTGGATTTTGAGTTTTATGAGTGCGGATAGTGTTAGCACGGTTGGCTATTGAACATGCCTGTGGGTCCACAACTACAAAAGCACAGTAGCACGGCCTGTTCGGTCGGTGTATGCACTGCAACGTCGGACGCGGAGCAGGCGCATACAGGTCGGTACAAGCTAGGCACGCCTAGGCCCCGGCCGGCAACCACCGACCTTTCGCCCCGCCGGCGGGCGCCACCGCTGTCCGGTGGAGCCTGGAGCACCGCGTAGTACGTGGGTAGGGTACTACGGCCTGTCACGCGCCGGCCTGATGCTGATGGGAGCCGACGCTGCGCCCGAGCGCGCGGCGTACGCCGTCCCCTGCAGCTGCAGCACGGCACGGCTCCGCTTTCCCGGCGCCGAGGGAATCCCCGCCGTGACGCATGGGCCAAGCCCGCCGGCTCCCGCACCCGTACGTACCGCGGCGCGGGGTGGGCGCGGGCCCGTGCCCGGCCGGCAACGAGTTGTCTAGTCTACACGACGCCCTACGTACGGTAGGGTGGCGACGGGACGTCGGAGCATAGAGTGTTGCGTGCGACGCCGCACCGTCCTGGCCACTGGTGTGGGTCAGCCGCGGTGTGGCGTGGGGATTTTTTGTGTTGTGACGGGGTCGGGCAGCGCGGACACGTCCCATCCGGTCCCGTCCTCGCGTTCGCCGCCGGGGGCCCTGGACGCGTCCACACCGCCGGCAAAGAATTCGCGGCCGGGACGACCAACGACAAAAAGACAGGCGTTGGTGGTGTTCGAGCTGCCCATCCTGCACTGCACTGAGTTGCGGGCCGTTCTTGCAAATTGCATGCAGCGCACCGTGCTGATGCTAACAAGAAGCGTAAACACCTCTGGTCTCTGGAGGATCAGAAAAATGTTACTACATCCCTGGGGTACTACCAGCGTCCAGGTCCAGGCGTCGGCTGTGATCTCCAGATTGATGGCTGCCCGTAGCTGCACAACACTCCAGCGGCGGCTGTGATCGCTAGTCGCGTTCGTATCGTGTTGAGGAAATTCTATACAGTACAGAGCGCGTGTTACGGACCTTACGGTGTTAGCCTGGCTATCGGAATTCCCATATGGGCTGGATTCCCTACGCTACAACAACGGAAAATGGAGCAATGGGCCAACTGTACTGGAAGGTTCTCCAAAGCGGGCCGTTTTGTAAGATTCCTCCTCATTGGGTCGGGCCGAAAATGGCGACAGCTCAGAATTCGGTGGACGCAGCTGTCAGCCGTCACCGCTTCGAACATTGCCCACTGGGCGGGGCTCGTTCATAACCATCCGATCCAGCAGCCGCCGCTCGCATCAGACCGTCCGTTCGAATCGCCGTAGCCGAAACCGTCCCCAAATCCGATCACCCGCCCGCCCGAGCGGCCAAAAGCCTCCGCCGGCTCGCCCTCCCGCCCCCGATCGACAAACCCTAGCTCCGCCGCTCGCCGGCGATGGAGGCGCCGGACGAGGAGGCTGGGCTGGGACTCCCTGAGGGCGAGCGGCTGCTGGAGGTGGCCCTCATCTCCGCGCAGGGCCTCAAGATCCCGTCCGGCCTACGGCGGCGGCTGCACGCGTACGCCGTGGCCTGGGTCGACGCGGGGCACAAGCTCCAGACCCGCGCCGACGACACGGGCGGCCTCGACCCGGCGTGGCACGCGCGCCTCCTCTTCCGCGTGCGCGAGGCCTCGCTCGCCGACGACTCGCGCGCCGCCGTCTCCGTCGAGATCTACGCGGCCGCCGCGGGCTCTTGGCACTTCGGCGGGGACTCGCTCGTCGGCTCCGCGCGCTTCCTCCTCGGCGACCACCGCCTCCTGTCCCGCCCCGTCGGCTCCCCCTCCATGTTCGCCGTCGGCGTGCGCCGCCCCTCCGGCAGGGTCCACGGCCTCCTCAACGTGGCCGTCAGCCTCGTCGCGGTGCCACCGTCCCCGGCCGCCTGCCACGCGCTCCGCCTCTCGCCGGCCGTCTCCCTCAGCGGCCTCTCCGTGGCGCCCACCCCGAACCGCGTGCTCCGCGTCCTCAACCGCACGCCGCACCCGACGCCTCCACCGTCCCCGAGGATTCTTACGCCCAAGAAGCAGCAGGTGGTGGTCAAGACCAACGATAAGGTCGCGGACGACGGCAGCGATGAGGAAGGGTCCGAGGAGGACGCGAGGGGGATGGGCGGGGTCGTCTTCTGCGGGCCCTGCCTCTTACCATTACCAAGGAAGATACACACGAGCCCCTCAGACGAGAACCTGCAGGCCTTCGCTAACATCTTCTCTGGGGGCGGGCTCAGGCATTGCCGGACGGAGCCCTCATTCCTGAGGAGTCCAGGCAAGTAGACTCCATTTGACTTCTTGAGATCATCAAGGTATAGCTGAGTTGTATCATAGCATCTCCTGTTATCAGAAATACATTCCATCAAATTTTGTGTAGATTCAACGGAATTGTAGAGTATTACTACCGCATATATCAGTCTTGAAATTCTTTGCTGGTCTCTAGTCTATCATGTTGGAAGAAACCCGCTTCTTGCTTTATACATAGATGAGATTGCCAATTCCAGTGGGGAACAATACTTGCAACATTGACAAAGTCTTATTATCTACTCTCTCTGCCCACATATTTTTGGCATTTTAGATTTGTACGCAAATGTAAGCATTTTTAGCATAATCCACCCCTCTCCCCCCAATCATAAACTTATTTATCCCGCACACACGCAGCCTAATCTCTGCAAGCAGCAGGAGGCACCTCCACCTTCCTTCGTGACCTTCTGCACACATGCGGCAGTGGGATGCTGTGGCAGCCACAGCTACCATCTATTACCTTGTGTAATGGTAATGGCTTGCTTTGGATGGTACTAAACACAAGGTGACTTGGGCCCTTCAATGAGTGAAGCCAAAGTCTTTTATCTTGTTGCTTATTGACTATTGAGTTATTGTGCCCTAAAAATCTCAGAAATGCTTATCTTATAGAGTATATGTGGACAGAGAGAGAATGTTCATGTCTTGATGGTACCTGTTCTCTTTTGTTTAGCTATGTTTTCCAGCATTGATGCCTGTGGGTGTTTGGTGCTGAGAAATTTGAGAAATTGGTGATTTAGTTTATGCATGAAGCCATGAACATTTGTTTTTTTTAATGCTGTAACCCATGCCGTGAATTGCTCTGGGTTGATTGAGCTATAAAGGTATTGCGGAATCTGATTCGATCAGTTCTGTTTTCTTTTTGACTAACGGATGAAATTGGGGCATGGATATGATAGTTGACTCCCATACAGGGTTCTATGGTTGTATCATAGCATCTCCTGTTATCATCAGAAATATGTTACATCAAATTTTGTGTAGATTCAATGGAACTGTAGAGTATTACTGCCGCACATATCAGTCTTGAAATTCTTTTTCTGGTCTCTAGGCTTTCATGTTGGAAGAAACCTGCTTCTTGCTCGATACATAGATGGGATTGGCAATTTTCAGTGGGGAACAATACTAGCAACATTGACAAAAGTCTTAGTATTATCTACTCTCTGCCCACATATTTTTGGCTTTCTAGATTTGTACGCAAATGTAAGCATTTCTTGCATAATCCACCCCTCTCCCCTCCGTAATCATAGACTTATATATTCTGCACACACGCTGCCTTATCTGCTCTGCAAGCAGCTGGAAGCACCTCCACAGCTACCATCTATTACCTTGTGTAATGATACCAGCTCGCTTTGAATGGCACTATACACAAGGTGATTCGGGCCCTTCAATGAGTGACACCAAAGTCTTTTATCTTGTTGCTTATTGACTATTGAGTTATTGTGCCCTAAAAATCTCAGGAATGTTTATCTTATAGAGTATATGTGGACAGAGAGAGAATGTTCATATCTTGATGGTATCTGTTCTCTTTTGTTTAGCTATGTTTTCCAGCATTGATGCCTGTGGGTGTTTGGTGTCGAGGAATTGGAGAAATTGGCGATTAGTTTATGCTTGATCATTTGGTTTTTTAATGCTGTTACCCATACCGTGAATTGCTCTGGTTTGATTGAGCTATAGAGGTATTGCAGAATCTGATTCGACCAGTTCTGTTTTCTTTTTGACTTATGGATGAAATTGGGGCATGAATATCATAATTGGCTCCCACACAGGGTTCTATTGTTGTTCCCCTACTCAGATCTTTCATATACAGCTGTATAACACTAGACATGTCTTGTGAAGCACATTTTTATTTCTGAGCTCGTGTTCGTTGACCTAATGACGTAGCTATCAATACTTGATAGACTGCCTATTGCTGGTCTTGAAAAGCTAAAAGCATCCAATTGTTTCTTTGATTATCCTGAGATGGCTGAATATGCACAAATATACTTGAGTTATCTCCAGAGAGAATTACTATGGAACCAAAAACAGGGGTAGATCCACCAATATGGCCAGGCATGGAAGCTACCATAGGTGCCCACCTATTTAAACCCCCACTCCCCTGGATTGCTCAATTCCTTGTCTATCAGCACCTAGAGTTGACCAATTGATGGATGGGGTCATGGGGAAGACAAAATGGCCTGCAGAATGTGTGAGGCTGTATAGGTAATTTGACTGCTAACTGCTTGATGAATAGTGAGTTTTCAGTATGAATTTCTAACTATGCATCAAAGGATTTCTTTTGTGTTTTCCCCATAAGACATTTGACCAAATGATTGTCATCTTCTCATACATTTCGTTCATACTTCTTGAGCTTTGTAATGAATGAGTGTTTTGTGCTGCTAGATTATTTTCCATCATTGTATGTGATGGTTCCTGCATTGTTGCATTAAATGGTTGAGCATGTGGAATCTGTACCTCTTGACAATCTTATATCCCTGTCGTTAAATCATGCTCCCATCTTAAGGGCAAATTCTGAACTCTGGATTGGATTTAGGACTGTTCTGGCCTTGATCAACCCATTAAGACCGTTTAGGGAGTAACCAAAGCTTTGCAGGGCGCAAATAGGGCCCACATTTTGAGTTGTTTCTCTGGGGAATGGTTCTGGATGTTTGCCAATTTAAGTTGTCATAATTTGGGCCATTGTGCTTGTTATGGGCTTCTTTTTGGGACTAGCAATTCAGTGGCAATGAGGTTGGGGTGTTGTTTAGGAGTGTAATGCTGCTGCATATGGTTTTATAAATAACATCTAGTAAGGCTGCATAAAAGGTCGTGCCATTTTAACCCTTCAGATGCATGTCTGCATGTTTCTCACGCTCTTCTGAATTACTTACAAATGCACATACAGGTCATCAACACAAAAAGTTAAGATAACTCCATTCATGAGAAGCTTGGAACCCATTGGTAAACATTTTAGATAAGCTATGCATATGTGCTATGGCGATCACAATCATATGTTCTCTGTTTTTTTTTTACTATTATTTTCTATAAGATTGTGTTACTAATTTTATAACATTATACAAGTACAATAAAAAAGGAAATCTAGGTTAGTCATTGCAGAAGATACTTGGCCTTTCTTGCTGGTGCCTCGCCTGTTTTTGCTTGTTCCACATTGAGCTCTGTTCAGATCAGGCAGCCATTATTTTGCTTTTATTCTGCTGTTTTATACTTGAGCTTCTGAAGGGCTGAGGCGTGCTCACTTGTCTGCAATTTGGGCCACGATGAGAACATATATACAATTCTAGCATGTTTGTTTACTGCCTGCTGTTTACTAGCTGTATCTACCCAGAATGCCATGTGAAGTATGCTACAGAAGTAATCCCTGCCACTGTGCTGTGCATCTTGCCTTTACTGTTCCCACAAGTCTCCTTTACCATGAGCATTCTAAAGTTGCCATCATGGTTTCATATGCGCGGTTTTTTCTAGTCCACTTCTCTATGTTAGGACTAGGATCCTATGCTCTGATTTCACGGGTTCCATCCATCTCACAGGTCACACGGCCCTTTTCACAATGACTTAACGAGTGGGGCAAACTGTTTGACAGTTCAGAACTGAAAGAGACACCAGCGGCATCAGGTTTACGTGGAACCCACTGTTCCTCTGCTTATTGCGCTTATTGGGCGATGCATAATCCTCCAAAAAGCACCCATAAAGAAGCAAGTACTTGGCGATTGTGACCTTGCACCAATGGCCACTGCATGCTACCTCACACTCACACCACACATCTTTTTTCTTTGGTATATACTATATACTTTGCCATCTGCCTTCAATTGTGATCCACGTAGTCCCATTTCATGCTGCTGAGCTGAGCCCACTGTATTTTATTGGACGGACGTGCCGCGTAGTCTGTTGGATGGATGATTTGGAACTCATTCATTGGTTCATATTCTCCGTCGAAGAATCATCCTTTAATTGCAGCGTTTGTGGAAGGCTTTGATGGCGGCGAGAAGCATCAGCATCAAGCACCTCACAGATTGTTCCATTATTCGATTCGATTCCGCCACACCTGTCACGTTGTTGCCTGGATTCTTTTGCCGCAGTTGCCAAATTTGCAGAGATCTCATATATATTCAGATTTGAGGGCTACTTGTCGCGTCCAGGCCCTGCTCCTTTTGATGCTGTTGCATACTACTATTATACGGCAAGAGATTCCATCGAACATAGGAACATACTCCCTCCGTCCCAAAAACATACAATGTAATTCTTGTTTTCCGAGGAATCAACGTTTTTAAACTATCGGTAATTATATATTAAAATATATAAATATTTATGCTAAGTAATTAATATCATCGGAAAAATCTTTAAGTCTAGTTTTTTAATAAATTTATTTTGAGCCATAAATGTTAATATTTTTTGCTATAAATTTGGTCAAATTTGACATAATTTGACCAGCACGCTTCTCACAATTACATGTTTTCAGAGACGGAGGGAGTACCTCGTTGCTTTGGGTTGGAGAGAAGCTAGAGAGCTAGAGCTTTAATGCTTTATTGAGTTGAAATGTTTAGGACAGAAGAAGGTGTGTTGCGTTGCTATTTGACTAACACAAGTCACAAAGTGGGAGGCTTAGCACGAAAGTGGCAACTAGTATAGTAGGCAGTGACAATACTTGGTGCGGTCTCAGATGTCCTGTCCAAGCCTCCAAGGGGAAGCGAGGTGCGAGGCCGAGCAGGCTGCCTCTAGTGGGCTCGCCACTCGCTGCCACCCGGTGTCTTTTCCTCCTCCCATGTTTTAAGGTTGGCTCTTTTTTCTCGTTTTTTCTGTGGGTGTGTGCTTGTGCACATCAAGATCAAGAAAGATGTACCCCAAAGCTGTTTCTGTGTCCACATCGACTGATCGATAAATTTACAAACATGGCAGGACCGAAGGCCCGATTACATACATTTACATGCCTGAAAGACGAGCTCAGGCCTCGTCTTCCATGGTTAATCTGAGACGACGCCGCTCTGCCCTGATCGCTGCATCACTGTGCTAGCTATAGCTTAGCGCCAGCCCGTTCAGCAGCTAATCGCTGTGCATGCAGCCTTTCATCAGGTACCAGTACTAGTCGCCTTAAATTAAACCTCTTGCGGTCTTGCTTCACAATCGCTGTGCATAGATCTCCACCTTTATTTGTTTATTTGCATTTTTTTCCCTGCGTTTGCTATAAAATTCCTATGCTTTTCGGTTCTCTATATTTTCCATACGCATTTGTAGCTTGTTTTCGTGTTTTTGCTATTGTTGTGTGTGTGTGTGTGTTTTTTTTTTCAAGTGATCTGCGTTTAAAGGGAAATAGGCATAAATACTCAATGTTTTCATTTTGGCTTACAAAGGGACTAGGATTGAGTCACGTGACATTTGAATTGTTTAGTCTGTTTCGGCTTTCAGGCATATATATACTGTACTATGATCCAAAGCACCCCAGCGACAGTGCTATTTAAAGCAGAAAGTGGATGGGAGAAAGCAAAAGTCAATGGCGCTATGAGCTTTTGCCTTTGCGGTTTGCTTCTTCCTTGAGGACCAAGTGTCGGTAGGCAACTAGCCACGCGTGTAGGTGTAGCGTACTAGTATCATTCTTATTCAGATCATAGCAGCCTCGTGATTGCTTCCAACTGAAACCTGGCGCGTTCGTTGAGAAAGGGGCGCGGTCCTGCTCCATCCGATGCCAGGCGGCAGCAGCACGAACAGTACCGTGCATGCCGTCCGTCCTGAGACGACCCTAGCTCGTCGTCCCCGGGAGGTTTTGGAACCTTGCGCGCGCGCGGCGAAGCACGACGACGACGACACCGCATCACGCCGGCCGGCCGGCCGGCCGCGTGCACGGATCGATACACTCACTCACTGCAGGTACGTACGTCGTCGGCGGTCGAGGGAGCCGTCGTAGTATGGCAGGGGGAGGCCGGACGACTGCTGTGCATGCGCCGGGTAACGGCGGAACAGTACGGGGCGGAAGCTTAAAGCGACGGATCGGCCATGCCATTTCGCGCATGTGACGGAGAGATCACCAGTACGCCACGCCACGAGCTCGCTCGGCTTGCCAGTTGCCAGTTGCCATTGCCCCGCGCACTACTGCGTACTACTCGGTCGGGCCTGAATGAAAGCGAGAGATGAGCGCGCTAGCTGCACGTCAGCACGTGATCGACCGGCGGCCGGCGACAGCGGCGAGGCGCGCGCGGCATAATGCAGATGCAGGGGTCAGCCGGCCGCCCAGCCGGCCCCAGCCCCAGGCCGCGGCCGCATGCAGCTAGCAGTGCACTGCAGCACAGCACGCTGCCGGCCCCTGCCTGCCCGCGTGCGCAGGGCACAGGACACACCAGCCAGGCAGCTCGCAGCTGGACGAAAAAAGGAGTCGAACGTACACGACGCGGAGCCCGATACGGCGCGTCGTAGTCGCCGCCGCAGGTGGGATGGTCCATCTCGGGACGCGCCTACTTACTATGCCATGGCCACGGCGGGGCGGGGCGCGCGGCGTGTCGTCCAACTGCGAACTGTCGTCCATGGTGGCTCCATGCCATGGCACGTTGCTTTCTTCGTCGTCGCTGCGGACAGAGTTCACAGTTGTCCAGGGCTCCATGCCAATGCCATGGCACGTTGCTAGCTGTCGGGGGTATGCTGTCTGCAGCTAGGTAGTAAAAGCCGCTCCTGCCACGCTGGGGACGACGACGACGGGAGAGCCCGCCGCACACAGACAGGCGTAGATGTGCACGCTACAGTACACCTTGCCACGGTCCTACCACTAATGGTACTGTGTGCTACTGTGCTCCGGCCGGTGTGTAGGAGCCAGCGGTACGGGCGTACGAGATCTGGATAGATGTGCCGCAGCTGCCGTGCCGGGGCCTGGCATGGCGTACGCCGGTCCACCGAGCCGTCGGCTGCCGTTTACCCGTGGTGGGCTGCGCGCCTGCCGCCTGCGTGGCAGCAAGCGGTCGAGCGCGCCGCATCGGCAAGCTTGAATGCCGGCCGACGGGCCTGCCCTGGCTCAGCCAGGCGGCTGGGTGCGGCGTGCGCGACGTGCTCCGCCGCATCGGTGCGGCGGTGGCCATGATGGCACACGTCGCGTCGCGTGCGGTGCCGAGAGCGCTGGGACTGGGATGGGTGGGATGCGACCCGGGTCCGGGCGGATTGTTCGCGTTTTTGAATTGAGATCAGTCAAAGACGTCAGATATTTTACTCTCTTTCCATCCCATTAAATATTAAAATATTAAATATTAATAAAATAAATAACTAAATATATAGATTAGTTATAAATCATAAGACGAATCTTTTAAACTTAGTTTATAATTAGATAATATTTATCAAATATAAACAAAAATAAAAATATTACGATACTTTTTAGACTAAAAATCTATCGTCTAAACAAGGACCAGTGGGGTTTGAGCTGCAAACTGTGTGCTGGAGTGTATCTGCTTTTCGCGTTCTTTCCGTCATTCGTGCTCTGTATCCTTAATTTTTATAAAAAATAATAAAAAAAGAGATCAAAAGAGTTTTGTACCCTTGTAGCGTCGCCGGAAAACGTTCATTTGCTACCTGAAAAAGATGAAAAATGTTTAGTTGATTAGTATATAAAATATTATTCTTATTTTTCCAAGTGGTTTCAAATTAGGTGGAAGTGTTTATTTGTTGATTTCGATGTCCTAAATGGTAGGGATTTCTTTCATGAGCTCCTGTATCTTTTGCCTGATTAGGAAATAAATAGTATTATGTTAGGTACTATACATAGAAGAAGACAATAATATACATCATAATTCTTACTAAATGATAAATATTATTAGTTGGCGGCAGCTCAAAACGAAGCCATTAGTTCATTTCCTATGTAAATTTGTCATATACCCATTTGTGTGGCTTACGAGTGTTTCCAAGACTTCTTCAGAACTCACTCCAAATCTTGACTTTTAGCAAGATTAGAGAAACCACTCTCCAACAATTTCATATGTGAATTCCCAAATTTTTGTGCTTGGAGAAATCGACCTAATTGCACATAAATATATGTGTCCGTATCAATCAGCCAAACTATAAGAGCATCGAGTTCTCAACACAAATGTACGACAGAGAGAAAGCATAAAATTGTTGAGATGATTTAAAAATAGTTCGGCATTCATGTTACAAATTTGACTTCTATTTTTTTAGGAACGAGATTTTAAAAAACAACAAGAGAACCAAACAAATATGCTCTTAACCTTTTTTGGTCACTTGGAAAACTTATGTGTTAACCAATGTATAATATCCAATTAGGAAATGATGATCAATGTTTTGAGTTTTCATTCGTTGATTGACTAATTATTTTATGCACTACTTGGGAAATGTACCGATGTCATATATTTATGAGATGCTTTAAATAATGTCTACAAAACAAAGGAAAAATTAATTTCATTTGGAAACTGAACATCGCATTCTCTCTCAATGTAAATGATGGATTTATTTTTCATTAAAAAGTTCTATAGTACTAGTACTAAATATTAGATCAAATTAAATTAATAAAAAAATAATAAAGCAAAGGTGGAATGGAAAGCGGACTTTCCCGACGCCATTCGCGGATACATATATGGGGCTCCCGCCCCTTGTCTTGCCTTGCCTCGTCTTTCGCCGTCAGGGGAGGGAAGGGGAGGGGAGGGGAGGCGCCGGCCGAGGACGGACGGGCAGCGTGGCCGTGAGAATCGCATCGCCCCTCCAGGGCCACTGGAGAAGCGGTGCGTTCGGGGGCCCGTTCGCCATTTATTTGGGATAGAATCGGCTTAAGAATCGGTCCCGAACAGGCTTTTTCTTCCTTCCATTCCATTCACTTCCCCCTCCCCCCCTCTCTATCTCCTTTTTCTTTACCTGGCGGGGAGGACGAGGCGAGCGCCGCCGCTGTTCTGGTATTCGCCGGCGACGAGCACACACCACCAGGTATGCCCGCGCTCTTGTATTCTCTTTTGCTGCGCGAAACCGAGCACCCCATACCCTAATGTAAGATATTTGTGTTCGGATCTGATTCAATTACAAGCGTATAAATGATACATACATATTTTTTTCTTCCTCATCACTGCGCAAGGCCGACATTGCTGGATGCGGGCGCGGTTTATTTTCCTTCGTGCCCAATTAAGTTGCTGGTGCGGTTTATTTTCCAAAGGTCGGAGGGGAAATGGCGAGGTCTGCCCGTGTCGCCATACAGATGATCCTGCATTGCAGGAGCGTGGTGATGTGTCGAGAGATTGTCATATGGCAGTTACTTTTCTGTTTCGGAATAGGAAGATTAAGTACTCTGTCAAGAAATGCTAACCTGTCTAATCTTCATATGTTTGTCGCCAGTGTTTAGACTATGTGCAGACAATTATTAAGGTGTATGAACTAGCACTCTGGTAGATCGATGATAACGATTAATGTAGCAGGCGAGCTATGCCACTCAGTGCTAGAATATATGGTTTTATAACTGCTTTATTTACATGGCATGTAGATGGTACTCCGCATGCATCAGTAACTGACAGCTCATGTTTCTCATTTGGATGAATCGAGTATAACATTGTCTTGGATTATAATATTAGTCACCTAGGTTTTGGCCCCATTTTGTTGGCTGCGAATAGGCCAACGCTGTCTTCTAAAACAATATGGTTCCAATTGATTTTCACTTTCTTTTCCAATATGTCTATATCTATGTGTAAGAAGAGAAATTCTCTCTGCTGTTGCTTAGGAGCAATGTTTTTTTCTTCTTCAGGTCATCTCTCTGTCGCTTGTTTGATGATCCATCTCATGGAAGATCATTCATCGTGGGACTATCTTCCAGTTAATCATATTAGAACTCCTGCATTCAACTGTGGAGTTGTTTCTGAAGCTAGCAATGGTGGCAACGACTTCTCAGTATCATTGGATGCTGTCGTTCCTGATGATATCCTGGAGAGGATTTTCACATTCTTGCCTATAGCAAGCATGATGAGGGCAACAGCAGTGTGCAAGAGATGGCATGGCATTATCTATTCAAGCAGATTTGTATGGACCCACATGCTGCCTCAACGGCCATGGTACTTCATGTTCACCTCTAATGAAACTGCAGCTGGTTATGCTTTTGATCCCATCCTCCGTAAGTGGTATGATTTAGAGCTTCCTTATATTGACAAGAGTAGCTGTTTTGTCTCTTCTTCTTGTGGCCTAGTATGCTTCATGGACAATGACAATAGGAACACAATTTCTGTATCTAACCCTATAACAAAAAGCTGCAGGAGGCTTTTAGAGCCTCCGGGTGAAACACTGCCGGACTACAGTACCATTGCCATGA
The DNA here is from genome assembly GCA_023333625.1 of Bothriochloa decipiens. Classification (NCBI taxonomy): domain Eukaryota; kingdom Viridiplantae; phylum Streptophyta; class Magnoliopsida; order Poales; family Poaceae; genus Bothriochloa; species Bothriochloa decipiens. The sequence continues at coordinate 22,301,501 of CM041632.1, read as the reverse complement.
AGGTGGATCGGCTGTCTCAAAAGTACTCCGTTACATTGGCAAAATCTAAGCAGATTCCTGAAGATTTTGTCCGATGGGACTTCTCAGTATACAAGTACGACTCTTCCAGTGGTACATGGGTAACTTCTGTGAGTGAAGTATTCATTGGTTGGAGAGGCGGTGATGATAGTGTCATATGTGATGGTGTCCTGTACTGCTTGATTCATTCCACTGGTGTTCTTGGCAATGTCAACCCCCGTCATGGCCTTATCATGTATGACCTTGCTGGTGAACCATCTGAGACTTCGTTAATGCAAACCTCAATCTCAGTACCTTGTTCTCTCACATGTGGTCGTTTGGTAAACTTAAAGGAGAAGCTGGTTTTGGTTGGTGGAATTGCAAAACACAACAGACCTGATATCATTAAAGGAATAGGAATATGGGAACTCCATGAGAAACAGTGGCATGAGGTAGCTCGGATGCCCCACAAGTTCTTCCAAGGATTTGGTGAACTCGATGATGTTTTCGCCTGCAGCGGTGTAGATGACCTTGTCTACATACAAAGCTATGGTGCAACTGCTTTACTTGTTTTTGACATGATGCAAAAGCAATGGAGGTGGTCCGTGAAATGCCCTGTGAACAAAAGATTTCCTCTCCAGCTTTTCACTGGCTTTTGCTTTGAACCCCGGCTTGATATCACAACTTAATAATATGTACCAATTTATCCTTTTAGTGGAATCAGCTCAGCTACCATGTTAATTGCTATTCAGGAGTGCAATGCTAGTTTTGTCGCATTCTTTCAACCATTTTCCTGTTATCCTTTTCTGAGTTGTAACCACTGATGGCCCCTCATTGGCCCTGCATCATGCAATTATTTGTTTGTTCTGACATGGGATTATAAATGCATAGAATGCTACATGTGATCACTTGCATATCGTCGAAGATGTACCTTTGTTTGCAGAAACAGTATTAATATGTACCTTTGTTTTGCAAAGATGGTACATATATGTACTATGTTTATCAGATTTCCATGTTCTCCCTTGAACTGCGTCGGCAACATCTGCATAGCATGTCTAACCTGTTGCAAATAATAATTGAGTGGCAGGTTACCTTTACAGATTAGAGGTCACAGCATGACCAGGTAGATAAAAGTTTCAGTGCTGTAAATGATGTCATCCGTGTTGTTTTCTGTTTGGTATCTTGCTATCCAATATGTTTTGAGCCCACACCCTATCCCATAATGTCATAGCTGATATCTTGCTATCAACTGTTCACATTTTGTTTCTTGTGGCTGCTGCTGCTGCAAACAGCTTGGGGGCACTGGTCTCACCCAGCGCTTGAATTGAAAGTCGTTTCTCTGGCCACTGACCAGTGCCTTGCTCATTTTTGTAGAATCGTCATGGGCCAAATCCAGGTTTCCTCTTGTGGGGGCTTGTGGGGGCTGGCCCTTCCTTTATTGTCTGAGATGGTGCCCCGCCCCCATGACTCTGCAGCACCAGCACGGTGCATACGAGCCAGAGGCACCATTGATTAGGTTTCAACGCTTGTTGCTGCTGCTGTCTGCTGTGTGCAGAGTACTACGTAGTTGTTTTCAGTGTCGGCGCGTAGCCATATCTGTGGTTCTCAGTGTGGTGTCTTTTCTTCCATCGAGTTGTTTTCTCTTTTGCTTGAGGGAAAGATTGTTTAACAGCATGGCGTCGTGCCTATGGTGGTGTTAGTCGTTTTGCATGTTGTGTTTTACCTCAACCCTGGTCCTTGTTCTGTCCACACTTCTTAATCTGAAGGTTTTTGAGTCTGATGTGGCATCCATGCAGGGTCTCTCCTGTCGTTTGCTGTTGGTTCCAGCTGTCATGGATGAGGCCTGGCCGCTTTGGGCCTCTCACGCCTCGACTGTTAATCTGCTTGTTATGTTGGTTTGGTTAAGTGATGGTGCCTGTTGGCTGAGCAGGACATCGAGAACGTGGCTGTACAGCGTGCACCAACAGCAACAGGTTCAGTTCTGATATTGTTCGCAAACAGGGAGTTCTTAATGTGTGAATAGCTGTAGGATTGTTCTTAGTAATAGTTTGTAACGGACCTTTTTTCCTTCTGAAATCCATGATTACGTTTCTGGGGGTTTGTTTGGAAGTCTCCACAAATCAAGAGAAAAAAAAGTGACAATAATGCAACATGCATGTTTCGGTTGCCCTGTGCAAGGTGAAGAGAGATGAGCAGGATCTGCCCCCACACGAAGGCATGGTCGGAGACTCCGAGTAGAGCAGCTGCTGTCCAGGGAAGAATTTTCTAAATTTCTTTTGTTGTGTTGCATCAACTATTATGCACATATATGAGCAGAAGGGGTGTTACAACACCCCATAAGGTCTGCAAGACATGTCTCCATGTTGTGTTCTATATACCTAAAAGCAACTTCAAGAGATGCACTCAAATATAAGCATAACTGAACCGAAATAACTTTTTCACAAGAGCAATAGATAAAAGCAAAACTGAACTACAAACAATATATGTAAGAACAGAAATGTCTCCCTCCATACATAGTTCCTGTGAAATCATTTGCGTAATGTCAATAGATGCACTTCTCAATAGTAACACAATTTGACTGATTCAAAGTTAGAAGCAATTGTATGTGGAGTATTTTGGTTCTCTGCTATATGTTAATGGCCTCTGGATCTCTGAGAATGTGCATATGTTTGGGAACACAGGAATTTTACAAGGGTTACCTGAACGAAGTGGTTCAACTCTTATGCCAATTATGGAAAATCATCAAATTCCTCTGCAGATGATTTAAGGTTCAATTTTATTTAGTCACGACAACATGCAAGAATTAAATGTTCAATCTAGCATACGAAACAGTGAAATAAAAACTGTGCACTGACAAAGACCATTTCGTGCTCAATTTTCAAGACCTTCACGTCTTGAAAACAGATACATAAAATCTCCAATTAAGGGTGTGTTTAGCTCTATTCTGCATGCAAAATACAAAATGTAGAATTTTTAGGATTGTTAAAATGCGGAATGCAAATTTTTTTGGGGTCCTGTTAGTTGCCAAAACACACAATGCAGAATTGCTTTGCTGCTGCTGGGCGTTGGGCTGCTTTTGCTTTTGGGCCTCTAGAGTCCAGAATTTGGAATGGAAAATGGACTACTCTTTGCTAAAAATTTTGGGTGGTGTTTAGTTCTATTCTGCAGAATTGTGACTCAAAACCTAGAATTTTTAGGCTGAAAGAAGAAACTAAACATGAAAATTTTTTAAACTGGTGTAATCACAGATATAGTTATTATCCACTAGAAAACGGAAAGCACAAGGCATAGATTCCCCAAACAAAATACGAGTAGTGACAGGGCATGGATGCAGAGCATGGGAAGAGGCCGGCGCCAAATCAAAGTTAGGCACGTAGAGCTGTCGAGTCACCACAATGTTTCATGAGCTAGTCGAATTTTCATGGGAAAAAAGGACCAGTGTATATAGAGATAAATAGAGAGACAGGTCAAACATTTGTGACAATAATCATCCATACGGTCATTCACTGGAAAACGGGAAGCACAAGCCACAGGTTCCCCCAAACAAAATGCGACTAGTCGACTGGCCTAATTATACATTGTTCGTCGCTGTTAATGAGTTGTCAGCCATGCGTGGAGCAGTCTACTCCTGCTCCTGCAGTTCAGCCACAGGGAATGTATGTAACCTGCCAAGTGACAAGGATCAACTATTGGTCAAAGCACGCGGCACGCACCGTTTATCACGCCGGCGTATGGCGTGTCTGCCTGGTTCTATCTAGAGAGAACTCTGAATCGACAATAATTATCTCCGTTTCTGCTAATGTTATTTTGTTATGAGAGAAAAATATTATAACATGGTTTATAAGTAAGCTGATAAGTTCAAGCGAATAGGACAGGTCTGCCTGCACATATACATCACGAACATCTTTATTATAGTATATATATGACGTTTATAAGTGAACAAAAAGAGCCTTTTCTAAAAAAGTGACCAAAAAGAAGATGTAGTCTAATTCTGGGCTACTAGTTCTAATTCTAGGCTACTAGTTGAGTGCTAATCAATCAATCTATAATTCAGCAACTACAATAACGTCTATATCGAGTTAAATATCCTTATAAATTAAAGATCTGAAAACCAAAGGAAAACTAACTCTAAACGTTCGGACCATGAACAAGTTTACAAGCGCCGCGTGAAGCCACCGTCAGCGTGTCCCCGGGAGCACGGCAATTTGACCAAACGACAGATCGAACAAGATTCCTTCAATCCATAACAGACTGACACTGACCGGCCGGGCCGGTGCTTTTTCCTTTCAGAACCCCGTAGACGAGGTCAGCGCTTCATTATTAGCATTCATTTGCTCCATCCATGTAAAAAGATAGATCGACGGTCTTTATGCACAGATTGACGCACTCGTAACTCGTAATTGGTGGGCAACATAGGCCAACCTGCTACATAGCAAGTCAAAAATATGGTTGAATTGATCCGTTACAGCATTGGGATTGTCATACCAATCTAGTAGAACACCAATTCCAATAAGACTTCGAGCAAACAAGAGAGGGGTAAAAGACCCAGCAACTAGTATCACCAAAAACAACCCTCTTCAGACTTCCACCAGCAATGAGAAACATGAACTTCTGACCAAAATAAAGACGCCATTGTCTGTTAACACCAGACTTGGCTCCATGGAAGTCCATGTTGAGTTAGCTGGATCCAGAGAACCGAAGATGTCGCAAGCCTGATCTTTAGGACTTTCTTCATCAAAAAAACTGTTTTTCTTCTTCGGGCATAAAATTAGCCAATTCTGAGCCGTATAAGCTACCTTTTCAGAGAAGGCACTGCAAGCTTCTCCACCTAGCTTTCTGAAAGCACATTTCTGAGTTTCCACAAGCACCAAGAAGTCAGCAGAAGTATGTTGTCATGTTCAGTTGAACACGTTTCTTGTTACTAAGCCAGAACTTCTCTACACACTCTAGAAGTCTATATTATTACCCAGTTGGGTGTTTAAGACCTAAGACAGCATCACTGGAAGCTGATTAGCTATTACACAACTGAAAAAAATGCTAAATAGATTCTTCTTCGCAGCAAAACAAATATCTAACATTTTCTGCCTTCCTCCGTGTATTTGTAGACTGAGAAAATATACTCGCAGTCGCAGGCTACAGAAACCGCGTGGAAAACTGGACATTGGATCCATGCCGTGGACTATTCGATGTTTTCTATGTGGATTGCTTAGCTGAATAGGTCATTGCATTGATGAGTCGCCAGTCGATAGATATCTAGCAGATTTAACAAAGAAACCTTGTCAATTTTGCTACCATCAGATATATGGATCTGTAAGCTTATAGGGCGCTCAAATTGCATTGGCTGCCAAGCTAGAGGAAACCAAAGAGAGACGAGTGCAAGAACCATTTGTTTCTTATCAATTGGGATCGCCAAGTTAGAAGGAGGTTTTATGACTGTCAGTTGGAGGACTCATGTGACACTTCTATCTTTGATGAAGCAACTAGGTCGATTGATGTTACGATGTATGCGCCTGGATCTCGACTTAGTCAGCCGAGGTTTAGTGGTGCAATGTGGTAGACGGAGTTGTTGGTGGCTCTCTTTATTTTTATTCTGTAACTCTAATAAGGAATATCCTTATGCATTGGTCGATGCAGAGGTACTCTCTCCGTATATGATTTAGAAGTCGTTTAGGATAGTGACATGGTTTTTAAAGTATAAATTTGACTCTATATTTTTATAAAAATACTCGTCACATCATAAAGTGATATATTTATACTTTTATGAAAATATTTTCAAGATAAATCTATCCATATAGTTTTCATATTTTCAAATTTAATAACTTAAAAGTTATTTATGATTTATGTTTTTAATGCTTGACCTAAACCGTGTTCAAAACAACTTTCTTTTCTTATACGAAGAAAGTATATTAATATATTTTTTTAAAAAAAATTGCCAAAAATCTGCAAACCAAATTGAAACATGTACCTCACTCGATCCCTAGCCGACCGACTGTCGACGGAGGTGACGTTGGCCCAGGCGCATTGGCGCATTCAGGCTGGTCCCAGTCCGATATGTGGTAGCAAGCGGTCGCGAGGCGCAGGTGGTCGGCCCGTTGGGGTTGGTTAGGCTTTAATTTCCTTGTGCTCCACACCGTCCACATGGATTTTGTTGATTTCGTGCTCCATGCCGTATTTCCTCGACCATATCGTGGCTTACATGTACATCTCATTGTACGATATTTTACTATTTCTGTTTAAAAGTCTAAATTATGTGTTTAATTGGTATAAATAAATAATTCATAAATATTAGCTATGAGAATTACTTGAACAATTATCTGATTTTTTGGTTTTTTATATATTTTATGTATGTTTTTATTTGGTTTCTTTCTAAAATTTTCCAATCTGGTTTTCATAGAAATAATATTTTGGCTTTTTTTTGTGTTGTATTTTTGTATTACTTAGATAATTTTTTTTGATTCACTGGACCCGGATTCAATAATGGTCATGAAATCGTGTGTTGGTGTGGAAAAGAAAAACTCGATTCTATCTTTTCTTTCCAATCGAATGTGCAGGTGGATTACCAAATACTTTTCTTTACAGAGTTTATTAAACACAAAACTGTTGGATGAATATTTTTAGTTTTGCCAAAAAAATAATTAGCATGTTATTTTAAGGAGCTCGAAGGTGTTCAGTATACATACGGGAGTGTGATGTGTCTAGATAATTAGATGAAAAACAAACCGCTAGAGATATATACTGTGCTACAAATCTCGATGGATTGGATATTAGAGTAGTATTTATACGCCCAGACTAAAAACGCATTTCAGAATAGCGGTAACCTCTCGTCAACATGTACTTGCCCCACTTACCAAGGAATTTTTTTTTCAATGAGAGGCGATCACCCCATTTCCATTTAAAATAAACGAAAATACAACTGAGTTTGTAGAGCAGATAGCAGCAAGATAAGAGAGGGGCAGAGAGACTGAGCAAGCGTTGCAGAGTGCATGGACTGCGGTAAAGCCACAGCACTAGCCAACAGACCGAACCTAAAACCAGAATTGAGAGTAAATTATCACCAGGCAAGCCCCCTCTTAACAGAAATTGCTTGTTAAGAGAGGGTCAGTACCCTGCAGCAAATCCATATTAGAGACAACGACATGTTTTTGAAGCGGTTGGTTATTGCCGACGCCGATTTTCTTCCAGAGTCTTGCATCTGAAGATTTGATTTGCCTTCATTCTTGTTCACCCTCGGGAGCTTCATCGTGCTTGAGCCGTCTGCGTTGATCTTCAGGTTGATGAGGGGGGAGCAGCAGGTCAGACGCCACCTTCAGCATAGTCTCCACTCCATTTAGCATCATGTTCTGTTGACCTCCTCAGGGTCCTGTCCAATACTTCATTAGAGCCCCAGCATGACATATAATGGTAATTGGGTTATTAATGTTTTTTCCTTCAAAACTAGCTTTGTTGCGAGCTTTCTAGATAGCCCAGCAAATTGCTGAGATACCCCATATGTGGAATTCTCTACCATTATTCAGCCATTTCTCACACCAGTCCCAGGCTTGGTTAAGACTGGTGAGGATATCATTAGCCCCAAGTATCAACGCTGTAACCCCCCAAATTACTTTAGCCACTGAACAGGTGAAGAAGAGATGGTTGATATTTTCATCTAGAGAACATAATTGGCATTTGATGTCACCTTTTCACTATCTCTTTTTCATATTATCTTTAGTTAAGATAGCCTCATTGGCTACCAACCACATAAAGATCTTAATCTTGGAGGAAATCTTTCCTTTCTAATTTTTTCTATAATCAGATGACCTATGTTATCTGGTTAAGTTGTTATATAGAGATTTGACAGAAAATTTCTTATTTTTACCAAAATTCCAATTTATTTGGTCCTTAGAATCATTGAGCTGATAGTTAAAAGTGTCTTCCAGAATTCTATCCTAGGAAGTCTTTAACTCATCAGTCAACCATCTCCTGAAAGTACAAATGATATTTTCAAATTTCACATCAGCTACACTCACTTCTTTTTTATCACAAAGGGAGAATAAAGTAGGGATAATTATGACAATTGGTTTATCATAGAGCCAGGGATCTTGCCAGAATCTAGTTAATCTGCCATCATTTCTATGAATACCTCTACCAGTTAGGTATATCTCTCTAACTTTGAGAAGATCATACCAGACTAGGGAGTCAATAGCCTTGTGTGTTACGGAGAAAATTGTTCTATTCTTTAGATATTTATATTTGACAATCTCTTGCCAAAGGCCCTCTTTTTTCTCTAATTTCCACCACCACTTAGCTAAAAGAAAAATGTTCAATGTATTCAAGTCTTTAATGCCCAAGCCTCTATTTTTTTACTTCTACATATCTTGATCCATTTGATCAAGTGATATTTTCTTTTTGTTTTTCCCCCCTGCCAGAAGAATTTTCTCCTGATTTTGTCAACTTTTTCCACAATGGTCTTGGGGCACCTATATACAGACATTTGATATATAGGAGAATTGTTTAGGCAAGAGTAGATCAGAGTGGTTCTACCTGCAATAGACATAGTACCACCTTTCCAAACATCTAGTCTTTTATAGCATTTATCCACTGATGGGGACCAATCACTCCTATGAAGTCTACTTGGACTCACAGGCACCCCTAAATATTTAATGGGGAAGAGTCCAATTTGACAGTTAAACATTTCTGCATATTGCTCAGCTAGGTTATCCATATCATTAATCATAATGATCTCACTTTTTGAGAAGTTAATCTTTAAACCAGCCATCATTTCATACATGTCATGTTTAAGAAAGATTATGGTGTTGTCAATGTATTGAAGAATTGCTACGCCATTAGGGATGATGTGATTGATGAGACCAGTGAAAAGACCCTTTTGTTGGGCATTTTCAACCTTTTTAGTGAGAGAGTCTGCTACAAAATTAAAGAGAATGGGTGGTAATGGATCACCTTGTCTCGCTCCCTTGTAGCTTTTTATGTATGTGCCAATAGCCTCATTCATCTTTATGCTGACAGTCCCACCAGTTACCACTTTAATGATCCACTGGATCCACTATTCACAAAAACCTTTCATTTTCATGTATTCAAATAGGAAGTTCCAGTTAACTTTATCATAGGATTTTTCGAAGTCCAACTTCAATATTATTCCACATTCTTTTTTTGAGTTTTGTCTCATGAAGTATTTCATGAAGACACATGATGCCTGATAAATATTCCTCCCTTTAAGGAATGCAGTTTGAGACTTATTTATGAGTTTTTTCTGCAAATGATTCCAATCTGATAGTTAGGACCTTGGTAATTAACTTGTATAGTGTGTTTAGTAGGCAAATGGGCCTATATTGTTGAATTTTGTTTGCATCCTTAATCTTGGGGAGTAGAGATATGATTCCATAATTGAGCCTACTAATATCCATGGTATTATTATGGTAATTAGTAAACAATTGGAAGACATCTTGTTTGACTATATTCTAACATTTTTGGAAAAATTCAATTGGTGTCTTATTAGGCCCAGGATCTTTGTTAGATTCCATTTGAAATAGTGCCTCTTGATTTCTGATTCAGAGAAAGGTTGACAAAGGATCCCATTATCTATTTCAGATAGTTTATATGAGTCTTCCCAAATTATTGGATTCAAGTGAACATTATGTTGTATTGTTGGCCCAAACAGCTCTGAGTAGTAATCAGAGGAATGTTTGAGGAGATTATCATCTCCTTCAATGCACATCCCCTCACTTTCAAGAGAGATATGGTATTTTTTCTTTTTTTGCCATTAGCACACTTGTGGAAGTATTTAGTATTATTGTTACCTTTCAACAACCATGTTTCATGACTCCTTTGGAACCAATAGGTCTCTTCTTGCTCTAGAATTTTCAGATTCTCACATAGTAGCCATTGTTTTCTAGAGACTTGTTCAATGGATAAATTATTTTGTTCTTCTAATTCTTCCAAAGAACTTAGTTCAATTAGAAGATTCTTTTTCCTCTTTCTCAATTCTCCCTGTTGGTTTTGACCCCATCCCTTGAAGTATTGTTTGAAGAGCTTTATTTTTTGCTGGATTTTATCTAGGGCAGATTTGGCCCTATAAGATTTGCTCCAAATCTTTTCAACAAGTGGAAGGAAGTCTGGGTTTTGAAACCAGGATGTATCAACTTTAAATTGTATTGAGGACCTTATTCTAGGTGCCCCAGAGGAGATGGGATTGTGGTCAGATACTTCCCTTGGAAGCTTTCTGACCACAGTAAGTGGAAAAGCATCCTCCCATGCTCTGGATACTAACACTCTGTCTAGCTTTTCTAGAATTGGTGGATCTTGATTATTGCTCCAAGTATAAATGCCCCCAGACATCAAGAGTTCTCTAAGTTCAAAGAAATGAATAATAGAGTTGAATAAGGTAGAATGCCTATGTGTTCCCCTAGTATTATTTTTCTCATTTGCATATCTTATAATGTTAAAGTCCCCACCAATTAGATAGGGTTCACTACTTGCATCAAAAAATCTGGACATTTCAGCAAGGAATTCTATTTTCTCTTCCTCGTGTGCAGGTCCATATACCACAATTAGATTCCATTTCAATCTGTTTATCCCAAAGTTTTAATTGAATCATAAATTTTCCTTTATGTAGGGCTCCCACATCAAATTTAGTGAGGTTGGCTCCTACCAGTATTACACCAGACTTGCCTCTAGAAGGAATCCATTCCCAGAGGTATGCTTGTTGAGTATCAAATTTCCTAAGGAGAGATAACTCACACTCTTTCACCATGGTTTCTTGTAACCCAATAAAGTCAAATTTGTGTTGAATGATGAGATTTTTCAAGAATGTAGAGATGCCTCTTTTTTTGAGAGCTCTACAATTCCATATAAGCCCTTCTAATGTCATTTTTCCTCTTTTTTGGATTGTTTAGGGGTTTAAAGGACTAATTTTTCTTCTTTCCCTTTTCATTTGTTCAAGCCAGGAATTTCCTAGTCTTGATTGCCATTCTTTTTTTAGAACCAAATTTGATTCTTCTTTTGAACAGCTTTCCTCTTTTTTTGGACATAGCTAGAATTTCACTTTCTGATTCAGAAAGATCATCCTAAAGCCATTCAATCATTCTTTCACTAATATTATCATCTGCCTGTATCTCTTCCTCCACAACATTAACAGAACTCTCATGTTGTTTGTTATATAGATTTTTTCTAGCAGTCTCTAAATCTTTTAGTAAATTAAAGATACCAAAACTAGTTTTATTAACATCAATACCAATATCACTAGAAATATTCTTAATAACATCAATAGGTAATTAAGAGAACATAGAAGAAGAGGTATGATTACCTTCCAAATTTCTCTTCCTGGCCATCTGTTCATTCTTCTCCTTTGTGGTTAAAGTGATGTCCTTCTAAAGACTTTCACATCTTCTGAGTCCTTGTGTTTGCATGGTTTTAGTCCCAGCTTCTTCTTGCTTCCCGCCCTTCTTGATGTTGTCCTTAGTTATCTTCTCTTCATGATTCAGCAGGCCTTGATCATTCTCTTGTTCATAGTTTAGTCCATATAAGTCATCATCATTACTGCCTGATTGGTTCCTCAGTGACATTGATTTCAATGGCGGTGTCCTTTTTAGCAGAGAACAGAGCTTTATCATTGGCCATCTCTAAGTTTTTTCCCATTTGGATTGATTTCTTACTGTCAAAGATCTTGTCATATCCCACATTTGGTATTATGGAATCCATAAACCAGAGGTGCCTTGCATTAGTGTCTACTCCATTTTTAGAAGATCCCTGTCCTAGGTCACCAAATCCATCAATTTTCCTAAGTCTCATCTCTAAATCACTATCATAATCTGAGCTTCTAGAGTTCTCAGCTATGATCATTTTATCTGCCCCCTTTTCCTCTATCTTGCTACTAATGGGTGCTCCCTTCCCTTTGTTTGTAAACCCAGGCTGAGTACCAAATTTGGGTGGAGCAGAATGGATAGAGGGGTCCCTTTTGTTGTTAGAGCCAGACTTTCCTTGAAAATTTATAGAGTTTTGTCTACTTGGCTGAGAGTCCTGTTTGGATTGGTTACTCTTGTCATATTCATCAGCTTTGAGCTTCTTGGATGGTGGAGGGTGACCCTTAGTCAATCTGACCCCACTCTGAAGGATTCTAGCCGGTGGTTCCACTTCCACCTCCCTCTCATAAGTGAATTTATGCTTGATCAGTCCAAGATAGCAAAATGCAAAGCTGGGAACCTTTGTAATATCAATACAGGCAAGCTTTGCTCTGACAAATTCACTCCTGTGTCTTGTTTTCTCATCTATGGCCATGGTCTTCCCAACCAAGTTACCTACCTTAGCACAAGTCTTGATTGACCTCTGTTCAGATGGAATGCCCCATATCCTAAACCATGCCTGTTGCAGCACTCTTTTGGCTCCAAAGCTCGAATTATATTGATCAATCTTCATTTGGGCATCAACATATCTCATGGACATGGCTGGAAAGAAGCTATACTCCTTGATCATTTGAGAATTGGGAAACCTCATGATGTATTTGTTATCACCGGCTGGCCTAGCTACCCATCTCCACTTCTCCCCATAGATGTTACTGAATTGCTTCTCTACATCTCTTGCAGTAGCCTGACCTGAAATAATGGAGATAACAACAGAGCTTTCCTTCTCTCTAGTCATCCTTGGGTCAGTGTCCTCATCAATGAAAAAGAAACTCTGATCTTCAGATTGGAATGCACATAATTCAGGCACAACATTCTAGGTTATGCACTGCTTACAGTCATAGGCCACGTGTCCTTGGATGCCACATATTTCACAAAACAACCTTCTACATTCCTTAGTGATGTGATTATAGTATCCACAGATTTCACAGGAAATTCTATCATGATTAGGAGCCCCAGAGGAGTTGTTCCTGTTACCTTGAGACGACTCAGCTGATTCTTGCCTAGATTTCTTACTTCCCCACTGCTCTTCATCGGTCTTCTCCTGTCTCTTGGGTCCTTCCCACTTTTCATCCTCATTATGCTCTTCCTTCTTCTCAGCTGCATCTTTGGCTATAGGATTCTTCACTCGCTCCCAAGTCAGATTGCGGCCACCGGTGTGCCCACCGCCACGACCATGCTGTCCTGCGCCACCATCTCTTGGGACGCCGTAGTTCCCTCGGTATCCCCCACCACGATCCATTGCTACCGTACAACAGCGTACGATCTCTCAGCAGTTCCTCTCCAGAAGTGACCAAGAAGTTTGTTGAGATTCCCCCCTCCCCCCGGCGTCGCTAGGGTTTGGGGAATGGGGAAAAGAGGATTGCGGGATCGAGCCGGTCGTCCTGGGAAGAGAAGGGATGGGGTGGTGTCTCGATTCGAGTCCCCCAGTCACCTTCCGTTCACCAAGGAAAATAGATGCATCTGCCCAACAATTACGATTTTCCACAAAGTACATCTGAATTACTAAGTCTAGCATGCAGCAAGTCAATTGCGAATCCTCGAATCTTTTAAGACGGGGTCAAGCAGGTCTACGTGTTAGTTCCCTCTGCCTATTATCTCCTTCGAACGATTCAACCATCCACGCCTATATAAAGGGTTCCATGCTACCACTAGTTCACCACCAACCAACCAAGGCACAGCCAAAGCAAGTAGGTAGATCCTCTGCTCTGAACCAGCAACTGAAGCAGCTTCCTCGTCTCATCATCGATCGAGACCAGTAAGCAATATGGCGGCTAATCTCAAGTGGGCTCCTGTTCTGGCCCTTCTCGTTGTTGCTGCCATGGTTGGCAGCACCAGTGCTGGCAACATCGCCGTGTACTGGGGCCAGAACGGCAACGAAGGCACCCTGGCGGACACGTGCAACTCCGGGCTCTACGCCTACGTGATCCTCGCGTTCCTCACGACCTTCGGCAACGGACAGACCCCGGTCCTGAACCTCGCCGGGCACTGTGACCCGGGCTCCGGCGGCTGCACCGGGCTGAGCAGCGACATCCAGACCTGCCAGCAGCAGGGCATCAAGGTGCTCCTCTCCATCGGCGGCGCCACCGGCAGCTACGGCCTGTCCTCCACCGACGACGCCAACAGCGTGGCCGACTACCTGTGGAACAGCTACCTGGGCGGCAACGACGGCTCCACGCGCCCGCTCGGCGCCGCGGCGCTCGACGGCATCGACTTCGACATCGAGAACAGCCAGTCGGCGCACTACGACGACCTGGCGACCGCGCTCAAGGGCAAGGGGAGCGTGCTGCTGTCGGCGGCGCCGCAGTGCCCCTACCCGGACGCGTCGCTGGGGCCCGCGCTGCAGACGGGGCAGTTCGACAACGTGTGGATCCAGTTCTACAACAACCCGGGTGCGCCTACGCCAACGGCGACGACACCAACCTGGTGAACGCCTGGAGCACCTGGACCAGCAGCGTCACGGCGGGGAGCTTCTACCTCGGCGTGCCGGCGTCGACCCAGGCCGCCGGCAGCGGGTACATCGATCCCGCCACCCTGACGGGCACGGTGATCCCCGCCATCAAGGGCATTGGCAATTACGGCGGCATCATGGTGTGGAACCGCTTCTACGACGTGCAGAACAACTACAGCAGTCAGGTGAAGGGCAGCGTCTGAGCATACGAACGAAGCTTCAGGCTACAGCATACAGATACAGTGGCTATTCATTCGTCAAGTTATCGGCCTAGATACAAATAAGAGCGGATCATCAGGGGACAAAAGATGCATCTGCTACACACACTACACTAGCGAGCACGACACCACACAAATTCTACGATATGTTTATGTTATATATACCCATACCCAATGAATAAAACTTGACTTGCAATACCCTCCGGTCAAAAGTACAAAATAACCAACACATGCATTTCTTGCAGCACTGAACGCATGACAACTATTCTCTCGTAGTCGTAGGGCCCTGACGATCGAGAACAACGCGCGCCAATGCCTAGCGATACTTGAAAACTAACTATTCTCTCGTCGTCTCAACCATGAGCAAGAGCGGCTCTTTCATCACAGATTGTACCTGGCAGTGGTGGATCCAAGATTTCAATCATAGGGTATGGACCTAATAAGTGGCGTAATTCGCTAATGATGTATTGCAACTACCTAAATAAGGGTTTTAATAGTTAGGTATATGGATCTAAGGGTAAAATTTATTAACAGTCATCCCTGAGTATACAATTGTAGTCATTGCTAAAGTCTTCATAGGCATATCAGTTTCTTGTTGATTCAAAGAAATCTTTTGTGCTTTAGTACATAAAAAGCTCGAGCCCATGAATAGTGTTGGATTCACGTTTAATTAGGACTAGGTGCGGCTGGCCGGCTGCGCACAGGCCGGGGGCGGATGGCGAGTGATCGCTCCAAGACGAGGCTCTCACGCCGCCGGCGAGACTCAAATAACCATCGGTCGACGGCTAAAGATTGACGAGCTGGACTCGCCGTCGCAAGTCAGCTCCGCCAAGATGACGTTCAACGGTTTCCAATAGGCAAAGCCGTACGTCACCCGTCACCCGTCACATCCTTGGTCCATCTTAATCCGCCACGTTTGCCTTGTCTCCGATCCTCCTCGTCTCGTCGACGGCAATAGTGCTAAAAAATTAGGCAGCTTCACGACTAGAATTCTCAGATTGATTGAACAGCAAAGATAACATCACCACGTACTCAGAAAACATTATCAAATAGTATATTAGATCATGGGGCGCATAATCATTTTCAAATGAATGATGATGTCACAGACCTTGATAACTACTACTGGAACTAGAATTTGGGATAAAATAGCATGAATGTCTAGGAACAGAACAGAGTTGGTGGGGAAACAGAGAGCACGGCCGGTCCCGTGGGGAGGACGAGGACACGGGGCGATTCAGAGTTTTGAATCGCCTTCAATCCAAGCAGGGACCGACATCACGCCCAACACCGTTGCCACTAAGCCCAAGGCCCATAGCTCGGTCTCCCATTTCTGAATTTGTTTCTGCGTTGAGTCCAACAGATGAACACTGGTTGAAGCGGTCAACGATAAAAACAGCGGTGCGCATCAAATGTGGTGTTCACGTGAAAAGCTTCTCAAAAGTCTTATTCGTTCTCATTTGGTACTGTCCATCGGTGCATATTAGGATGGTGGCACAGCAGAGAGAAGAGACAGAATTCCGAAGCCCCGTGCAATCATGACACTACAAATGAAATTGTCAAAACCACTTCTGCAAGACCGTGCACCAGATTTCAGCAGACCTTTACACAGGTATTGTGCGCTCGCACCCTTTGCCTCGCCCCAAGCCCCGTAAGGCGAAGCAAGGTGTGAGAGCACAAGCAATGTGTCGTGTAGCATAATAAACAGGTCGACCAGGCCTCCAGGCCGCACCTATGACCGAGGGTTTCAAAAGGGGAAGATACAATGCAAAGTGCGTTGCAGTTTGCAAATAGATTGGTGAGCTTTGGGCTTGTGGTTTTCAAGGTATGCCTAGTTCTACTGCATTGCTGTCTTTCAGATGACAAAACGTCCCTGTCGAGGCTAAAGTCCTTAACATTGACAAATGCAATGAACTGTATTACAACAAGCCTGTAGCCTACAGTGCTCCCAATCTACAGCTAAAACTGGGCGGCAAATTGATTGGCCTTTTTACATGTAAGGAAAACTGCACTAGTGCACAAGTAAGAAAAGAATCACAATAATAGCTCAGTACTAACTATCACACCAACACCAGTACTACCAGGTGGTATTATTGTAACAAGACCTTCCGGTTTTCTACAAGAAATGATGTCCTCAACAATCAGAATACTGTGTGTTGATTGTGATCTCCAGGGGCTGGTTACCCATCAGATCTTCCTCACCTGAATGTTGTGTGTTGATTGTGATCTCCAGATAGGCTGGTTACCACTTTGAACCAGTGCAACCTCTTCACCATCCTTAACCATACCATGTTTCTGTGAAATGCGACAACATATTAGGATATCCCATGGACCCAAATGGTATCAGAAAATTACATGATACAGATATCTAAGGCCCCATTATTGCTTTATTGTAAGTTCAAATTGTCTCACATTCTACTACCAGTAGCTTCAGTGTTCTAGCCAGATTGCCAAGATAAAAATGTGGATATGACTGCATCAGACATTCCAGGCCCTAAAAAATTATTTAGAAATTGTTCATGGTAAACTAACAGCAGCTATAATCAAGTCACTGTTTCTAATTTCATGCAGCCAACTGTAATTTCATGCATCCCACTGTTATCCACAAGACACAGGGCTGCTGCTCTCAGCATGCCGGTCCTTTTGGTTGTCCACTATTCAAGGTTAACCCATGCTTGGTTTTATGTAACTATTGTGGTTCGGAAACAAGTGCTGCACCTGTTGTTCCAGGAACATTTATCCCTACCTTTTGTTTATAAATTATCGGTTGGGCTAGCCTCTCTACCCTTGAATGATCATGTTTTCAGATGTGGCCATGTTGTCATGTTGAACATCAATGTGCCAAAGCCACAGCATGCATTGTTAGTCCTAGTTATGGCTGTTGCTAAACCAACGTTAAAGGTTACAACTTGCAATGCTAAGTTCAATTGTCAGGCTGTTCTTGACGTTAATATATTATATGGATAGTTGATGCTAACATAATAATTTGATACAAAAATTGAGATCACAGGTATGACAAATTAAACTTGTCCTTAATCATACATTCAGTAATAATTAAAGTGGTGCCAAAAAAAATGCAAATGATAGATTGTAGAAGTCGTTACCAGCAAATAAGACAAAGCATTGCCAAATGTCTTCTCAGCATTGTCAGAAAATTCCATTTGAATTGGACATACACCTTGGTACAAAGCCAATCGTTGCCTAACTCTCTCCCTATAATATTACAACAATTATTTGCTAGATATGTAAGGAATTGTAAAAGAAAAATGAACAAAAGGATATGATATGTTTCAGAACAGTTGCCCTTGTCACTGCAACAGGTGTAAATCACTTATTCACTTATTTTTCTAGGACATGCTAATAGTGGATATATTTACTGATTACTACAGTTGGTACAGCCTCCAGACAAAAGGTTGCAACCCGGGTGACCACAGATTATGTGAGTACCTCTGTAACGGGTTCAGTAGCTCCACTCAGGCAGAATCAGGGATTTTCTCCCAGAGAAACCAAAAGGTGCTGAAGTATCTTTGGTGCAGTATTTTGGTTTCTAGAATCTGTATCTTGCATGTGAACCGAAAATCATATATATGATTTTGGGTGCATGGTCTCATCGCTAAAATTAAACTAACCAATACATGCCTCACACTTCAAAACGTTATGGTTGTTCCAGAGGTTACTATCAAACAATTGGGTTGGACAAGCTGCCTGATTGGCTCATGTTTCACAAATTATGTTAGGTTACTATGAAGCAGAAATGAACTGCTAAGCACCGCATATATTATGTTTAAATATTTTTAACACACACTCACCAACAGGGCCATCTTCAGCACAATTTAAATAAAAGGCGCCCTTAGGAGACATTTTATTGATGAGTCATGATCATGGGATATATAAAAAGCATTGTATAAAATTGGTCTTATAGCCAACAAACAGAACAGAAAGCTTACTCATCCGTGAAGGCAAAAATAGTGCCAGATGGACGATAGTGACTAAGCAGTATAGCCATAAATCCTGTCCTGGTGAAAACCACTATTGATGTTCGAAGGGTATTTGACATCATCGTTGCATGATATGCGAACATTTCGCTCATGTGGTTCTACAGAAAGACATGTGGTTAGAAACAGAAAAAGAAGATCAGCATGATAGAAAAAGACTGAAGAAGTGAAGGTGGCAAACCTTGAAAGCCTGTCCAAGGTCTGCAGGTGTTTCCCCACCAGGAATAGTTGCCTCAGTTCTCAGGGCAACAGTGTGCATGACCTTAACAGCTTTCAAGGGAAATCTGTCACAAAATCAAGTCATATGCTTAATATCATATATTGCCATGACCTTCAATATATATCAGGGGAGGGAAACACACCAGAAGACTTGCAAATATATGCGTACAACACAAAATAAGGCAATGCATTTTTTGACTAAAACTACAAAAAGGTATTAACCTATATGTTTTCAACAATATCGTTCTAGCAGCTGTTATATGTTGTTCTTTGAATAATCGAGATCAACCAGGCAATGCATATAGCAATTTCAATAAAACTTTGAAGGAAGCTGAAAGAAATACATGCTGTAGAGATGTTAGATTTCTGATTTGATACAGTTAAACAGTGAACTCCCTTTCCATATAAGGAAACATAAGGGGCAGCAATTCCATCCATAACATTATTTTTTAGGTATTAATTCATACTGTCACTTATGATATATCTGGAACTTTTGAAGAATGCAGTCACCAAATAGTGAGGCATATAGTGAGGGCAGCTCCAATAATGACAGTGCAAACTAAAACAATAATATAGCAAACACTATATAGCAGAGCAAAAGCATACTAAAACAAACTAATTGTCCATCCAAAAAAGAAAAAACAATAATATATTAATAACAAGAACAAGAACAATAATATATAAAAGTGTAATGTCATATCTGGCCATATAGTGAGGGCAGCTCCAATAATGACATCTCAGCTAGCTCATAGAGATCCATCTCAGCATTTTGTTTATGCAGAAGAGAGAAAAGCTACCTCTTATTTCCCAGCTAGGCTCAGACAAAGTATGAGGCCGTTACTGGGGGGCACGGTGAGGTGTGGATGGGGAAAAGGATGTGGGACCAACGGTAAGTTGTTAAGAGTTGGATTATTGGAGACTTGTCTTATGTGCTGTCCTTTAAATCATGTGGTTATGAGCTGGTTTGCTAGATCAATTGTTGGAGCCAACCTTAGCTAACAGCTAATAACATCAGTTTCTTTTGAACAAAAAGCAAAACATGTGACATACTTCCCATGTGCAGTTTCTCCAGAAAGCATAACTGCATCAGCACCCTCTCGGACAGCTATAGCAATGTCTGAAACTTCTGCTCGGGTTGGAGTTGGATGAACAATCATACTTTCCAGCATATTTGTAGCGACAATAACAGCCTTCCCCATGCTCCTGCACATTCTAATAATTTCTTCCTGCACAAAGGAACATGATATTTGAGGAAGATGTAAATGTCAGACACCTTTATCTGTGAAGAACAAAAGATATTTTTTATTGATGGCTCATAGTAAGCACTAGGCACAGGCGCACAGCAGATTTCAAATGGGACTGCAACATATAAGCCATACTCCTATGAACAAACAATAAAGTAACTCAAAAATAATCCAATAGAATAGGCATATATGTGTATGTTTTAGCTTGCAGTGCAATAGCTTATAAGAAATATGATCAGAGGCATCATACCTGCAACAGCGGCACCTCCTCAATGGGCAGTTCAGCTCCAAGATCACCCCTGGCAACCATAGCCTGTAGTGTTCAATATTAAATTTAAAATTAGTCCGTTCCCCCGAAATATCAAACAAGCAATAACTGCTAGCTGTGAAATCATAGGTCTGCCCTTAAACTCAAGTCACAATGAGGAAACAGATACTAAAAGGGAAATTCATGATTTCCTATACAACTCAAGACCACTCATGCGAAGATAAAATTTTGATGGCATTTCACTAGACCAAAGCATAATTAAGATAAGATATTTTTTACCCCATCAGATGCGGTGATAATTGAATGTAGGTTTGGGATGGAATCTGCACTTTCGATTTTTACAATTACATGTATGTCGGCATTGCAACCTGAGAAGAGAATAGAATGTGCTCAATAAATTATCCAAAAGGTGCATGACATGATTTTTTACAAAGTTGGATTGATGATTACTTCTTAGATAATCCTTCAGTTCATGAACAACTTGAGCGTCTTTCACAAAAGAAACAGCATAGTAATCAACCTGATTATCCACACCAAACTTAATGTCGTCCCAATCCTTGTCTGTACATTTGAAACGTGTATGAAGCTAGGACATATAGATTAGATCCAGTAGACAGAGAAAAAAGTTGCTGACTATTACCAGTTATTGATGGCAAGGTTGCACTCTTGCCACGAACATTCAAGTGGCGTCTAGATTTCAATTCACCACCGTCAATAACTTCACATTTCACAGAATCTTCAGTTTTTGATTTGACCAAAAATGACATCATTCCTCCTAAAAATTGATTCAATATCATGAAGAACAATCATTGACCACCAAAGATACATTTGACAAGAGTCAAGACTGAACAGGACGTTATTAAGACAGATATCTGACATACATAATTGAAGGGGTAAGTAGTTATGCACAATAAAGCAAGAAGAAAACTGATGTTTGCGATTTCACCTCATTAAATTTAGTGCCGTGCTGACTACTCACAGAAACGTTGTACACCAAAATCCTAACAATTTTCATGCACAGAACAGAGTCAAGGATGTTCAAACACTGAGTCGGAATATTCATACACATTTAATGTAGAAATAGTGCTATTAGATTTCCAAAAGCTCTAGGGAAGCACCATTTGATGTGTGAGTAAACTGAAGGATATCATTGATGGGCAAATTTTGGGAACTTTCCTGAAATTATTGACATAAATTTTACAAGTTCAAGCGTTCAACCATTTAAAATTTAGTACTGCGACTATTTTAGATAAAGTGGTTATTAATACTATTTGTGTATTCAGGTTCCAGAGATAATTGTGAAATCATGTGGCACTTGGCAAAAAGAGAGCTAAACATAGAATAACAGAGAGAAACAGTCTCTATAATCCCCTGATCTTATTGTTCTCGGCCTACATCACCCCCTAACCCACAAAACCAGGTATTCATCTCATCAAAATCATTCCCTGTAGGTGGTTTCAATGGGTTGTTTTAACTCTCGGATACATCAGGGCCCACCTGTCAGTACTACCATAGTTTTTATGGTAAATAGTGCTCGTTAAAGGCAAGAAGTACAGGGTTATCTCTGTAAAATGATCATGGCTGGATTGAATGTATCTAAAGTTTTAGGGGCCATTCAACAAAACACCAAGATACATGTATCTACAATTAGTACACTATCGCATAGGGGTCTATGTGTAAAATGGCCAAGACAGTACTGTAATCACATCGATGTCCGCTAATGGCCAATGGCACTCGGCCCTTTGAGGAGGCAGTAGCACATCTCGGCAATGAACCGCGCAAGCAACCCCAAGGCAGCAGTGGCAGCAAGCCATGACGAGTGGCTCGCAATGTTGTAGGTAGTTGCACATGGTGGCGACAGCGTGCGGGCATGAGACGGCACTTGCTCCTCAGGTGAGTTTGTTGACGAGGGTGTGCGGTGACTGTTGGGCAGAGGGGCATGAGGAAATGGCTAGAGGTTGAAGGAAATGCTAACAGGTGGGCACATGCCACAGTGGCACTTCATGTGGCCCTAGTTGTGCAGCAAGACAAAAACCCCAATCAAAACTGCCTTGGGGTTAGATCAAGCGGTTCTGGATAGGTGAGGGGGTAGAATACCTAGTTATGTAGGTTAGGGGTTAAATTAGACCACAACATTAACAGTTCAGGGGTTATATAGACTTTTTCCCTAACAGAAAAGGAATGTAATATCAGCATACCATCTACAAGGAGCATGTCGCCCACTTCAACATCATAAACAAAGTCGTCATAGTTAACGCTAACACATGTATCAGTCCCAACTCCCCTTTTGATTGTAAAAGTGAATTCTTGCCCGCTTTCCAGAAATATTGGTTGAGGCAAGTCTCCACTTCGAACTTCTGGTCCCTGAATTGTAAATCAAGGCAATATATGATTAACAAAATGTAAAATAAGAAATCTTTCATTCTACTTATCACTAATATAGTGAATCAAACTGTTAGCGCGGTATAAAGAACTAAGAATAAGGCAGGAAGACAACTTTTTTATTTTCTTCGTATTCTTCTTGCGACCATAGGGAACTAGCCTCTAAGGATGAGAACTATCCCTCTCTTTTGAGATTTAGTATAGATACTCTGGAAGAAGTACTACTAACCTTTGTGTCGAGCATGATAGCAATCACATTGTCAGCATGTGATGCATTATACTCCTTCACCAGATCAATAACTTTCTGGTGTGATGCATGGTCTCCATGTGACATATTAAGCCGAGCCACATTCATGCCAGCCTCAGCAAGTTTCCATATCATCTCCCTTGTGTTAGTTGAAGGACCAATTGTACACACGATCTTTGTCTTGCGCCTTACATTTGGTTTAGACCACACACCATTTGCTGCAGTTGCAAGCTGCTGGATAGCCTTAAGGTGCTGGAAGTTTGCTTCTTCCTGTACAAGAAAATATATTATTGACAATAAATTTTCAAATTTCAAGTCATAGGAAGAATTCCAAAGGTACCTTGCCACTAATCTATGTTAGATAGATCTAAGAGGTACACATCTAGGTCTCTCTATAGGTTTATTTCTGATGGTCGACGGCGTACCAAAGAAGCTGCCATCATTTGGAAGTGTAAGATATCTTTGGCAAATGGTTCATTACAAGTCGCAAGCTGCTGCAATACTAAGGCAAGGTTGGCATGGAAGGCAATTCTGTTGCTTATGTGGCAAAGTTGAATCTGCAAATCACATCTTTATTGGCTACCCATTGGCTATGTTTATCTGGAGTTGTATGAAAGAGGCGGGTACTCATGTAGGAGGAGTTCCCTACTTCCATAGATGATTTTGGGGACAATAGGTACATCACAAGCTGAAAACACTGCAATACCTAGTATTTTCCTTTTTGCAGGAATCACTTAGGCAATTTGGCTCACTCGTAACAAGATTTCGATTGAAAAGAAGTTTCCAAAATGCCCTGCTGATGTTTTTTATCTTGCAATATCTTCTATGCAGAAATGGTGCCCGCTGCTCAAGGATCAGGACTGTGAAGTTGACTACCTGGCTTGGAAGCTTCAGGGCTAGCAGTATGGTGTTGTTGGATGTAGTGAAGATGTAACATGATAGTAGCAGGTTGTTCTTGCCGTCTTGAGTTTGTTTTTTGGTTTGCCTAGGTAGCTGGACTCCCAGCATTTTTTTGTTGTTGTAAAACTCTGTATTCTATTGCTTTCTAAAAGAAGAGGTTTCCCCCTTTCTGAGAGAGAGAGAGAGAGAGGCAACACCCGGAACACTTCCCTTCTTGGCAAATGCTTCATAACTAATTCAATTGTGTTAGTGCCACTTTGGCAAACAGGAAAACAAATGACAAATATATAAGTTGAAACAGTGTATAAGGATATGGCAAGTTACCAGGGTTGCACTGTAATTAGTATTCTACATTTCTACATTGTGTGGTCTTGTTACTTATCAAAAACAAACGGTAACAGCTTTGGATGCCAAAAGGTTCAGTAGGAACTAGGGATGCATGCACATGGAACAGAGAAAGCAAATTAGACGCCAAAGTTTATAACTGATTTCATGTTCATATATATATATACTGATGCTAAGTGATAATGACATCCCCTGGACGATTCCGCCCTCCAAAATTCACCGTCACAAGCACGAAAGCCATGTCACAAATCCAATTTCACCGTCAGGGAAAGACAACCTTCACGCCCAGTCAGCCCGACGATAACCTGAATGAAACGGTTGAAATCCCGTCCCCGTCCCAAATCCAATCCACCTGGACGCGGGGCTCCCTCCCCGGCCAGTGCCCACCAGCTCGGCAGTCAACAAATCAGTACGAGGAGGATGTTCACGGTCACGCTACCTTCACGGCCGCGTCGTCGTCGGGCGACACCGGCAGCACCTCGGCCTCGGTGCGCGGGGCGCGGCTTATGACGGACACCACCACCCGCGAGTCGCGGCGTCCCCTCACGGCCACAGCGCCGCCGCCCCACCTCTCCCTCGGCATCCTCGCCACGCCGCCGGCACGGGGCGCGGCGTCGGGCCCAGATCCGCCGCCCGGCGGCCTGGCCACCGCGGTGCCCGCCGCTGCCGCCGCTGCTACCACCACCTGCGCCGCCATCCTCGAGCCGGGTGAGGGACTTGGAATTGGAATTGGTAGCGAGGATGGAGGGTGGCGACTGGCTGGCTGGGGTGACGAGGCGTGGCGTGCCTCGTGCGCGCGCGGTGCCTTGGGTGGGTTTAAGGAAGGAGGAGAAGCAGGGTGGCTGGCTGGTTGGTTGGATGAGTGCTGATGCGGCGGCGGCCTTGTTTGTATCGAATGCAGGCGGCGTGGGGGGACAGTGGGAGGGGGTCACGGGGCCCGTGCGGCAGCAACGGCTGAGCTGGCGGTGTCACTCGTCGTGCCACGCTGCCTCGGCGTGGCGCAGCCAGTGACAACACGACACATGCAACCGTCTCCGCTGTGGCTTTTGCCTTGGCATTCGGTCACCAAGCAGCCCCAGTGTTCTGTTGGGATCCAGGCACGAGGCGGAGGCGCGGAGCACGGTGACTTTCAGAGGCGATGATGCTACGAGACACGATAAGGCGAGTGTGTTTTGGTTTTAGTATATCTGCACCACCAGCCAACACGGTAGGTTAATCTAGTTTTGAGGCCTCATCACGGTGATGTTAAGCGAAAGGGAAATAGAGGTTTAATTATACTACTAGTCTACACTACTCCTCCTGTTTCGTTGGCGACGGTGATGGGGTGGGGACGTGGCGGCAGGAGCTCGCTGTCGATACGACGCAAAAAAAAAAAAGAGTCAGACTCACAGGGTCATGGGGTGTGCTCGTGTGCGCTTGGGCAAAACATGTGAAATGACCTAGATTGCGCGTCTCGCTGTGTTTAACACGTTTTCAAAAGTCGCGGGGACGAAAAAGTCAGGAAACCGATCGCAGATGTAATGGAATTCTGATGGAGTCATGTACTACTGCACATTTGCATGCAACACGCACGGCGGCCGTGCCAGATTCGTTTAATTCTACACGTACAGGTCTGTTTATAATGACTAAGACTGACTGCACTGGGTAATAGATGCTTCTCGCTACGGTACCCTGGAGGATGGATTTACCGTGAAAACGCATGCAGCGGGGCATGCTACAATGCACGCTATGCAAGCGTTCGAGCAAGCATACGGTGTCTGTCGCGGGCGTACGGAACACGCGGTAAAGGACACTGAGGGGCCGCTCGAGGAGAGAGAAGGACGGGAACGAGCTGCATGCCCGCGGCCGCGCCTGCTCGCCCGCTCGGTTGCCGGAGAGGAGGCCGTCGGCGCTCGGACGTCGGAGAGGAGGCCGTAGCTTGCCCGCCGGCCTCCATGTTGGCTGACCGTGACCGTGCCGCCTCGCCGGGAAGGGAAGGGGGCGTAGGGCCGCGCTGGGGAAGGAGGACCGCCGCCGTGAAGCCCGCTCGCCCGCCGAGCTCTACGTGAGGTCCGCCGCCGAGCTCCACACGAGGTCCGCCGCAGAGCTCCACGCGAGGTTCGCCGCTGAGCTCCGCCATCGGCCGTCATGCCCAAGAACGTGCTCGCCGTGAACCGAGCTCCAGCACCGCCGGTGGTGCGTCGGCTCGGGCGGCTCCTCCGCTGTGGTGTCGGGTGCCGGCCGGGGAGGGAGAGGCACGCCGCGCGCTCCATCAACAAGCTCGCCGCCAGCCGTGGCCGCTCGTCGAGGCCGCCATGACCAGGGAGGGAGAGGCCTGCCGCCCTGACCCGCACGCGACCGGGCACCCATGCCCGTGCTGGAGAGGAGGGTGAGATCCACCCATGTGCCGCCCGCCGACAGCCGCACCGCCCGCCTGCCCGTCGAGGAGGCACTCGCCGGGGAAGTCGCGGCGATGACGACGAGTACGGGCGCGATTGGGGAGAAAGGGAAAGGATAGAGGAGAGAGAAGAGGGAGGGAGCGTGTCCGGTTGGGGAAAAAAGAAAAAACCTGACGCATGAGTCCCACTGCTATAAAGTAGAGATATAAAGTTTGGATGGGTGCGGGAAAAACTGGTATAGAGGAGACAATCTTGATAACTAAGACGAAATATTTCTTTTAGAGTTGGGATTTAGAGCGGATAGTCTAAGGGGAGGGACATACCATTTGATGAAGGCAAGCTAGCTAGTTGAGTCCAACAATCAGAAGTTCAGCTATAACAAAGGATGACAGAGGGTTTTTTTTTGGTCAGGCACCGAAGTTCTGTTATCACAAAGAGTTGGGTTCAGCAATGAGCAGTTCAGCTATAACAAAGGTTAGCAGAGGACTCTTTTTTTTTGGCAGGCAACGAAGTTTTGTTATGAATGGATGGGAAAGGAAGTCTTCTTTTTGTCATTAATCGTTCATAGTCAAATTTATCAACATGACTTCTACTTTTTATCATTGATTGATCCAACTTTTCCAAGCTATGTTGTTTTTCATTCTTTTCATTGCTTCAATGGTGACAAAGTTCGCTGGCGCAGTGGCGCTCACGTCGGCTAGAGCCTAGAGCGATCCATAGCTATTACGTGCTCTGATAGCTTCTTCCTAGATGCGTAGTGTTTTAGGTTTAGGATCTCTAGATTGTATTGACATGTCTTGCATAATGTGCTTCATGTGAGGCTAAGATATCGAAAACAATAGTAGAATCTCTTATTTCGTCTTGAAAAAAGTTCGGTTACTTATTTGATCTTTTTTCTTTTGAAGTTGTCACTCCTCTTTAGCATGAACGTATATCTATTGTGGTTCTTAAGAAAATTATATCCATTAGCCATTATAACGTGATATTCAAATGCACTTTGGTTATTGGTATTGACCTAAAATAGGCCCCATTTTGCATTTCGCGGGCCTGGTAATATATAAGACATGCATATTGCTGTTTCTCAAAAAAAAAATACATGCATATTGCTAGTTTGGGACTCGGCGACAACACAACACTGACGCAATTCAAAGTGGGTTTTATTCTGTTAACTAATATTCCGCAGAGTACCAAGCAAAAGGTTGCAACAACGGACGACACAAATAACCGTTCAACGAGCTAAGAACGGTTACACGAGTTCACGTATGTGTATGTTCCAGACACGAGCTAGCGAAACAATACCCTCGCGCGAGCTCCACCACGCCAGCTTGATCCGCAACACGACCGATTGGCCAGCGCTGGTGCCAAGCAGCAGTGTGGATCGTCTTGGTTGGACGGCTCAGACGTCGGACCAGGTGACGGGCACCACGCCGACGTTGGTATCGTGCCCGAGCGCCTTCCACACGGCGGGCGACGTGTCGATAATGTTGCGCCTGCACCCGTGCGCGGAGTCGCACTCGTCCACCACCTTGGCCTCCACGGTGCGGCCAGTGCGCGCGCTCGTGATGCGGATCCGCTTGTGGCACCGCCGCCCGCCGGCGAACCACCCCGTGGATAGCGCCACCACCATGTCGTGGTCGCTGTGGTACTGGCCGTCGCACGCCGCGGGACCGCCGCCGCTCTCGCCCTTCTGGAACCCGTTCATGGTCATCACCGCCGGGGTGCCGCGCTTCGACGACACGGCCGGCGACGAGCAGCTAGGGTGTCCGCCCTTGTGGTGCTGGTGCATGCCTGGGACAGACTCGGAGTCGTCGTCGGCGCTAGAGCCGCACGGCGGCTCTGGCTTGGCGTGGTGCCGGGCCGCCGCGCCGCACCACACGAGCAGATGGAGTGAAACGAGCACGGCGAGGACCGGAGCGAGCTGCTTTGTGCTCGCTATTGCTTATGTTGTTACTCCAGCTAGCCTAGCACTTCACTTCTCGTGAATCGTGGCCTGCGGGCGCTTTGTACGTGCTTCCTAGTACCAGCTCAGCTGCCAAGGGCGGCTTTGCTTAAATAGGCGCGTAACGCGTTCTACGTACAGGGGAAGAGCAACGGCTCTTCTTAATAAATGTGTCCACATCGGCTCTTGTTGAGCAACGACTAAGATACTACTAATACTAATATAAATTCCATTCTGGAGATATGCACAATACTCTTTCGGTACGCTCAATACGGTACCGATGTCTCTTTTGGAGCACAGATGACGTACGTTGTACTGTAAAATTTAACAACGATGTTTTTGGATTTTATGGTGTCGCTAATAATAGACTTGATGTTTCTTGTGCATTTAGTGTTATACACCCTCTAGAATGTTCGATCCGTAATGTTATCTCAATAATGCCGGGATGTAGACGTGTAGTTGGCTCGGTTGGGAGAATGAAAGAACCTAGGTAGAAGGGTTTGCTTTGAGCTGAGGGTGGAACACGAATGTCCTATCATTTGGTTTGAAGATATCGCTAGGATGATATCATCCCTAGATAGGAATATTCCATCTAGAAGTCAGCCTATCTCTAAAATTTTAAGTTACCAGCGTATTGATCACTTTCTTGTGATGTACTCCCTCCGTCTTAAAGACATTCAATTATAGCATAATGTCATGGTTTAGAGCTGGGACTTGGGTCATGCCATTTGAGGACGGTTTATATGGCACGATCATTTGGCACAACACGAAATATTTTGGGCTATGCCGAGACGACACGAACACGAGGGCCATGTCATGCCTAGGATCTCGACACGGCGGGCTACATAGCCTAGCCAGTATTTTGAGCCATGCTTGGGTAGGCGCAGCACGGAAATGGTTTGTAGTCTACAATGCGATTTTCTAGCATTTGCTATACTATCTATCATCTAATTCTTAAATATGTGATAAAAATCACTAAAACTTTGATTAAAATAGTGCATAAAATATATATATATTTTATAGTGATGAGGGTATAAAGAAAACTAGCAGAGATATTTCGAGGGTCTTGCTTGGGCTGACGTAACCTGAAGGCGTGCCACTGGACGTGCTTGAACTGAAGAAAAGTTTTAACGTGTCCAGAGGAAACGACGCGAAGCACGAGAGGGCTAGGCCGTGCCGGCTCGGCTCGGCCCAAGTCCCACCTTTGTGCTCAAGTTTGATTAATTATAGATAAACAATTATCAATATTTATATTATCAGATAAATATCATTAGATTCGTTACGAGATGTATTTTTCTAACAAATTGATTTGAAGTCATAAATATGAATAGTATTTAGTACAAATTTGGTTATATATACAATACTTTTAATGGCACGTAATCCTATAACTGCATCCTTTCTGGAACGGAGGGAGTAAGTTCCGTTTGCATGCCTCCTTCCCATAAGTGTAAGACAATACTGGCGATGAGTCGTCTGTACATCTTAGCCGCCCACCCCCCCTCCCCCTCCCCACACACACGACAGGCGATGAGGAAGAAGAGGAGTGCCCTCGGCACCACTCAATGGGAGTGAGTGGCCATCCACGATGGGCAGACCTCGGCCTAACGTCAATGAGGGAAGAGGAGACAAAGCTCCTAGCGATGGTGTCCGAGCTTATCATTCATCTTTTTAAAATAGTTGACTCACAAAGATGTTTGAGAAGGAAATTGGTCGCCTTGAACATTGTTCTAGCTGCAGTTTATTATTTATTTTAGTTTTATAATTTATTTTTAGATGCTATCGTTGCGTTATCACGGGCACTATACAAGTAGAGGTGAAAGAAGATGCAGAAAAAATGGTAGCCCGTCTCTATTTTCTATTTTTATTTCGTCCATTCTAGTATTTGTAAGATTTCGCTTTCATATTTACAAAAACATGAGAGGAGGTTTCTCGCTCGTTTTTACGGGAATCACATTTTCAACCGGGATGATTTTTTTTTCGATCTATGTGTGACATACCTCACAGTTACACGTTCTTATGTTTTTGTTAATAAATCCACTAATCACCAAATATGCATGTCAACGTGTTAACACACATATGTATAGACCGATCCACATACATGTATACTTGAGAATATTATATCATGTGTGTTCAAGTGAATATTACCCTCTTGTGCTTGTTCGAGTTAGATCAAAGTGTCTATGAATGAGCAGATCAGCCCATTTCAAATAAATTGGAACGTGTGAGACAATGGTAAGTGAATAAATAAATAAGTAAATCTGTCTAGCACTATGACAGCAATGATTTTTAAGGGCGGGACCAAAGCATTTGTAAGGGCGGTTCGTCCAACCGCCCTTCCCAAGAGGCTTTTACAAATCGCCCACTGTAAGGGCGGTTGGCCAAACCGCCCTTACAAATGCCACCAACCGTCCTTAGTGGGAAATTTGTAAGGAGGGTTGGTGATCCAACCGCTTCTACAGTGAATTTTATATTTAAAAAATCAAAATAAAATACAAATCTGACCACAGAATATAACATAGAATACAAATTCAAATTCAAATCTGACCATCACATATTCAAATCTGACCATCACATATATAGATATACATCCACAATCAATATTAACCATCACTACAAGCCATAATTCAAAAGTTTCACAAGTCCATTACATAGTCCATTACATAACCATAATTTAAAAGTTTCACAAGTCCAATTCACAAAGTCCATTACACAGCCAAATTCAAAAGTTCAAATAGTTCAACTGAGTCCAAACCATTCAAGATCCTAGAGATAGTCTATGAGTCTCGCGAAGGTAATTGTACATAGGATTACTACCCAAGTCGGAGGTTCGATCATGGTACGTGCCTTTGTAGTCCACAATCTAGTCAATGATGAAGCCGCAAAGATCACCAACGAGCTCTAAGATTTGATCATCCTTGTATGGATCCCTTCGCTTATTTTTCTCTTCTAACCACTACAAGAGAACAAGTTAAGGTCTAATATTTCATACTAAGATTCCAGCAATGTAAGTCTAGGTCTAAGTTTAACTGTAAGAGTTGCTTGTTCTATCATAAGCTAAGATTCCATAATAGTAGCGAAGAGGTTCAAACTTATGAGTTCGGGGTGTCTCCTGTAGGCACGATGGTTACTCATCACACAACACACGTAATATCCACAATGTAGATTCCCAGTCCTCTGACTGGGACCTTGTGTATTTTGTAAATGGAAATGTCAAGTAATGTTATTGACAAACCAAGTAATGAAGTGTACCAATGTAAGTTACACTTACTGCATATAGAGTTGTGATTCGTAAATCGTCCTTGAATTTTGGATTATGCCTTCCTTTATGTTGGTTGACATAGTGACAGAATGCCCTATTTGGATTGTTTAAGCAAATGCAACTTGTTAGTATCCAAAAAGCGAAGTTTACAAGTATATATACAAACATATAAGCTAATGAGGATAGTTGATATGTATACGTCTTGAGAATCATGCCATGTTATTCTCGACTTTGATGGCTATACAATCCAGTGCTTCCTACACGAATTGAATCATAGAAGAAATAAGTAAGCCCTCTTGCATCGAACTTGATATATCAAAGAAAGCTTTATTGAAGTATAGAGTCAAACTTACCCAAAGTGGTATGGTACCCATATGGTTTTGTTATGCTGGAGATTCTTTAAAAATCGGGCAATCCGTGCTGCAACCTCAATGCTCGCTCTAAATATCTTGTTGTCTCGGATGGCCTCCTTCTCCTTAATGGTCTTTCCTGCTTTTAGCTCCTCATGATCCAGATCCCAGTACTTAGGGTAATTAAATTTTGACGATGATATAAAATAAGGGTCTATATACCCGACACTTAGATTTGGATTCTTCTTCGAATTGTGTACTTGCATCCTACAAATCACAATGTGGGTTAGTTACCAAAAAACCCAAATGTTTCATTCATATCGTATCTAAAGGGCAAGGACTTACAGGCACCACATGCGAATTAGATTAAGTTCCATTTCTCTGAGGTGAAAGCATGTTTGGATGTCATCAAAGTCAAATAATAGTGTCCCAGATGGGCCTCCAAATGTGTCTTTAGGATAGCATGCTTTTATGTCGTTTAGATCCGTCGACTGAGCACACAAGTACCAATCATGGAACCTTCTCATTCCAAGTGGCATTTGCTGCATGATTCGGTTTGGTAGGAAGATCTTGCCTCTTTTGTATTTCCTTGGGCAATCCTCTATCCAATTGATGTTTTCAACATTTGAATACTTCATAAAAGATTGGAGTTTGCTAGTGTTGGGCGGCTCAGAAGCACGTGCGTAGAGATCTTTAACTTGGTTCTCAGGCTTGTGCTTGTCACGAGGATGCCACTTGTCAATCAATGAGACATTTTGCATCGGCACACACACTGGCCTTTTATGGAAGGGAATCTTCATTCGGACTTCCCATTCAGGCGCACCAACATCTTCTTTTTTGGAAGGCAGTCCTCATTTAGGTTGGGGCTGCGCTTGTTGAGGAGGCTCTAGCATGTCATGAGGCGCTTGTTTGGTATGAGTAGCTGGAAAACACTGTGGCATCTCATTTTGCCCTTGCTCGGTATGACGAGGTGGAGAAGTATGTGGCTTGTTAGTCAGGATCTTGCTAGGAGTTGGGGAAGAGTGTGGCACCTCATCTGGAGAAGTATGTGGCTTGTCAGTCAAGAGCTTGCTAGGAGTTGGGGAAGAATGTGGCACCTCATCATGCCCTTGCTCGGTATGATGAGGTGGAGAAGTATGTGGCTTGCTAGGAGTCGGGGAAGATTGTGGCATCTGAGGCCTGTCCTCATCACAAGCCGGTGAATATACCTCAAGTCCTCCAGAACTCGATCTAGATGTACATCACTTGGAGTTGGAGAAGCAACATTCAATACAATATCCTTTTTGTGCCAGAGGATGAACTATTTCATGACATCTCCAAGATGAACAAGCCCCTCGGGAGTTGGGTGTTCTATCTTATACCTCATGTACTCGGGCTTCACGATATGCACCTCGACCCTAGTGTAGTCCTGCGAGAGTTCACAATGGTGCCAAGTGCCAACTAGAGGATGTGCCACACCCGTTGCCACCTCAAGCATCATGTCTCCCCTTCCCATGGGAACCAACAGGTGCAACTAGCTGGCTCCCATATGCGATCGACGACGGTTGAGGTTGCATTGGAACCTTGGCTGCTCGAAACATCTGGAGGGCTGCCAATTACAGCCAGCTCTCCCGACGGCCCCATTTGTGTCCGCGGCTCCATAGACAGACCTTGCTGTGAAAGCACCTTCTCAACTATAGCCTGCACTCGGTGCTCAAGTTCTTCTTTTTGCTCTCTATCGTGTTTCTTGTACATGTTACTGTCCTCTTGGAATTCTTTCTTCCAGGTTGTCATCTTCCCTAACCCCCTGGTGCGGCCTGGGTGCTCAGGGTTGCCCAAGCCATGGCTTAGCTCGTCCCTCTCTCTGGAAGGAGTGAATGTGCCCTGCTCCGTGTCTTCAGTATATTTCAGTATCTTTAATACTACTTGTTCGGTCTCTGGCTCAGTAAAAGTGAGATCAAAATCACTCCTCGCATATATCCATTGCTTTAAATGTGGCCTCAGATTCTTCACCTTCTTTTTCCTTGGATCATTGGAAGCTTTAGCCAACTCATCAATCTTCCTAAACTCATCTTGCTTGCCTTCGTAGCCACCGAGGCCTAGGCGAGGGTGGTGTTTGTTCTTCTTTGCCTACTCGCTATTACGTTTACTGAGGGTCAATGCTTCGAGTGAAGTCTTCTCAGCCACGAGTTGTGCCCATTGATTATGAGTTATGTTGCCAAACTCGCAGAAGGGAGTTAACCCCTTCTGGATATACTTCTTGTTCAGTTCATACCTCCAACATTGGAAGGTGTTGCTCATTATCTTGTAAGCATGTTTTCTAACCAGTTCATGCTTTCCCTCCGGCAACCTGAAATTGACCATCAGCCATTTATCCCATAGCCTATTCTTTTCCTCAGGAACGCCATGTTTGCCTTTCCAGAAATGGATTGCTGGGTTCAAATGATCTCTTACTAATGCCTCGATCGCATTACACCATCGGCTGATGCACTCCTTTGGTTTTAGGATTTGCCCTTCTTCCCCGACCTCCGTTATCACATAATATTTATCCTTTGGATATTTGTTCGCCATTCTTTTCCCTCATCCCCTCTTTGGTTCGGTAGTCGAGGTCGTGGTTGTGCCTTGAGGCTGTGGAGCAGAGGGCTCAATGTCAGTGTCTGTGGCTATTACCCCAGCCATCCTTTCCCGTCCGTCTTGTTCGGCATAACGTGTAGGACGCCGACGTTGTCTTTTCGGAGGTCTAGTAGGGACCTGCATATACGACAGGTCAAAAGCGTTAGTAGAGGTAATACAGCCAAAGCCTTAGACAATTTCACAGGCTACAAAGGCTCCATCCCTACCTCCTCGTTCGGGTCAAAATCCAAATCCAACTCATCCAATGTTGGCCTCCATCTCGGTGGTTGTGGGTGAGGATCCTCAGGACTTTCATATCCTCCTGAGGATGAGCTTGAGTCATCGTCCTCTTCTTCTTCGCCTTCATCAGTCTCTCCTCTTCCCTCTGCTCCTCCTTGCTCCTCATGATGCTGCTTTTGAGTTAGTATCACTTCTACACCATTTTCTAACTCGTCGTCGAACTGCTTCTGAGTAAGTTGTTCCTCTAGCTCTTGCCTTTCATGGGGTTGCACATCAGAATTTTCGAGGCCTCGGGCTGCACTATCTACTTTCCCCGATATTTTCCACTTTGTTCTAACAGATGGAAGATATCAAAAGGCTCAAGATTAGTAGTAGTAGTAGTAATAGGTAGAAGTAGTAGTAGTACTACTAGTAGTAGTAGCACTAGTAGTAGCAGTGGTGGTAGTGGTAGTAGTACTAGTAGTAGTGGTAGTAGTGGAAGTGGTAGTGGTGGTAGTAGTACTTGTACTAGTAGTAGTAGAACTAGATCTATTTCCAATATATCCGAAAAAAAGTAGAACTAGTAGAGGCCTCAGAAACATGTCAATCATCATTTGATCACAAAATTGGAGCATAAAGGCATCATAGCACAGAAGAGAGGAGAAGATAATGTAAGGGCGGCTGGTAATGATGTCAAGTTCCTCACAAGTTCTTGATCATCAGCTCATATTCCATATTATGTATGGATTTTAGATAATTCCATCATCGGCAAAACAAAGGAGAGGAGAGGAGAGGAGAGGGAAGAGTTGGGGAAAAAAGCAACAGCTGCTTAACAAACATAGAGAGGTGTCGAAAAATAGCAG